>OX451740.1:348860719-349460719 GCA_948472305.1 Vicia faba | reverse complement strand
AACTTTGTCCAATTCTTTTTTGGATTCCTTCGAGCTTGTTTCCCTTTCATCCAACGCTTTTCTAGATGTTTTTAATATATGTTTGAGAGTGGATAACATCACTTTCATCCAATGCTTTTATGGATGTCCCTGGGTTTATTTTCCTCTCCATCCAATGATTTTATGGATGTCTACTTAAAATATCCAAAATTGGTTTCCTTTCATCGAATGCTTTTCTGGATGTCTCTGACATATTTCCGGGGTTTAGGTATCCTTTTGTATTCAATGCTTTTTTGAATGTCTGTGTTATATTTTGATAGTGGGTTTCCTTACCATCCAATGCTTTTCTGGATGTCTCTAATGTTTCCATAGATCTTGGATTCCTTTTCCATCCAATGGTTTCATGATGTTTCTGATGTATTTTCTAGAGTTATTCATTCAATGCTTTCTTGAATGTCTCTGATGTATCTTCATATTGATTGCTTGTTCATCTAATGCTTTTCTAGATGATTCTAATGTACTTTCCAGAGTTGTTACATTCAATGCTTTCCTGAATATCTTTGATCTATCTTCAGATTGTTTCCTTTTCCCCAGTGAAGTCGCCATTTCTTTTTTGGATGTTTCTAATGTATTTTCCATATTTGTCACATTCAATGCTTTCTTGAATGTCTCTGATGTATCTTCAGACTGGTTTCTTGATCATATAATGATCTTCTAGATGTTTTTGATGTATTCCCCATTAAAGTTTCCATTTAATGTTGTTCTGAATATCTGTGACGTATCTTTAAAATCGTTCTTATCCCACATCCAATGTTTTTCTGGATGTTTATGGTGTATTTTCCATAATGTGGTTCCCTTTTGCATCCATTTCTTTTCTGGATGTCCCTATTATTTTTCCAGGGTTTGTCCCTTTTATTCTAAATATTACAGGATTTTTCATTTGTTATTCTGACTGATCTCCATAATATATCTTGTTTTTCCCCAACGAGTCTTTTTCACCTTACCTCATTCAATCCCCAATAAAATTTCTTTTATGAATCTTTTTCATAATTCCCACAGAGTCTGTTTTTTCATATCATATTCCCAGTAAAAAAAGAAAAAGAGCCCATTCATTTATAGCATAACATGTCCTAGCATTGCATCAAGGGATAAAAATTGACTACTTAATATTCAACTATCTCCTACCGCGATTATATGAAGAGTGGCCTTCTTCATATAATTCGATCGAAGATATTTCAATAGGGGAAGCTCCCATATCCTATTTTTGAGTATTTCAAGTCTATTTTTGCTCCCATATCATATTTTAGTCAAATTCAAACCTTTTTTCCAAGCCATTTCAAGTCTATTTTTTAGGCAATTTTTTATATTATTTTCAAGCCAATTCTTATAGCTTCTCAAGCCAAATTTCATGTGGGCTAAATTTGAAGCCAAGCTAGCTTACATTTGGGACCACATAACCTCAAGGTCATGCCTATTGCATCAGTAGAATAAGCTTCAATTTCATACCAAATGCAACTCAACATTTTACATTTTCATTCAAATTTCAACATAATTCGACTTTCAAACAACCAAATTCTAACTTTACAATTCAATTTCAAACTTCAAATGCATTAGCATAACATTTCAGTTACATTTCACATTTCACAAAAACAAAATTTCTACATTGCATCTTAACTCTATATTCATCACTAACAAAGGTTGAAGTTAAATTATTACTTGGATTGCAACATCAAGCCGCAGAACACACCTCTCTTTCACTCCAAATTCAACAAAATCCCTACTAAACTTTCTATACTATTTTCTACTTTATTCCCTCCCAATTGGACACTCAATTTTCATCACTCCTCACCTATTTAAACAGTGCCAAATCAATTCTATAAGGGGAAGAATCGGATTCAAAATTATGAAAAAATATTAAACTTTCTTACTCCAACAACCATTCCATAAAAGCTCTTGTTAGGAGCTACTAGAGCTTCAAACTAAACATCTAAGCAAGCACAACAACCAATTCACAGTTTCAACTAATTTTTGCAAAACAAAGAGAATGAGAAGAAGAGGACGAATAGTGGAAGAGGAAATCTGAACGTACATGTGTTCTTTTTGCATCGGACAAGCTCTGCTAAGGCCAGCTTTGCACCACATGCCTTTCACCATGAGTCAGCTTTAATCTCTAGTGGGATAATTTTGCTTTGGGCCTCTATTCCCCTTTACTTACAATCCAATATTTCAACTCAAACCCTACATTTCTACTTTATTTTCTATTTTTACTTATATTTAAAAATTCAATTAAAAATCATTTTGTTTTTTATTTTAGTTATTACATTAATTAATTAAATTTGATTTTATATAATTAATTTTTTAAATTAAAATTAATAATCTTGATTAATCATTTAAATTAACTTTTAATTTATTATTCTTGATAATTCATTTTAATTAGCTTAATTAATCGATTTGATCAATTTTAACTATTTAATTTTTCTAAATAATTTTCATCGCTTCTTGATTAAATCAATTGACTTAATAAAGCAACTTGAACTCTAAAATAAATTCTTTTTCAAATTAAAAATGCTTGATCCAACGTCAATCTATGTTTCAATTCAAATTCAATCAAACGCATCGCAATGCTTGATCAAACATCAAGTATTTTTCCTCCATTCATTCAATAACTTTTCATAATTAGCACTTGATCCAACGTCAAGTCTCTTTCAAATATTTTTCCTAATAAACGGATTGAAAGGACGAGCTGGACGTATGTCCTACATTTTCCTAGTTTATTCAGATGCTAGTCGTATAACTTTACCATTTTAAATAGTCATTGTTGTACCCCAAAATTTGCCCTCCCATATTCTTCAAGAATTGCAAAATCAATGCTTCAAAATCTCCCCAAGGGTTGCACAGTTCAAGGGCCTCCTAACAGTCAAAAATTAGGGTTTTGGTTCTGACAAAGAAAATGAAGTTTTCAAGGGTCCAAACAAGTCCCACATGCCTACAAACATGGTCAAGCATCCTCATACCAAGTTTCAAGACTTACAGCACAAAATTGCACAGTCAAAAACCCTAATTGCACTACAGTCAACTGTAGGGGAAAAATGGTCATTTGACAGTCAAAAGTTCAAATTTTTGGTCAACATCTCATTTTGAGGCCACAAACATCATTTGATCAATGCTTGATCATGATTCTCAAAGTTTGGCTCAAAAAGTCTCAAGATGCAAAAGTTTCCATATTTGGACAGTTGAAAAAGTCAACTGTAAATTGACCAGGGCATAACTTTCACATGGATTATCAGAAAAATTCCATACAAAGCTCATTTTGAAGAGAAAGACATTTCCTACAACTCCTCTTCACACTTCAAGTCCAAGAAATGCTCTCACAAAATGTTATCCATTTCAACATTATAGGTCATTTTCAAAAGTCAACAAAAAGAGACTTTAATTCAAAGGCCATAACTTGAGATTGGTAAATCAAAATGACTTGGGACCAAAGGCATTGGTTAGAGGACTCAAATACCTTTCCAAAATGTCCAAGAACATGAGCAAAGCTTAAAAATTGAGCAAGTTATGCCTTGTGGAAGTTGGGAAATTTTTGGATATTTTGAAAAGTCAACATTGCTTCAAAAGTCTTAAAATTGCTAATGGGCCTCTTTTTCTTCCACAATTCATCATCCAAGGCATGTGCACGACAATTTGGCCCAAAGGGAAGTTTTTTATCATTTTTATTTATTTATTTGGATTTTTAATTATTAATAATTCATTTAATTAAAATAAATAGGTGGAAAATACTAAACCTAATGTTTTAAATCTTTTTGTGCATGGAATAGGCTTAAGATTGAGTGCACAATCAGATATGGAAGGAATTATGGTGATTGGATATGATTGAGACCAAATATGCTTGAAAAAGATTTGAAAACTTATGCCATAAAAATCAAATATCTCTTCATCAATTCATGGATTTTTTTATCAATTTTCTCAACCCTAATCATTCCATACATAAGTACAAAGCTAACCCTAGTGATCATAACCTCCCAGCTGCGCCAGAAATCCCTAAGCAAACTTGAATTTTTTCAAGAAAAGTCCAATACTGAAAACTAAGTTCTAGGGCGATTCAAGCCAAAATACCTGTTCCATTGGCTTGCTGAGACTTCAAGGAAGGAGACTGAATCAATATCATAGCCTGAAGCCTTGAGAATCGGTAGTTATAAGTCAAACTGTTTTCATTTTTTTCATAATCGTGTTTTAATATTCAAGCATATTCATTGCATTTTTTTCATGGATTCTTACTAATTGATGGATTCTGAAGCTAACTGCATATTTTAATTGAGTTTTTATGCACTATTGGAGATTTCGCCATTGTTGTCTTTTAGGGTTTTAAAAGCTTTGAATTGGGGTTTCCTGGTTAAGGAACAATTGAGACTCGAGACCTGGACCATTGAAATCAGCGTGCTTGGACGATTGGGAAACACCCCTCGCGCCTAATTTATGTGACTCCAGGAGCTAGTCGCTATTTTCCAGAATGGTGTATATAGGAACGGTTCAAAACCGTTGCTAATGGTTTTATGTTTCAGAAAAAAAAACAAAACGAAGAAGAAGATGGTGAAGTGTCCAGCAATGATAGGGGGATTTGAATTTGCGCGCTAATTTTCCACTAACCATTTGTTTTATCTTATATTAGTTGTTTCCTATACAATATACAACGCGCGTAAAGTGCTTCAGTGGCAAAGCTTGGTAGTGGTAATCTCTAGGACCTGGGTTCGATCCCAGGTCCCCCTCTCTTTCCCTATATTTTGCTTCTAATTATGTTCTCATGCAGCTTCAGTCCAGACGTTCACCGTACGTCCCCCATCCAGGCGTGCCACGCGTTTGTTGGGATCAATCACAAGGCTGTGAGTTGGAGAACATCATAGGCCCAGGTCAACGCGTTTGTACGCTCCCAGGGAAGGTCAACTGAGGCCTTAAACAAGTGGGCCTAATTGCTAGGAATGTACCTCAAATTTGGGGACAGAACCCCCTAAGGTTTGCTATTCTTTTACATTTTATTTTTTATTTGATTTAATTAATTTCCCTTAAATTTAATTATTATTTTCATAAAAAACATAAAAACAATAAAAAATCAGAAAAAGACAAAATTAAATATATTTTTATTTAACTAATATTTTTGTAAATAAAGTTTTGTATCCATTAATTAGTTTTTATTCTAGGATTAATTTTTAATATCTTTCCTTAATAAATCAAAAACTTGTAGAATTAGGTTTAATTAGTTTAATTACTCTTTTTTTTCTTTTATTTTCTCATCACTAATACTTTACTATTATTTTTATAAATCAAATCGCATTAATTAATTAGGTTTAACTTTAGATAATTTTCACATTTTCTTAATAAATAAAAAATTAGAATTAGGGTTAATTTCTCAATTTCATTTAATTCTCTCATTAAAGATTCATAAATACAAAAAAATCTCAAAACAAAACAATTTCTTTTCATTTTAATTTTATTAATTTAATAATTTAATTTAATTCCATTAAAAAAGGGTCCAACGCCCTCGCTTTCAATTTCAAGTCAATTCGCGCATCTTATGTTATTTCTTATAATATTTATGTAACTCTCCCAAAGCCTTGTAAACTCGGACATTTAATTTCTCGCACTTTCCTTTATTTCTTTATTTACTTTCTGTCAAATCGGGTCCTGGATTAAATTTGGCGATGTGGACCCGCGCCTTTGTAATAGTTTAGAACTTTTAATTTCCGCATCTTTTAACTGTAAATAATGGCATGCAAGAATGAATGACAAAAATAAAAACAAACGCGTAGATCACCTATGACATGACAAGATAAATGCAAATGAACATAAGACACGAATCACACACCACCCCTAGGGTACGCCTCACTGTTGCCTTGCCTCGAAAGGTGATCGTCGAGTAGAGGATGTCTTAGTAAGTCCTCATGATCCGGGAACCTGGCATGAGGGTAGCTTCTAAGGTATCTTCCCATTGCTCTGGTGATCACCATGTCCCGAACCTCGAATTGACCCGAACACCTCCAATGGAGGTGCTACCTACCTCTCAATGGTGGGATGGCACTACTTTAAAGGATATTTACACAGACGAATTCCTTAGGGTAGGTAGACGACTCTAGATACTTGCTCTAATTTCAAAAACAAATCAAAAATACTTTTCACACCGACACCTTTTCAAAAAGCTTTCGAAAGCAACTTTTCAAACACTCTTGAGGACTGATACAAGAGTCGAACTGGAATTTTCAAAGAAACTTTTTTAAACCCACAGTTGAAAAGCAAACAAACCATTTTTGAAAACACAATGAGCAAGTATCTAAGAGCCCATGGATAACCATGGATAGAAAGGGTGCTAACACCTTCCCTTTCTATAATCTACCTCCCGAACCGAGAGCAATCTCTATAAGGAATTTTTCTGTGCTTTTGTCCTTTCCATTTGGAGAAAATAAAAGACGGTGGCGACTCTTGCTTCCGCGACATTTCGCGAACCAGCGTTAAACAGTCAGTTCCAGATCCACCGATCACAGAACTGGCGACTCTGTTGGGGATTTAACTTAAAGTGAGGTGTACCTTAGGGATAGTTCATAACTGTGTTTTCAATTGTATTGACTTGTGTGCTTTAAAAAATTGTGGGTTGCTTGGGAGTTCTATAGATCCTAACCCGGATCTGGGGGATACCTTCTTAGAAAGTAGCAACAAGGCTGTGAGGGAACTGTGCGGGGTATACCGACATGGTTGAAGCAGTCTGCTACGTTGATGTGGCACTTTGGTGTGTACCGGTAACCCTTGAGTTCAGTCAAGGAGAGTACGGGGCCTCCATGTGGTGTCGTGAAGCATCAACTGACCTTAGGAACCTTAATTGAACTATCTTGGCCTCTTTAGGGTAGTGAGATAACTGACTTTGGTGCAGTCCGAGGTTGGTTGATACTCGATACTACACTCAATTGAGGGTTGCTTTCCTGGAATATTTCGGTCGCCAGTTCAGTGGCTAAATCGAAACGATGAACAATGAAAGCAATCCCGTGATATTGGGACCCTTAGAACCCGGTTACTTCTAATAGGACAGGTTGAGCCCACCAACTTCAAGAGGGTAATACCCAGACCCCATGCTGGCCTAAACTCTAAGGGTTTCTCTTGTGTGACTTGTGTGTCTTCGTACTTGACTATTTGCATGCTTGTTATCTAACACATGAACTACTTGCAGGTTTTGTTTGTAGTCCTTGATCGGGACTCATAACAGGGTGTACTAACTACTTGCAGGTTCTGTTTATAGTCCTTAATTGGGACTCATGACAGGTTTTACTTGAGTTTCTTGCAGGTTTTGGTTTGCAGTCCTTAATTGGGACTCATAACAGGGTTACTTACATTACCCCATGCATACCATAACATCATACCATTGCATACATCCTAACCCATTTCAAGGATCTCAAGGGCTTGTGATGCAGGTCATGGTGAATCAACTATCCCAGCAAGGGGCAAAGGGGATTTATTTTCCTCTAGCCATGATTGTCAGGGGCTATGACCCACTGGATATGGTGAGCCTTTGACTCTTGAAGAAGGACTCTCAACTATGTGAAGTTCCTGCAATCAAGCTACAAAATTCAAACTCTACCAAATTTCTTGTTTACCTCGCGAGATCCTTGAAAACATTGCATGCATATCATACATATCCTTGCATTGCAGGTACCCTTTTGACAGGTTGCTTACCTTCTTCGCTGTTTATTTCATCTGATCTTCATGAATCCTGAATTGTCTACTGAGCAATCCATCAAGGCTCTCCAGGCCCAGAATGCCCAGTTCCAGGAGTTGATTGTGAACCTAGCTCAGGGTCAAAAGGAATTGAAGACTTTGATTCAACAGAAGAAGAAGAAGAGGACTGTTTTCTTCAACCCTAGACGCAGATCTGGGAACACACCACAAAATGAAGCTGAGAGGACTACTCCATCTGTTGGGGAAGACAGTCATCAGGAGGAAAGGGTTCCCAGTCCAGTGGTCTCTGACAACGAGACAGATTTCAACGACGAACAATACCCTCCTGCTGAGGACAAGTATAAACAGTTGGAAGACCGCCTGAATGCAATGGAAATTCAACAAGTGCCCGGTTTGGATTTCAGAGACTTGGGTCTAACTTCTGGTGTGGTGATCCCACACAAATTAAAAGCACCCTCTTTTGCTAAGTACGATGGGGCATCCTGTCCCAGGCTGCATCTCAGGTCTTATGTGCGGAAGATTCAACCGTATACTATGGACAAGAACTTGTGGATCCACTTCTTCCAGGAAAGTCTTTCAGGGACTCATCTCGAATGGTTCTATCAGCTGGATGGAACCAAGGTTCTTAACTGGGAGGAGCATGCTACTGCTTTTTACAAGCAGTATCAGTACAATGCCGACCTCGCTCCTACGCGTACCCAACTCCAGGGTATGTCGCTAGGATCGGGAGAAGGTTTTAAAGAGTATGCGCAGAAATGGAGAGACCTGGCCGGTAGGGTACAACCACCACTGACTGACCATGAACTTGTGGACATGTTCTTGGGGACCCTGTCTGGTCCATTCTACAACCACCTGATTGGGAATTCGTCTGCTGGATTCACAGATCTTATCTTGACTGGAGAGCGAATAGAAGCCGGCATCAGGTCTGGGAAGATTCAAGAGGCTGCACCTTCTGATAAAAAGCCTCATCATGGAAAGAAAGAGTCCAATGTTGTGCACGGTAAAAAGAGCCGTCATGAGGTAGGGGCAACCCAGATCTCCAATCCTGGACCTGCTCAACAAGGACAGGGGCAGCAGCGCAAGGAGAAACGACAATTCACCAAGATCAACATGTCGCTGGATCAAGCACTACAACAAATGTTGAAGGCAGGGCTGATCACCTTAAGGGCTCCTCTCCGGAATCCAAACACTTCTGCTCCTAACTATCATCCCAACGATAGGTGCGCATACCATTCGGATAGTCCGGGGCATACTACGGACAACTGCTGGCCTCTCAAGAACAAGATTCAAGATATGATCGACGCTGGAGAGATTCAGTTTGAAGTATCTGAGACTCCGAACATAATCACTGCTCCATTGCCCAATCATTGAAGACCTTTTGTTTATTTGAATTTCCGAGTTGTATTTTTCTTTGCTCATACAAACAATTAATGTCATAGCAAACTCTTTTATTCTATTAAAGCATCGCATATGTCTGTTTTGGAAATTAATACAATTGTTTTCATTATATTCAAAATTGTTTACATTTTATCTGTGATGATCAACTCTCGGTTAATAATCTCTAAGCCTCTTGAGGGAGGATGACGAAAACGATACCACGATCTTTACAGTATGCTTTTGAACAGACTCCGCTGATGAGGTACAGGCATTGTTTCAATCCCTAAACACTGGAGTTCTAAGGATGATAATCCCTCGTCAACCCCTCTGAGCCAAAGAAGTAGGAGTTTTTATTTTCGAAAATTAAAACCCTTAATCATAACCTGGGGCAGGGTAGTCTTCTCAGTTGATCCAAGTGCATAACGAATGGCACCAAAAGAGATCCTTACAAAAAAGATAGTGATGGTTCCGAATATTCAATAAAGAAAGGCAGTCATTATATCTCAAAAATAAAAACCCAATAAGTCAAAACCCATGAAGGAGACTTACAAAACTGGGACATCCCGTTGACTGCAATTCCAAAAAAGGAAACAGTTCAGGAAAAAAGAAAGGGATAACAAAAATCAGACAAGAAAGAGGTCTTACAAACCCTCAACAAAAAAGGGAATGACTGCCTATTCAAAATAAGTTATCAACGTCCGAATCATCACCGGAAAATCAGAGCAAAGACTCAAACAAGGTCTAACGTATGATCAACTGAGTTTAGGTTTGGAGAACATCACGAAGAGTGGGTGGGTACAAATAATTTGAGCCTTTATCCTTTGTTTCTTAAGCCGTGAACCAGGCCACGTTATAACCCTTAAAAGTCCTAGCTGAAGCATGGGTTAGTTCGAAAGCATACTGTTACGAAAGGTATCCTGACTCCTGAAGGCTCGCTGTAAAATCTTGAGTCGACATCACATTGTTTTACGACAAAATTCATTTTTAAAATCTTCAAGACAGACATGAGCTTTGCATTTCTAACATAACTTTGTTTGCATATGACTTTTTGTTTGAACATCATAGAAATCTGCACGACGAATACCTAGTAAACAAAAGCACTTCCAACCAAGGGGCGCGACATGGTCATGGTCCATCATCTGGGGCAACCCAATCAAGGTTCAGAGAATCTCTTAAAGGCCAAATAGCCTGGGGCGAGTCTCCTCCTGAGTCACTTGGGGCACTCCAACAACGAATCTTGCCCGATCAAACACCTTCTAGTGGCGTGGCAAAATACTTCCAACAGGGGCAACCCCCCACATTCCCTGAACGTGGACATAGTCGAAAAATACTACGCAAAATCAAAGACCCGCTAGGTTGACACACCTAGGAAAAAATAAGGGCTCCCGGCGAACCAAAAGGGTTCGGGAAAAATGAAGGGATGAAATGAAAAATCTGTACACCCGGCAAGTCGAAAACCTGAAAAGGCGGCTTGGGCAAAAATGGGTATCCCGGTGGACCGAAAACCCGAAAGGGCGGTCCAGGTAAAAGTTAGGGATCAAAGCGTACGACTATGTCCTGTCATCTTGTCACCTGCCTACCTGAAGAAGGTTTGACCCTCAACAATTATCAGCATCCCACAGGTGCCTCCCCCATAGAAACAGGGGAAATATTGGGTGGTCTAAGCAATCTGATTGTTCTGTCCTCCAAGGTATCAAGGTAGGTTCCGTTGAAGAACATAACCAATACAGTTCAATACTCCCCCAGGAGAGTCTAATCCAGTTCCCCCAAGAAAGTTGGAATCCATCTCCCCAAGCAGTAAGCTTATCCCCCGTAGATTCTGGAAGCTTATCCTCGCAAAGCACGAACGTGTCTCCCGGCTTTATTCAAAGAGTTATTCCCCTACCAGGATATAACTGGGTTATCCTCAGCCAAAAGCCACGGAAAGAGCGTCCTCGACGAAGTCTTCTTATCCCCAGCGAAGTCTATAAACATTTCCAACACAACAAGGGTATCCCTAGCAAGTTATTATCAACATATCTCTCTCCCCACAGAGTATTGCTTCCCAGCAAGATCGTTAGAATACTTTTCTCCCCGCAGAGTAATCCATTCGCCAAGTTTATTCCCCAACGGAGTTACCTTCTCCTACTGGTATTCTTGCAACTATCATCCCAGCGGAAGCAAAATCTATTCTTCAACACCAGCCCAGGAGTTAACTTCCTGGCACCCGTCAAGGATTTATTTTCTTAGACAAAAATACATTCATGAACATTACATCTTCATACATTATAGCATGCATATGCATCGTACTACACGAATCTCATCAATTTTGAGGGCATCCTGAAATCATGCAGTTCATGCATCATGATCTTGCATACAACTGATGCTTTACCTTTTCAGGAAAGGTCAATACAAAGACGATTACTATCAACTATCGCAACTCTTTCTAGATATAGTTCAGATGTGAACCAGATATGGCGACGTTCTGATACTGCTTCCAGATTTCCTTCTAGATATAGTTCAGATGTGAACCAGATATGGCGACGTTCTGATACTGCTTCCAGATTTCCTTCTAGATATAGTTCAGATGTGAACCAGATATGGTGACGTTCTGATACTTCTTCCAGATTTCCTTCTAGATATAGTTCAGATGTGAACCAGATATGGCGATGTTCTGATACTTCTTCCAGATTTCCTTCCAGATATGGTTCGGATGTGACCCAGGCATGGCGACGTTCTGACACTTATTCCAGACCCCCCCCCCCCCCCCTCAGATAACTTAGAGATGCTCCAGACACGGAAGTTGTTCTATTGTTTATTCAGAGATCACCTTTCTAGAGATGGTTCAGATGTGACCCGGATATGGCTACCTTCTGATACTTGTCCCAAGATTCTCTCAAAGATTACTGTTGAGGTTGAAGTCGCCCAAGATTCTCTCAATGATTGCTGTTGAGGTTGTAGTCGCCTATGGTTCTCTCCCCGATACTACGGAGGTAGTAATCATCCCCAGATTCGCTCAGCGTTACTGTTGAAGTCGAAGTCGCCCAAGATTCTCTCAATGATCGCTGTTGAGGTTGAAATCGCCCAAGATTCTCTCAATGATTGCTGTTGAGGTTGTAGTCGCCTATGGTTCTCTCCCCGATACTGCGGAGGTAGTAATCATCCCCAGATTCGCTCAACGTTACTGTTGAAGTTGAAGTCGTCCAAGATTCTCTCAATGATTACTGTTGAGGTTGTAGTCGCCTATGGTTCTCTCCCCATTACTGCGGAGGTAGTAATCGTCCCCAGATTCGCTCAGCGTTACTGTTGAAGTTGAAGTCGTCCAAGATTCTCTCAACGTTCTTGTTGAAGTAGTAATCATCCAAGGTTCTCTCAGCGTTCCTGTTGAGGTAGTAACTACCCCTGGTTCATTCATCACCTTTTGAAGATCCAGATCCGGCTCCTGTAACCAGTCAGGACACATCTATACAAAGAGTTTGAATACCACTCCTGTAACAGGTCAGGTAATCATCTTTCTTTTGCAGGTACGCAAGTTCTCGCTAAGGAATCTCTTACGCGATCAACATCCAGATGGCATCTATAAGCCCATCCACATTCCATCACCTCTCAGCAGGGCATCTATAAGCCCATCATCCTATCCATCAATCTCCAAATGGCATCTATAAACCCATTCCACCATCACACTACTATGTGAGCGCAAATTTCTGGGCACTCTAGTGTTCAATCATCTTTTACCTTCGGATTACGAAAGGCACGCCAGCCAATCTGCATCCTCAGGTCTAAGAAGATTGAACAGGGGCAACTGTTGTACCCCAAAATTTTCCCTCCCATATTCTTCAAGAATTGCAAAATCAATGCTTCAAAATCTCCCCAAGGGTTGCACAGTTCAAGGGCCTCCTAACAGTCAAAAATTAGGGTTTTGGTTCTGACAAAGAAAATGAAGTTTTCAAGGGTCCAAACAAGTCCCACATGCCTACAAACATGGTCAAGCATCCTCATACCAAGTTTCAAGACTTACAGCACAAAATTGCACAGTCAAAAACCCTAATTGCACTACAGTCAACTGTAGGGGCAAAATGGTCATTTGACAGTCAAAAGTTCAAATTTTTGGTCAACATCTCATTTTGAGGCCACAAACATCATTTGATCAATGCTTGATCATGATTCTCAAAGTTTGGCTCAAAAAGTCTCAAGATGCAAAAGTTTCCATATTTGGACAGTTGAAAAAGTCAACTGTAAATTGACCAGGGCATAACTTTCACATGGATTACCAGAAAAATTCCATCCAAAGCTCATTTTGAAGAGAAAGACATTTCCTACAACTCCTCTTCACACTTCAAGTCCAAGAAATGCTCTCACAAAAAGTTATCCATTTCAACATTATAGGTCATTTTCAAAAGTCAACAAAAAGAGACTTTAAGTCAAAGGCCATAACTTGAGATTGGTAAATCAAAATGACATGGGACCAAAGGTATTGGTTATAGGACTCAAAGACCTTTCCAAAATGTCAAAGAACATGAGCAAAGCTTAAAAATTGAGCAAGTTATGCCTTGTGGAAGTTGGGAAATTTTTGGATATTTTGAAAAGTCAACATTGCTTCAAAAGTCTTAAAATTGCTAATGGGCCTCTTTTTCTTCCACAATTCATCATCCAAGGCATGTGCACGACCATTTGGCCCAAAGGGAAGTTTTTTATCATTTTTATTTATTTATTTGGATTTTTAATTATTAATAATTCATTTAATTAAAATAAATAGGTGGAAAATACTAAACCTAATGTTTTAAATCTTTTTGTGCATGGAATAGGCTTAAGATTTCGTGCACAATCAGATATGGAAGGAATTATGGTGATTGGATATGATTGAGACCAAATATGCTTGAAAAAGATTTGAAAACTTATGCCATAAAAATCAAATATCTCTTCATCAATTCATGGATTTTTTGATCAATTTTCTCAACCCTAATCATTCCATACATAAGTGCAAAGCTAACCCTAGTGATCATAACCTCCCAGCTGCGCCAGAAATCCCTAAGCAAACTTGAATTTTTTCAAGAAAAGTCCAATACTGAAAACTAAGTTCTAGGGCGATTCAAGCCAAAATACCTGTTCCATTGGCTTGCTGAGACTTCAAGGAAGGAGACTGAATCAATATCATAGCCTGAAGCCTTGAGAATCGGTAGTTATAAGTCAAACTGTTTTCATTTTTTTCATAATCGTGTTTTAATATTCAAGCATATTCATTGCATTTTTTTTCATGGATTCTTACTAATTGATGGATTCTGAAGCTAACTGCATATTTTAATTGAGTTTTTATGCACTATTGGAGATTTCGCCATTGTTGTCTTTTAGGGTTTTCAAAGCTTTGAATTGGGGTTTCCTGGTTAAGGAACAATTGAGACTCGAGACCTGGACCATTGAAATCAGCGTGCTTGGACGATTGGGAAACACCCCTCACGCCTAATTTATGTGACTCCAGGAGCTAGTCGCTATTTTCCAGAATGGTGTATATAGGAACGGTTCAAAACCGTTGCTAATGGTTTTATGTTTCAGAAAAAAAAACAAAACGAAGAAGAAGATGGTGAAGTGTCCAGCAATGATAGGGGGATTTGAATTTGCGCGCTAATTTTCCACTAACCATTTGTTTTATCTTATATTAGTTGTTTCCTATACAATATACAACGCGCGTAAAGTGCTTCAGTGGCAAAGCTTGGTAGTGGTAATCTCTAGGACCTGGGTTCGATCCCAGGTCCCCCTCTCTTTCCCTATATTTTGCTTCTAATTATGTTCTCATGCAGCTTCAGTCCAGACGTTCACCGTACGTCCCCCATCCAGGCGTGCCACGCGTTTGTTGGGATCAATCACAAGGCTGTGAGTTGGAGAACATCATAGGCCCAGGTCAACGCGTATGTACGCTCCCAGGGAAGGTCAATTGAGGCCTTAAACAAGTGGGCCTAATTGCTAGGAATGTACCTCAAATTTGGGGACAGAACCCCCTAAGGTTTGCTATTCTTTTACATTTTATTTTTATTTGATTTAATTAATTTCCCTTAAATTTAATTATTATTTTCATAAAAAACATAAAAACAATAAAAAATCAGAAAAAGACAAAATTAAATATATTTTTATTTAACTAATATTTTTGTAAATAAAGTTTTGTATCAATTAATTAGTTTTTATTCTAGGATTAATTTTTAATATCTTTCCTTAATAAATCAAAAACTTGTAGAATTAGGTTTAATTAGTTTAATTACTCTTTTTTTTCTTTTATTTTCTCATCACTAATACTTTACTATTATTTTTATAAATTAAATCGCATTAATTAATTAGGTTTAACTTTAGATAATTTTCACATTTTCTTAATAAATAAAAAATTAGAATTAGGGTTAATTTCTCAATTTCATTTAATTCTCTCATTAAAGATTCATAAATACAAAAAAATCTCAAAAAAAAACAATTTCTTTTCATTTTAATTTTATTAATTTAATAATTTAATTTAATTCCATTAAAAAAGGGTCCAACGCCCTCGCTTTCAATTTCAAGTCAATTCGCGCATCTTATGTTATTTCTTATAATATTTATGTAACTCTCCCAAAGCCTTGTAAACTCGGACATTTAATTTCTCGCACTTTCCTTTATTTCTTTATTTACTTTCTGTCAAATCGGGTCCTGGATTAAATTTGGCGATGTGGACCCGCGCCTTTGTAATAGTTTAGAACTTTTAATTTCCGCATCTTTTAACTGTAAATAATGGCATGCAAGAATGAATGACAAAAATAAAAACAAACGCGTAGATCACCTATGACATGACAAGATAAATGCAAATGAACATAACACACGAATCACACACCACCCCTAGGGTACGCCTCACTGTTGCCTTGCCTCGAAAGGTGATCGTCGAGTAGAGGATGTCTTAGTAAGTCCTCATGATCCGGGAACTTGGCATGAGGGTAGCTTCTAAGGTATCTTCCCATTGCTCTGGTGATCACCATGTCCCGAACCTCGAATTGACCCGAACACCTCCAATGGTGGTGCTACCTACCTCTCAATGGTGGGATGGCACTACTTTAAAGGATATTTACACAGACGAATTCCTTAGGGTAGGTAGACGACTCTAGATACTTGCTCTAATTTCAAAAACAAATCAAAAATACTTTTCACACCGACACCTTTTCAAAAAGATTTCGAAAGCAACTTTTCAAACACTCTTGAGGACTGATACAAGAGTCGAACTGGAATTTTCAAAGAAACTTTTTTAAACCCACAGTTGAAAAGCAAACAAACCATTTTTGAAAACACAATGAGCAAGTATCTAAGAGCCCATGGATAACCATGGATAGAAAGGGTGCTAACACCTTCCCTTTCTATAATCTACCTCCCGAACCGAGAGCAATCTCTATAAGGAATTTTTCTGTGCTTTTGTCCTTTCCATTTGGAGAAAATAAAAGACGGTGGCGACTCTTGCTTCCGCGACATTTCGCGAACCAACGTTAAACAGTCAGTTCCAGATCCACCGATCACAGTCATGATCCATTTAAAATACAATAATAGAGTGAATTTAGTTAAACTCCACAAATAGTAAACGTTCGAGCTGGACGTATGTCCTGCCTTTCTCACGAGTATCTAAATACTATACGTATATCTTGGCCACACTCACCCACTGTTAAGGAGTCATGACTAAACTCGTTTTACTCTTTTTCAATAAAAATATTAAACGGACGAGTTGGATGTATGTCCTACCTTTTCGCAAGTGTTTGAATTCTAGCCGTATAACTTGGATATTTGACACTTGTATCCCTTAAAATAAACTTCAACTCATTCAAACATTTTGCCTTTTGGCTTTCAAGTTCAAAAACTTTTCATAAAACGAAAGACGCTTCCTACATTCCACGATGATGCAAACAACGCTTCCACGTGAGAGTATCAAACATTTTCCACTCAAATGTGATGATGGCAAAAATCTGTGATGATCCAGATTAAGTTATTCATTCTTGAAGCGATGTGAATTTTTAGTTATCCATGTTTTCGGAAGCAATGTTTTTCTTTCGAATGCAACTTGAGAATCTTTTTCTAAAATCGACCAACACACAAACATTTCTACCAAAATCTAAATGTTAAAACAAGATTTAAATTCTACAGTTAATCTCTGGACTTTGATGATAATAATACATATATTTTATATGTAAACATTTTTGTTTCTAATAGTTTCTTGAGTGTGTAGATTAGAAGTTATAATTGATTCAGGACTATTGTCTGAAAGAATAAAAAATATACCAAGCACATAAAAAAGACTCTTTGCATCCTCTTCTGAAGTAACATCAGTAGTTCTGTAGAATGTTGAATATTTTCCAGAAAGAAGATCTCAATGTGTACTTCTCAATAAGTTGCGGCTTCAGAAGTCGCAACTGTTATAGAAGAAAGGATTTCTGTTAGAATTGTTGCTCAATGATCAGAAAACAAGATTGCACCAGAAACAATATTTCTGTTAGAGTTGTTGCTCTAAGATCAGAAAACAAAATTGCACTAGAAATAAGCTTTTACGTCAAAGATCAGAAGTCAAGATTTGTTCATCAGAAAAGTCGTTGCTTCTAATTCTAAAGAAAAAGTCAATATTCTAAACACATCAAAGGAAAAGATTCTACCATTGAATCAGATGTCAAGATTTGTTCATCAAATATGTTGTTGTTTCTAATTCTGAAGACAAAGTCAAGATTCAGAAGACTCAAATACTTTATGGAATATGCGCACATCACTTTATATCAGAAAGCATTCCATCAGAAGACAAATCAAGGAAAGTTAGACCTTCTAGACTCATTAATATTCTACATAATAAAGTCCATCAGAAGACAAGATCAAGATGATACCTTCTCAAGCCAATCTACTCATCAGAAGTAAAATCCATCAAAAGACAACAGCGTCAGAAACGAGCACTAGAAGAGTTAGTGCAAAAGTAAAACTACACATTCCACTGAAATGGATGTATTGTATAATGTTTGTCTCCCACAATCATTTATTACCCTTATGGTACATGGCAAGTGAATGAGACATGTGTACTACTAAAACAATATACTTCATCAACACCTATATAAAGGATCAACTGTTCATTTGCAAACTTGAAGAATTAACGAACATACAACAAGAGAAAAATAACAGCAATGCTGCAAAATCAAAAACGTGAAGAAATCACTCAAGAGAAAAGATTAAAACACAAAGAGTTATTGCTCATTCTTTGTGTTTATATTAGTTCTTCATTGTTCATCTAAGAAAAAAGACAAAGACACAAGAGTTGTTGCTCACTAATTGTGTTATTATTTATTCTTCATTTGTTGATTAGAACACAAGAGTTGTTGCTCATATTTGTATTATCATTGTAATTTTTTTTAATACGAGAGTTGTTGCTCATATTTGTGTTAAAAAATCCAGACTTAAACTTTTGTATAATCTGCTTATTAGAAGCAAACTTGTAAACACATCATTCAATGGGTAGTTGATTAATTCATTTAATAAGGCATAGAGAAATATCCTTCGAGGGACCCAATAGGTCAGAAGCCTTAAGGTGTCAGTGATCTCTATATATCTTAGGGGACCAGGTATGTCAAGATTCTTAAGGGATCACTAGTAGGCTATCATTGTTATTGTTAGTCACAGGTGGGTAGCCAGTGCAATTGTAATAAGTTTGGCTATAGTGGATTAACTCCTTTTCTAAGGAGAAATCACCTTGCCGAGTGGACATGATTAACCTTTTATAAGGTGAACCTGGATAAATCGAACGTGTCATTATTTCTCTTCTATAGCATTATTTTTTATTCTGATTATTTGTGTTGATCATTTCTAATCGACAAAGTTTTAAAACTCACTTCAACCCCCCCTTTATTGTGTTTCTCTCAACCTTCAATTGGTATCAGAGCTCCGACTTTGTTATAAATTTTATAATCAAACACTTAACAGTGTAAAGAGATACAGTGTGAGAAAAATATTCTAAATAGTTGCTGCTAACACAAACGATAATGATAGATACAATGCTAAACTTCTTATTTTTGATAGAGTGAAATTTGAATATTGGAGATACAAATAGAAAGTTTATTTATAGGCTATGATATTAATCTCTGGGAAATTGTTACAAATGGTTATGAAGAACATGTCAGTGCAATTGGTATTCCTATCCCCATGAACAAAATGAATGAAGATCAGAAACGCAAATTCAATAGTCATCACAAAGCCAGAAATCTTCTCAGCACAATCCCGTACAACGAATATGAATAGATTACAAATAGAGAAACAACAAAGGATATTATTTACTCACTCGGAATGACACACGAAGGCAATGCACAAGTCAAAGAAACTAAGGCCTTGGCCTTAATTCAGAAATATGAAGCATTCACAATGGAAGATGAAGAAACGGTTAAAACTATGTTCTCAAGGTTTCAAACCTTGGTAGTAGGACTCAAAGTTTTGGAAAAAGGATACTCCACAGCTGATCATGTTAAGAAGATCATTAGAAGTCTTTGCAAAAGATTGAGACCTTATGGTTACTGACTTGAAGCTATCTAAGGATCTGAACAGTATAACTCTTGAAGAGTTAGTCATTTTGCTTAGAAGTCATGAGATAGATCTAGAAGAAGATGAGCCTTAGATAAAGGGAAAATCTATTGCTCTAAGGTCTAAAACATAAATAATCAAGTCAGAAAAGAAAAAGGCATTCCAAGCTGAAGAATTTGAGGAATGCGATAATGAATACTCTGATGATGAAGATGAATTGTCACTTTTATCCAGAAGAGTTAAGCAACCCTGGAAGGAAAGAAAAAAAATGGTCAAAGATTCAGAAAAAGAGGATATCATTCAGAAGCATCTGATAGAGGAAGAGCCAGTAATAAAGTAACATTCCTTGAGTGCAATGAACCTGGACACTACAGAAATAAATGTCCAAATCTCCAGAAGGAGAGCACCAGAAAATAAAGTTTCTAGAAAAGAACTTTCAAAGGATATAAGAAAGGTCTTATGGCAACATGGGATGATTCTGACTTTGAAGGATCTAAATAAGAAATAGAACGTGCCAACGTAACTTTCATGGCCTCTACATCACATGGAAACTCATTAGAAACATATTTGACTCTGAAGATGTATTTTCTGAACGCTCTCGTGCTAAATTAGAATTATGTCTATTAGAAACTCTGAACAAGCATCAGATGCTTCAACAGAAATTCAAGAACCATCATAAGGTTCATGAATATGAAGTTGAAAAATATGGTAAGCTGGAGAAAGTAGTTTCTAAGAAAAAAGGTGGCAATATGTATTTAGAAAAAGGAAACACCTTTCTAAATAAAAACTGTTTAAAACTTGAAGAAACCCTTTCTAGAGCCTCTTCATCTTTTGAAACTATCTTATGTAAGTATGACAAGGCTTTTCATAAATTCTTAAACAACAACATAGACAAAAGTAGGTTTCCCCCTGAAACAACCAGCTGAACATCATCAATCAATAAAGTCGCCATCAAACATCTTTTATCCCACTGGAAAGGAAAGGTGAACATCGAGAAAACCTGAGAAGGGAGAAGTCACAGTCTTGTGATTGAGAGATCATGTAAGGGAGTCTGTTACGTGAGGGCAAGGTATTAGCACCCCATAGGCCCATAGTACTCTACAGTATCCACTCTTGTTATCTATCTTAGGGGTGTGCCTAATCTGTGTCTAATCCTTACTATTGAGGAAGAATGCATGCAAAAGAAATACGGGGAAAAATGAAGTATTTATGAATTTTGCTCGGTTAGGCCCCACGACCTGTTGCCTACGTATCCCTTTCAAGGAATCAGAGCGTCGTAGTTTGGCTCACATGTTTATGTTTTTTTGTGTTTTTTATTGGTGATGAACCCTTGTGAAAACGGTTTTGAGTTACGCCCTCAAGGAAATATGTCACGCTTGATTAGTTTGTGTTTTGTTACTTTGAAAAAGGGTTTAAGTGTAATTAGCATATTTCATAATTTGCCAAGAAAAAGAAAGTTTTAGTTTCAAATGCAAATGCAAAAAGGGGAAGAAAAGAGTCTACGAGAGACTAGCCTATTTCTAATCCTAATGTTATCATACAATGGTGGTCCTAAGGTTTGGATTAACATAAGGGAAATGTCTATCTAATATTAGCATGCATGGTTTATAACCTATGGTTTATCTTGCATCCGAAAGGAACAAGCACATCCTAAGGGAACATGGTATAGAAAGTGAGTGAGCAAACATGTTCGAAAGAGCACACACATAAAATGGTAAAGAAAAGAAGCGAAATGATTTAGTCAAGGGGAGCTAATCGCCTGAGACAAACAAGCGGGAGTGAATTATAAAATAAGAGAAATTCTTTAGCTAACGGGAGCGGATCACCCGGACTAAACAAGAGGGAATAAGATGTAAAACAAAAATATGATGTCCAAAGAGACAAAGCACCTAACCGAGATATAGAAGATTGAGGTAGGAGATATAAGGAAATATGAACAATCACAGAGTGTCTGCATTTGCCAATGCGAACTCCTAATAAAGCGTGGGGGATTGGTTGCAAAACCCTTTTCCACCTGATGACTCTATACACAAGATCTGCATAATTCCAAAGTGTTGTGGTGTGTCACGAGCTAAGGATGACACAAAAGGAGTTGTAAGGGGTTGATTGCTAACCCTTTTAGGTCGCCTCCTTTTAAGGACTTCCATGGGGGACAGGGGTATAATGCAAGAACAAATGTAAACACACGTGCGAAATAACTACTTTAAAGGCAGGGTTTTAAACAAACACAAATAGCATACAAAAAGTGGTGCCTACTACAGGACTTTAAACAGCGACTTTGAGCGCACGCTCTTTATTTCATACTTCTCGTGATATCTAAAAAAATTTGTAAAGAATGCATCCCTATTTCTATTTCTCATGGCATCAGAAAGCGGTAAAGAGTGCAAGAGATAAGAGGAAGCAGGTGAGAATACCAATCGAACACAAGTTCATCACTTAGCAGACAAAAGAAAAGAAACCTAAAAACTTTGTGCAAGATTCACCAATCAAAAAGGATATAATAAGAAAATCAAATACAAAAAATGAGCGTCGAAGCATCCATGTGAAAATAAATCACATGCATCAGAGTCTTCATTAAATAGTCCTGCACAAGATACAAAACTAAACAATGCAAAAGTAATCCGCAAATATCACGATATGAGAAAACCCCATTAGAAGCTCACACAAATCCACAAAACGAGTTAGCAAATAACAAGGAATCATTCAGGGATCAGAACCTACTATTAAACCACTCATCATGCCAAGGAAATTGAATCAAGGATACGAAATCAACAAGAACGCGTTAAAATCCTATGTACAAAATATTTTTTCAATTAATTCCTAAGCAAATAGAAAAATTCTAAAAAAATATCAATAAGTCAAGGAGTAACATATTAGTATCCACACAAAATTCCAGCCAAAAATCATGGGAGAAAGTACCACAATTAAATCGCCAAAATTCAAGAAACAAAGTGTAAATTAAGGTGGAACAGGGAGGTGTATGAATAAAATAGGAGATGTGAATAGCAGGTGGTGCAGAAATCCGGATAGGATGTGAAAAGATTAGGCCCGAATACGCTAGCCCAAACCAATAGGTCCATCATCCTAATTCCAATTTTCATTATTTTGATTTAATGTTGAATTAAAGAAAAAGGAAAAACAAAAAGAAAATTTCCACGTGAACACGAAATGATGCATTTGGATAATACATCAGGGTTTCAAACTGTGATGTTTCATCTTTCTCTCTATTTTTCTCTTTTCTCCCTCATGATTTCTGATCACTCTTTCGTTGTGTCGTGAGAAGTTTCAGGTGGTGTAGGCTCAAACAACTTCATATATTCACCGTTTGCTTCATCTCCTCTTTCGATTATATGTGATCCTCGGCGGACAATCTCCACCGTGTAATACAGTGGGAGAACTGACTTGGGTGTTTTGCATTTTATCACAACTGTTGAGGATAGCAAGAGTCGTCACCGACTTTTATTTTATCCAATAAATGAAAGGGTGAAAAGAACAGGAAAGAACTTTTGAGAATTTTATTGAGTTCGGGGGGTAGGTTATGAAAAGGAAAGGTGTTAGCACCATTTTCATCCGTAGTTATCTACGGGCTCTTAGTTTCTAGCTCACTTGGAAATGCTTTGTTTGAAATATGTTTGTGATCTTTTTGAAAGTATTTTTGAAAGTTCCTTTGTTTAGGCAAACTTTGTAATGATTCTCGTCTCGATAAGAATGCATACAAAGTGTTGACTTTTGAAAATAATTCATTTGAAAGTGTTGGTGTATTTTGAAATATGTTTTGAAAATGGTTATGAGCAAGCAACTATGAATGTTCTACCTACTCAAAAAGTCTTAGTTCTTTTCCTCCTCCTCTAGATATTACTATCTTACCATTGATTGGTAAGAAGCCTTATCATTGGATGTAAAGGGACAGGCATGGGTCTTCGTACAACCATAGAAGGCAACATTGTAGGATACCTTAGCAAATTATCTTAAGGGTCTAATATCATTTACCGAAGGCAACATTGAAGGGTCATCGAGGGACTACGATCTTGTATTCGAGGGCCATTGCTAAAGTATCCCACATTTGCGAGACATGACAATTTTTATCTTAGGAAACAAGTGAGGTTAGCCCTAGAGGTGCAAGTGTGCAAAGTGTTTTAATTTCATGAATTTTTGTCTTTGAATTAGGGTTTTCTACTTGTCGATTTTAGGTCTTGCCACACACACCCTAATTATTAGCCTTTATTGAAAGCGGTAAATTGCGAAAATGTAAAGGTCTACACCATTACATCATTTTGGGGGACGAGGATACAAATCACAAATGGGGGATGAAAGCAATTAAAAGCTAATTACAATTACAACCAAATTGAATTATAACAATAATAGAATGTACAGATGATGTAAAGATTGGAGAGGAGAAGAGAATTGTCTTTTTTAGGGTTTTTTGGATGAAAATGGGCTTTATGGCTATTTAACCTATGTAAACTAATTAATTTTATTTACACAATAAATTAATTAATATTTCAAATAAAACCAAAAAGATCTAAGTTAACAAAAAAGAGACCTAAGTATAATTTTGATTAGTTTAGAAAATGATTTGAATGTTAATTTAGAAAAGAAAATATTTTATGATGTAAAAGAACTAATAAAATATAATTTAGTCAAAAATAAATGAAGCATTTAATTTAAAATATTCTAATTTAATAAAATATATTTTTTGTATATTTTTTAGTTTAAATAAAATAAATAAAGAAATAAAGATAAGAAAATAAAAAGAATATGAAAAAAATCGGGCTAGGTGTTAAAAAGTAGAAAGGGGGTTAAAAGTTAGCAAAAGGGAGTCCAGGCCCAAGTTAAATTTTAGTGTGAATCAGAAATAATAAATAAAATGAATGGGCCTGCGTATGTATAAGTAATCAGGGGGGTGAATCATAGCATAAACAAATAAATGGAAAGGCCCAAACCAAGGAGGCCCAGGCGCGTGTTTTATGGTCCAGTGGGGGAGGCTGTTGAGGGAGCATCACGGATGGCAGCATGGGGTGTGTTGGATTGGTGTTGATGAAGATCCAATGGCTAGAGATGAGAGGCGCATCATACACGTGTGTGGCATGCGTGTATTGAATCTGTAAAAATAAAATAAGAAAAAGCAAAAGGGTACCATTGGGGCTCAAACCCAGTTCCCTATAGTTCTAAGCCTTACGCGCGCGCTCTCTACCACTGGGGTTGCTATACATCAGGTGTTATAAAAAAACCATAAATATATATGTGAAACACATTCATGAAAATGACTTCATCTTCTTCCTCGCACCAACAATTTTGAAAACTGTAACTTCATCAATTCTCAACCATTTTTAAAAGTGTAAACATGAAACTTGTGCATTTTTCCACCACGAATCCAACCATGTAACTAACTTAAGGTAAAACTCAAAGATAAGGATGAATTTATATTGGTACCAAACTGAACCCTAATTTTTTAGGAAGATCAAACCCAAAATTCTCAATGCACAGTCAATATAAATGAAAACCATGGACATGGTTAGCTTTAGAGCAATGATATCTACATTTCTACTTCATAATGTATGTATAAAAGATGCTTGTATCAAGATATCATAGTTGATAAAAACTGACCTTGAAGTGAGAATTGTATATGGAGTTTGAGCAACCTTTGAGGTGTCCTATTATCTGTTTATCTTTCCTGGACCTCCCTGAGTATGTTGCAGCCTTTACTTTACTTTGAAAGTCCCGAAATCTCCCTACTCAAGTCAAACTACAAGCTTGAGTTTTAAAAATGGTAGATGATAAAGATGGAGTTACAATCAAGAAATAGGTGTTGGGGTGGCTTGTATATGAGTTATATTAAGTGTTTGGATGATTATAATGGAAACACACGAGTAGATTATGATTTGGTGGTTTGAAGCTCAAAATTGTCAAGTTATGGTCAATTCTGTGTTGTAGAATGCTTGAGAAGTTTTGGGGTGCTTGAGCTCGTGTATTTTCTTGCAATAGACTTGTATATTTGTATGGAAAAGGTTAGAGATGTTTTGCACAAGGTATTTCTGAGTTGTAGTGTTTTGGCTAGGTAACTCGCTTTTCAAGAAATGTGGAAAACAAGTTTCAGTGCATGGTACAAGCATGGTCTGTAGTTATTGGAGGCCTTAGACTTGTTGCTTTTGGTTTTGACATTTTTTGTACTGATATGAAACAAGTTGGGGGCTCAAGAAGTTGACTTTGCATAAAGGCTTGCTTTACTAGAATGGAAGTGGTGACTTTCTCCCCAAAAGGGCAAAATGCTTTGGATAATGCTTGAATCAATTGGAAAATTGATCAATAAAGTGTGTAAACTTTAAATTAAAGAGTTATTTGCAAGTTAGAAGCCTTCAAAGCAAGATTATGCAGCATGGCTTATGGATTTGTCATGTGTTCATCACAAAATTGACTTGTAATTCAAGTTTGAAACCCTAACTTCATCTCTTCGATTCTCCTAGCTCAAGAATGATCTCATTGAGTTCTGGGACATTTTGAAAAGCTTTAGAACATTATCTACAACTTTAATGTTGTCCCTTTTGACAAAATCCTATTGGATCTTGGTGAAAATTGGCCAAGAAGCTAGGTCAAAAATCTGCCTAAACTAGGTCAAATTTTTACTGTGTTTTTAGAAAAAGTGCATGACTTCATGAACTTATAACTAAAAATTTAAGCACTTCAAGGACTTGATCAGTAAAGAAAAGTTGCATATCTCATCCAGATCTTCAATTTTCATTTTGGATGTTTCCTTTAAATTATCTTGCATCTTGGTGAAAATTTGGCATGAAGTCATGAAAAAAATAACATTTAAAGCAGAAAATTTTCTAAGTCTTGAAAACTTTGACTTTTTCAAAGACTTTTTAATTTCTTGATTTCTTGATGATCAAGCTTCATATTTTGAATGTCTTGATAAATTGTGATCTTTGAAATTCAATTTTAATCAAAAAACCAAATTTTGACTTTCGATGTATCAATTGACTTTTCATCAGTTGACTAAATTTCAACTATCAATCAATTGATCTTGAGAGATGAATTGAGTCATTCAATTAGGTCAAAATTATGTACTTGAATCTTTAATATAATATCTCAAACCAATAAGCCATGTATTAGGTCAAAGAAATCAAAAATCAAGCCTTCTCAGTCAAAACCTTAATTTTGACCATTTTGCCCTTTTGATGATTTGATCATTTTTCTAGGGGAATTGTGATCCAAACTTGATCAAATGATGAATAGGACTTTAAGATGTTGATGTTGGTCAAAAATATTGAATTTTGACTGTAGGTTGACCATAATTGACTTTTTACCTAATACAGCCGATTTTCAGTCATCTGGTCAATTGACTGGGCAAAATTGTGATTCAAGACTTAAAACTTGACATGAGTATTCTTGGAGGTGTGTATTGATCCATGAAATTCACTTGAGGAATTAGAAATCCAATTTTCTTTGATAAAACCATAACCCTAATTTGAGGTATCAATGTTTAGGAGATGGCTTGACCTAGTCAACACTTGTACAGACTTGAACCATTGAAGATCTTTGTGAGAAATGTCTTGTGAAAAGAGAGGGAAAATTTTGGGGTACAACATCTGCCCCTGTTCAATCTTCTTAAACTTGAAGAGTTAGATTGGCGAGTCCGCCATTCGTGACTTGAAAGTGGAAGATGATTGAACACTAGAGTGCCCAGAAATTTGCACTTGATGATATGTTAGTTGATTGTGTCGGGAATGGGCTTAAAGATGCCATTTGAAGAAGTGGTAAAGAATTTGTCGGAGATGGGCTTACAGATACCATCCAATGTGATTGTTGATAGAGATCAGAAGAAGTATCAGAATAAATCTTTGGTCGATTTATACTGAATCAAGCGGAAGTCTTGAATAATATTTACTTGGATAAAGAATCAGTGTAAATCTTCAAAGAGATTTAACTGAACCGGAGAAAGTGTCTGCCGGAATGGAATCAGGATAAGTCATTGATCAATTAAAACTGAACCAGCAGAGGTATTGAATAATCTTTAAGTGGAGAAGGAATCAGTATAAATCTTCGGAATGATTTAACTGAACCAGAGAAAGTGTCTAACGGAACGGAATTAAGATAAATCGTTGATCGATATAAACTGAACCAGCAGATGTCTTGAATGAACTTTTGACTGGATAATGAATTAGTATAAATCTTCGGAGCCATTTAATTGAACTAGAGAAAGTTTCTACCGAAACGGAATCATGATAAACCATTGATCGATTTAAACTGAACCGACAGAGGTCTTGAATAATCTTTAACTGGAGAACGAATCAGTATAAATCTTCGGAGCGATTTAACTGGACCAGATAAAGTGTCTACCGGAACAGAATCAGGATAAACCATTGATCGATTTAAACTGAACCACTAGAGGACTTGAATAAACTTTAACTACAGAATGAATCAATATAAATCTTCCGAGTGATTTAACTGAACCAGAGAAAGTGTCTACCGAAACGGAATCAGGATAAACCATTGATCAATTTAGAATGAACCAGCAGAGGTCTTTTTGTTGCTGATGATATTTATCTGATGACTGATCTTTCCTGAAAAGGTAAAGAATTAGTTGCGATGCAATGTCATGATGCATGCATTGCATAATGATTTTCTCAAAATAAATAAGATTATGCTATATGCATTTTGTATGCATGTGTCATGATGCATGAATGAGAAATGTTATTGAAGTAAATCTTTGTCTGGAAAATAAATCCTTAACAACTGCTGGGGAGATTTGGGAAGCTAAATCCCAAACGGCTGCTGGAGATAAAGAGTATGTGTATCTTCAACCCTACTTAGAGTGCCTCTAGTGTGAATTCATATTCGTTGTTTGAGGAAACTCTACGGGGAATGTCGATTTCTGCTTGAGGGATAAAGCTTAGGAACCTTAGTTGTCCATTACTTTACTTGGGAATTATAACTTGACTGGGGAGAGTAAAAGTTAACTGGTATCTGGTCGAATTCGAGACTTTGCAGCAACTTTTTGGGGATAGTAACGACTCCACTGGGGACATAAGGGTTTTGTCTGTTGATTTGTAATAATCTGAGAAAAGACTCGTGTTGGGGAATCCATAGTTTGTTGGGGAAATAAACCCTGTTGAGGAGAATATTTTGAAGAACTTAATGGGGAGATGAATTCTTTTGGGGAGAACTCTGCAATGTTTCTTTTTTCAACTAAGACCAACTCAGTTGGGGAGAGGGTTTTCAGGAGAGTATACTTTGCGGGGATAATCTTATTGAAGCAACTATGTGAAGATATCCCAAATCCTTAAGGAAATGCTTATTACATTCAGATGCATATGTTTATTCAATTTTAATCATTCGAAGCTTTTTCACTCAAAACAGAAGGAAAAAAACAAAAAGGTTACACTTCAAAGTATATTTGTATTGATGTTTTTCCTATAAACAAGCATTTTTGTACAAGGAGACAGAAATCTTAGTAAGAGGAAATCATCGAAATCATGAAAGGAATACAAAGTGAAAACAAAATAATATCCATGTGGAAGTAATCTCATTGGGTTCCAACTCCGCCATTTCCCCTATGTCTTCGAACAACATCCCTTGTCGTTTGAAAGAAGTTGAATGAATTGATCTTATACCATTTAACTTGGACCTTGGTAATAAATCCGGTTGTAATGATTTCACGGGACATATTCATACGCTTTGATCCTTTACTTTTTCATGGACCGCCCTTTCGGGTTTTCAGTCCACCAGGATACCCTTTTTTGCCCATGTCGCCCGTTTTGGTTTTCGACTTGCCAGGTGTATAATCTTTTGTATATATCCCTAATTTTTGCCCGAACCCTTTTGGTTCGCTGGGATTCCCTAATTTTTTCCTAGGTATGTCAACCTAGCGGGTCATTCTCTATGCATAGTATTTTTTGACTATGTCGCATTCACAGGACGCGCGAAATCATCACCGTCCATAGTAGTTAACATAATGGCACCGCCAGACAATACTTTCTTAACAATAAATGACCCTTCGTAAGTGGGAGTCCATTTGCGCCTGGGATCTTCTTGACGAAGAATGATGTGCTTTATTACCAAATATCCAACATGATATACTCGAGGTTTGATATTTTTGTTGAAAGCCTTGATCATACGCTTTTGATACATTTGACCATGATAAATAGCAGCCAGTCTCTTCTCGTCAATTAAGTTCAACTGATCCAACCTAGTATGAATCCATTCGTCCTCACCTAAGTCTGATTCATTCATAATTGTTGTACCCCAAAATTTTCCATCTCATTTTATTCAATACACACTCATAGAGGTCCCCAAATGCTCAAGGTTAACTAAGAATTGACTAGACAAATTCTCTTCCTAAGTAATGGACTTCCAACTAGGGTTTCACTTTTCACAAAGAAGTATGGGTTTCAAAGGCCTCAAGTGATTTCCATGGTCAATAATATGTCCTCGAGAATATTCATGCCAAGTTTCATGCCTTGCATCACAAGTTTTCTCATTCAATGGCTCATATGTTTAAAAATCAACTATATTGGTCAAAACATCAACTGTGGTCAATATCCAGTCAAACTTCGAGATTTTTGATCAACCTCAACATTTTGAAGTGATATACATGACTTGATCAAGGGTTGATCATGATTCCTCAAGGAATGCTCTCAAATCATAAGGAATCCAAAAGTGCAAAATTAGGGTTTCATAGGAAAAGTCAATTGAACTTTGACGAAGCATAACTTTCAAATGCTCCATCTATTTTTCCCCAACCAAAGCTCATTGTGAATAAGATTCAATTCCCTACAACTTTTATTTTTCCTTCAAGTCCAAGAAATGCATCATTTAAAATATATGAGCTCATACATTACAAGTCTTTTTGAAAGTCCACAAAAAAGCATTTTTTGTCAAGACAAGTTACATCAAGATAATTTCTCCAAATGAAAAAATGGTCAACATAGATATTATAGAGTACATCTTGAGATTTCTAAAAAAGTCCAAGATCATTCTCAAAAGATGAACATTGAGCAAATTATGACCAGTGCAAGTTGGGCAATTTTCAAGAAATGCAAAAAGTCAACTTTGAGCAAAAATGAATTTTTTTAACTTCATAGACCTATTTCGTGGGATTCAAATATGCTTATGACTTTCTCAAGGACCCATAAATTATTATCACCTTTATTCATATTTATTTTGTTTTTATTAAAAAAAAATACAAAATAAATTGCATAAAATAATAAATAAAAAGTATGGGCACATGGGCCGATGATTTTGGTTGATATTGGGCCTTAGAATTCTTGCAAGACATAAGGAAAAATACCAGGTTCATTGCATCTCAAGAAGGGCAAGTTTTTTTACAATTTTGGAAACATTTTAATATGTTTGTTATTGCTTTGAAAGGGACCTTAATTCTATGATTCTTGCCATGTTTATTCACCAATCCACTCCTCCATAAATGCGATGCATTGCAAGCCCAAAGGGAGCACGAAATCCCTCTTCAAAAATCTTTCCAATTTCCTAACAAAAGTTCTAAAAAAATTTATAAAAAAAATCTCAAACTAGTGCAAAGTTGTATCTTCATTTCAAATCCCCAACAATCCAAACAAGTGATCAATTTACATGTCTGAGGCATCCAGGAATCGAATACAACTCATAATTGAGTCCTTTCACGTTCAGAACAATCACTACGATCATCACCAGTTTGGTATAGTTTCCTTGGATTCAATCTGTTAATATATATATATATATATATATATATATATATATATATATATATATATATATATATATATATATATATATATATATATATATATATATATATATATATATATATATATATATATATATATATATATATATATATATATATATATATATATATATATATATATATATATATATTGTTAACTAATCTAACGCGTGCATATATGTTTATGGCAATGATTAGAGCAGGTTTAACGTATCACATGTGAGTTTAAATGATTAAATCACAGGATGCTATTGTTAGGGCTCAAGAACTTTTGAGCTTCGTAATTAAAAATGCATGGACTTTCAAGCTAAACTGAAGCGAGATCTAAAGGATCAAACGCGTGTTCCCATCATACATCCTTCAAGGGCCATACATATAGGATCTTGTGCAAATAATTGGGCTCTGATTTATTGGGCTTGGGATGTTTTCAGATTCTCATCCCCTATTTGTTTGTTGCAACATAGCCCATATTATCCTTTGTATTATTTATTTTCTTTTGTTTTAATTAATTCCTTTTTCTTTTTATAACAAAAAAATCATTAAAAAATCGTAAAATCAAAAAATACAAAAAAATATAGAATTAGTTTTCTTTTTATTAATTTTAATTCTCATTAATAATTAATATTTTTCTTTAAGATTAGATCTAGTTTAGTTAATTTTTTTTATTATTTAAACATTTTTCTTAAAATAAAACAAAAACAATAAAAAAAATCTCAAATTACTTAAACCTTTCTTATGGTTTCAAACATTCTTTTAACCCTTGTGCATTCATTTTACTTCTTGTATTATTATTTTCTTATTATTGTATATGCTTATGGTTTGTAACAGTTAAAAATTAGAATTTTATTTACCGCTTTTATCCCCAAATTTTGGACTTGTAATTTTCCCCCTCCCTGAAGCCATGTAATAGTTAGATTTAATTTTTGCACTTTAATTTCCTGTACATATATTAACTGTTAGATGTATGCCTAATAGGATTGCCTGCAAGAATTAAAAACAAAAACATTAGCAAACCTAACATCAAAGGAAAATAAATGAATACAACACACTCACACATGTGCACCTCTAGGGTACTCCCACTTCGGTTGCCTTCAGAATAAATCAGTCACGATTCTCGAATGTAAGAGATTTTAGTGGCTACCCTTTGGTTTAAAAAGATCATAAGTCCCTCGATGACCCTTTCGACATTGCCTCAGTAAAATGATCTTAAAACTTTAGGAGTAATTACTAAGATATCTTACTAGTTGCCTTTATGATTGTACGAGGACCCTCGATTGTTCCTCAAACATCCAACGATAGGGCTACCTACTCACTAATAGTAGGATAGCATTGTCTAAAGGAAAAGAGGAAAAAAACAAAATTTTCAAGTAGGTAGATAGTTCTTATTCGCTTGCTCAAACAAAACATTTTTCCAGACATACACCTCCTTTTCTAAAATATTTCCAAAGATAAAAACTTTTGTATACGTTCTCAGCAATACGGGAAACATTACAAAGTTCGCCGCACTAAGGCGTCTTTTCAAAGTACTTTTTTTCAAATACACAAACACAAGGTATTTTCAAATAACCTAGCATCTAAGAGCCCATAGATAACTACGGATGGAAAGGGTGCTAACACCTTCCCTTTCCATAATCTACCCCCCTTACTCAGAAATAATCTCGAAATGTCTTTTTCTATTCTTTTCACTCTTTTCTTTGTTGGATAAAAGAAAAGTCGGTAGAGACTCTTGCTTACCGCAACATTTGCGAATACAAACGCAAAAACAGTAAAAGTCAATTCTTCCATTGTATTACAATAATCCTTAAGGAAGGAATCTGGACTTCGACAGGCAGGACGACTTCCATGCCATAAACTAAAGAGAATGGTGTTTCCCCAGTTGATGTTCAAACCGGAGTACGGTAGCCATGAAGAGGAAAATGGTAGCATCTCATGCCAATCTTTGTAGGTCACCACCATCTTTTGCATAATCTTCTTTATGTTCTTATTGGCCGCTTCCACTGTGCCATTCATCTTAGGTCTATTGAGAAGAGTTGTGATGCTTGATTTTGAACTGTGTATAAAGTTCAGTAATCATAGCATTGTTGAGATTGGTTCTGTTGTCAGTGATGATCTTTTCAGGGATGCCGTACCGGTAGATGAGGTTTTGCTTGATAAACTGGAATACCAAAATCTTATTGACTGAGGAAAATGAAGCAGCTTCGACCCATTTGGTGAAATAGTCGATGGTAATAAGGATGAAACGATGTCCATTAGAGGTAGTGTTCTTGATCTCTCCAATCATGTTAATGCCCCACATTGCAAATGGCCACGGAGCAGTCATAACATTCAAAGGAATTGGAGGCACATGAACCTTATCGGCATAGATTTGACACTTATGGCAAGTCCTCGAGTGATGGTGACAATCAGTTTCCATAGTCGACCAATAGTAACCAGCCCTCAGAATCTTCTTGGCCATAGTGTTCCCGTTAGAGTGAGTTCTAAAGACACCTTCATGCATGTCTTCCATGATTTTCTCTGCTTCCTTATTGTCTACACAGCGAAGCTGAGTTGAATCATGATTATGCTTGTACAAAATTCCATTGCTTAGGAAGAATTTGGCTGAGAAACTCCGCAGGAATTTCTTGTTGTTGATTGAGGCTTCTTCAGGGTACTCTTATGCTTTAAGATATCTCATTACTTCATGATACCAAGGTTTCTCATCATCAGATTCCATCTCATAACAGTGCGCCGGTTCATCAAATCTTTCGATTGTAATTCTAGGAGCCTCGTTGTCCCAATTGACCTTGAACATGGATGACATTGTTGCTAAGACATCTGCTAACTAATTATCTTCCCTTGGGAAGTATTCAAATGTGATCTCCTCAAAGCATGGGATCAAAGTTAACACAAGCTCTTTGTAGGGGATCAGATTTGGATGCTTAGTATCCCATTCTCCTTTAACGTGATTGATTACTAAAGGTTAATCCTCGTATATGCTTAAAGATTTGATTTTTAGGTCGATAGCAGCTTTTAGACCTAAGATGTATGCTTCATACTCGGCCATGTTGTTTTTACAGTCGAAGCATAGTCTGGCAGTGAAAGGCATATGGCCACCTTCGGGGGAAATAATCACAACACCAATACTGTTACCTAAAGCATTGGAAGCTCCATCAAAAACCATAGTTCATCGGGATCCTTGTTCAGGTCCGTCATATGGTCCAGGCTTTTCATAATCAGTTACTAGCATGATATTCTCATTCGGGAATTCAAGTTCATGGATTGATAATCATCAATGACTTGATGGGCCAAATGATCTACTAGGACACATCCTTTGATGGCCTTTTATGTAGTGTATTGGATATCATATTCAGTCAAGACCATTTTCCATCTAGCTATTCGTCCGGAGAGGGTTGGCTTCATGAAGATGTACTTGTTTAACAGCGAGCGAGCAGCCCATGCCAGAGCACAGAGTACTGAATGTCTTGTTTAACAGTCGGTAAACTTTTTGCTCAGGTAGTATATTGCATGCTCTTTTCGGCTAGACTCGTCATGTTGGCCCAACACACACCCCATTGAAATCTCTAATACCGTCAAGTACATAATCAGAGGTCTTCCTTCAACTTGAGGCATCAGGATGGGAGGTTCTTGTAGATATTCCTTAATTTTGTCAAAGGCTGCTTGGCAGTCGTTGTTCCATCTGGCTACTTGATCTTTCTTCAATAGTTTGAAGATTGGCTCACAAGTAGCAGTTAAGTGAGATATGAATCGGGAAATATAGTTGAGTCGACCTAAGAAACCCTTGACCTCCTTCTTATTACAGGGAACTGGAATTTCTTGTATGGCTTTAACTTTTGCAAGGTCGACCTCAATACCTTTTCTAATGACGACAAACCCTAAGAGTTTTCCAAATCTTACCCCGAAGGTGCATTTGTTGGGATTCAGCCTTAGCTTGTATTTCTTAAACCTCTCAAATAACTTATGAAGATGATCAAGGTGTTATTCCTCAGTTTATGACCTTGCAAACATATCATCAACATACACTTCTATCTCTTGATGGATTATATCATGAAATAAAGCTACCATAGCTCGTTCATAGGTTGCCCCTGCATTCTTCAAATCGAAAGGCATGACCTTATAGCAGAAAGTGCCCCACTGTGTGACAAAGGTGGTCTTCTCCATATCCTCGGGAGCCATTTTGATTTGGTTGTAGCTGTAGCAGTAGAAATGATTAAGACTAAGCCATTGGATTGACTAGACTTATACAAATCAAAATAAAAATCACCACCGCGCTTTATTGTTTCCAAATGAATTGGAAAAGAGAGAATAACCCAAAAGAGGGGGGAAAGATTCAAGGTAAGGGGGTTGGTTATGCAATGGGAAGGTATTAGCACCCTAAACATCTACGGTACTCCACGGGAACCTCTTTTTAAAATTTTTATATTTTGGCTATAAAATGTTGTATAAAAATAGAAGGTGGAGGTGAGAATAGAAGTATTTTTATGCTTTTTACACCCGTCGCGGTTGCGAACCTTTAGTGCCTATATACCACCTTCTATGCAATAGGGGATCAGGGTACACGTAGTTCCTCTTTAAAAATTTGAAACAGAAGTTCGTTGGTTAATTTTATGAGATAAGACATCATCGTCATTTTCTGTGTGGAAAACAAACTTACTACCCATAATTATGAGAAAGGAGAATTTGCGTCATCTCAAAGTGGAGGATATGGCTTGAATTTAAAATCAACAATGCCTCATTCAACACCCAAGTGGAAAATATCTCTCTTCACTATATATTTTAGAAGTATATTTGTTTGCATCACTACAAGGATTAACAAGAGCCCAATCTTTTGAGAAAAGTTTTTAAAGCAAAATCCTAAGTGGCAAAATGGTTTGAGTGAGATTGATTGACTTTTAGTCTTATCACAAATAATGTCAAGGTATGATTTAGTTGATTGAAGTTTATTTATGAAAATGTTTTGAAAATGCATGGACCTAAGTCCAAGTTTATTATGAAAGTGGTTCAAGTTTAGAAACAAGAATAGTTTTCAAAAGGAGGCAGAAGATTTTTTAAATTAAAGAAGATAGGAGGAGATGAAGGGAATATCCTAAAGCTAAGGAGAAGAACCATCTAACCAACAAGAAGCCAAGACTTAACATTATGAGTTAAGATATAATTCCCATTCTTTGGATTGGAAATCAAGAAAGGATACTAAACCTCTTGAGAAGACCAAACTTCAAATTTTTTAAGTCTTCACAAAAATTGGGCAGAGTAACGGTTGTATACAGATGAATTCCAGATTATAAACAAAGTATGTAATCACAATAACCTGCACACAAAATAAACAAACAACTCAATGTCTTGGGGTAAACCCCAAGATCTCCATACAAAATAAAAGTTGAGGTCACAAGGTCTCCAACATAAGTCAAGGTTTATATTCCTAAGTCCAAGAAGTCCAATACTATATAATTCCAAGGATAGTAACCAAGTAGTCCAAGTATCATTGATGGTTTTTATGGTTTAAGTTGATTATTAAGTATCTTAAAAAGGAAAAGAAAAGCTCAAGTGAGCAAAATAAAAATGGCATAAAAGTAAATTCTCAAGTGAGCAAAGATGAAAATAGCATGAAATGTAAATGCTAAAAAAATAGTGCATAAAGTAAAGGGCATAAGATAAAAGTATAAAATATTAGAAGTTAATGGTTAGTTGGATAACCATCTTGAAACTTGCATTTGGAAATCATTAAAGGATTGGTAGAACTAAAGCCTCTCAATAACAAGTTGCATTTTCTTTTTGTCAGATATATCATCCATTTAAGAATCCTCAAGGTAACATTTAATGATCAATGATGTTTAAGTGATCTACGTTGACCAAAATTGATGAAGATGCATTGGAGGATTGGTAGAACCAAAGCCTATTGACAATGAATCTCAAGGTTATTGGATAAAAGGGTTCAAATCAACATACTTGGGCTTGCAAACATAAGTTTAGGCCACGAATGATCATTTTCTCAAATCGGGACAAAATTTAGCGCTGTGTTAAGCTATCGTATGTGGACATATGTAGAAGTCGCACCTATTTTGAGGACGGTCAATAGAAATCTATGTAATTCATGTTTTGATAAATGATATAGAGATCATTATCCCATAACATGTAGTTCAATAAGAAAGGGGGATAAGATGAAGAGGGAGGGGATACAATGTATGAAATTAGAGTTTCAAATATCATCAACATCATTCGTCCATTTTAGTGGATTTGGTTTATCAACCTATGAACACCCAAGACCCAATGAAGTTGAAGAATTTGTCCTCAAAATAAGCATCAAGTCAGTATCACATGCTATTTCAAGAATTAAACAAGAATCATGTAGAGTTTTCAATTACAATCATTAATCAAAGGTAAAACCCTAAATGCATTCCTAAGTCAAAAAAATAGATTAAAAATAGGAAAATAACTTGAAAAAATATGAAATTAAAAACCTAACTTCCTAAAGGCCTGTAAAAGTCAGAATGGGGCTTAGAGATCTTGATTTGAAGTGGAAATTTGATTTTTAAATGCAACCATTGAAACTAGCAATTAAAAGGCTTAAACTAGATGGTTTTAGAAAATAATTTGTGAAAAATATGAAATCACATTGTAAAATTCCAGAAAAATGTTTTTTTATGACCTCAACTTGTTCAAGCATTCCAAACAACTTCATCTCTAATTTTATAGGCATGTGAAGTTAGAAATTTAAACCCATTAATGTGAATAATCAAACAAAACCCTAAAAGAGAAAATTAAATCCAAAATTAAGCAAATTGACCTAAGGTTCAAATAAATTGGATGTAAAATAACCTAAATGTCAAGAAAATTCTAAAGATCAGAAATTATATATTTCTTGAATTTTATCTCAAAAGAGAACAAATAAATAAAAATTATTTACACAATTCACCAAAGAAAATAAAGAAAAGATGATATGTCCAACAAATAATTTAATTTCTGACTTAGGAATTTTATAAAATTGGACAAAAAAAATTTTCAAGAAGTAAACTCAGAGATGCAAGAAAATATTTTTTAGGGATTTTTTTATTTAATAGAATTAGGAAAATAAAATTCAAGACTTAAAAGAATATTAAAAACCCTAATTATCTACATGAATTTATTTAATCAATAAAAATGACAAAAAAATGAAATCAAAATCAAAATATGAAAACATATTGAAAAAGGAGTCTAAAATATTTTTATGATAATTTTTGAAATGAAGAAAATATTAAAAGAAAATATGAGAAAAACAAAGAAAATTTAAAATGCAAAGCCTTATTACACCTTTTATTGTCCAAATGCGCTGTAAAAGAAAATAAAGCCATGTTCAATAAAAAACTGCCACACCATCATCCCTACCAAACAGCCATATTCTTTCTAATTTTCAGTTTTGAAACAACACTTTCAGGTCACGATATCTCACGCATTTCTTGATGAAATTCAAAGATGTAAACATCAACATTCTAGATCAAAGTGTGCTAAACACGATAATATCAAAAAAATTATGAAATGATGCATTGATGATAAAGAAAATTGGGCGTGAAGATGACTGCATGAACATGTTTATGATTTGGACATTTCAACAAACAATTTTCTGATTTGATTTTCTCCTTCAATTCTCAACAAAACCACTCGATCCAAAGACCAAAATTGCATTTCTTAATTCATAGAACATCAAAACACTCACGAATTCATGAAATAAGGAACGATCTGATTATGAAATGGCCATGAAAGCAGTGACATGAACTGAATTTCAAACAAGTTTGTAGAACAAAAAATCAAGCACCAAATGCATATGATTATACTTCAGATATAGAATCTGGCCAACTAAATCCAATGTGAATAAACTTTAACGCATGATTTGATCTAGCATGGAAAGGAAATGGATTTAAGAATCTACCTTGATGAGTGAAAAATAAATCCACTCGATTCCTCTGTGTTGCAGTAGAAACACCAATGCTTCTTCTTCATCAAGCTTTAATGGAGCTAGATGTGCAAGAGGAAATAACTTGAGTAGATATCTCTTAAAAAAGAATACAGAAAATTATGAATTTTTTTGAAGAGAAAGAGAGAATTTTCGTGAGGGAGAGAGGAATAGAGCTTGCTTCGTGATTTTCTTTTTCCAACCCCTTGATTGTTGAAGGCACTTGCCTCTTATAGAGTGGGGAATGAGAGAGTGAGGAAAATAAGAGAAATGAGAAGTGAGAGTGAGGTGTGAGTTGTTGCGCGTTTTATGTTGGTTTGAGGGTGCAAATCATGTGTTTTGAATAAGTGAGAAAGGTTGGGGTGTGAGTTGGCAGGCTGGAGCTTTGGATGGCATGAAAAAATCCATGCATTCCCATGCAAGTCTTGCCATTTCATGGTCATGCCTTTACCTCCCTATATTTTCCTCTATGGTGCATGAAATGTCACAAAGTTTGAATCAAAAATGGAGAGGACATTTCATAATCCAACTTTGATGTTCAAAACTTTCCAAAATGAAGCTTGAATCAATGAGATAATTGGCTATGCATTCATGCTTACAAACTACTTGATGAAATGCTAGGCCTGACTGGGCATTCTGTGCGCGCGTGAGGTCTTGTGTTGGGAAAGAATCCAGCATGCGTCGTGCCTTCTTCTTTCAATTATATCTTAAAATGTAGGGAGAATTTTGGAAAACTTTTTGAAGCAAAGTTGATCCTCACATTTAAGGATTGATCTTTGATGTTGGACATTTTCCAAAATAATGAATATTTATCATAGAAGGTAGAGAAAAAAGAATAACACCAATGTTCACTGAAGGTGAAACTACCTACTTTCACTGAAGGTAGAGAGAAAAGAATAACACCAATGTTCACTGAAGGTGAAACTACTGAGTTTCACTAAAGGTTGAGAGAAAAGAATAACACCAACGTTCACTGAAGGTGAGACTACCGACTTTCACTAAAGGTAGAGAGAAAAGAATAACACCAACGTTCAGTGAAGGTGAGACTACCGACTTTCACTGAAGGTAGAGAGAAAAGATGACACTAATGTTCACTGAAGGTGAAACTACCGACATTTACTGAAGGTAGAGAGAAAAGAATAACACCAGTGTTCAGTGAAGGTGAAACTACCAACTTTCTTTGAAGGTAGAGAAAAAAATAACACCAACGTTTACTGAAGGTGATCTATCAACTTTCACTGAAGGTAGAAATAAAAAAGATTTCTCAACAAACTGTCTCTATCATATTGAAAAGACTTGCCATACATTGGAGTAATTTGACAACGACTTGCAAACTATCCACTCATAGAGAAGTCATCAAAAAAGTAACGTCGACTTTTACTGAAAAGGAATGGTAAGATAATACCAATAAATACAAATATTAGGGGTGGTAATAAATGATTGGCACCAATACTTATCACTGGAAACAAATGAACTTCTCATAGAAAAGTGAGTCTCAACAATGAACTATCTCCCACAATGAAGAGACTACCATTCATTGGAGTATAAACAAATCTTCTCAGGGAAATAACAGACTTATCGGGGAAGTACAAGTTGCTCAAATAAAGAGACCTACTACTTGCTATCATGGGAAGGATTGTAAAAAATGACTTCCCGGGGAAAGAAATATGGCTTCCTGGGGAAATGCCAATATGTTCCTGCTGAGGAGATAAAGTCTTCTCGTGCCAAAATAAATGCAGATTCTCAAACCAGGGCTCGAAGCTTACAAACATCCAAAGTAATAATATTGCTTGGGATCATAGATTTAAACCATAAATAAGCCGGAATGAATCAGTCAACCAAAATAACACCTCATGAGAAATAAACTCAAAGGGGAATCACATTCTATCCAGACAAAGGGCTGTACAGGAAGGCTAAAGAAAAATCTTCCACAAGGGATAACTCAGTGGGGAAATTGAAAGGATATACACTTTCTGCTTAAGGTTGACACTCTATTGGAGAGAGGACAACATAACTATGCAAAACAGGGTAGTATGCTAACAGAAAAATTAATGAATGCAAATGAGCAGTGATTTGCTAAATTCGACTATGCATGACGTATGTATGAATGTAGGAATGTTATCATGTATATGCTGACAAAATAGACATATAACACTGGGGATAATCAGAAAAAACCAACATGGGTACAATAAATACTCGGCTAAATCACATCCAAGATGAAAATTCCATAAGAAAATAAGCACCAACTAAGGAGACAGATTCTTATTTCGCGGGTTAACTTCACTGGGAAGGAACCTAATCCTGAAATAATCAAATCATAGAGATAAATCAGTACAGATATAGGGATATAACATCCTCCTCCAGGCTTCAGCAGGGAATATCACACAGACTTCAATGGGAAAAACAAATGTTTCACAGTCTGTACTTCTACTGGGGAATGCAATATTGATTTCAATAAGACAGATGAAAACCATATCATCAAAACATCAACTGAGGATCTCGTGCTGACTCCATTTGGGAGGACAACACCATATTGTTGGGGGGAAACTAAGATACATTCTTCAGTACTGAGAGTAATGATTGCACCAACTTCTCTGGGGAGAAAGTATGAAACCTCACAGGGATAACAACTTGGGGAGTTAAGAAGTCAAACATTATAGCAAGAAATCAAACTTATGGGGATTTTAAATCAAACCCAGCACTTGGCGACTGACAACCCAAAAAGTTGACAAATGTCTCAACACTTCTTAGAAAAGATACTGCCCTGGTCTAGTTTCCGGGGAAATACATACCAACAATAATGCCACCACTATAAAAAGAGCGACATTTTGCAAATAGTTCCATCTCAGAACACAAAGGGAGAAGGAACTTTCATCATATAAGTGAAGACTTCACTGGGGAATCTGGGATAGAGGCTTCACACCATGCAAACCCAAAATAAAAAATGAACCAAGACTTGACTGGGGGACAATGGGATCACAAGCTCAATACCTCACCTTATGCCAATTGGTATCATCTTCAACTATCTGAGAAACACATGATGATTATGTGCATACCAGCAAAAACGATATGAGAGAATCTTCCTGGGAAAAACAAAACTTCCCAAAATTACTGGAGTGTGTCTATTCGTGGGATCACTATTTTTTTTAGTCATAAAATCTAAAGTAAAAGTAATTTGTAAATTCTTTTCGAAAAACTATTTTGTTATTTAATCTTTTTGATTTGAAAATTACTATCAATAATAAATAGAGTCTTTGTAGGTAGGATAAAATAAGAATTACAAAGAATTGGATAAAAGCTAAAACTTTATTAATAGAATGTTAGTCTGCGAATGGTGGGACTCCATGGATGATTACAAAGTTCGGAAAATGGTAATATATAATGGAAAAGATACATTGAAATAAAATGACCACTATTCTCTCTAACAATTTTGAATTCTTGAGCAGCAGCTTCTGTTGAAGTATGGTGAGGATCCAAGAAGATTATTGCTTCAATGATCAAGTCTTATTTGATGTAGTTACTTGCCAAGAAATTCCCTAACTTTTGCCTAAGTTTCCCTTGCAGTTTTTCAACTTAGCAGGATAATTTATTCTGTTTATGTCTCTAATTATTTTCCTAGACTACCCTTTCGGGTTTTCGGCCTACCGAGACGCTCCTTTTTTCCTAAGCCGCCCTTTCGGGTTTTCGACTTAGCGAGTTGTTCTTTTATTTCTTTAGGCAAAGTATTTCTTGACTGCATCAGCATTCATGGGATGTGGGAACTCCTCTCCATCCATAGTTTCAGGAATTAATCCACCGCCAGATAAGGCTTTCTTGACAACATATGGGCCTTTAAAATTGGGAGTCCACTTGCCCCTAGAATCAGTGTTAAAAGACATGATCTTCCTGAGCATGAGGTTGCCTTCTCTGAATTCATGAGGTTTGACCTTCTTATCAAATGCTTTCTTCATTCTCTTATGATATAACTGCCCATGACACAAAGCCTTCATTCTCTTCTCTTCAATAAAATTCAATTGGTCAAACTTATTTTAGACCTATTCAGCCTCTAACAACTTGGTTTCCATTATCACACGTAAAGATGGAATCTCAACCTTAATTAGGAGCACTTCTTCCATACCATACACAAGGGAGAATGGGGTTTCTCCTGTTGAATTACGGACATATGTCTGATATCCAGGTAAAGAAAAAAGGAGCATTTCATGCCAATCTTTATAAGTAATAACCATCTTCTGGATGATCTTCTTGATATTCTTATTAGCAACTTCAACAGCCTCATTCATCTTTGGCCTGCACGAAGATGAATTGTGATGGACAATCTTGAATTCTTCAAAAAGTTGTACCATTATCTTGTTATTCAGATTCGAGCCATTTTCGGTGATAATTCTCCTTGGCACACCATACCCACATATGAGATTATTCTTAATGAAGCGCACTACCACCTGTTTAGTAACATTAGCATATGAAGCAGCCTCCACCTATTTGGTGAAGTAATCAATTGCTACCGAGATAAAACGGCGTCCATTCGAAGCTTTGGGTTCAATCATTCCAATCATGTCAATATCCCCACATAGAGAAAGGCCACATGGAAGAAATAACATTGAGAAGGGTCAGAGGCACATGAATTTTGTCCGTATAAATTTGGCATTTATGGCACTTCTTTTCAAATTTGTAACATCAGATTCCATTGTCAGCCAATAGTAACCTACCTTTAGCATCTTCTTAGCCATCGAATGTCCATTGGCATGGGTGCCAAAGGAACCTTCATGAATCTCATGCATCAACATGTCTGCTTCGTGTCTATCCATGCATTTGAGCAAGACCTGGTAATAATTTCTCTTGTACAACAAATTTTCACTTAGGAAGAAGCTACCAGCCAATCTTCTCAATGTTTTTCTATCTTTATTCGATGCACCAATCGGATATTCCTGCGTCTGGAGAAAATTCTTGATATCATAATACCAAGGTTTCTCATCTTCTACTTCCTCTGTTGTAAACACATGAGCAGGCATATCCAGTCGTCGAACTATAATTCGAGGTATATCATTCCAAGTGTTCACTTGATACATAGAAGCTGAAGTTGCCAAAGCATTCTCCATTTGATTTTCATCTCAGGGGATGTGATGGAATTCAACTTTATTAAAGAAGGGTAATAATCTTCTAGCGTAATCTTTGTAAGGGATCAGGCTAGGGTAACGTTTATCCCACTCTCCTTTAATCTGATTTACTACTAAAGTTGAATCTCCATACACATCTAGAATTTTAATTCTGAGATCAATAGCTTCCTCGAGACCCATGATGCAAGCCTCATACTGCACCATGTTATTGGTGCAATCGAATGTCAAACTTGTAGTAAAAGGTATGTACGATCCATGAAGAGTGACAATCACACACCAATTCTATTACCATAAGCATCCACAGCTCCATCAAATATCATGCCCCAACAAGACTCGGGATCAGAGCCTTCCTCGGGTAATGGTTCATCACAATCTTTCACTTTCAAAAGCATCACATCCTCATCGGGAAAATCATACTTCACAGACTGATAATCATCAACTGGTTGTTGAGCAAGATAATCTACCAACACGCTGCTTTTAATAGATTTTTGAGTGCTGTATTCAATGTCATATTCAGATAGAAACATCTGCGAACGGGTAATTCTCCCAGTGAGAGAAGGCTTTTCAAAAATGTACTTGATTGGATCCCTTTTGGAGATCAACCAAGTGGTGTGATTCAACATATACTGCCGCAAACGTTTTTCCACCCAGGCCAGAGCACAACATGTCTTTTCCAGCATAGAATATTGTGACTCGCAGTCAGTAAACTTTTTACTAAGATAGTAAATGGCATACTCTTTCTTCCCTGTTTCATCTTGTTATCCCAGAATACAGCCCATGTGTGATCGGTGGATCTGGAACTGACTGTTTAACGCTGGTTCGCGAAATGTCGCGGAAGCAAGAGTCGCCACCGTCTTTTATTTTCTCCAAATGGAAAGGACAAAAGCACAGAAAAATTCCTTATAGAGATTGCTCTCGGTTCGGGAGGTAGATTATAGAAAGGGAAGGTGTTAGCACCCTTTCTATCCATGGTTATCCATGGGCTCTTAGATACTTGCTCATTGTGTTTTCAAAAATGGTTTGTTTGCTTTTCAACTGTGGGTTTAAAAAAGTTTCTTTGAAAATTTCAGTTCGACTCTTGTATCGGTCCTCAAGAGTGTTTGAAAGGTTGCTTTCGAAAGCTTTTTGAAAAGGTGTCGGTGTGAAAAGTATTTTTGTTTTGTTTTGAAATTAGAGCAAGTATCTATGAGTCGTCTACCTACCCTAAGGAATTCGTCTGTGTAAATGTCCTTATAGCAGTGCCATCCCACCATTGAGAGGTAGGTAGCACCACCGTTGGAGGTGTCCGGGTCAATTCGAAGGTTCGGGACATGGTGATCACCGGAGCAATAGGAAGACACCTTAGAAGCTACCCTCATGCCATGTTCATGGACATGAGGACTTACTAAAACGTCCTCTACTCGACGATCACCTTTCGAGGGGCAAGGCAACAATGAGGCGTACCCTAGGGGTGGTGTGTGATTTGTGTGTCGTTTTCAGATATTTTTGTCTTGTCATGTATTGGTGATCTACGCGTTGCTTTTTATTTTTGACATTCATTCTTTCATGCAATAGTTAACAGTTAAAAAAGATGCGAAATTAAAAGGTCCTACGCTATTACAAAGGCGCGGGTCCACATCGCCAAATTAATCCAGGACCCGATTTGAAATAAAATAAAGTGCGAGAAATATAAATGTCTAATTAAGCTATTACACGGCTTTGGGAGAGTTACATGAATTCACAAAAAGAAATAAAATGCGAAGAGAATTAAAATCGGGAATGCGAGGGCGTTGGACCCTTTTTAGAAAATTAAATTACGATTAACAAATTAATTAAGTTAAAATAAAAGGAAAAGATGTTTTGGAGTTTTTTGTATTTATGGACTTTTAGTAAGAATTAATGTAATTTAAACCTAATTCTAACTATTTTTAATTTATTAAGAAAAATATGTTAAAATTGAACCTAAAATTAACCTAATTATTTAATACTATTTTATTTACAAAAATAAATAATTAATAATTAACATGGTGAAAAAGAAAAAAAGGATAAAAATATAAAACCCTAATTCTACATTTTTTAATTTATTAAGAAAAATATTTAAAATTAAACCTAGAATTTAAAACTAAATTAATTAATAAGATTTTATTTACAAAGAAAACATTTAATATTTTTATAATTTGTGACTTTCTGATTTTTTTTTTTTTTATGTTTTATGAAAATATATTAATTTAAAGCATTCAATTAAAACTAAATTAAACAAACAAATAAAAATAGAAAAATAAAATGAGTGAAAGAAGGCAAACCAGTGGGGGTGTTGACCCCAGTTTGGAGGTTTTGTCCCAGCAATTAGGCCCATTAATCTTGGCCCTTTCTGACTTTTCAAGGATCATGTGTTGATGCGTTGACTGAGACATTCCATAGACCTTGAATCTTGGCCACTGGATGGATGTTGTGGGACAAGTGGCATGCTGGAGCGTAGAGCGCATGGTGGTCTTTTGGTGAGAACGCTACACGTAAACATGAAAGGAAAAATATTATGGAGAAAGGAGGGGACCTGGGAATCGAACCCAGGTCCCAAGGCTTGCAAACGTCTCTCTCAACCAATTGTGCCAGCGCGTTTATTCAAAAGCTAAATAGAATGCAATTATTATAAGGAAAAACAAGAGTTAGTGGTCTGAATTAATAAAAACGCGCGCCAACTTTGAATAGCCCAATCACAGTCTTCCATGCATCATCTTCTTCATTGTTCTGAAACAAAAAAACATTTAAATAACGGGGGTTTTAAACCCCCACAAACTTAAAACATGAAAATAGCGAATAGGATTTGGCGAATGATAAATTGAGCGCGACTAGTGGTTCTGAATCGTCCAAGCGTGCTGAGTTCAATGGTGTGGGTCTCATGTCTCAATTTTTCCAGAATAAGGAAACCCCAAATTCACAGTTTAGAAAACCTAATGAGCTCCAATGGCAACTTCGCGTATAGGCTATAAAAACTCAATTCAACAACATCAATAGACTCAGAAGGTCCATATTAGCATAAAACAATAATTAAAATGTATGAAAGATGCCCAGAAACTTAAACACGATTATGCATATTTTCATGAAAAGTGTGACATGGTTCTACCGTTTCTTGGCGTTAGAAGCAGTGGTTTTGATCCAGAAACGTTCCTTGATGCCTTGGGAGTGCAATGGAATAGGTATCCTGCCTTGAAACGCTTTGGAATGGTGTTTTCAGTTTTCACTTTTTTCACAAAAATTGCAAAGTTCTTGTTCAGCTTTGGGCGCAGCTTTTTAGGTCGTTTGCATTAGGTCTAGCTTCTGGCTTATGTATGGGATGGATTAGGGTTGAAATCAAGTCCAAAAATCCTTGCATTGATGTATGAGATATTTGATTTTCCATGCATATTTTTTCAAATCTTTTTCACATGTTTTTGATTCCAATCATGGCCAATCTTTCCAATTTGGGTTGTGCACGAATCTTGAGTCTTTAAGGAGAGAAAATGCTGCATAAAAGGATTCAACTTCATTTGTTTAGTATCTTTTCCATATTTTAATTAATTAAATGAATTAATGGTGATTAAAAATTCAAATAAATAATAAAAATGATGAAATAAATCCCCTTTGGGCCAAATGGTCGTGCATAGCCTTTGGATGATGAATCTTGGAAGAAAATGTGGCCCATTAGCAAATTTGAGGCATTTGAAGTAAAGTTGACTTTTCAAAATTCCCAAACATTTCCCAACTTCCACAAGGCATATCTTGCTCAATTTTTAAGCTTTGATCATGTTCTTGGACATTTTGGAAAGGTCTTGAAGTCCTTTAACCAATTCCTTTGGTCCCATGTCATTTGGATTTACCAATATCAAGTTATGGTCTTTGACTTAAAGTCCCTTTTTGTTGACTTTTGGAAATGACCTATAATGTTGAAATTGATAACTTTTTGTGAGAGCATTTCTTGGACTTGAAGTGTGAAGAGGAGTTGTAGGAAATGTCTTTCTCTTCAAAATGAGCTTTGGATGGAATTTTTCTGATGAACCATGTGGAAGTTATGCCCTGGTCAATTTATAGTTGACTTTTCAACTGTCCAAATATGGAAACTTTTGCATCTTGAGACTTTTTGAGCCATGCCTTGAGAATCATGATCAAGAATTGATCAAATGATGTTTGTGGCCTCAAAATAAGATGTTGACCAAAAATTTGAACTTTTGACTGTCAAATGACCATTTTGCCCCTGCAGTTGACTGTAGAGCAATTAGGGTTTTTGATTGTGCAATTTTGTGTTGTAAGTCTTGAAACTTGACATGAGGATGCTTGACCATGTTTATAGGCATGTGGGACTTGATTGGACCCTTGGAAACTTCATTTTCTTTGTCAGAACCAAAACCCTAATTTTTTACTGTTAGGAGGCCCTTGAACTGTGCAACCCTTGGGGAGATTTTGAAGCATGCTCTTTGCAAATCTTGAAGAATATGGGAGGGCAAATTTTGGGGTACAACAGTTGCCCCTGTTCAATCTTCTTAGACCTGAGGATGCAGATTGGCTGACGTGCCTTTCGTAATCCGAAGGTGGAAGATGATTGAACACTAGAGTGCCCAGAAATTTGCGCTCACATAGCAGTGTGATGGTGGGAATGGGCTTACAGATGCCATTTGGAGATTGATGGATAGGATGATGGGCTTATAGATGCCATTCTAAGAGGTGATGGAAAGTGGATGGGCTTATAGATGCCATCTGGGTGTTGATCGCGTAAGAGATTCCTTAGTAAGAACTTGCGTACCTGCAAAAGAAAATGATTACCTGGCCTGTTACAGGAGCTGGTCTTCAAACTCTTTGTATAGATATGTCCTGACTGGTTACAGGAACTGAATCTGGAGCTTCAAAAGGTGATGAATGAACCAGGGATGGTTACTACCTCAACAGGAACGCTGAGAGAACCTTGGATGATACTACCTCAACAGGAACGCTGAGAGAACCTTGGACGATTACTACCTCCACAGTAACGCTGAGAGAATCTTGGATATCTTCTACTGAGTCTTCATCAGGAAAATCTTTTAGGGATCGATTTAACTGGACTAGAGAAGGCCTTTGACTGGATAAGAAACAGGAAAATCTTAGGGTCGATTTAACTGAACCGGACAAGGTCTTGAAATCTTCAACTGGATAAGAAACAGGGAGATCTTAGGGTCGATCTGACTGAACCAGAGAAGGCCTTTGACTGGATAAGAAACAGAAAAATCTTAGGGTCGATTTAACTGAACCGGTCAAGGTCTTGAAATCTTCAACTGGATAAGAAACAGGGAGATCTTAGGGTCGATCTGACTGAACCAGAGAAGGCCTTTGACTGGATAAGAAACAGAAAAATCTTAGGGTCGATTTAACTGAACCGGTCTAGGTCTTGGAATCTTCAACTGGATAAGAAACAGGGAGATCTTAGGGTCGATCTGACTGAACCAGAGAAGGCCTTTGACTGGATAAGAAACAGAAAAATCTTAGGGTCGATTTAACTGAACCGGTCTAGATCTTGAAATGTCTTCAACTGGATAAGAATCGGGGAGATCTTAGGGTCGATCTGACTGAACCAGAGAAGGCCTTTGACTGGATAAGAAACAGAAAAATCTTAGGGTCGATTTAACTGAACCGGTCTAGGTCTTGAAATGTCTTCAACTGGATAAGAATCAGGGAGATCTTAGGGTCGATCTGACTGAACCAGAGAAGGCCTTTGACTGGATAAGAAACAGGAAAATCTTAGGGTCGATTTAACTGAACCGGTCTAGGTCTTGAAATCTTCAACTGGATAAGAAACAGGGAGATCTTAGGGTCGATCTGACTGAACCAGAGAAGGCCTTTGACATAGCTGAGAACTTAACTGGATCTTTCCTGAAAGGTAAAGGTCAGTCATATGCAATGCATGATATGGATCAAGCAATGATGTTCTCAACATAGATGAGATTTGTAAGATATGATGCGTATATGCATGCTATGATGTATGAAAATGTGATGTTTATGAATGTATCTTCTCATCTTAGGAAAATAAATCCTTGACGGGTGCCGGGAAGTCACTCCTGGGCTGATGTTGAAGAATAAATCTTTGCTTCCGCTGGGGATGATAGTTGCAAGAATACCGGTAGGAGAAGATAACTCCGTTGGGGAATAAACTTGGAAAATGGATTATTCTGCAGGGAGAAAAGTACTCTAACGATCTTGCTGAGAAACAATACTCTGTGGGAGAGAGGTACTTTGCTGAAATGTTGATAGTAACTTCGCTGGGGATACCATTGTTGTGTTGGAAGTGTTAATGGACTTCGCTGGGGATAAGAAGACTTTGTCGAGGACGACATTTCCGTGGCTTTTGGCTGAGGATAACCCAGTTATATCCTGGTAAGGAAATAACTCTTTGAATAAAGTCGGGGGACGCGTTCGTGCTCTGCGGGGAAGAAGCTTCCAGAATCTACTGGGGATAAGCTTACTGCTTGGGGAGATGGATTCTAACTTTCTTGGGGAAACTGGATTGGACTCTCTTGGGGAAGTCTTGAGCTGTATTGGGGAAGTGACTCCAATGAATGTTTGATATACCGCCGGGGAACAATCTTCAGACTAAGACTGCCGGGGATGCTTGTTAAGAATGCATGTATATTGCTGGGAATTGTTGAGATCTGCGGGAGGACGCCCAACTTCCTTAAGGCTGATATTATAACTTTGCTTGGGGAGAGTGCACTGACTTGCTGGCTCACTCTCTGGGGAATTAAGATATGCTGGCTATGTTCTTCAGCTGAATCTACCTTGGTGGATGGAACAAATAGATCGCTTCAGATGACTCATTATTGCCCCAGTTTCAGTGGGAGAAGGCACCTGTGGGGGTAATCGACAAATCTTCTGGTAGACAGGTGACGAGATGCCAGGACATAGTCGTACGCTTTGATCCCTAATTTTTGCCTGGACCGCCCTTTCGGGTTTTCAGTCCACCGGGATACCCATTTTTGCCCAAGCCGCCCTTTCAGGTTTTCGACTTGCCGGGTGTACAAATTTTTTCCTTTTCATCCCTTATTTTTGCCCGAACCCTTTTGGTTCGCCGAGAAGCCCTTATTTTTGCCTAGGTATGTCAACCTAGCGGGTCTTTGATTGTGCGTAGTATTTTTTCTGACTATGTCCGTGCTTTCAGAATGTAGGGAGTTGCCCCTGTTAGAAGTGTTTTGTCATGCCACCGGAAGGTGTTTGATCAGGCAAGATTTGTTGGAATGCCCCAAGTGACTCAGGCGGTGATTTACCCCAGGCTATTTGGCCTTTGAGAGATTCTCCGAATCTTGATTGGACTGCCCCAGGTGATGGACCATGATCATGTCGTGCCCCTTGATTGGAAGTGCCTTGGTTCATTAGGCTTTTACCGTGCGGACTTCCCTGCTGTTCAAACAAATAGTCATATGCAACCAATGTTATATCAAAAATGCAAAGCTTATGTCTATTCTCGAAGATTTTGAAAATGCATTCTTTTTCATAAAACAAGTGAATGTTTGTAAAACGTGATGTCAACTCCGTATTTACCGTAGGCCTTCAGGAGTCAGGATACCTTTCGTGACAGTATGCTTTCGAACTAACCCATGCTTCAGCTAGGACTTTTAAGGGTTATAACGTGGCCTGGTTCACGGTTTAAGAAACAAAGGATAAAGGCTCAAATTTTATTTGTACCCACCCGCTCTTCGTGATGTTCTTCAAACCTAAGCTCAGCTGATCGTACGTCAGACCTTATTCGAGTCTTTGTCCTGATATACCAGTGATGGTCCATATATTGATGATTTATTTTGATCAGGAAGTCATTTCCTTTTTTGGTTGAGGGTTTGTTGGACCTCTTTCTTTTTGATTTCATTATCCCTGTTTTTTGCCTGAACTGTTTCTTTCGTGATTACAGTCAGCGGGATGCCCCAGTTTTGTAAGTCTCCTTCATAGGTTTTGACTTATTGGGCTCTTATTTTGAAAGATAATGACTGCCTTTCTTTATTGATTATTAGGAACCATCGCTGTCTTTTGTTTTGTAAGGACTTCTTTGGTGCCATTCGTTGTGCACTTGGATCAACTGAGAAGACTACCCTGCCCCAGGTTATGATTAAGGGTTTTAATTTTTGAAAAGAAAAACTCCTGCTTCTTTGGCTCAAAGGGGTTCACTAGGGATTATCTTCCTTATAACTCCACTGTTTAGGGATTGAAACAATGCATGTACCTCATCAACGGGGTCTGTTCAAAAGCATACTGTAAGGATCGTGGTATCGTTTTCGTCATCCTCCCTCAAGAGGCTTAGAATTATCAATCGAGCGTTGAGCATCAGAAAAAATATGAAAATAATTTGCATATAGTGAATACGAATATATTGCTTCAAAACAGACATATGCGATGCATTAATGAAATAACAACGTTTAACATGAGTAAATGTTTGAACAAAAGAAAAATACAACTTGAAAATCCTAATAGACAAAAGTCTTTTCATCTTCCGGGCTTGTTACTTCAAATGGTGAGCCTTGGAGGGATGGTAGAAAAACTCAGCCTGACCATCTTGTGTGAACTCCAATGCTCCTTCATCAATCAGGTCCTGGATCTTGTTCTTCAGAGCCCAACACTCATTTGTATCATGTCCCGGGCTGGCAGAGTGGTAGGCACACCTTTTATTGGGATCATAGATAGGAGATATTGTGTTGGGGTTCCGGGGATGAGCCCTTAATGTGATCAGATTCAACCTCAACAGGCGTTGTAAAGCTTGGAAAAGCGACATGTTGAGCTGGGTGAATTGCCTCCTGGGCTTGTTTGGCTGACACTGGTGAGGTTGCTGCTGAGTTTGTGACACTGGAGCCATTTGAGTAGCTCTCCCCTTATCTCCTTGTCTCGAAGGTGGTTGAACGATGACTGGCTCTTTACCCTTAGACGTTTTCCCCAGTTGGTTACCCCGAAGAAGTTGGTTGACGAGAACCACGAGCTCATCTTGTCTTTGAGCTAAGTCTTGGATGATAGTCACTTGCCCCAGCATCTGGGCTCTCATTGCCTCCATCTCAGCTTGCAGGTGTTTCAGCCGTTCATCCTCAGCAATGTTCCTGACCAAAGTCCCCATGAGAAGTGCTCTCAGCTCCTCCTGCCCCTTGGATAGATTCAGGAGGATTTCCCCGAACCGAGTCTCTTGAGCAAGAAGGTCCTGGTTATCCTGTTGAGAAGCCATTGCTGAAATAAACAGCGAGAAAGGTAAGTGACCTGTCCAAAGGGTACCTGTTATGCAATGACATGTATGTATGTATATGCAATGTTTTCAAGGACCTCGCAGGGTAAACAAGAAGATTTGTTAGAATTTGGGTCCGGTAGCTTGATTGAAGGAACTGCATGTTGTTGAGAGTCCTTCTTCAAGGGTCAAAAGCTCACCATATCCAGTGGGTCATAGCCCCTGACAACCTTGACTCGGGGAACTTTCTTCAAGTGTCAAAGCTCACCATATCAAGTGGGTCATAGCCCCTGACTTTAGTCATCATGTCTGGTTTTGGTTTCCAAACAACCTTGGTTAGGGGAACCTTCTTCAAGAGTCAGAGCTCACCATATCAAGTGGGTCATAGCCCCTGACTTTAGTCATCATGTCTGGTTTTGGTTTCCAAACAACCTTGGTTAGGGGAACCTTCTTCAAGAGTCAGAGCTCACCATATCAAGTGGGTCATAGCCCCTGACAACTCTGTCTAGAGGAAAATAAATCCTCTTTGCCCCTTGCTGGGATAATTGATTCACCATGACCTGCATCACAAGCCCTGAGATCCTTGAAATGGGTTAGGATGTATGCAATGGTATGATGTTATGGTATGCATGGGGTAATGTGAGTAACCCTGTTATGAGTCCCAATTATGGACTATAAACAAAACCTGCAAGAAACTCAGTAAACCCTGTTGTGAGTCCCAATTAAGGACTATAAACAAAACCTGCAGGGAACCCACGTGTCAGATAGCAAGCATGCAAGTAGGCAAGTACGAAGGCACACAAGTCACACAAGAGAAGCCCTTAGAGTTTAGGCCAGCATGGGGTCTGGGTATTACCCTCTCGAAGTTGGTGGGCTTAACCTGTCCTATTAGGAGTAACCGGGTTCTAAGTGTCCCAATATCACTGGATTGGTTTCATTGTTCATCGTTTCGATTTAGCCACTGAACTGACGACCGAAATATTCCAGGAAAGCAACTCTCAATTGAGTGTAGTATCGAGTATCAACCAACCTCAGACTGCACCAAAGTCAGTTATCTCACTACCCTAAAGAGGCCAAGATAGTTCAATTAAGGTTCCTAAGGTCAGTTGATGCTTCACGACACCACGCGGAGGCCACGTACTCTCCTTGACTGAACTCAAGGGTTACCGGTACACACCAAAGTGCCACATCAACGTAGCAGACTGTTTCGACCATGTCGGTATACCCCGCACAGTTCCCTCACAGTCTTGTTGCTACTTCCTAAGAAGGTACCCCCCAGATCCGGGTTAGGATCTATAGAACTCTGATGCAACCCACAAAAATAAAGCAAACAAAGCACAACAATTGAAAACACAGTTATGAACTATCCTAAGGTACACCTCACTTTGAGTTTAGTATCCCCAGCAGAGTCGTCAGTTCTGTGATCGGTGGATCTGGAACTGACTGTTTAACGCTGGTTCGCGAAATGTCGCGGAAGCAAGAGTCGCCACCGTCTTTTATTTTCTCCAAATGGAAAGGGCAAAAGCACAGAAAAATTCCTTATAGAGATTGCTCTCGGTTCGGGAGGTAGATTATAGAAAGGGAAGGTGTTAGCACCCTTTCTATCCATGGTTATCCATGGGCTCTTAGATACTTGCTCATTGTGTTTTCAAAAATGGTTTATTTGCTTTTCAACTGTGGGTTTAAAAAAGTTTCTTTGAAAATTTCAGTTCGACTCTTGTATCGGTCCTCAAGAGTGTTTGAAAGGTTGCTTTCGAAAGCTTTTTGAAAAGGTGTCGGTGTGAAAAGTATTTTTGTTTTGTTTTGAAATTAGAGCAAGTATCTATGAGTCGTCTACCTACCCTAAGGAATTCGTCTGTGTAAATATCCTTATAGCAGTGCCATCCCACCATTGAGAGGTAGGTAGCACCACCGTTGGAGGTGTTCGGGTCAATTCGAAGGTTCGGGACATGGTGATCACCGGAGCAATAGGAAGACACCTTAGAAGCTACCCTCATGCCATGTTCATGGACATGAGGACTTACTAAAACGTCCTCTACTCGACGATCACCTTTCGAGGGGCAAGGCAACAATGAGGCGTACCCTAGGGGTGGTGTGTGATTTGTGTGTCGTTTTCAGATATTTTTGTCTTGTCATGTATTGGTGATCTACGCGTTGCTTTTTATTTTTGACATTCATTCTTTCATGCAATAGTTAACAGTTAAAAAAGATGCGGAATTAAAAGGTCCTACGCTATTACAAAGGCGCGGGTCCACATCGCCAAATTAATCCAGGACCCGATTTGAAATAAAATAAAGTGCGAGAAATATAAATGTCTAATTAAGCTATTACACGGCTTTGGGAGAGTTACATGAATTCACAAAAAGAAATAAAATGCGAAGAGAATTAAAATCGGGAATGCGAGGGCGTTGGACCCTTTTTAGAAAATTAAATTACGATTAACAAATTAATTAAGTTAAAATAAAAGGAAAAGATTTTTTGGAGTTTTTTGTATTTATGGACTTTTAGTAAGAATTAATGGAATTTAAACCTAATTCTAACTATTTTTAATTTATTAAGAAAAATATGTTAAAATTGAACCTAAAATTAACCTAATTATTTAATACTATTTTATTTACAAAAATAAATAATTAATAATTAACATGGTGAAAAAGAAAAAAAGGATAAAAATATAAAACCCTAATTCTACATTTTTTAATTTATTAAGAAAAATATTTAAAATTAAACCTAGAATTTAAAACTAAATTAATTAATAAGATTTTATTTACAAAGAAAACATTTAATATTTTTATAATTTGTGACTTTCTGATTTTTTTTTATTTTTATGTTTTATGAAAATATATTAATTTAAAGCATTCAATTAAAACTAAATTAAACAAACAAATAAAAATAGAAAAATAAAATGAGTGAAAGAAGGCAAACCAATGGGGGTGTTGACCCCAGTTTGGAGGTTTTGTCCCAGCAATTAGGCCCATTAATCTTGGCCCTTTCTGACTTTTCAAGGATCATGTGTTGATGCGTTGACTGAGACATTCCATAGACCTTGAATCTTGGCCACTGGATGGATGTTGTGGGACAAGTGGCATGCTGGAGCGTAGAGCGCATGGTGGTCTTTTGGTGAGAACGCTACACGTAAACATGAAAGGAAAAATATTATGGAGAAAGGAGGGGACCTGGGAATCGAACCCAGGTCCCAAGGCTTGCAAACGTCTCTCTCAACCAATTGTGCCAGCGCGTTTATTCAAAAGCTAAATAGAATGCAATTATTATAAGGAAAAACAAGAGTTAGTGGTCTGAATTAATAAAAACGCGCGCCAACTTTGAATAGCCCAATCACAGTCTTCCATGCATCATCTTCTTCATTGTTCTAAAACAAAAAACATTTAAATAACGGGGGTTTTAAACCCCCACAAACTTAAAACATGAAAATAGCGAATAGGATTTGGCGAATGATAAATTGAGCGCGACTAGTGGTTCTGAATCGTCCAAGCGTGCTGAGTTCAATGGTGTGGGTCTCATGTCTCAATTTTTCCAGAATAAGGAAACCCCAAATTCACAGTTTAGAAAACCTAATGAGCTCCAATGGCAACTTCGCGTATAGGCTATAAAAACTCAATTCAACAACATCAATAGACTCAGAAGGTCCATATTAGCATAAAACAACAATTAAAATGTATGAAAGATGCCCAGAAACTTAAACACGATTATGCATATTTTCATGAAAAGTGTGACATGGTTCTACCGTTTCTTGGCGTTAGAAGCAGTGGTTTTGATCCAGAAACGTTCCTTGATGCCTTGGGAGTGCAATGGAATAGGTATCCTGCCTTGAAACGCTTTGGAATGGTGTTTTCAGTTTTCACTTTTTTCACAAAAATTGCAAAGTTCTTGTTCAGCTTTGGGCGCAGCTTTTTAGGTCCTTTGCATTAGGTCTAGCTTCTGGCTTATGTATGGGATGGATTAGGGTTGAAATCAAGTCCAAAAATCCTTGCATTGATGTATGAGATATTTGATTTTCCATGCATATTTTTTTAAATCTTTTTCACATGTTTTTGATTCCAATCATGGCCAATCTTTCCAATTTGGGTTGTGCACGAATCTTGAGTCTTTAAGGAGAGCAAATGCTGCATAAAAGGATTCAACTTCATTTGTTTAGTATTTTTTCCATATTTTAATTAATTAAATGAATTAATGGTGATTAAAAATTCAAATAAATAATAAAAATGACGAAATAAATCCCCTTTGGGCTAAATGGTCGTGCATAGCCTTTGGATGATGAATCTTGGAAGAAAATGTGGCCCATTAGCAAATTTGAGGCATTTGAAGTAAAGTTGACTTTTCAAAATTCCCAAAAATTTCCCAACTTCCACAAGGCATATCTTGCTCAATTTTTAAGATTTGATCATGTTCTCGACATTTTGGAAAGATCTTGAAGTCCTCTAACCAATGCCTTTGGTCCCATGTCATTTTGATTTACCAATCTCAAGTTATGGTCTTTGACCTAAAGTCCCTTTTTGTTGACTTTTGGAAATGACCTATAATGTTGAAATTGATAACTTTTTGTGAGAGCATTTCTTGGACTTGAAGTGTGAAGAGGAGTTGTAGGAAATGTCTTTCTCTTCAAAATGAGCTTTGGATGGAATTTTTCTGATGAACCATGTGGAAGTTATGCCCTGGTCAATTTACAGTTGACTTTTCAACTGTCCAAATATGGAAACTTTTGCATCTTGAGAATTTTTGAGCCATGCCTTGAGAATCATGATCAAGAATTGATCAAATGATGTTTGTGGCCTCAAAATAAGATGTTGATCAAAAATTTGAACTTTTGACTGTCAAATGACCATTTTGCCCCTGCAGTTGACTGTAGAGCAATTAGGGTTTTTGACTGTGCAATTTTGTGTTGTAAGTCTTGAAACTTGACATGAGGATGCTTGACCATGTTTATAGGCATGTGGGACTTGATTGGACCCTTGGAAACTTCATTTTCTTTGTCAGAACCAAAACCCTAATTTTTGACTGTTAGGAGGCCCTTGAACTGTGCAACCCTTGGGGAGATTTTGAAGCATGCTCTTTGCAAATTTTGAAGAATATGGGAGGGAAAATTTTGGGGTACAACACCATGGAATTATCTAACATTGTCAGATACATAATCAATGGTCTTCCTTCCACAGGAGAGCGCAAGATAGGAGGTTCAAGTAGATATTCTTTAATACTTTAAAATGCCCTTTGGCAGTCATCTGTCCACACACAACCTTGATCTTTCTTTAACAACTAAAATATCGGTTCACACATTGCAGTCATGTGGGAAATGAATCTGGAGATGTAATTCAAACGCCCGAGGAAACCTCTAACTTGCTTTTCAATTCTCGGTGCTGGAATTTCTTGAATTTCTTTGACATTATCAGGGTTAACTTGAATCCCTCTTTGGCTAATAATGAAACCCAACAATTTCCCTGATCGAACACCGAAGGTACATTTATTTGGATTCAAGCGGAGACGATACTTCCTCAGACGCATAAACAATTTCAACAAATCTTCTACATGCCCTTCTTCAGTCTAGGATTTAGCAAACATATCATCAACATATACTTCAATTTCCTTGTGCATAAGATCATGGAATAGGGTTGTCATAGCCCTCTGGTACGTTGCACCAACATTCTTCGACCCAAAGGGTGTCACTCTGTAACAAAATGTTCCCTAGGGTGTGATAAACATTGTTTTTTCCATGTCCTCAAGAGCCATCCTTATTTGATTATATCCGAAAAATCTGTCCATGAACGATAAAACTTTGAATTTTGTTGTGCTATCCACTAACATATCAATGTGTGGCAATGGAAAATCATCTTTTGGACTAGCTTTATTTAGATCTCTGTAATCTATGCACATGCAAACTTTTCCGTCTTTGTTCGGTACTGGAACAATATTGACAATCCACTAAGGGTACACTGATGTCACAAGAAAACCGGCATTGATCTGCTTTAGTACTTCTTCTTTGATTTTTACTGCCATATCTGGGTGAGTTCTTCGTAACTTCTGTTTGATTGGCGGGCACTTTGGCTTCAGCGGCAAATGGTGCTCTGCAATATCTGTATCTAAACCAGACATGTCTTTGTATGACCAAGCAAAGATGTCCACATATTCTTTCAACATTTCAATTAACATTCTGTTCACATCGAGATGCAGCTGTAATACGGTGGGAGAACTGACTTGGGTGTTTTGCATTTTATCACAATTGTTGCGGATATCAAGAGTCGCCATCGAATTTTCTTTTATCCAATAAAGGAAAGGGTGAAAAGAACAGGAAAGACCTTTTGATAATTTTCTTGAGTTCGGGGGTAGGTTATGAAAAGGGATGGTGTTAGCACCCTTTTCATCCGTAGTTATCTACGGGCTCTTAGTTGCTTGATCACTTTGAAAAAATGCTTTGTTTGAAATGTGTTTTTGATTGGTGTAAGTTTGAAAATATTTTGAAAACGCCTTTGTTTCGGAAAACTTTGTAATAATTCTCGTATCTATAAGAATGTATACAAAGTATTGGTTTTGAAAATAGTTCAAAGAGATGTTTGTTTTTCAAAGATGTTTTGAAAGTGAAAGTGTGGAAATGGTTTTAGTTTGTGAGAAAGCAACTACGAGCGTCCTACCTACTCAAAAGGTCTTTGTTTTTTTCCTCCTCCTTTAGATGTTGCTATATTACCATTGATTGGTAAGAATCCCTATCATTGGATGTGAAAGGACAAGCGCGGGTCAATTGTACAGTCATAGAAGGAAACTTGTAAGACGTTTTAGCAATTTTCATAAGGGACTAGATTATTTACTGAAGGAAACATCTAGGGGCATCGAGGGACTACGATCTTTTTATCGAGGGTCTTTGCTAAAACGCCCATATTCGAGGGACATGACTATTTTCCGAGGCAACAAGTGAGATTACCCTAGAGGTGCATGTGTGTGTAGTGTGTTTGATTACATGCATTTAGTCTTGAATTTGGGTTGTCTACTTGTTGATTTTAACTCTTTCTATACACAACCTAATTACTAGCATTTTATGAAAGCAATAAAAATGCGGAAAATAAATGTCCTACGCTATTACATGTTTTGGGGGATGGGGTTTACACATTTACAAATGGGGTTTAAAAAGCAATAAAAGTCCTAATTATTACAACCATATTGAATAGCAAGAAATTGTAAATGTATAGAAAATATAAATACAAAAATAGTGTTAAAGAGAGAAAGAAAAGACAATATCGATTGAAGGATGTGTCTTTCGATTCCAACACTTTTTCCTTCTTTTTCTTGGGCCTGCAACCAGTGTTACATCCTTTGATTCTCACTCCCTTTCCTTTCGTTTGGGCCTGCAAATCAGTGTGTATCGAAGCAAACCCTTTGATTCACACACACTTTTTTCTATTTTCTTTCGTTTGGGACATGATAACAGTATGATTCGAAGCCATGCTAATATTGTTTAATGGTCTGTACATGTTAGTCTCTAAAATATATTTAGACAAACGAAGAAGACAAACCAAAAGGTTAGAAACGAAAGAAAACAAAGAAGGTAGAAACGAAAACAAACACAAAGGTATCAATGATGCTTGAAACGAAAGGTTAGTTTTGAAAACAATGATTATTTACATGTTGTGCTTGAAACGAAAGGTTAGTTTCCAAAACAATGGTTATTTACATGTTGTGCTTGAAACGAAAGGGTTAAAGTCAAGATGACTTACCTTGAATCTGAAGTTGGTGCTTCTGGACCTGGAGTGATTGCTCTGGATGCTCTTGAATTTGAAGGGAGAGAAACAAGTGTTGTGTTTCTTTGATTCTGGATTCGAAAGTCAAGACAAGTAGAGTTGTATTTCTTTGGTTCTGGATTCTAAGGAACAGAAACAAAGGTGTGGTCTTTTGATATGGGTTTGAGAGTGTCTTAAGTGTTTTCTCTCTGCAGCCACTGAAAAGCCACCCTAGATGTGTTGTGAAACCTATTATTTATAGAAGAGTTTGGATGAGATTTGAGAGGGAAAACAAAATAAATTTGAACAAAATGGGTATGTTGTTTTTGTAGCTTTTGAGGTGTAGTTTTTGTATGCCGATTTAGTGCAAATATTGGAGCAGCATAGCAGGACTGCTTTACAACAGTTTTAGAGTATTGTGGCATCTTGGTGCAGGACTGTTTCATAGAAGACTATTTTTGACCAATTGTGTGTCCTTCGAATGGACCAATTACGTGTCCTTCGAATGGGCCAAATATATGTCCTTCAAATGGACCAATATATGTGCCCTTCGAATGGGCCAAATGTGTTTCATAGTGTAGAAACTATGTATGTTGAAGAGTTTAAGGGTAGAATTGAAGCAAGCTATTTCAAAAGGGCGCCACTATATTGTGGGTGCTAGCACGAATGAAGTCATTACCTTGTGTATCAAAACAAACCTGCAGGAAGTCATTGCTCCATCGAAGCTTGCATGCAGATAGCCATTTTCCAATCAAAGCTTGCATGTAGGAGGCCACTACTTTATGGGTGCTAGCATGAAGGGAAGTTGTTGTCTTTTGCATTGAATGCAAGCATAAAGGAAGCCATTTCCTTATGGGTTGAAAGCAAGCACGGAGGAGGCACTTGCCTTATGGATCAAAGCAGACACGAAGGAATTACTTGCCCTGTGAATCGAAATAGGGTGCTTCAAAGGAAAATATAGCCCCATTGAAGCTTGTAAGAAGATAGCCTATTGCTTTGTGAATCGAAACAAACATGCAGGAGGCCACTACTTTGTGAATCAAAGCAAACATGTAGGAGGCTACTGCTTGTGAATCAAATCTAGTATATAGGAGAGCACTGCTTTGTGAATCAAAGTAAGCGTGTAGGAGGCTACTGCTTGTGAATCGAAACAAACATGTAGGAGGCCACTGCTTTGTGAATCAAAGCAAGCATGTAGGAGACTATTTCTTGTGAATCGAAGCAAGCATGCAGGAGGCCATTGCTTTATGAATCAAAGCAAGCATGCAGGAGGCTACTGCTTGTGAATCGAAGCAAGCATGCAGGAGGCCACTGATTTGTGAATAAAAGCAAGCATGCAGGAGGCTACTGCTTGTGAATTGAAGCAAGCATGTAGGAGGCTATATGCCCAAATGAATCTTGTGGACCAATGTTTGCTCAAAGGGGACCCAAATACCCAATCAAATCTTGTGGACCAAATCTTGATCGAAGGGGAAAAATACCCAATCGAAGCTTATGAATCAAAGCAAACTTGCTCTTCTTTGATTTGATGCTTTGAGAGCCCAATATGATTCCATGGAAACTTGTGCAGTCTTGACCCAATAGAAATTTTGTGAGACAAATCTTGAGAAATGAGAGGGAAAATTTTGGGGTACAACAGATGCCCCTGTTTAATCTTCTTAAACCTGAAAAGAGAGTATGGCCCATTGTCGTTCGTATCTTGAAGGTAAAATATGATTGAAAACTAGAGTGCCCAAAATTTTGCACTCGACTATGTGTTAGTTGATTGTGTAGGAAATGGGCTTAAAGATTCCATTTGGAGAGATGATGGAGAGTTATCTGAGATGGGCTTATAGATACCATCTAGAGGTGATTGTTGATAGAAATTAAACTAAGTCTAAAATTGATTGTAACTGGGAGAAGTGTAAGAATAAATCTTTGATCGATTTAATTCAGAATGCCATGCTGGAATGAACCCGTGTTAAGCCGTGTCTGGAAATGTATTAGAAGGAATATGTGTAAGATTGCTTCAGGATAAGTCTGTGTGAAGCTGTATCTGGAGATATATAAGGAGGAGCCTATGTAGGGCTGCTTCAGGATGAGTCAGTGTAAAACTTCATCTGGAAATTCATGAGAAGGAACCTGGGTAGGGCTGCGTCAGGATGAGTCTGTGTAAAACTTCATTTGAAATGTATGAGAAGGAACTGGGGTAGGGTTGCTTCAAAATGAGTGCGGGTAAAACTTCATCTGGAAATGTGTTGAGAAGGAACCTGGGTGGGGCTGCTTCATGATGAGTTCGGGTAAAACTTCATTTGGAAATGTATTGAGAAGGAACCTGGGTAGGGCTGCTTTATGATGAGTTCGAGTAAAACTTCATCTGTATGAGAAGGAATCGGGGTAGGGTTGCTTCAGGATGAGTCTAGGTGAAACTTTATCTGGAAATGTATGAGAACAAACCGGGGTAGGGTTGCTTCAGGATGAGTTTGGTAAAACTTCATCTGGAAATGTATGAGAAGGAACCGGGGTAGGGTTGCTTCAGGACGAGTCCAGGTAAAACTTCTTCTTGAAATGTATTGAGAAGGAACTTGGGTAGGGCTGCTTCATGATGAGTTCGGGTAAAACTTCATCTGGAAATGTATTGAGAAGGAACCTGGGTAGGGCTGCTTTATGATGAGTCTGGGTGAAACTTCATTTGGAAATGTATGAGACGAACCGGGGTAGGGTTTCTTTAGGATGAGTCTGGGTAAAAATTCATCTGGAAATGTATGAGAAGGAATCGGGGTAGGGTTGCTGCATCTGGAAATGTGAGAGAAAGAGCCTAGGTAGGGCTGCTTCAGGATGAGTCTGTGTGAAACTACATTTGGAAATTATGAGAAGTAACCTGGGTAGGGTTGCTTCGTCTGGTTGTGTACATAGATGTCCTATCTTGTTTCAAGTATTAATTTACAATCTCTCACAGATAGTTGTCCTGTCTTGTTTCAGGTATTAATCTGGAACTTGCTTTTTGTTGGTCGTACAGATAGTTTCCCTGTCTTGTTTCAGGAATAAATCTATGACCTATTAAGAAAGAGAGATAGTTTCCCCGACTTGTTTCGGGAGTTAATCTTCAATCCACTCATGTAGATAGTTGTCCTGTCTTGTTTTAGGTATTAATCTACAATCAGTCGCTCACAGATAGTTGTCATGTCTTGTTTCAGGTATTAATCTGGAACTTGCTTTTTGTTGGTCGTAGAGATAGTTTCCATGTCTTGCTTCAGGAATTAATCTCTGACCTTATGTAGAAATGGTTGTAGTATTTTCCAAAGAGGACTTTTGTTGATTGACTTTTCCCTGCAAGGAAGATGGTTAGTTACATGCAAATGTATGCATGGCTTGATGATGTTCTCGAAATAAATGAGATTATGTTGTATGCATTTATCATGTATGTAATATGAAATATGAATGTGAAATGTTGTTGAAGTGTATCTTTGCTCCTTGACAAGTGTTGGGGAGCTTTGGAAAGTTAAATCCCAGACTACTGTTGGGGATGAAGAATGTGCACATCTTCAAACCTTATTTAGAATGTTTCCACTGGGGATTCCTGTTTTGTTGTTTTGAGGAGAAATCCGTTGGGGAAGATTGGATTTGGCTTGAGAAATCTCTGTGGAGAATGTTGATTTCTGCTTGAGGGAAAGAAGTTCAGGAGTTTTATTTGTTTGTTGCTCTACTGGGGAGTTATACTCTTGATCGGAGAGAATGGAAGTTAAAAAATTGTTGGGGATAAAGAAGTTAATTCCTATCTGATCGGCTTCTAGGCTTTGCAGCAACTCACTGGTGATAGTGGTAAACACTAATGGGGAAGAAGAGCTTTTTTGATGACTTCAATGGGGATTAGGAGTTGTAGTCCCTTGATTTGTAATAGTTGGAGAGGCAAACTCAAGTTGGGGAGGACAAACTCGGCTGGGGAATTTTGTTGTTTGCTGGGTAATAAACCTTGTTGAAGAGAATATTTGATGAACTACTGAAGAGGTGTTTTCTTTTGGTAGAGCTCCTTGAGGATTCTTTTTGAGACCAACTTAGCTGGGAAGGGTTTTTCGGAGATTGAAACTCTGGCTGGGGATTGCATGAATCCAACTTTGTGAGGGTATCCATGGATTTGGCCTTAAGGGGTTTGTACCCTTATCCGTGAAGATTATTTTGTGGGGATAACCTTATAGAGGTAGCTCTGGTGATTTCACTGGGATAACTTTATGAAAGAGACTTTGTTGGAATTTGTCATTTCCCCTAGTAGTAAGTGTTGTACTACTGCCCGAAAATGTTTGTTTGGTCGTACGTAAACCTTTTCCCCAAGTGATTCAGATGGAGATTTGCCCCTGGTTATGAGAGATTTCTTGGAATCTTGACCTGACTGCCCCAGACGAGTTTGACAGTGACATGCCATCCCCCTCTGCTTATAGGAGATTTATCATTGGAAGTGTCTTCCCACTTGAAGTGATTCTGTTTCTTGAGAATTTTCATTCATTGGATATTCGCCGTGTGAATTTCTCCACTGTCAAACAATTAGCCATATGCTTGTCTTGGAGTTTTGAGAATTCAATTTTAACAAGCAAAAGAGTTTTGTTAGAATATTAATTCGACTCAAGATTTACAGTAAGCCTTACAGGAGTCAGGATACCTTTTGTAACAGTACGCTCTCGAACTAACCCATGCTTCAAATAGGACTTTTAAGGGGTTGTAGCGTGGACTGGTTCACGGTTTAAGAAACAAAGGATAAGGCTTAAAGTGTATTTATACCCGCTCGTTCTTCGTGATGTTCTTCAGTCCTAAACTCAGTTAATTGTGTGTTTAGATTCCAATTGAATCTGGAATGGCGTTTTGGAGATGATTCGGAAACTTGGAAGTTTATTTGAGAAGGCAGACATTTTTGTAATATTTCCATGTTGTCAAGGATTCGTAATGACCTATTTTCTTCGATGTATTATCCCTAATTTTTGCCTGACTTTTTTGAAATTGTAGTGAGCAGGATGCCCCAGTTTTTCTTAAGTATCCTTCGTAGGTTTTGACTTAGTGGGCTTTTTCTTTTGATAGATAATGACTGCCTATTTGATAGGGAACCATCACCATCTTTTTATTCCAGAGGAATGTTTTTGAAGTCATTCTTTGTGTACAAAGTGAAAGCTTGTGACTGAACGCGCATTTGAATTTAACTGAGAAACTACCCTGTCCCGGGTTTTGATTAAAGGTTTCAATTTGTGTGAAAAAGAAAACTCCTACTTCTTAGGATCAAAAGGGTTGACTAGGGATTATCCTCCTTATAACTCCACTATTTAGGAATTGAAAGAACGCATGTATATCATCAGCAAGGTCTATCCAAAAGCATACTGTATGAGATTATGGTACTGTTTCCGTCATCCTCCCTCTAAAGGCTTACAACTTTTGACGAGAGTTGAATATCATGAAAAACAAGGGATAAAAACACAATTTAAATATAGTGAAGACAAATGGATTAATTCAAGAAAAATATATGTTATGCATTAATGAAAGTAACCAAAGTCTGACATACAAATAAGTGTTTAAACAAATCAAAGAAATTACAAGTGAAAATTCAAAATGAACTGGACGTTCAATGATTTGGCATGGGAGAAGTGGTTACATTGGGAGCCTCTGGAGGGTCGAACTGAATCTCTTTAGCCTCAATCATGTTTTGAATCTTGTATTTCAGTGCCCAACAATCGTTTGTATCATGCATAGGACTTCTGGAATGATAGGCGCATATTATATCAGGATTGTAGTTAGGAGAAGAAGTTTTAGGATTTAGATGAGGTCCTATCCACGTGACTAGATTCATCCTCAATATGTGTTACAATTCTTGAGGCAGTGTCGTGTTGATGTTAGTAAACTGTCTTCTAGGCTCTTCTTGCCTTCGCTGATTTCCCCGTTATTATGGTCACACTGATGCAGGACTAGAGATCAAGACTACCCCCACATATTGATCGTGGCTACTCTTGTTATGACCTTTTTGGCCGTACACGAAATTGGACTCTTTCTTCCCATTGTATGGCTTCTTCTGAGTATCGTAGAATGTAGCTCCTTGGATCTTTCCGCTTCTGATTCAATTTTTAACTTGTTCCCCAGTTAGAATCAATTCGGTGAATCCGGTTGAGGAGCTTCTGATTAGGTGATTGAAGAAAGGTCTTGTCAAAGTTCCCCTAAAGATATCAATCAACTCCCTGTCTGTTAAAGGTGGCTTCACCCGGCCAGCTAGGTCTCTCCATTTTTGAGCTTATTCCTTGAAGCCCTCGTTGGATCCCATGGTAATATTCTGCAACTGCATACGAGTTGGTGCAAGACCATCGTTGTATTCGTACTACTTGCATAAAGCGGTCGCTAGATCCTTCCAGTGTGGATGCGAGAACCTTCAAATTGATGTAACCATTCAAGTTGAGTTCCAGCTAGACTCTCTTGGAAGAAATGGACCCAGAGCTTCTGATCAGTGGTGTGTGGATGAATCATGTGGAAGAAATAGATCATTTACCGAAGGATACATCGAGGGACATCGAGGGACTATGATCTTTTTATCGAGGGTCTTTGCTAAAACGCCCATATTCGAGGGACATGACTATTTTCTGAGGCAACAAGTGAGATTACCCTAGAGGTGCATGTGTGTGTAGTGTGTTTTATTACATGCATTTAGTCTTGAATTTGGGTTGTCTACTTGTTGATTTTAACTCTTGCCATACACAACCTAATTACTAGCATTTTATGAAAGCAATAAAAATGCGGAAAATAAATGTCCTACGCTATTACATGTTTCGAGGGACGGGGTATACACATTTATAAATGGGGTTTGAAAAGCAATAAAAGTCCTAATTATTACAACCTTATTGAATAGTAAGAAAATGTAAATGTATAGAAAATATAAAGACAAAAGTAGTGTAAAAGAGAGAAAGAAAAGACAATCTGGATCGAAGGATGTGTCTTTCGATTCCCACCGTTTTTCCTTCTTTTGATTGGGCCTGCAACCAGTGTTGCATCCTTCGATTCTCACTCCATTTCCTTTCGTTTGGGCTTGAAAATTAGTGTGTATCAAAGCACACCCTTCGATTCACACACCCTTTTTTTGTTTTCTTTCATTTGGGATATGATAACAGTATGGATCGAAGCCATGCATTTATTGTTTCATGGACTGTAAAGGTTAGTCTCTAACATATAATTGGACAAACAAAGCAGACAAACTAAAAGGTTAGAAACGAAAGCAAACAAAGAAGTTAGAAACGAAAACAAGCAGAAAGGTATCAGTGATGCTTGAAACGAAAGGTTAGTTTTGAAAACAATGATTATTTACATGTTGTGCTTGAAACGAAAGGTTAGTTTTGAAAACAATGGTTATTTACATGTTGTGCCTGAAATGAAAGGGTTAAAGTCAGGATGACTTACCTTGAATCTGAAGTTGGTGCTTCTAGACCTTGAGTGATTGCTCTGGATGCTCTTGAACTCGAAGGGAGAGAAACAAGTGTTGTGTTTCTTTGATTCTGGATTCGAAATCCAAGACAAGTAGAGTTGTATTTCTTTGGTTCTGGATTCGAAGGAACTGAAAAAAAGGTGTGGTCTTTTGATTATGTGTTTGAGAGTATGTTAAGTGTTTTCTCTTTTATTTTCCTTTCCAACAAATCTCTCTCCAGCCACTGAAAAGCCACCCTAGATGTGTTGTGGAATCTCTTATTTATAGAAGATTTTGGCTGAGATTTGAGAGGGAAAAAAAGAAATTTGAACAAAATGGGTATGCTATTTTTGTAGCTTTCGAGGTGTAGTTTTTGTATGCTAATTTAGTGCAAATATTGGAGCAGCATAGCAGGACTACTTTGCAGCAATTTTGGAGTATTGTGGCAGCTTGGTGCAGGACTGTTTCACAGCAGACTATTTTTTACCAGACTCGTCAAAAGACTAAACACCAATTGTATGTCCTGAGAATGGACCAATTGTGTGTCCTTCGAAGGGGCCAAATGTATGTCCTTCAAATGGACCAATATATGTGTCCTTCGAATGGGTCAAATGTGTGTCATAATGTAGAAACTATGTATGTTGAAGAGTTTAAGGGTGGAATTGAAGTAAGCTATTTCAAAAGGGCGCCATTGTCTTGTGGGTGCTAGCAAGAAAGAAGTCATTTCCTTGTGTATCAAAACAAACCTACAGGAGGTCATTGCTCAATCGAAGCAAGCATGTAAGAGGCTATTGCTTGTGAATCAAAGAAAGCATGCAGGAGGCCACTGCTTTGTGAATCAAAGCAAGGATGCAGGAGGCTGCTCCTTGTGAATCGAAGCAAGCATGCAGGAGGCCACTGCTTTATGAATCAAAGCAAGCATCTAGGAGGCTACTTCTTGTGAATTGAAGCAAGCATGTAGGAGGCTATATGCTCAAATGAAGCTTGTGGTCCAAAGTTTGCTCTAAGGGGACCCAAATACCCAATCGAAGCTTGTGGACCAAAGCTTGATCAAAGGGGAAAAAATACCCAATTGAAGCTTATGAATCAAAGCAAACTTGCTCTTCTTTTATTTGATGCTTTGAGAGCCCAATATGATTCCATGGAAACATGTGCAATCTTGACCCAGTAGAAATTTTGTGAGAAAAATCTTGAGAAATAAGAGGGTAAATTTTGGGGTACAACAGCAGCAATTCCCTGATCTTGACTTCCTTCGGATCTTCTTCTGAACCCAAATTGATTACTTCTAATGACTCTTTAAATGGGTGAATGACACTCTTCTCGCGCTCAAGCAACCGTGAGACCTCTTCCGGAATGTCATCATAGTCTTCTTCTTCGGCCCTATACACAGGACACTCAAAGTTGGGAGAGGGTGCAGGGTCATTGTATTCAATGGGTTTTTTAATTAATCTGCACATATGATTTATGATTGTTTTTAGAAACTGACATATATAATAAGTGATTATGCATATTCAATTTCAGTTATTATTTATTTTGAAAGGTTTTTTCTGATTACCATTTTCCAACAATTCTTTTCTGGATAACAATAAAACCCAACAATTTCCCTGATCGAACACCGAAGGTACATTTATCTAGATTCAAGCGGAGTCGATACTTCCTCAAACACTGAAACAACTTCAACAAATCTTCTACATGCCCTTCTTCAGTTTGGGATTTAGCAATCATATCATCAACATATACTTCGATTTCCTTGTGCATCAGATCATGGAATAGGGTTGTCATAGCCCTCTGGTACGTTGCACCAGCGTTCTTCAACCCGAAGGGCATCACTCTGTAACATAATGTTCCCCAGGGTGTGATAAACGTTGTTTTTTCCACGTCCTCTAGAGCCATTCTTATTTGATTATACCCGGAAAATCCGTCCATGAACGAGAATACTTTGAATTTTGTTGTGCTATCCACTAACATGTCAATGTGTGGCAATAGAAAATCATATTTTAGACTATCTTTATTTAGATATATGTAATATACGCACATGAGGACTTTTCCATCTTTCTTTGGTACTGGGACAATATTGGCAATCCATTGAGGATACACTGACGTCACAACAAAACCGACATTAATATGCTTTAGAACCTCCTCTTTGATCTTTACTGCCATATCTGGGTGAGTTCTTCTTAACTTCTGTTTGATTGGTGGACACTTTGGCTTCAACGGTAAACGGTGCTCTACAATATTGGTATCTAGACCAGGCATATCTTGATAACACCAAGCAAAGATATCCAAATACTCTTTCAACAACTAAATCATCCTGCTCTTCACATCAGGATGCAGCAATGCTCCAATCTTGACTTCTTTCGGATCTTCTTCTGAACCCAAATTGATCACTTCCAAAGGCTCTTTATATGGCTGAATGGAATTTTCCTCGCGCTCAAGCAACCGTGAGACCTCTTTTGGAACCTCATCATAGTCTTCTTCTTCGGCCCCATACACAGGACATTCAAAGTTGGGAGAGGGTGCATGGTCATTGTATTCAACGGGTTTTTTAATTAATCTGCACATATGATTTATGATTGCTTTTAGAAACAGACACATATAACAAGTGATCATGCAGATTGTATTTCAGTTATTATTTATTTTGAAAGGTTTTTTTTATTATCATTTTCCAAGAAAAAACATAAAATAAAGACACAATTTGGGAAACAAAAACAACTTTTATTATTGATTTTAAAGATCAAAGCAAACAGATAAGCCTATACAATACCCATACTTTCACCTTGGGCAGAGTGGAAGCTTTTCGAAAAGGTTAACAAAAACAAATTACTTTAAGACATGTATGCAAGAGGGAACATCTATGGTGATCCATTTCTGAACCCTAACTTCGTGCATTACATGATTTTGCATTTCTGGCTCTGCTTCATCTTCCACAATGGCATTAATCCCAAAAACAGTTGGATGAAGATAACCCCCGCTACGTAAGATATTTTGATTCCTGCCTGCAACAAACTTCAGCTTCATGTTTTTACCTTTATCATTCTTCACAAAGAATCCCAAGCCAGCTCTATTCTTGTTTACAGGAGGATCAACAATTTGTCCCCATACTTCACTATGGCCATTACGCATAACCTGTTGAGCATCCTTAAATGAAGCTATAGAATTCTCATATCCTCTTATATTATCAATGGATTAATCTTGGAACTGGGTTCCAACAGCAGCTTCACCCGCTTCCACAATACTAAAAGAGGGCAAGTGAGATATCAATAATGCATGTTCTCCATTTATGATGACCATTTTTCCTTCATGCACAAACTTCAACTTCTGGTGTAAAGTCGAAGTGACAGCCCCTTCCTCATGTATCCATGACCGTCCTAAAAAATAGCTGTAAGCAGGTATAATATCCATGACCTGGAAAGTAATCTGAAACAAATGTGGGCCTATATGAATAGGCAAGTCCACTTCACCAATAACAGATTTCCTTGATCCATCAAACGCTTTCACAATAATACCAATCAGACGCATGGGTGTTCCTTGATACTTCAACTTCATAAGCATGCTCCTTGGTATGACGTTCAATGTGGATCCATTATCAATAAGTACATTGGATAATGAATCATTCCTGCAGTTCATAGAGATGTGGAGGGCCAGAATATGATTCCTTCCTTCATCGGGCAGTTCATCTTTGCAAAAACTCAGGTTATTACATGATGTAATTTTCCCTACCACACGGCTAAGTTGGTATACTGGAATATCACTTTCCACTAAATCTTGGTCCAAAACCCTCATCAAAGATTCACTATGAGTAGAGGAGTTCATAAGCAAGGCCAGAATATATATTTTTGATGGAGTCTGCAATAATTGATCTATGATCCTGTAGTCGCTCATCTTTATAATTTTTAATATATCATCCACATCTTTTTCCAGAGTAGCTCCATTAGATTCTCCTACTGCCTTCTTAGGTTCAACTTCTTCAACAATTTTCTTATCAGCATCAACACTTCTTCTATTGATGGGCGCGAACACACGACTAGTACAGGTCACTCGGCTGGCCTCAGTAATATCTTTGACATCAGACAAGGGTTGTATGGGATCTTCCATACCATCCTCTAAAACTGTAGCATTATACTTGTAGGGTACAACCTTGTCTGACTTGTAAGGGACAGGACCCAACAGGCTAATCACCAATGGAGCAATAGCTGACTTGCCGTGATATTCAACTTCAAAAGGGGTGGGTGCACCAAAACAAGGCACAATAACATTTACTCCATCTTCAACACATTCAGTCATTACAGAGTCATCTCTAGAAAACATATCTTCATCTGAGGAGAAGAACTCATCTGCAGAGGCATACTCATCATCTGACACAATCTCATCCAAACAAACTTTAACCATATTAACATAATCATCCCTATTTCCTGAAACCTTAATGGTACCATTGTCCAAAAATAACTGAATACCTTTTCTCACAATGGAACAACCACGCGAATCTCTACAGCAGATCCGGCAAGATCCATAATGGTGCCTTTCTTGACCTTCCATATGGCAGAAGGTGGTATGCAACTGTACCAAATCATCGTTCATATGATCTACATCAAAGATCTGTAATTCTCTTGGACATCCAAAGACCATGTTCACATCTTCCTCGTACTCTTCCATAGGTCTGATTATATGAATGAGACCTTCATCTATCATTTCCTGAAGATCTGCCTTTATCTTGTCACAACCCTGTATATTTATGCTGCAAATACCACAACCAGCATGGTCATGTGTATAGTAACTAAACTCACAGAGGTTAGCATGCATTTTTACCAAATCTCCTCTAACCAATTTAATATCGAAAATCTGGAAGTTGCCTGGACAACCAGCAACCATATTTACATCATTTTCTCCTCCATGCTTTGGAAAAATATTATCTTTCACGTTAGGGCCAACATCTTTAAAGGATAAGAAACTAGACCTCACCAATTTTTGTACTTCAGTTTTCAAAGGATAGTAGTTCTCAACATTGTGCCCTGGTGCTCCCCGATGAAAAGAACATGTTTTGTATGCCTTATAATACCAAGGCAACGGTGATTGTATAGTGGGAGGTGGTCTGGTCTGAACCAACTTCTTTTGAATTAATGTTCGGAGTAATCCTGCATAGCTCATAGAGACAGGGTCATAAGTCTCTCTCTTCTGATTCTTCCATTGATTACCTTGATGGGATGGTCTCTGATAAGCAATTGTGGTTGGAGCCACACCAACAACTGGAGTTACTGAGGCGACCTATTGATGACACTGATAATTTCGTCTAGGAGGATTAATCCTTCTCTATTGAATAACACCATTTGTATCTCCTTCCTTCTTTTTGGAAAACCCATATGATGGCTTCTTCGTACTTCCGGAACTTTCGCTTTTTGTTAGACGACCCTCTCTTACAGCCTCTTCCAAACAGATACCCATGCCCACCATTTCAGTAAAGTCACTTAGAGCACTCGCTACCATCCTCTCATAGTAGAAAGCACCCAAAGTTTTCAGGAAAATCTTATTTTTCCTCCATTGGAGGAATCACTTGGGCGGCTACCTCACGCCATCTCTGTGCATATTCCTTAAATGATTCTCTATCTTCCTGGACCATTGACCTGGTTTATCACGGTCAGGCGCCATGTCCATATTATACTTACACTGTCTAATAAATGCTTCGCCCAATTCATTGAAAGTATGAATATCGGCACTGTCCAAACTCATGTACCACTTCAACGCAGCACCAGTCAAACTATCCTGAAAAAAGTGAATCAGAAGACGCTGATCATCAGTGTGGGTAGACATTCTTCTTATATACATCATAAGATGAGCACAAGGTCAAGTATTGCCCTTGTACTTCTCGAATTCCGAAACTTTAACTTTGCAGGTATTTTCACATTCGCGACCAAGCACAAATCATTCCGATTCTGCCCAAACAATTCCTTTCCTCTGAGGGCCTTCATCTCCCTCTGCATTTTGCGAAACTGATCCTGAAAATCATCCATTCGATCATAGAGACCTAAGCCTTCACTTGGTGGAGGGAAAGGACGATAAACTGTGTCATTAACAAATGAAACAACACTCACCGAAGGATGTGCAGCAGGAGTAACATGCACCACAAGAGGTGCAGGAGTAATAGTAGTCTGAACAACTGGAGTAACTTGAGGACCAAGATTAAAGCCCTCTGGAACAAGGTTCTCTAGCATCCCTCATGGGTAACCTTGAGGCATGTGATTCTAAACAACAATTGGAGTAGAAGACACAGGAACAATCAGAGCTTCAGTAGTAATTATTGTCTGTTGAGGTTGAGCAATCGATGGTTGATTCTAAGCAGCCACCGAAGATTCCATCGGAGCAGTGAGATTGGCCATACTGGCCTTCAGAGCAGAAAATTCCTCGCGCAGGTCGCGATTCTCTTATTCTAGGTTATCCATCTTCCTTCTGAAATTAGCTCAAGTATTGTACTGGTGAGACATCTTGCTGAACAAAGTAAAGAAGCTCAGCAAGATACCTGGATATGCACAAAAAATTCAAGAAGTATGTAGAATATGATGCATGATGTGCAATGCACATGATTTATTTTATTATTAATATTTCAAGGGACTTAAAGATTTATAAACAATTTGCAAATATCAAAGTAATAACACATTTGAAATACTTAAAAATTTTATTATAATATCTTCAAAAATGGATTACAAGTTTCAATAATCCCAAGTACAAGATGAAAATAAAGTCTAAAACCCTAAGAAGAAAACTGATGGACATCACTCTATACACTGATGCTTCCCTGTAAGTCTGGAAATCTGATCCTTCAACCTCTGGTTCTCTTCTGCATATCTAGTGGAAACCTCCTTTCAATCACCTGAATCAGGAAGTGAGCAACTAGAATCTTACTGAGGCTTAGGGGAAAATAAATGCAATTGCCTCTCCATCGTCTTTACATCCCGACTCTCAAGAATCTCAATCAAGTCGTCTTTCTCTTTTAAGTCTGCTTGGTAAGAAATCTCTAGAGTTTGGCACTTATTCTTCCAAGCTTCCTTTTCCTGTTGCGTCCTGACTAAAGCAAGTTGTAGCTCTTCCACATCATCCAATAGGCGAGGAGTAGTCTTCACAAAAAAATAAAGCATAGGTGCTTCTTGAGAATACGACATCTTCAACTGAATAGCTCTGGCTTCCTACTCTTCCTGTAATGTGACGCCGGGCCTTCACAATCTACTCCCTAGCTTCCTTATGGTCTTCTCCCTCCTTCAGGAAAAAACTACTCAAATGAATACTATTTGGCTTATCCCTCATCGGATAACCAAGTTGTCATCGTGCAAGAACAGGGTTGTAGTTAATTCCTCCCTTTGTACCGAGAAGAGGTACATTGGGGAAACTGCCACAACTGTCGACAATCTCTACATCATGGTAAGCCTGATGATACCAAACAATATCTGAGTGAGTAAGTGCCATGATCTTAGGAGCCCAATGGGGTTCCTTCCTGACATCCCAGAAAGCATCAGACTGAGGCAAATGAGAAGTAAACCACCGGTACAACAGAGGCATACAACAGATGATCATCCCCCCAAGATAAGAATATCGAAGATGAATAGAGTAATAAGCATCACCCAACAATATAGGAACTGGGTTTCCAATCATGAAGATCCGGATGACATTGGTATCAACAAATTTGTCTACATTAGGAAATAAGAACAACCCGTAAGCAAGTAGAGCAAAGATGGCCTCAAAAGCGAATGTACTCTTCATCCTGGAAAAGTAATGAGCTTTCTCCAATAAGAAATGAGCTGGTAATCCTCTAATCCCTTCTTTAGTAGTCATGTGTGCTTCAACCTCATACTTCCCCAGATGGATCAAAGTAGCAATCTCATGTGGTTTTGGCTCACCCTCTAAACCAGTAAAAAGAATATGATCGATAATAGGTAAACCCAATAGATAAGAATACTCCTCTAGTGTAGGCATCAACTGATAGTCAGGGAAAGTAAAGCAACTATACATCAGATCATAGAACTGGACCAAGGTAGAGAGAATACCCTCCTTCATCCTAAGCTTCATGAGAGAAATGATGGACCCATACTTCTTTCGAAAATCTACAGAACACTCAATCTCGGGAATCATACTCATCAACTCATCTATCTTGCGATCATTGAAACTATATTTTCTGGTCTTTCTTTTTCTAGAATCCATAGTCAAAAAGTACCTGAGATATTCATAGAGAGTAAACTTTTAAGTCCCTTGAAATAAAATTTCTTCAAGAGATGCTTATGAGTGCATGAATGCATGATGCAACAATCACACACAAGATCACAACCATAAGGTTCATAGGTTCAACGTCACGAGCATGAGGTCGACGGTACTACCCATAGGTATGGTATAAGAGTTATCACCTTTCGAACAAGGTTCTAAAGATTCCCAGAGTCTACATCCTTCCTTCGGATATTACCAACTTCCCGATTAACTCGGTAATTAGTAATATTCTCAAGAAAAACTAGTCCTAGCGTAGTATCGTGTGACAACTACTTCCGTATTACTCCATCATATCTTCCGCACTACTCCTAAAAGGCCAAGATGGGTTAGGTATTCTATGGTCCTCAGCTTCAGCAGGCTCCCAGGTCAAAAGTAGTATGTCTTCCTGATTACTTGGTAAACGACACTATAGTCAAAGGGGCCTCCACTAAGGGGGGGGGGGGGATCTCATGCCTCCTTTTTTGTAATTACTCCCTCAAAGTTAACATGACTATACCGCCCATCCTATCTTAAGTTTTCCTAAGTCTGGGTGTAGGACTCATGAGTAATCATCAAGAACCCTGAAAACCAGGAAAATCCATACAAACATATATACAATATATAACATATAAACAACAATAGCACATATACAGTTATAAACAAATATAGGCTCAACCCACTTAGGTATGAACCAGCAAGAGGTCAATTTTTCCCCAGTAGAGTCGCCATTTTTTCTGTAGCAGTAGAAATGTTTAAGACTAAGCCATTGGATTGACTAGACTTATACAGATCAAAATAAAAATCGCCATCACGCTTTTTATTTCCAAAGGAATGGGAAAAGAGAGAATAACTCAAAAGATGTGGGAAAGATTCAAGGTAAGGGGGTTGGTTATGCAAAGGGAAGGTATTAGCACGCTAAACATCTACGATACTCCACATGAACCTCTTTGTAAAATCTGTATATTTTGGCTATAAAATAGTATAAAAATAGATGGTGGGGGTGAGAACATAAGTATTTTTTATGCTTTTTCAACCCGTCGCGGTTGCGAACCTTTAGTGCCTATGTACCACCTTCCGTGCAATAGGGGATTAAGGTACACGTAGTTCCTCTTTAAAAATTTGAAACACAAGTGTGTTGGTTAATTTTATGAGATAAGATATCATCGTCATTGTCCGGGTGGAAAACATACTTACTACCCACAATTATGAGAAAGGAGAATTTGCGCCATCTCAAAGTGGAGGATATGGCTTGGATTTTAAAATCAACAATGCCTCACTCAACACCCAAGTGGAAAATATATCTCTTCACTACATATTGTAGAAGTATAGTTGTTTGCATCACTACAAGTATTGACAAGAGTCCAATCTTTTGAGAAAAGTTTTTAAAGCAAAAGCCAAAGTGGAAAAATTGTTTGAATGAGGTTGATTGACTTTTAGTCTTCTCACAAAAAATGTCAAGGTATGATTAAGTTGATTGAAGTTTATTTATGAAAATCTTTTGAAAATGCATGGACCTAAATCCAAGTTTATTATGAAAGTGGTTCAAGTTTAGAAACAAGAAGAGTTTTCAAAAGGATGGAGAAGATTTTTGAAATTAAATAGGATGGGAGGAGATGAAGGGACTATCCTAAAGCATAACGTAAAATCTACGGAGAAGAACCATCTAAGAAACAAGAAGCCAACACTTGACATTATGAGTCAAGATAGAATTCCCATTCTTTGGATTGAAAATAAAGAAAGAATGATAAACCTCTTGAGAAGACCAAACTTCAAATGTATTAAGTATTCACAAAAATTGGGCAGAGTAACGGCTGTATACAGATGAATTCCAGATTATAGACAAAATATGTAATCACAATAACCTATACACAAAACAAACAAACAACCCAATTTCTTGGGGTAAAACCCAAGATCTCTAGAAAAATTAAAATTTGAGGTCACAAGGTCTCCAACATAATTCAAGGTTTCTATTCCTAAGACCAAGAAGTCCAATACTCCATAACGCCAAGGATAGTAACCAAGTAGTACAAGTATCATTGATGTTTTTTATAGTTTAAGTTGATTATTAAGTATCTTTAAAAGGAAAAGAAAAGCCCAAGTGAGCAAAATAAAAATGGCATAAAAGTAAATGCTCAAGTGAGAAAAGATGAAAATAGCATGAAATGTAAATGCTAAAGTAAATAGTGCATAAAGTAAAGGGCATAAGATAAAAGCATAAAATAAAGTCAATTGTTAGAAGTTAATGGTTAGTTGGATGACCATCTTGAAACTTGCATTTGGAAATCATTAAAGGATTGGTAGAATCAAAGCCTCTCAACAACAAGGTGCATTTTCTTTTTGTCAAGTATATCATCTATTTAAGAATCCTCAAGGTAACATTTAATGATCAATGATGTTTAAGTGATCCACGTTGACCAAAATTGATGAAGATCCATTGGAGGATTGGTAGAACCAAAGCCTCCTAACAATGAATATCAAGGTTATTGGATCAAAGGGTTCAAATCAACATACTTGGGCTTGCAAACATAAGTTTGGGAAACGAATGATCATTTTCTCAAATCGGGACAAAATTTAGCGCTATGTTAAGAAATTGTAAGTGGACTTATGTAGAAGTCGCACCTATTTTGAGGCCGATCAATAGAAATCTATGTACTTCATGTTTGGATAAATGATATAGAGATAATTATCCCATAACATGTAGAACAATAAGAAAGGGGGATAAGATGAAGATGGAAGGGATACAATGTATGAAATTAGAGTTTCAAATATCATCAACATCATTCGTCAATTTTAGTGGATTTGGTTTATCAACACCCAAGACCCAATGAAGTTGAAGAATTTGTCCTCAAAATAAGCATCAAGTCAGTATCACATGCTATTTCAAGTATTAAACAAGAATCATGTACAAAAGTTTTCAATTACAATCATTAATCAAAGGTAAAACTGTAAATGCATTTCTAAGTCAAAAAATAGATTAAAAATAGGAAAATAACTTGAACAGATATGAAATTAGAAACCTAACTTCCTAAAGGCCTATAAAAGTCGGAAATGGGGCTTAAAGCTCTTGATTTGAAGTGGAAATTTCATTTTTAAATGCAAACATTGAAACTAGCAATTAAAAGGCTTAAACTAGATGGTTTTAGGAAATAATTTGTGAAAAATATGAAATCACATTGTAAAATTCTAGAAAAATGTTTTTTTATGACTTCAACTTGTTCAAGCATTCCAAACAACTTCATCTATGATTTTATAAGCATGGGAAGTTAGAAATTTAAACCCATTAATGTGAATGATCAAACAAAACCCTAAAAGAAAGAAATTAAATCCAAAATCAAGCAAATTGACCTAAAATTTAAATAAATTTGATGCGAAATAAACAAAATGTCAAGAAAATTCTAAAGATCAGAAATTATATTTTTCTTGAATTTTATCTCAAAAGGACAAAAAGAAATGAAAATTATTTACACAATTCACCCAAGAAAATAAAGAAAAGATGATATGTCCAACAAATAATTTAATTTTTGATTTACGAATTTTATAAAATTGGACAAAAATTATTTTCAAGAAGTAAACTTAGAGAGATGCTAGAAAATATTTTTTAGGGATTTTTTGATTTAATAGAAATAGGAAAATAAAATTCAAGACTTAAAAGAATATTTAAAACCCTAATTATCAACATGAATTTATTTAATCAAGAAAAATGACAAAAAAATGAAATAAAAATCAAAATATGAAAACATATTGAAAAAGGAGTCTTAAATATTTTTATGATAATTTTTGAAGTGAAGAAAATTTAAAAGAAAATATGAGAAAAACAAAGAAAATCTAAAATGTAAAGCCTTATTACACCTGTTATTGTCCAAGTGCGCTGTAAAAGAAAATAAAGCCATGTTCGATCAAAAACTGCCACACCATCATCCCTACCAAACAACCATATTCTTTCTAATTTTCAATTTCGAAACAACACTTTCAAGTCACGATATCTCACGCATTTCTTGATGAAATTCAAAGATGTAAACATCAACATTCAAGATCAAAGTGTGCTAAACACGATAGTATCAAAAAAATTTGAAATGATGCCTTGATGATAGAGAAAATGGCACGCGAAGATGACTGCATGAACATGTTTATAATTTGGACATTTCAACAAACCGTTTTCTGGTTTGATTTTCTCCTTCAATTCTCAATCAAATCACTCGATCCAAAGACCAAAATTGCATTTCTTAATTCATAGAACATCAAAGCACTCATGGATTTATCAAATAAGGCACGATATGATTATAAAATGGCCATGAAAGCAGTGACATGAACTGAATTTCTAAAAAGTTTGTAGTACAAAAAATCAAGCACCAAATGCATATGATTATACTTCAGATATAGAAGTTGGCCAACTAAATCCAATGTGAATAAAGTTTAAAGCATGATTCTATCTAGCATGGCAAGGAAATGGATTTGAGATTCTACCTTGATGAGTGAAAAATAAATCCACTCGATGCCTCCATTTTGCAGTAGAAAGACCAATGCTTCTTCTTCTTCAAGCTTTAATGGAGCTAGATGTGCAAGAGGAAAGAACTTGAGTAGATATCTCTTAAAAAATAATGCAGAAAATTCTGAGTTTTTTTAAGAGAAAGAGAAAAAATTTGTGAGGGAGAGAGGAAGAGAGCTTGCTTCGTGATTTTCTTTTTCCAACCCCTTGATTGTTGAATGCATTTGCCTCTTATAGAGTGACGAATGAGAGAGTGGGGAAAATAAGAGAAATGAGAAGTGAGAGTGAGGTGTTGAATATTTTATGTTGGTTTAAGGGTGCAAAGCATGCGTTTTGAATAAGTGAGAAAGGTTGGGGTGTGAGCTATAAGGTTGGAGCTTTGGCTGGCACGAAACAAATCCATGCATTCACATACAAGTCTTGCCATTTCATGATCATGCCTTTACCTCCCTATATCTTCCTCTATGGTGCATGAAATGTCACAAAGTTTGAATAAAAATGGAGAGGACATTTCATACTCTAACTTTGATGTTCAAAATTTTCCAAAATGAACCTTGAATCAATGAGATAATTGGATATGAATTCATGCTTACAAACTGCTTGATGAAATTCCATGCCTGACTGGGCATTCTGCGCGTGTGTGATGTCTTGTGCTGGGCAAGAATTCAGCATGTGTGTTGCCTTCTTCTTTAAATTATATCTCAAAATGTAGGGAGAACTTTGGAAAAAATTATGAAGCAAAGTTGTTCCTTGCATTTAGGGCTTGATCTTTGATGTTGGACATTTTCCAAAATAATGAATATTTCTCATAGAAAAATGATGATGAATGTGCGCCCACTAACAGTTTGACAAAATGTGTGGCCTAGTGCGCGTGACTTGCCTTGTGCTGGGTAAAATGACATTTTGAAGCTCCAAATCCTAAGTATCATATCTTTATTTACACTTAACCATTTGAGATGATTCTTGAATGAAAAACCAAGATAAAACTTCAATCTTCAACTTTCATGTTTCCAACTTTTTCATTTGAGTCCAAATGGTCATTCAAAATTAAGCATGAAGAAGTCAGATTTTTGCATTTTTATCCAAAATTTCACTAAGTGTACAAAACTTCCAAGCTTCATAACTTTTTTTTCAATTTTTGTACTTGAGGCCTCTCCTACAAAGTTGGATAATTTTTCGTCCTCTTTCTAGGCATATAAAGTTTGCACATTTTAAATAAAAATTGAGAAAGTTATGGCCAATCAAAATTCAGCCCTATGAACACAGAAAAATTCCAAAATTTCAAATAACTTCCTTGACAAGTTATCTCCAATTCACACTTCCTCTTGATATTTTTTCCACTAATGACAATGAAATGTGAGAATAGGGATATTTAATTGATGATTGACCAAAAGTCCACTTGGTCAACAATTGATTTTGCTATCTTCTGACAAAATGACCATTTTACCCCCTTTTTTATCAATTGATCCATTTCAAGCCAAAGTTGATGATCAAACTTCCAATTATATATGCTCATGATCATGTAGAGAATTATGGGATCAAGTATTGCCTAAAAATCCAAATATTTCCTGATTAAAATCCAAACCCTAGTTTTGATCATCTGTGCTAGGAGATGGTGAGATGAAGGCAATTGTGCCATTACCTACAATATTATATTCCAAGAGAAAAATGTACACATTTTGGGGTTAGTTAAAATCATACATGTACTAGATACACAATTCAAGGTGCTTCAAGGTGCTTGGTGATTCCCATAGGCAAACTTAAAGACAGGATGCAATAGAAGAAAAACTCCAAACCCTAGTTTGTGATCTGGTTGCATTGTGATGGTATGATTTGATAAAGGAATATTAGGGGCAAAAGTTGGGGTACAACAGTAGCCGGAGAAGCCATCCATGAAGGAGAAAACTTTATGTTGAGTCGTGTTGTCGACCAAGACATCAATGTATGGTAGTGGGAATCATCCTTGGGACTGGCCCTATTCAAATCTTTGTAGTCTACGCACATACGAACTTTTACATCTTTCTTCGATACTGGGACCGCATTTTCAACCCATTGGGGGTATGACATCAGTGCCAGAAAACCTGCATTGAATTGCTTCATTACCTCAGATTTTATCTTTTTAGACATGTCTGGCCGCATATGACGAACTTTTTGCTTGACTGGAGGACAATCTTCCTTTGTTGGTAGAAGATGGACCACAATGTTAGTATCAAGCCCCTAACTATCTTTATATGACCATGCAAACACATCAACATAGTCGTGCATCATCTGAACCAATCTTCTTTTGACACCATCTTCCAAGTTGGCGCCAATCTTGACTTCCCTCTTATTTGTCTCAGTACCTAGGTTGATTACTTCAACTGGTTCCTCGTGCGGTTGAATAGCCTTTTCCTCTTGCATCATAAGTCTGGCTAGTTCCCCGGGTATTTCACAATCTTCTTCGCCTTCGTCCTCGGCCTGATAGATTGGACGTTCAAAGTCATAGATGGCAATAGCAGAGTTGTTGTAAATAAGATCCATAGTGGATGTGCATCTGCAAATGCACGTGTGTGCATGTAAGGTCACAGGGCTATTTTGAAAATGCAATAAAGTGAAAGAAAGAAAATGAGCGCAAAATTCGAATGCAAAAGAGTCCAATGTTTTTCATTAAATGATCACATGGCATGTGAAAATGAACAAACCCTTAACAAATGGACCATGGTCCCCCGAGCATGGCACATGGCTTAAAGTTATTGCTTCAATAAAATTATAGATAAAGTTCTTAAATTAATAAAACACTAAGTGGTAATTACTCCTTGTTGAAGGAGATGGGAATGAAGTCCTTGTACGCCAGTTGATGAGCCCTTCATCAAAAATCGCGTAGATCCAGTCATCAAAGTTATAGTCATCGTTGGAGTCTTCAAGAGCATTCACTTCATGATTACTGATGCAAAGAGGCGGCTTTCCTATGCGAGCACGTCTGACCTCATTTTGATCTTTGGAAGTGAAACCCAAACCATACTTATCTGATTTGAACAGAATGTCATGGAGTTGCCCCCAAATGGTACAACCTCCATCTTTAACAAAGCATGAATGTCTTTAAGGGAAGCCATCCTTGGCACATCTTGAGCGTCTTTTGGAATATCAGAAGAGACATTGGTGGCAGAAACCGTGGGAGAGACCATTTCGAAGGCTTGACAAGGAGTTTCTATGAACTCACCATCCATCTTAACATACTTAAACGAATTCAGATGGCTAACCATAAACTCTTCTTCACCACAGACTGTAACAATTTTTCCTTTGACCAAATATTTCAACTTTTGATAAAGTGTAGAAGTCACTACTTCTGCCTCATGTATCTAGGGGCGTCCAAGTAGGCAAGAGTAAGTAGGACAGATATCCATCACATAGAAAGTTGAATTGAAAATTTGAGACCCAACTTTGATGGGGAGATCAACTTCCCCATGGACCATTCTTTTTTATCCATTAAAATACCTTACCATAATATCACTTGGCTTCAGCACCAGACCTTTGCAATCCAATCGATCTAGGGCACCTTTGGGCAAGACATTCAGAGAGGACCCAGTATCCACCAATACATGGGCTAGAGTGGTTCCTTTGCATTCAATGGAGATATGCAAAACTTTATTGTGATTTATTCTTGCGGGAGTTAAATCAGTATCCGAGAATCCCAATCCATTATCGGCAGTCAGACTTGCTACACAATTTTCAAACTGATCGGTCGAGGTCTCTTAAGGAACATGCGCATTCTTCAAAAAAATTATCAATGCTTGAGCATGCGCATCTGAGCATAGTAATAAAGATAGCATAGAAATCTTCGAGGGGGTGTGCTCCAACGGCTATACTATCTTATAATCACTTTTCCTTATAATCTTCAAAATCTCCTCCATTTCTTGGGTAGAGGGTTCCTTGGTAATAATGTATTTGGCAGGCGCCTCCATCCTCGAAGGCTCAATCATCTTTCCTTTGCCCATAGCACCGGTACTAGGTTTGTCAATAGTAATGCAAACATGTGTAATTGTGGTGGTTGGAGGTGAAATATCAGGAGAGAAAATTCTCCCCATTCTAGTCACCTTGCTAGACCCATTAATGTTGGTAATATCAGCATTCTTATCTTTGTCAATCCAAGAGTCTTGTCTAATTCCATGGTAGTATACTTCAGTGCCATAATTTCAAGGTACTGCCTTATCGGAAGAATAAGGGGCTGGCCTCGGTGTGGTAATTATCAATGGAGCTATCTTCGGTTCATTGGAAATCCTAATAGGACTTTTTGAAGTGATCCTAATAGGTTTGTTGGAGATACTGATGATGGATATGTCTTTAACTTCTTGAAGCACAACTTCATTCAAACTTTTTACGGGTGGAGTTCTATCGAACAGGATCTCATGGTTGTCCATCAGGTGTTGGACACCTCTTTTCAGCCATTCACAACCATTGATTTGCACAGGACAACAACAACGATCTTCAAGGCAACCAGGGAAAACCCCAGCTTTCAACAAATTGTTTTTAACAAACTTTAGTGGAATGGCCAATTCATTAACAGAGGAGACAAAAGCAGTATCTTCAATAGCGTTGACACCTTTGCCATGATTTGGCATAGGTGTGGTGATTACATTCGGAGTTGATGGAGGATCAAATTCAATAGTCTTGTTGTCAATGAGGTCTTGTATTTTATTCTTGAGAGACCAACAATCATGTATGTCGTGTATGGGGCTATTCGAGTGGTTGGCACATTTGGCGTTGGGGTTGTATTTTGGAGAAGGCGTGTTAGGGTTGGAAGGAGGATCCTGCAAGGTCACCAAGTCAGCTTTCAAAAGGTGTTCCAGAGCTTGAGATAGTTGCATATTAATTTTGGTAAATTGTCTTCTTTGAACATCCGGTCTTTGTTTATTATTTTGTTGACGAGGTCGTTGAGTTGGAACTGGATTGGAAATTAATATAACCCCTATAGAATGGTGATGGTCATTCTTAGCACAACTTCTTGACCCATATACAACATTAGTCTCTTTTTTGCCAATAAATGGCTTTTTCATAGCATTTGATGTAGAGGCAGAGGACATGGGTATATTTCCACTTTAAATACCGCTCTCAACCCTTTCACCAGTCAAGATTAATTTAGTGAACCCAGATGATAAGCTCTCAATCAGTAAGTTGAAAAATGGCCTAGTCAATGTTCCCATGAACATATCTACCAATACCCTGTCAGTCAATGGTGGTTGCACCCTGCCAGCCAGGTCTCTCCATTTTTGCGCGTATTTTTGGAAGCCTTTATTGGAACCCATGGTCATTCCATGCAACTTCACTCTAGTTGGTGCCTGATCGGAATTGTACTGATATTGACGGTAGAAGGAGGTGGCCAAGTCCTCCCAGGTATGGATGTTGGAACCTTTTAACTGGTAAAACCACTCCAATTGAGTCCCAGACAAACTATCTTGAAAGAAGTGCACCCATAACTTCTTATCAGTGGTATGCGGTTGAATTTTACGGACGTAGGATCTCAAGTGAAGCTTCGAGCATGAAACACCGTCGTACTTGGCGAAAATTGGAATCTTATATTTATGGGAGATTGCTACCCCAAGAACTAAACCCAAATCACCAAAATCTAGGCCAGACACAACTTAAATTTCCACAGCCTTCAATTTGTCCTCCAGTTACTTATACTTGTCTTCAACTGGTGGATATTTTTCGTCAAAGTAATCCTCATCCTCAGGGATTGGATTGTTACCACCTCCAGCACGGGTACTCCTTGCATCTTCGTCCTGATTCTTATCTTCCTCTGAGGAGTCTTCGACCACTTGAACTTGTCAAACGGGGCCCTTGAATCTCTTCCCCATGTTGATCAAATCCTTCTTTTTGATCTTCTTCTTTGCAACTAGAAGTGACATCAGTTCTTGCTGCCATTTAGCCAAGTTGAGCAAGGTTTCTTGAAATTGAGAATTTTGTGTCTGCAAGACCTTCACAGTCTTCTCAAGATCCATCTTACTGAAATAAACAGTAGAAATATGAGGAAACCTGTGTCGGAAAACCTGCTTATGTTATGATGCATGTAATGTGAATGCAAATATTTTCAAGGACCTTTAAGATTTAAATTTATTTAAACAAAGAAGGAACAAACATTAATTTTATTAATAAGTTCAAACGGTTATAAAAATGCCTCTTGGGCTCACAATTAAAGAAAAACAAACAAAATTAACTCACACAAAAGGCTCAGGTATCCTATTGACGCTTCCTCTTTGGAGTAATGTAGGCATTCAGGTTCCGCTCCTCGTGAAGTTGCCTTGTGAGCTCCAACACTTTCTTCTCACTTGAGTAGAATTGGGCTTCAAAGGTGTCTCTCTCCCCCTTGAGTTGAATCCATGACCTTTACAATTCCTAGAGAGTGGTAGGCATGTCAGGATGAAGAATAGTGTAAGGAACGTCTCCTTCGGCAATAGGCTCCATGATGATAGGTAGGATGGCCTCATATGGCATCATGAGGTTTTGAGCACAAGCTCACACCCACTTGAGATAAGGCTCCAAAGGAATGGAGTTATTATTCCCTAACGTCTTGCTATCAACTTTGTTCACCATGTCCCAAGCTCGTATAAATCTTTGACGATAACCTTGGACATCGTTCTCATAGTCAAATACAATTCCTTGGACAAGCGCATCATGAGGGCCATCCCTCCGAGCATACCCAAACTGTCGTAGAGCCAAGCAAGAATTATAGGTGATAACTCCCCTAATGCCAAGGAGTGGGAAATTATGGAATTCCCCACAGCGGTCAATGATGGTGACATCCCCCAAAGATCGAGAACACCAATAAATATCCGGATGCGAGAGTGACATCAACCTTTGAGACCACTTCATACCTTGCTCATTCTCCAAAACTGATCAAGGAAGGTTCAAAATAAACCATCTAATCAACAAAGGAGTACAACACATAAGAATCCCCCTTATCTTCATGGTGTGAGTATGAAAATAATGCAAAATATCTCCAAGTAAGTTAGGCATCGGGTTACGAGATAGATAAAATTTGACTGTATTCACATCTATGAGTTGGTCCGGGTTAGGAAATAGTACCATCCCATAAATTAGAAGGGCCAGAACCTCTTCAAAAGCTTGCAAATCTAGAGCATCCCAAAAAATTTGAGCCTTCTTAAACAAAAACTTGGCTAGAAAACCCTTAACGCCACTTCTTGTTTCCCAATTTGCCACAACGTCGGACCATTGCAAATGTAAAGCTAGAGCAATCTCCTCAGGTCTTGGGTCTTTCTCACTACCGGTGAAGGGTAATTGATCAAGAATAGGCACCCCTAAGATTTGAGAAAACTCCTCCATGGTAAGCATTAATTGGTAATCAGGAAATGTGAAACAATGATGTTTAGGATCAAAGAATTAAAAAAGCACATGTACCATGTCTTCTTCAACGTTTGAGGTAACCAAGTTAATGAGAAGAGCATACTACTTGATGAACTGAGAATCATTTGGAACTCTTGACTCTAACCCCTTGAGTTAAGGAGGCATTTTCACAAGGTTGATTCGGATAGTATTTTTTCGCATGGAAGCGATATCCTACAAAATAGCACAAAGATAAATCCCAAGGTCCTTGAAATGGTTAGTGCAAAATGCCATGGTATGATGTCATGATGTTATGTATAAGTAAACATATACAAGCAAATCAAACAATTCCCTAGGCTTAGGCTTGCATGAGGTTCATAAGTAAGTAGCCTCTTGAAGTTTGGTTGGTTTAACTTGTCCTAGAAAGTAATCAGGTTCTAGGGAATCTCAATATCATTGATCTTTCTTCATTGGGCATTGTTTTAGCGTAAGCCTCTGTTTTGGAGAACGAAATATCCCAAAAGTCTGATCCCAATGAGAGTAGTATTGAGTATCAAGCAACTTCGGACTGCACCAAAGCCGACCATCTCACTACTTCCTAATGGCCAAGTTATTCAACAAAAGGTTCTAAGGTCAGTTAGTGCTTCATAACACCGCACAGTGGCCCCATATTCTCCTTAATTTTCCATAAGGGATACTGATACCCACAAATGTGTCACACTAACATAGTTATTGCTTGAACCATATAGGTCTACGCCATATAGACTCCATAATCTTTGCTACTTACCTAATAATGTTCCCAGATCCAGGTAGAGGATCAATACAAAACCCAAATAAGGACCCAAAATGTAAAGCAAACAAGTCAAATAATGAAAGCATTTAAATGTGATCTAGTCGCTAAGGTAACCTCCACTTTTAATTTTTATCCCAAGCACATTCACCAGTTCTATAATACGGTGGGAGAACTGACTTGGGTGTTTTGCATTTTATCGCAATTGTTGCAGATATCAAGAGTCGCCACCGACTTTTATTTTATCCAATAAAGGAAAGGGTGAAATGAACAGGAAAGACCTTTTTAGAATTTTCTTGAGTTCGGGGGGTAGGCTATGAAAAGGGAAGGTGTTAGCACCCTTTTCATCCATAGTTATCTACGGGCTCTTAGTTTCTAGCTCACTTTGAAATGCTTTGTTTGAAATGTGTTTGTGATGTTTTTGAAAGTATTTTTTGAAAGTGCCTTTGTTTAGGAGAACTTTGTAATGATTCTAGTCTCTATAAGAATGCATACAAAGTGTTGACTTTTGAAAATATTTCATTTGAAAGTGTTGGTGTGTTTTGAAAGATGTTTTAAAAATGGTTGTGAGCAAGCAACTATGAACGTTCTACCTACTCAAAAAGTCTTAGTTCTTTTCCTCCTCTTCTAGATATTACTATCTTACCATTGATTGGTAAGAAGACCTATCATTGGATGTAAAGGGACAGACGTGGGTCATCATACAGTCATAGAAGGCAACATTGTAGGATACCTTAGCAATTTATCTTAAGGGTCTAAGATCATTTACCGAAGGCAACATTGAAGGGTTATCGAGGGACTACGTTTGCAAGACATGATTGTTTTTATCTTAGGAAACAAGTGACGTTAGCCCTAGAGGTACAAGTGTGCAAAGAGTTTTGATTTCATGCATTTTTGTCTTTGAATTAGGATTTTCTACTTGTCGATTTTATGTCTTTCCATACACACCCTAAGTACTAGCATTTATTGAAAGCAGTAAATTGCGAAAATATAAAGTTCTACGCTATTACATCATTTTGGGGGATGGGGATACAAATCACAAATGGGAGATGAAAGAAATTAAAAACTAATTACTATTACAACCAAATTGAATTATAACAATAATAGAATGTACAGATAAGGTAAAGATTGGAGAGGAGAAGTGAATTGTCTTTTTTTAGGGTTTTTTTGGATGAAAAAGGGCTTTATGGCTATTTAACCTATGTAAACTAATTAATTTTATTTACACAAGAAATTAATTAATATTTCAAATAAAACCTAAAAGATCTAAGTTAACAAAAAATAGACCTAAGTCTAGTTTTAATTAGTTTAGAAAATGATTTGAATGTTATTTTAGAAAAGAAAATATTTTATGATGTAAAAGAACTAATAAATATAATTTAGTCAAAAATAAATGAAGCATTTAATTTAAAATATTTTAATTTAAGAAAATATATTTTTTGTATATTTTTTAGTTTAAATAAAATAAATAAAGAAATAAAGATAAGAAAAGAAAAAGAATATGAAAAAAATTGGGCTAGGTGTTAAAAAGTAGAAAGGGGGTTAAAAGTTAGCAAAAGGGAGTCCAAGCCCAAGTCATATTTTTGTGTGAATCAGAAATAATAAAAAAATGAATGAGCCTGCGTATGGATAAGTAATTAGGGGGTGAAACATAGAAAAAACAAACAAATGGAAAAGCCCAAACCAAGGAGGCCCAAGCGCCTGTTTTGTGGTCCGGTAGGGGAGGTTGGTGAGGGAGCATCATGGATGGCAACATGGGATGTGTTGGATTGGTGTTGATGAAGATCCAATGGCTAGAGATGAGAGGCGCATCATACACGTGTGTGGCCTGCGTGTATTGAATACATAAAAATAAAACAAGAAAAAGAAAAAGGGCACCACTGATTCTCGAACCCAGGTCCCTATAGTTCAAAGCCTTACGCGTGCACTCTCTACCACTGTGGTGGCTATACATCCGGTGTTATAAACAAAATGTAAGTGTTTGTTGGCAGCAATTTTGGTAAAACAATGACTTGATAATGTTTTGCTAAATGTCCTGACATTTGAAGCAAAATTGTTTTGAATGATGTCAAAGCAGATGTTTTGACATCTACCTCCTGAACTGAACTCATCCCAATATCAGTTCATGTTTTCTGTTTCCTGATTTCCTGTGCATTATAATTTAGGATTTGTGACTCATAGGCTGCGAAAAATATGGAGGAATATTTTTCTATTTGAATTATCTTTAAGGATTATATCTTGGCCTGTTTTCATGGAAATATTCAAAAGATTTGAATATTTGTTTTTCAGCCCAAGCCCACTGCTGCGCATATATAAGGATCTGCTTCCTTATTCATAACTGCAACTTTTAAAGAAGAATACTTTCTTTCTGTCTTAGCAGTCTAAGTCTTTTAATTTTAAAACACTCTAGTATTGAATTAATACTTGTGTTGTTATTTGGGTTGTTAATTGTGTATCATTCATAAGCTTTTAAGCATTGAATGATTTAAGTTTTTAAACTTATTATTTCTGTTGTTTCTTCACTTCAAGTGATTGAAGGGATTTGAGGAGGGCCTCATACCTAGGTGAGTCTTTGGTAGAAGTATAGCACGGGTAGTGATTAAGATATTAGATCGTAAATTGGTTGTTTATTGAGGGTTTATGAATTGATACTATTTAGTGGAATTATCCTTGGCTTGGTAGCCCCCAGAGTAGGTGTTGTTGTACACTGAACTGGGTGAACAATCTCTTGTGTTTTTACTTCTTTTGTTATTACTTCTCTTTACTTGTAAATAGATATTTGTGTCATGACATCTCATTCGACATCACATATATGATACCAGAATTTCAATTGGTATCAGAGCAGGCATCCTGCTCTTTATCTGGGTGAGATCCAGGGAAGATGCTTTTTGGTACAATGGATAAGGAAGGAGGATTTGTGAATAGACCATCAATTCTGGATGGAAGTAATTATGACTACTGGAAACAACATACGGTTCCCTTTTTAAAGTCTTTGGACAACAGGGCTTGGAAAGCTGTTTTAAAAGTATGGAAACACCCTGTCAAATTGGGAGAAAATGGAGAACCTACTTCTGAGTTAAAACCAGGAGAAGATTGGTCTAAATAAGAAGATGAAATTTCTCTTGGAAATTCTAAAGCCTTGAATTCTATATTCAATGGAATTGACAAGAACATTTTCAGATTAGTGAACACATGTGAAGTAGCTAAGGATGCATGGGGAATTCTTCAATCCACCTATGAAGGCACATCTAAAGTTAAGATGTCAAGACTTTAGTTGCTCACCATAAAATTTTAGAATTTGATAATGAAGGATGATGAAAGTATTAATGACTTCCATATGAATATTCTTGAAATTGCTAATGCATCCAGTGCATCAAGAGAGAAAATATCTGAAGACAAATTGGTGAGAAAGATGCTCAGGTCTCTTCCCAGGAGATTTGATATGTAAGTGACTGCTATAGAAGAAGCTCAAGAAATTTACAAAATGAAAGTGGACGAACTTGTTGGATCCCTCCTGGAATTTGAATTAAGCATCAATGAAAGATTTGAAAAGAAGAACAAAAACATAGCCTTTGTATCAAATACTGAAGATGAAGAGGAAAATTGTGATCTGGATACAGATGGAGGAATATCAAATGCCTTAGCTATGCTTGGAAGACAGTTCAACAAAGTGATAAAAAGAATGGATAGGAACCAAAGATCAAATGTCAAGAACATCTCATCTGACATCTATAAGTCAAATGAGTTTGGAAGAAAAAGGGCTGAAGAAAAATCCACTCAAGGGAAGGGAGTACAATGTCATGAATGTGAAGGATTTGGTTACATTAGAGCTAAATGTCCTACATATCTTAAGAAACAAAAGAAGAATCTATCTGTTACTTGGTCTGAAGAGGACTCAGAGAGTGATCTTGAAGAATCTGTCAAGTATGTTAAAGCATTGACAGGGAAATATGTATCTGATGAAGAAACTAATGATGGGGAACTAACCTTTGATGAGTTAGCTACTTCATAAAAAGAATTATGTCTCAGAAGTGCAGAGTGTGCCTTGAAGGGGAGAAATAGAAAGTCTTCATAAATCAGCTTAAGGCAGAAAGGGAAGAGCGTTTAAAAACTATTTCTACATTGGAAAGTGAAGTGACCTCCTTGAATTCAAACCTTGATAGAATGGTTAAATCTCTCAAAATGTTGAATAATGGGTCTGACACTTTAGATGAACTTCTTCAAGCATGAAGAGTGACAGGAGACAAGATTGGTCTAGGGTTTAATGAGAAAAAGTAACCAAATTATAAAGAACCATACGTAGATTCCACTCATGCCAAGCCTAAACCAAGAAAGTCGTATCAAATGTCTAAACATCATGGCAAGAAAAATTTTAATCACACCAAGGAGAATCCGTACCCCTGGAGATATCATCACTGTGGAAGGCGTGGTCATATAAGGCCCTTCTGTTTCAAGTTGTATGGGTATCCTAAGACTACTCCTCCTCCCAATACTGATAATATTCCACAAAATAGAAAAAAGAAGAAATAGTGGATTCCCAAGTCCAATGTTGCTAGTTTCATAGCTCACACCTTCCTCAGACTATCAACCAAAGATGACTGGTATTTTGACAGTGGTTGTTCTAGACACATGACAGGTGTCAAGAATCTGTTGGTGGATGTCAAATCTCATTCCACAAGTTATGTGACTTTTAGTGATGAAGAAAAATGTGAAAACAAAGGTGTTGGAAAGATTGATTGTTCAGGAGTCCCTAAGCTTGATGATGGGTTACTTTTTAAAGGGTTAATTGCTAACATGATAAGTATAAGCCAATTGTGTGATCAAGGATTCAAAGATAACTTAACCAAGGAAGAATGTATTGTGTACAATGAAAAGAATCAAGTTATTATGAAAGGAATCAGATCTAAAGACAATTGTTATCTATGGGTTCCTGAAGATTTGAACTTCTCCTCAACATGTGTTTTAGCCTAAGAGAATTAAGTTAAACTATGGCATCAAAAGTTGGGGAACTTGAATCTGAAAGGTATGGAAATAATTATATTTGAAGAAGCGGTGAGAGGGATTCCTAAGCTCAAGATAGAAGAAGTAAGGGTATGTGGTGACTGCTAGATTGTAAAGTAGACTAAGATGTCACATTAAAAGATCCAACATCTTACTACATCAAAAGTTTTGGAACTTCTTCACATGGACTTGATGGGAACTATGCAGGTTGAAAGTCTTGGTGGAAAGAAGTATGCATATGTTGTTGTTGTACCCCAAAGTTTTCCCTCCCATATTCTTCAAAGTTTTGACAAGCATCATCTCAATTTGCTCAAGTCTACTCAAGGGTTGCACAGTTCAAACCATCCTCCTAAGCCAGTCAAAATTAGGGTTTTGGTTCTTGCAAGGAAGTTGAGGTTTTAAAGGGCCCAATCAAGTCACATATGCCTATACACATTGTCAAGCATCTACATGTCAAGTTACAAGACTCACAACATCAAATTGCACAGTCAAAAACCCTAGTTGCTCTACAGTCAACTGTAGGGGTAAAATGGTCATTTGGCAGTCAAAAGTCAAAATTTTTGGTCAACATCTTATTTTGAAGCCACAATCATCATTTGATCAAGTCTTGATCATGATTCCACAAGAATGGCTCAAAAATCATCAAGATGCAAAAGTTTCTATTTTTGGACAGCTGAAAAGTCAACTGTAACTTGACCAAGGCATAACTTTTTCATGGTTTATCAGAAAAATCTCATCCAATGCTCATTTTGAAGGGGATGACATTTCCTACAACTCATCTTCACATTCCAAGTCCAAGAAATGCTCTCATAAAAATTTATCAATTTCAACATTATAGGTCATTTTCAAAAGTCAACAAAAAGGCATTTTAAGTCAAAGACCATAACTTGAGATTGGTAACTAGAAATGACATGGGACCAAAGGCATTGGTTAGAGGACTTCAAGACCTTTCCAAAATGTCCAAGAACATGTTCATATGATCAAAATTGAGCAAGATATGCATTGGAGAAGTTGGGAAATTTTTGTGAAATGGCAAAAGTCAGCTATCCTTGAAACTTCAATTTTTGACAAAAGGGCCCACTTTTTTCCACTTGATTCAGCCTTGTCATGCCACCCACGTGTCCCATGATCAATTTCAAGACCAAATAATTATTTTTCTATTTTTATTTAATTTTTATGGATTTAATTCATTTTAATCCATAATAATTCAAGTAAATCTAAAACAATTAATTAAATGGTATCTTATGGTTTGAATAGCCTTCATGAAGCATTTGCAACCTACAAATTTCGTGCTAAGCTCATTTAGGCATGAAAATTCAAATTTTGAACAAACTTTGAAAGGCCTTTAATGGTGGTTAAGACAAAATCCAAAGCTTAATTGCAATGGTTAAAGGCTCCTAAATGTGACTTATTCTCACTCATTACTACATATGCAAGCCTTGCAAGCCTCATTCACAACCTAGAACATTACACAAACGACCAGAGAAAAATCCAAAAAGTGTCAAAAAAAAAGTGTGAGATCAAAAGGAGTATTGCAAGCATTTTCAGGCCAAAAGGAGAACGTGACTCTCTTCTTTGCCATCCCCTGAAGCTAAAGCAACCCTTTCCACGTCCTAAGATCCATCATACCACGCTGTAAGTTCTTCCCAGGTCCCCCAAAATTCCATATCATTTTTTCTTATGTGTTTGTGTGCAGGATGCCCAGTGCGTTTCACCGTGAACCTTCAGCGTTCCACATGCCAAGTGGCCATGATCATCAATCCGAGGGCCAAAAAGTGATGAACACTATATTCTCCAGTCAACGTGCTCCAGGCAATCTCCAAAAGTCAACAAGGCTGGTTAATGGGCCAGCAATTTCCAGGCTTCACACCTCCATTGGGCCAAGCACCCCCCTGGGTTCTTATTTTCTTTTCCTTTTTCTCTTTTTTTTTATTTTATTTTCTTTCATAATTTCCCTTTTATTAATTATTAGTTTTTATTAATTGTTTAATTAACCAATTAACATTTTTCACAATAAAACCAAAAAAACATTTTATTATTTATTAACTTATTTTATAAATAAATTCTAATATTAATCAATTAGTTGTGTAATTAGAACAATTTTAACGTTTTTTTAATAAGTAAAATTAATTTAGAATTAGATCTTTCACTTCCAATTTTTAATTTCTTTTTTTGTTTTATTTCATTAAAAACATAAAAACACAAAAAAAAAAGCATTTTCTTAATTAGTTATTAGTTTTAATTTCATTAATTACAAAAAAAAGACAAATCTCATTCTTATTCAAAAAAGGGTCAACACCCTCAAGACGTCCCGATTCAATCTTTTGCGCGTATTTATTTATTTTAATTCATTATATTTTTGTATCTGTACAGAGTATGTAATAGTTAATTAGGGATTTTACCGCTTTATTTAATTTCTCGTACTTATTTACCAAAACGGGTTTTTGTTTTTGGCGATGTATAGATTCGCGCCTTGTAATAGCGTAGAATTTATATTTCCGCAATTTATTTTCCGCACTCCTAACTGTTAACAATGCATGAAAGAATGTATGAAAAATAAAATCAATTAGTAGCTCACAAATAACATGTACAAAACATTAACTGAAAAACAACACACAAAGCACATGCCACTTCTAGGGTACGCCTCACTGGTTGCCTCGAACGTGGTCATCAAGTATAGGGTGTCTTAGAGATCGCCCTTCTGTCCAAAAGATCCAGTTGCCTCGAAACGGTTGCCTCAGATAAAAGGATCTAGGGCATTAGGGTTACTTCTAAGATGTCCTACCATTGCTTCGGTGACCACACAGTCCCCATAATCGAATTGACCCGAACACCTCCAACGACGGTGCTACCTACCTCTCGATGGTGGGATAGCACTATCTAAAGGACTCTTACACAGCTTAATTCCTTAGAGTAGGTAGATTCTCTTAAGTACTTGCTCTTTTCAAAACAAACAAAAACAACTTTTCACACTTCACACTTTCTAAAAGTTTTCAAACAAAATTTTCATACACTCTTGAGGACAGATACAAGAGTTACTTAGAAATTTTTCAAACGAAACTTTTCCAAAACCCACACACACTTGAAAAGCAAACAGTTTTTGAAACCATAAGAGCAAGTACCTAAGAGCCCGTGGATAACCACGGATAGAAAGGGTGCTAACACCTTCCTTTTCTATAAATCTACCTCCCGTACCGAGAAACATTCTCAAAGAAGGAATTTTGCTGTGCTTTTGTCCTTTCCATGTTGGAGAACATAAAAGATGGTGGCGACTCTTGCTTACCGCGACATTTCGCGAAACCAGCTAAAAAACAGTCAGTTCTATTTCCACCGATCACAGAATTGGCGACTCTGCTGGGGAATATATAAGTGGGGTGTACCTTAGGAATAGTTCAGCATCCTGTTTTCAATTGCTTACTTTGCTTGATTTAATATTGTTGGGCCTATCTTGGGAGTTTCATAGATCCTAACCCGGATCTGGGGGATACCTTTTAGAAAGTAGCAACAAACTGTGAGGGAACTGTGCGGGGTATACCGACATGGTTGAAGCAGTTTTGCTATGTTGATGTGGCACTTTGGTGAGTACCAGTAACCCTTGAGTCAAGTCAAGGAGAGTACGGGGCCGCCGCGTGGTGTCGCGAAGCATCAACTGACCTTAGGAACCTTAATTGAACCATCATGGCCTCTTTAGGGGTAGTGAGATGACTGACTTTGGTGCAGTCCGAAGTTGGTTGATACTCGATACTACACTCATTGAGGGTTGTTTTCTTGGAATATTTTGATCGCCAGTTCAGTGGCTAAATCAAAACAATGAACACAGAAAACAACCCAATGATATTGAGCTCCTTAGAACCCGGTTACTTTTGATAGGACAGGTTTTGAGCCCACCAACTTCAAGAGGGTAGTACCCCAAACTTCATGCTGGCCTAAACTCTAAGGGCTGTCTTGTGTGACTTGTGTGCCTTCATACTTGAACTACTTGCATACTTGTTATCTAACAACACGAGTTTCCTTGCAGGTTTTGCCTACAGTCCTTAATCTGGACTCATAACAGGGTTTACCTACATTACTCCACGCATAGCATAGCATCATACCATCATACCATTGCATACATCCTACATAAGGACTAACCCATTTCAAATATCTCAAGGGTTTGTGGTGCAGGTCATGATGAATCAAAATGTTTAGCAAGGAGCAAAGGGGATTTATTTTCCTCTAGCCAGGTTAACGACTTGAGTCAGGGGCTATGACCCACTCGATATGGTGAGCCTTGACTCTTGAAGAAGGACTCTCAACAACCCGAAGTTCCTTCAATCAAGCTACCAGATTCTAACAATTTTCTTGTTTACCCCGCGAGATCCTTGAAAACATCACATGCATGCGTACATATCATTGCATTACAGGTACCCTTGGTACAGGTCACTTACCTTCTCCGCTGTTTATTTCAGCAATGGCTTCCCAACAAGACAACCAGGAGCTTCGTACTCAAGAGACTCAGTTCAGGGAGATCTTCCTAAGCCTATCCAAGGGGAAGGAAGAGTTGAGGACACTCCTCATAGGGAATCTGATCAGAAAAAGTCCTGAGGACGGCAAGGACGAACGGCTGAAACATCTGCAAGCTGAGGTGGATGCAATGAGAACCCAGATGCTGGGGCAAATGGCTCTTATCCAAGGTTTGGCTCGGGAGCAAGAAGAGTTGAGAACCATGGTCAACCAGCTTCACCAAGAGAGATACAACATGAAGCAAACAGTCCAAGTCAGGGACCAGGTCATTGATCAGCTTCCAAGAGGACAAGAGTCCAGTATGGTGAAGAATAGACCTCTCCAAATTGCTACCACTTCACAGGTCCAACCACAACCTCGCCCAGAGCAACGGGTTGATCAGAGTAAGCCCCAGAGGCATTTCACCCAGCTCAACGTGTCGCTGTTTCAAGCTTTACAACACCTGCTGAGATTGAATCTGATTACACTAAGGGCTCCTCCCCGGAATCCCAACATCTCTTCTCCTAACTATCATCCCAATAAAAGATATGCATACCACTCTGATAGTCCTGGACATGACACTGCCGACTGCTGGGCTCTGAAGAACAAGGTCCAGGACCTGATTAATGAAGGAACAGTGGATTTCACCCAAGAGGGTCAGACTGAGTTCTTCTACCATCCCTGCAAGATTCACCATTTGAAGTGACAAGTCCTGAGACGAGAAGACTTTTTGTCCATTAGAATTTTCAAGTTGTAATTTTCTTTTGATTGTTCAAACAATTATTGTCATGGCAAACGTTATTACTTTATCAATGCATCGCATATGTCTGTTTTGAATCAATATGTTCGCATTCGCTATATTCAAATTGTTTTCATATTCTTTTGTGATGTTAAACTCTAATTTTAAGCCTCTTGAGGGAGGATGACGAAAACGATACCACGAATCTACAATATGCTTTTGAACAGACCCCGCTGATGAGGTACAAGCATTGTTTCAATTCCTAAACACTGGAGTTATAAGGAATATAATCCCTCGTCAACCCCTTCGAGCCAAAGAAGTAGGAGTTTTTCTTTTCGAAAATTAAAACCCTTAATCATAACCTGGGGCAGGGTAGTTCTCTCAGTTGATCCAAGTGCACAACGAATGGCACCAAAGGAGTCCTTCTAAAACAAAAGACAGTGATGGTTCCCTACAAACGTCCAGACAGGCAGTCATTACCAAAAACTAAAGCCCAATAAGTCAAAACCTATGAAGGAGACTTACAAAACTGGGGCATCCCGCTGACTGTAATCACAAAAGAAACAGTTCAGGCAAAAATAGGGATAACGAAATCAAAAAAAGAAAGAGGTCCTACAAACCCTCAACACAAAAGGGAATGACTGCATATTCAAAATAAACTTTCAATATCTGAACCATCACCGGAATATCAAAGCAAAGACTCAAACAAGGTCTAACGCGCGATCAACAGAGTTTAGGTTTGAAGAACATCACGAAGAATGGGTGGGTACCAATAGAATTTGAGCCTTTATCCTTTGTTTCTTAAACCGTGAACCAGGCCACATTATAACCCTCAAAAAGTCCTAGCTGAAGCATGGGTTAGTTCGAAAGCATACTGTTACAAAAGGTATCCTAACTCCTTAAGGATTGCGGTAAAATAACGAGCTGACATCACAGTTTACAAAAAAGTTTCACTTGTTTTTATAAAAAAAAAATGCATTTTCAAAAACTTCAAGACAGACATAAGCTTCACAATTTTAATATAACATTGCTTGCATATGACTATTTGTTTGAACATCATAGAAATTTGCACGACGAAGGTCTAATGAACAAAAGCACCTCCAATCAAGGGGCATGGCATGATCATTGTCCAACATCTGGGGCAGTTAGGTCAAGATTCGAAGAATCTCTCAAAAGGCCAACCAGCTTGGGGCAAATCTCCATCTGGATCACTTGGGGCATTGGACGATCAAACGAAGATCTTCTGGTGGCATGGTAACACTGCACTACTGATAGTGACAACTCCCTGCATCCTGAGAGCACGGACATAGTCGAAAAATACTGCGCATAATCAAAGACCCGCTAGGTTGACACACCTAGGCAAAAATAAGGGCTTCCCGGCGAACCAAAAGGGTTCGGGCAAAATAAGGGATGAAATAGAAAAATCTGTACACTCGGCAAGTCGAAAACCTGAAAAGGCGGCTTGGGCAAAAATGGGTATCCCGATGGACTGAAAACCTGAAAGGGCGGTCCAGGCAAAAGTTAGGGATCAAAAGCGTACGACTATGTTCCGTCATCTCGTCACTTGCCTACCAGAAGAAGATTTTTCAATCGGCGGTCATCAAGCACCTCCACAAGTATCTATTCCCACAGAAGCAGGGGCAATAAGAATCGTCTGAACGATCTAGCTGCTCTGTCCTCCAGGTACAAAGGTAGATCCAGCTGAAGAATCTGACTGAGACATCTTCACTCCCCAGAGTAAGACAAGATTCAGCAGTATTCTCCCCTAGCAGAGTTGATCTCCCATCAGCCCTAAAAAGGCACAATATCCCTAGCAAGTCAACAACGCTCTCCCCAAGCAGAGTTAGTCTACTGTCAGCCTTAAGGAAGTTGGGTATCCCCAGAAAATCTCAATATTCCCCAGCGGAGTATACAGATATTCCTAAGCAAGCATCCCCGACAGTCTTAAGATAAGATTGTTCCCCAGCGGAATACCAGATACCCCAGTGGAATTAATCTCCCCAGTACAGTCCAAAAGTTTCCCCAGGAGAGTTGTATCAACCTCCCCAGTAGATTCTGGAAGCTTATCCCCCGCAGAGCACGAACGCGTCTCCCTGGCTTTATTCAAAGGTTATTCCCCGCCAGAGCTTATAACTGGGTTATCCTCAGCTAATAGCCACGGAAAGATCGTCCTCGGAGAAGTTCTTCCTATCCCCCAGCGGGGTTCATCAAATTCCCCAACATAAATTATCAACGGAATCCCCGGCGGAGTTATCTTCAAAACCTCAGCGAAGTATCTATCCCCACAGAGTAATTCCCCGCAGAGTAATCTCTCCAACAAGTTTATTCCCCAACAGAGTCATCTTCTCCTACCGGTTTATTCTTACAACCATCATCCCCAGCGGAAACGAAGAACTCTACTCTTCAACATCAGCCCAGGATTCAAACTTCCCGGCATTCATCAAGGATTTATTTTCCTAGACGAAAATACATTCATAAACATCACATCTTCATACATTATAGCATGCTTACGCATCATACAACACAAATCTCATTTATTCTTGAGAACATTTTAAAATCATGCAGTTCATACATCATGACATTGCATACAACTAATACTTTGCCTTTTCAGAAAAAAAGTCAATCAAAATATGATTACCATCTACCTTTACAGTTCCAGATCAACACCGGTAACAAGCCAGGAAAATTCTGTGGACGACTGATCGTGGGTTAATATCTGAAACCAGACAGGACAATCATCTACTTGATCATCATGAAGCAACCCCACACCGGTTCTTTCTCAACTTCAGATGTAGTTTTACACGGGCTCATCAACAGGCAACCCTACACCGGTTCCTTCTCAACCTCAGATGTAGTCTTACACGGACCCATCACAAAGTAACCCTACACCGGTTCCTTTTCTTTCAGAAGAAGTCTTACACGGACTTATCATCAAAGTAACCCTACACCGGTTCCTTTTCTTTCAGAAGAAGTCTTACACGGACTTATCTCAAGATAACCTTACCCCGGTTCATCAAGAAGTTTTACACGAACTTATCCTGCAGTAACCTTACCCCGGTTCCTCCAGAAGTCTTACACGGACTTATCTCAAGATGACCTTACCCTGTTTCATCCAGAAGTTTTACACGAACTTATCCTGCAGTAACCTTACCCCGGTTCCTCCAGAAGTCTTACACGGACTTATCTCAAGAGGACCTTACCCCGGTTCATCCAGAAGTTTTACACGAACTTATCCTGCAGTAACCTTACCCCGGTTCCTCCAGAAGTCTTACACGGACTTATCTCAAGATGACCTTACCCCGGTTCATCCAGAAGTTTTACACGAACTTATCCTGCAGTAACCTTACCCCGGTTCCTCCAGAAGTCTTACACGGACTTATCTCAAGATGACCTTACCCCGGTTCATCCAGAAGTTTTACACGAACTTATCCTGCAGTAACCTTACCCCGGTTCCTCCAGAAGTCTTACACGGACTTATCTCAAGATGACCTTACCCCGGTTCATCCAGAAGTTTTACACGAACTTATCCTGCAGTAAATTTACCCCGGTTCCTCCAGAAGTCTTACACGGACTTATCTCAAGATGACCTTACCCCGGTTCATCCAGAAGTTTTACACGAACTTATCCTGCGGTAACCTTACCCCGTTTCCTCCAGAAGTCTTACACGGACTTATCTCAAGATGACCTTACCCCGGTTCATCAAGAAGTTTTACATGAACTTATCCTGCAGTAACCTTACCCTGGTTCCTCCAGAAGTCTTACACGGACTTATCTCAAGATGACCTTACCCCGGTTCATCCAGAAGTTTTACACGAACTTATCCTGCAGTAACCTTACCCCGGTTCCTCCAGAAGTCTTACACGGACTTATCTCAAGATAACCTCACCCCGGTTCATCAAGAAGTCTTACACGGACTCATCCCGAAGTAACCTTACCCTGGTTCCTCCAGAAGTTTTACACGAACTTATCCCGAAGTAACCCTACACCGGTTTCCTTCTCAAACTCCGGACGCAGTTTTACACGGACTCGTCATCAGTAAACCCTACACCGGTTTTCCTTCCTTCAAAAAGATGCAGTTTCACACGAGCTCATCATCACTCAACCCTACACAGGTTTCCTTCATTCCAAGATGCAGTTCTACACGGACTCGCCATCAAGAAACTCTACACAAGTTTCCTTCTCAGCTCTAGATGCGGTTTTACATGGACTCGTCATCAAAGTAACCCTACACAGTTTCCTTCTCCATTTCAGATGCAGTCTTATACGGACTCATTATCAGTAAACCTTACACAGGTTTCCTTCCTCCAAAGATGCAGTTTTACACGAACTCATCATCAGTCAACCCTACACAGGTGTCCTTCTTTCCAAGATGCAGTTTTACACGAGCTCATCATCAGGCAACCCTACACAGGTTCCCCCTTCCAACTTACAAAAATTACATTTCAACAGACCACCTCCAGATGGCATTTATAAGCCCATCCACCTATCAACAGTCTCCAAATGGCATCTATAAGCCCATTCCCGACAAGGTTCTGTCACATCTCCAGATGGAATCTATAAGCCCATCCTCCCGTACCATCTTTCCAAATGGCATCTATAAGCCCATTCCCGACAAAGTTCTGTTACATCTCCAGATGGCATCTATAAGCCCATCCTCCTATCCATCACTTCCAAATGGCATCTATAAGCCCATTCCCGACAAGTTTCTGTCACATCTCCAGATGGCATCTATAAGCCCATCCTCCTATCCACCATCTTTCCAAATGGCATCTGTAAGCCCATTCCCGCTACCGCATTGCTGATACTCTACTATGTGAGTGCAAATTTCTGGGCACTCTAGTGTTCAATCATCTTCCACCTTCGGATCACGAAAGGCACACAAGCCAATATACATCCTCAGGTCTAAGAAGATTGAACAGGGGCAACTGTTGTACCCCAAAATTTTCCCTCCCATATTCTTCAAAGTTTTGACAAGCATTATCTCAATTTGCTCAAGTCTACTCAAGGGTTGCACAGTTCAAACCATCCTCCTAAGCCAGTCAAAATTAGGGTTTTGGTTCTTGCAAGGAAGTTGAGGTTTTCAAGGGCCCAATCAAGTCACATATTCCTATACACATTTTCAAGCATCTACATGTCAAGTTACAAGACTCACAACATCAAATTGCACAGTTAAAAACCCTAGTTGCTCTACAGTCAACTGTAGGGGTAAAATGGTCATTTGGCAGTCAAAAGTCAAAAATTTTGGTCAAAATCTTATTTTGAAGCCACAATCATCATTTGATCAAGTCTTGATCATGATTCCACAAGAATGGCTCAAAAATCATCAAGATGCAAAAGTTTCTATTTTTGGACAGCTGAAAAGTCAACTGTAACTTGACCAAGGCATAAATTTTTCATGGTTCATCAGAAAAATCCCATCCAATGCTCATTTTGAAGGGGATGACATTTCCTACAACTCATTTTCACATTCCAAGTCCAAGAAATGCTCTCACAAAAAGTTATCAATTTCAACATTATAGGTCATTTTCAAAAGTCAACAAAAAGGCATTTTAAGTCAAAGACCATAACTTGATATTGGTAACTAGAAATTACATGGGACCAAAGGCATTGGTTAGAGGACTTCAAGACCTTTCCAAAATGTCAGAGAACATGTTCATATGATCAAAATGGAGCAAGATATGCATTGGAGAAGTTGGGAAATTTTTGTGAAATGGCAAAAGTCAACTATCCTTGAAACTTCAATTTTTGACAAAAGGGCCCACTTTTTTCCACTTGATTCAGCCTTGTCATGCCACCCACGTGTCCCATGATCAATTTCAAGACCAAATAATTATTTTTCTATTTTTATTTAATTTTTATGGATTTAATTCATTTTAATCCATAATCATTCAAGTAAATCTAAAAAAATTAATTAAATGGTATCTTATGGTTTGAATAGCCTTCATGAAGCATTTGCAACCTACCAATTTCGTGCTAAGCTCATTTAGGCATGAAAATTCAAATTTTGAACAAGCTTTGAAAGGCCTTTAATGGTGGTTAAGACAAAATCCAAAGCTTAATTGCAATGGTTAAAGGCTCCTAAATGTGACTTATTCTCACTCATTACTACATATGCAAGCCTTGCGAGCCTCATTCACAACCTAGAACATTACACAAACGGCCATAGAAAAATCCAAAAAGTGTCAAAAAAAGTGTGAGATTAAAAGGAGTATTGCAAGCATTTTCAGGCCAAAAGGAGAATGTGACTCTCTTCTTTGCCATCCCCTGAAGCTAAAGCAACCCTTGCCACGTCCTAAGATCCATCATACCGCGCTGTAAGTTCTTCCCAGGTCCCCCAAAATTCCATATCATTTTTTCTTATGTGTTTGTGTGCAGGATGCCCAGTGCGTTTCACCATGAACCTTCAGCGTTTCACATGCCAAGTGGCCATGATCATCAATCCGAGGGCCAAAAAGTGATGAACATTATATTCTCCAGTCAACGTGCTCCAGGCAATCTCCAAAAGTCAACAAGGCTGGTTAATGGGCCAGCAATTTCCAGGCGTCACACCTCCATTGGGCCAAGCACCCCCTTGGATTCTTATTTTCTTTTCCTTTTTCTCTTTTTTTTTTTATTTTCTTTTCTTTCATAATTTCCCTTTTATTAATTATTAGTTTTTATTAATTGTTTAATTAACCAATTAACATTTTTCACAATAAAACCAAAAAAACATTTTATTATTTATTAACTTATTTTATAAATAAATTCTAATATTAATCAATTAGTTGTGTAATTAGAACAATTTTAACGTTTTTTTAATAAGTAAAATTAATTTAGAATTAGATCTTTCACTTCCAATTTTTAATTTCTTTTTTTGTTTTATTTCATTAAAAACATAAAAACACAAAAAAAAAAAGCATTTTCTTAATTAATTAATTAATTAGTTATTAGTTTTAATTTCATTAATTACAAAAAAAAGACAAATCTCATTCTTATTCAAAAAAGGGTCAACACCCTCAAGACGTCCCGATTCAATCTTTTGCGCGTATTTATTTATTTTAATTCATTATATTTTTGTATCTGTACAGAGTATGTAATAGTTAATTAGGGATTTTACCGCTTTATTTAATTTCTCGTACTTATTTACCAAAACGGGTTTTTGTTTTTGGCGATGTATAGACCCGCGCCTTGTAATAGCGTAGAATTTACATTTCCGCAATTTATTTTCCGCACTCCTAACTGTTAACAATGCATGAAAGAATGTATGAAAAATAAAATCAATCCGTAGCTCACAAATAACATGTACAAAACATTAACTGAAAAACAACACACAAAGCACATGCCACTTCTAGGGTACGCCTCACTGGTTGCCTCGAACGTGGTCATCAAGTATAGGGTGTCTTAGAGGTCGCCCTTCTGTCCAAAAGATCCAGTTTCCTCGAAACAGTTGCCTCGGATAAAAGGATCTAGGACATTAGGGTTACTTCTAAGATGTCCTACCATTGCTTCGGTGACCACACAGTCCCGATAATCGAATTGACCCGAACACCTCCAACGACTGTGCTACCTACCTCTCGATGGTGGGATAACACTATCTAAAGGACTCTTACACAGCTTAATTCCTTAGAGTAGGTAGATTCTCTTAAGTACTTGCTCTTTTCAAAACAAACAAAAACAACTTTTCACACTTCACACTTTCTAAAAGTTTTCAAACAAAATTTTCATACACTCTTGAGGACAGATACAAGAGTTACTTAGAAATTTTTCAAACGAAACTTTTCCAAAACCCACACACACTTGAAAAGCAAACAATTTTTGAAAACATAAGAGCAAGTACCTAAGAGCCCGTGGATAACCACGGATAGAAAGGGTGCTAACACCTTCCCTTTCTATAAATCTACCTCCCGAACCGAGAAACATTCTCAAAGAAGGAATTTTGCTGTGCTTTTGTCCTTTCCATGTTGGAGAACATAAAAGACGGTGGCGACTCTTGCTTACCGCGACATTTTGCGAAACCAGCTAAAAAACAGTCAGTTCTATTTCCACCGATCACAGTTGTTGTGGATGATTTCTCTAGATACACATGGATAAGTTTTATTAGAGAAAAATCAGAAACTTTTTAAGTTTTAAAGATCTCTGTCAAAAACTTCAAAGGGAAAAATATAGTCATGTCATCAGAATTAGAAGTGATCATGGAAAGGAATTTAAGAATAACAAATTTGCTGACTTTTTCTCTTCTGAAGGAATCATCCATGAATTCTCTTCTCCCATTACTCCTCAACAAAATGGGATTGTGGAACGCAAGAACAGAACCCTTCAAGAATCTACCAGATCCATGATTCATGCTAAGAAGATACCCTACCATTTTTAGGCTAAAGCTATGAATACTGCATGCTATATCCATCAGAGTCACTCTAAGGAAAGGTACTTCAGCCACTTTGTATGAAATATGGAAGGGAAGAAAACCAACTGTTAAATACTTTCATGTTTTTGGAAGTAAATGTTACATATTAGCTGATCGTGAACAAAGGAGGAAGATGGATCCCAAGAGTGATGAAGGAATATTCCTGGGTTACTCTACAAATAGCATAGCTTACAAAGTTTTTAACTCCAGAGCGAAAGTTATGATGGAGTCAATAAATGTTATTATTGATGATAGAGGATGCATTATTGAAGAAGATGTCTCAGAAGATGTTGGAATATCTTTGTCTGATATTCCAACAGAATCAAATGACAAAAGTATTGATTCTAATCCACCTCAAGAAGATCCTGAGCCTAGTCATCTCAATAAAGGAACATCAATTAGAACCCAGAGAGACCATCCTAAGGAGCTCATCATAGGATATCTAAATAAAGGAGTTACTATCAGATCAAGAGATTGGATATCAAACTCTTGCTTTGTGTAAAAAATTGAGCCTAAGAATGTCAAAGAGGCCCTAACTGATGAGTTCTAGATTAATGCTATGCAGGAAGAGCTAGAACAATTCAGTAGAAATGAATTTTGGGATCTAGTTCCAAGACCTGGAGGGACAAATATGATTGGCACTAAATGAGTATACAAGAATAAAACTGATGAAAAAGGGGTGGTCACTAGAAACAAGGCAAGGTTAGTTGCACAAGGGTATACTCAAATTTAAGTAGTTGACTTTGATAAAACCTTTGCTCCTGTAGCGAAACTTGAATCAATCATACTTCTCTTGGGAGTTACATGCATACTGAAATTTAAATTGTTTCAAATGGATGTAAAGAGTGCCTTCTTAAATGGATATCTGAATGAAGAAGTCTATGTGGAACAACCAAAGGGATTTGTTGATCTAAGTTTCCCTAAACATGTTTACAAACTTAAGAAAGCTCTGTATGGATTAAAGAAAGATCCAAGAGCTTGGTATGATTGGTTAACAAAATTTCTTGGTGAGAATGGATACAGGAAAGGTGGCATAGACAAAACCTTTTTTGTCAAGGAATAATAAGGGAAGAACATGATTGCACAAATTTATGTTAATGATATTGTGTTTGGTGGGATGTCAAATGAGATGGTTCAACATTTTATCAAGAAAATGCAGTCAGAATTTGAGATGAGTCTTGTTGGTGAATTAACCTATTTTCTTGGTCTGCAAGTTAAACAAATGGAAGATTCCATATTTTTATCTCAGAGCAAGTAGGCCAAGAATATAGTAAATAAATTTAGGATGGAAAATTCCAGACACAAAAGAACTCATACTCCCACACATACTGAAGTTGTCTAAAGATGAAAAAGGAGTAAGTGTGGATCAAAGTCTATACAGAAGTATGGTAGGCAGTCTTTTATATCTCACAACTAGCAGACTTGGCATTGCCTTTGTTGTAGGGGTGTGTGCAAGATATCAGGTTGATTCTAAAGTTATCCATGCCAACCATGTGAAGAGGATTCTTAAATATGTGAATGGGACAAGTGATTATGGTATGTTATACTCTCATGGATCTAATTCTGCCTTAACTGGCTCTTGTGATGTTGATTGGGCAGAAAGTGCTGATGATAGAAAAAGTACATCAGGACGATGCTTCTTTCTAGGAAATAATCTCATATCTCGGTTCAGTAAGAAGCAAAATTGTGTGTCTCTTTCCACTACAGAGGCTGAGTATATTGCTGCAGGAATCATTTGTTCTCAATTGGTTTGGATGAAACAAATGTTAACAGAATACAATGTCAAACAAGATTCCATGACATTATTCTGTGAAAATTTAAGTTCCATTAGCATATCAAAGAATCCCATTCAACATAGCAGGACCAAACATATTGATATCCGTCATCACTTCATAAGAGAGCTTGTTGAAGAAAAGATTGTTGTCTTAGAACATGTAGCCACTAAATTGCAACTGGCTGACATTTTCACTAAGGCTTTGGATGCTAATCAGTTTGAGAACTTAAGAGGAAAATTAGGGATTTGCCTATATGAGGGTTTGTAGCAATTAAAGGCATGTGGGAATATCATTAGTGATATTATATATTTTTTTTCCAACAAATAAAATTTAGAAAACAATCATTACAGGACTGCCTCAAAGTATTTCCCACATGCTACGAAATAACATCCTTCTACTTTCACAAACTTTTCATTCTGCTCTACAAAAAAAAAGAACCCTAGTCATTCTTCATCCTTTTTCTCATAAATCTTCAAAGATGTCTCAACATCATACATCGTCTTCCTCAAAATTTGCCAATGAGAATCTCTCCCTTGACAAAGTACTTGATGCTACTCCTCTAACAACCATCCCACCTCTTGATAAGAAGGTCAAGAAACCTAGATCATCACCAGCAAAGAAATCCAAATATGATAAAGGTAACTCTTCTACTGCTACTGAAAATAGTACAGAAGAAGAGATTGTTAATGTTGATAGAAGCATCAGAAGGCTAGTAGATAGAGTATTAAATGAAGGCTTTGTTGTTCCTGGGATTTCTAATCCTCTTGCTCGCATGCATCCTTCGGCAGACAAAGGAAGTAAACCAAAAAGTGTTGTTGTTGAATCCTCCACCTTCAAGAAAGATGCTGCTGAAAACAAACTTGAGAAGCTTGCTATCTCTGCTCTAAAGGAAGTTGAAGAAGAAAATGTTGAACAAGATGTTCAAGAGAACTCTCATACTAAGGAAGATGTTACTGCTTCCAAGGATCCAGAAAGTCAAAATGTTGAGAATGTGGTTAACGTAGATGAGCTATCTGACAATGAGCTCATTACTCATGTGATGCTTGGTATTGCAAAAAGGCTCAAATCCCGGAAAGTGAAGAATGCAAGTGTCACACCCCCTTCCAAGACAACCAAGAAGAAAATCATGTATGGACCCCCAAAGTCAGGAAGAAAAGTGGTTCCTCCCTTTAGAAAAAGAAAATCTAGACCTCTTAGCTCCACAGATGATCATGATGATGATGATGAGGATGCTGTAAAAAGATCCAAGAGTAAGAAGAAAGTTGTTCTTATTGAAGAAGTTGACTCAGACTATGATGTCGAGCAAGATGTCCAGGACATCTCTCCTATCAAAAAGTATGAAAACAAGAAGAATTTTTGTAGGGTTCCTGATGCTCCCCTTGACAACATTTCCTTCCATTCAGTTGGGAATGCTAAAAAGTGAAAGTATGTGTTTCAAAGAAGAATTTCCCTAGAAAGAGAATTGGGAGCTGGTGCTCTAGAATGAAAATAAATCATGGAGTTGATATCTTATGATGAACTGATGAAAACGGTTACCAGGTTTTCCAAATTCTATGAGACTCTTGTTAAGGAATTCATTGTTAATATTCTTATTGACTGTGCTAATCATAAAATTAAGGAGTATAGACAGGTGTATGTTAGGGGTAAGTGTGTAGAATTTTCGCCTGCTATCATAAACAGATTTCTAGATAGGTCTGAAGATGACTTTTGTGAGCTAGAAGTAATAGATAATCAAGTGTGTAGAGTCATCACTACCAATCAAGTAAGTGAGTGGCCCTTGAAGAACAAAATTCCTGTTAGCAAGCTAAGTTTGAAATATGCTATTTTGCACAGAATTGGAGCTGCAAACTGGGTTCCTACAAATCATACATCAACCATTAATATTGGCTTAAGAAAGCTTATTTATGTTGTTGGAAACAAGAAACTATTTGATTATGGTACTTACATCTTTGATCAGACTATTAAGCATGCAGGAACTTGTGCCATTCAGATGCCAATTGCTTTTCCTTCCTTCATCTGTGGAATTATTCTTAATCAGCATCTTGGGATTCTAAGTGGTCATGATGTAATGTGCAAGAAGGAGTCTGCTTTGATTCTTCATTTTAAGCTTTTTTAAGGAAAACATGTTCTAGACATTGTATTGACATCTACACCTGCTGAAAACAAGACCTCAACCAAGGATGACATGATCAATGAATTAAGGGAAGCATGAAAAGAACTAGATGATGTGATCAGAGTTAGTTCAACAAGGAAGCTACCTTTTGAAAAGATGATCAAAGAGATGCAAAAGAAAATCATCCGAACTGCAAGAGAAAAAACATGCAGTTTAGTTTAGTTTGGTTGGCTTTTAAAAATAAATCCGAACCAACCCAAACCAAGCTAATGTGGTTTGGATTGGTTTGGTTAGTTCAGTTTTTTACAAAAAACAATTATTAAGCCATACATACTGTGATCGGTGGAAATAGAACTGACTGTTTTTAGCTGGTTTCGTGAAATGTCGCGGAAGCAAGAGTCGCCACCGTCTTTTATTTTCTCCAACATGGAAAGGACAAAAGCACAGCAAAATTCCTTATGAGATTGTTTCTCGGTTCGGGAGGTAGATTTATAGAAAGGGAAGGTGTTAGCACCCTTTCTATCCATGGTTATCCATGGGCTCTTAGGTACTTGCTCTTATGTTTTCAAAATGATGTTTGCTTTTCAAATGTGAGTGGGTTTGAAAAAAGTTTCTTTGAAATATTTCTGAATAACTCTTGTATCTGTCCTCAAGAGTGTTTGAAAAATTTGTTTTGAAAGCTTTTGAAAGTGTGAGGTGTGAAAAGTATTTTGTTTGTTTTTGAAAAGAGCAAGTACCCATGAGTCATCTACCTACCCTAAGGAATTAAGCTGTGTAAGTGTCCTTTAGGTAGTGTTATCCCATCATTGAGAGGTAGGTAGCACCACCGTTAGAGGTGTTCGGGTCAATTCGATTATCGGGACGGTGTGGTCACCGAAGCAACAGCAGGACACCTTAGAAGCTACCCTTATGTCCTTGATCCTTTTTAATCCGAGGCAACCGTTTCGAGGCAACTATTTCGAGGCAACTGGATCATGGACATAAGGACCGCTAAAACGTCCTATACTTGACGACCACGTTTCGAAGGCAACAAGTGAGGCGTACCCTAGAAGTGGTGTGTGTATTTGTGTGTTGTATTCAGTTAATGTATTTGTACATGTTATGGGTGAGCTACGAGTTATTTTTATTTACATACATTCTTTCATGCAAGTTTAGCAGTTAAGGGGGTGCGGAAAGTAAATTGCGGAAACATAAATCCTACGCTATTACAAGGCGCGGGTCTATACATCGCCAAAAATTACAAAGACCCGTTTTTTGGTAAATGAGTACGGAAAGTAAATAAAAACAGTAAAAGTCCTAGTTACTATTACATGTCCGGAGCAATTACATAATAATAAACTGTGCGCGAATAAAAATTAAATCGGAAAGTGCTAAGGGTGTTGACCCTTTTAAGAAAAGGAATTGATTTTTTTTGGTCTTTTTTGTAATTAAAATGAAATTAAAGCTAATTAATGACTAATTAATTAATTTAATTAAAAGAAAATATTTTTTTGTTTTTTATGTTTTTATGAAATAAAAGAAATGAAATAAAATTAAAAGTTAATTTTTACCTAATTCTAGATTTATTTTAATTATTTAAGAAAAGGAATTAAACTTGCCTAATTTAAACTATTTTGGTTAATATTTATTTACAAAATAAAATAATAATAATAATAATGATGTAATTCTATTTTATTTTTTTTATGAAAATATGTTAATTAAGTTAATTTGTTAATAATAATAATAAAAATAAAAAAAGTTAAAAATTAAAATAATAGAAAAACAAAACAAAATAAAAAAAAGGAAGTAAAACCAAAAGGGGGGTGTGGGCTGAAATTTGGAGGTGTTGAATTGAGAATTGTGGCCCATTTGAACAAGGCCTGTATGACTTTTTTGATCGCCTACAGCATGCTTGACTCCAGACCATGGTGTTCCTTTCTTTTTGTCCCCTGGATCTGCCTTGGATGACACTTGGCTTGTTGGGATATGAGGTCTATAGTGTTCCTCTTTTGAGAATCTGCATATGAAAGCAATAAAAAAAATAGTGTGGAAATTATAAAGGGACCTGGGAAGAACTTACAGCGCGGTATGAGCCTCAGGACTTGGCAAAGGTTGCTTGAGCTTCAGGGTGTGGCAAGGAATAGAACCACGTGCTTGTTTTGATCTGAAGATGCTCGCAACTATGTTTTAGAACTCTCACTTTTTGAATAATTTTTGGTTTTCTCTGGCCGTTTGTGCACTTTTTCTAGGTTGTGAATGAGGCTTGCAAGGCTTGTATATATAGGCTTGGATGAGAATCAGTCACATTAAGGAGCTTTTAAGCCTTGCAATGAAGTTTTGATTTTCTCCATAATCACCATTGAAACAACTTGTCATATTTGTGAAAATTTGAATTTTCTTGCTTGGAATAGGCCTTGCACGAATTTGGAATGTGTTTTAAGGTGTATCAAAGCTAATCATCACAAAATATATCACTCCATTAATTTCTTTGATTTTTATTTGAATTTTAAAGATTTAAAATGAATTAAATCAAATAAAATTAAATAAAAATGGAAAAATTAATTTTAAATCTTGAAATAAATTGTGGGACACGTGGGAAGCATGGCCAAGCTGAAACAAGTGGAAAAAGTGGGCCCCTTTTGTCAAAAATGAAGTTTCCAGGATAATTGACTTTGGCCATTTCACAAAAATTTCCCAACTTCTCCAATGCATATCTTGCTCAATTTTGAAACTATGAACATGTTCTTGGAAATTTTGGAAAGGTCTTGAAGTCCTCTAACCAATGTCTTTGGTCCCATGTCATTTTGATTTACCAATCTCAAGTTATGGTCTTTGACTTAAAGTCCCTTTTTGTTGACTTTTGAAAATGACCTATAATGTTGAAATTGATAACTTTTTGTGAGAGCATTTCTTGGACTTGGAATGTGAAGATGAGTTGTAGGAAATGTCATCCCCTTCAAAATGAGCATTGGATTGGATTTTTCTGATGAAACATGAAAAAGTTATGCCTTGGTCAAGTTACAGTTGACTTTTCAGCTGTCCAAAAATAGAAACTTTTGCATCTTGATGATTTTTGAGTCATTCTTGTGAAATCATGATCAAGACTTGATCAAATGATGATTGTGGCCTCAAAATAAGATATTGACCAAAAATTTTGACTTTTGACTGCCAAATAACCATTTTGCCCCTACAGTTGACTGTTGAGCAAATGGGACTTTTGACTGTGCAACTTGACCTTGTGAGCCTTGAAACTTGACATGTAGGTGCTTGACAATGTATATGAGCATAGGGGACTTGATTGAGCCCTTGAAAACCTCAACTTCCTTGCAGGAACCAAAACCCTAGTTTGACTGGCTTTAGGAGAGTGGTTGACTGTGTAGCCCTTGAGTAGACCTTGAATAATTTGGGGCAAAACTTTGAAGATTATGGGAGGGAAAATTTTGGGGTACAACAGTTGCCCCTGTTCAATCTTCTTAGACCTGAGGATGTAGATTGGCTTGTGTGCCTTTCGTGACCCGAGGGTGGAAGATGATTGAACACTAGAGTGCCCAGAAATTTGCACTCACATAGTAGAGTATCAGCAGTGTGATATCGGGAATGGGCTTACAGATGCCATTTGGAGAGATGATGGATGGGAGGATGGGCTTAAAGATGCCATCTGAAAGTGTGACAGAACCTTGTCGGGAATGGGCTTATAGATGCCATTTGGAAAGATGGTGGATAGGTGAATCTGAATAAGAAATAGAATAACTTCCGTGTCTGGAGCATATCTAGTTTGTGCCTGATTGCTGACGTCTGAATAAATGGTAGAATGACCGCCATGTCTGGGGTATATCCATACTGCATGAGTAACAGAATGTCATCCGAATTTGGATCGTATCTAGACTGAACAATAGAATAGCATCCGGGATGGAGCATCTCTAAGTTGTCTTTTAGAAGTTTGAATCTGAATAAGCAATAGAACGGCGTCCGGATCTGGAGCATCTCTAGGCTATATCTGAAAGGGAATCTGAATAAGTATCAGAACGTCACCATGCCTGGGTCACATCTGAACTATATCTAGAAGGAGTCTTGAATAAGCAAAAGAACATCATCCATATCTGGAGCATCTCTAAGCTATCTCTGAAAGGAAATCTGGAATAAGTATCAGAACGTCGCCATGCCTGGGTCACATCTGAACTATATCTAAAAGGAGTCTTGAATAAGCAAAAGAACAGCATCCATATCTGGAGCATTTCCAAGCTATCTCTGAAAGGAAATCTGGAATAATTATCAGAACGTCGCCATGCCTGGGTCACATCTGAACTATATCTAGAAGGAGTCTTGAATAAGCAAAAGAACAGCATTCATATCTGGAGCATCTCTTAAGCTATCTCTGGAAGGAAATCTGGAATAAGTATCAGAACGTCGCCATGCCTGGGTCACATCTGAACTATATCTAGAAGGAGTCTTGAATAAGCAAAAGAACAGCATCCATATCTGGAGCATTTCCAAGCTATCTCTGAAAGGAAATCTGGAATAAGTATCAGAACGTCGCCATGCCTGGGTCACATCTGAACTATATATTGAAGGAGTCTTGAATAAGCAAAAGAACAGCATCCATATCTGGAGCATCTCTTAAGCTATCTCTGAAAGGAAATCTGGAATAAGTATCAGAACGTCGCCATGCCTGGGTCACATCTGAACTATATCTAGAAGGAGTCTTGAATAAGCAAAAGAACAGCATCCATATCTGGAGCATTTCCAAGCTATCTCTGAAAGGAAATCTGGAATAAGTATCAGAACGTCGCCATGCCTGGGTCACATCTAAACTATATCTAGAAGGAGTCTTGAATAATCAAAAGAACAGCATCCATATCTGGAGCATTTCCTAAGCTATCTCTGAAAGGAAATCTGGAATAAGTATCAGAACGTCGCCATGCCTGGATCACATCTGAACTATATCTAGAAGGAGTCTTGAATAAGCAAAAGAACAGCATCCATATCTGGAGCATTTCCAAGCTATCTCTGAAAGGAAATCTGGAATAAGTATCAGAACGTCGCCATGCCTGGGTCACATCTGAACTATATCTAGAAGGAGTCTTGAATAAGCAAAAGAACAGCATCCATATCTGGAGAATTTCCTAAGCTATCTCTGAAAGGAAATCTGGAATAAGTATCAGAACGTCGCCATGCCTGGGTCACATCTGAACTATATCTAGAAGGAGTCTTGAATAAGCAAAAGAACAGCATCCATATCTGGAGCATTTCCAAGCTATCTCTGAAAGGAAATCTGGAATAAGTATCAGAACGTCGCCATGCCTGGGTCACATCTGAACTATATCTAGAAGGAGTCTTGAATAAGCAAAAGAACAGCATCCATATTTGGAGCATTTCCAAGCTATCTCTGAAAGGAAATCTGGAATGAGTATCAGAACGTCGCCATGCCTGGGTCACATCTGAACTATATCTAGAAGGAGTCTTTGAATAAGCAAAAGAACAGCATCCATATCTGGAGCATTTCCAAGCTATCTCTGAAAGGAAATCTGGAATGAGTATCAGAACGTCGCCATGCCTGGGTCACATCTGAACTATATCTAGAAGGAGTCTTGAATAAGCAAAAGAACAGCATCCATATCTGGAGCATTTCCAGGCTATCTCTTCAATCTCTTTAATGTAGATATGCCCTGGTTGGATACAGGAATCGAATCTGGAATTGCGACAATTGATAGTAACCGTCTTTGGATTTACCTTTTTCCTGAAAAGGCAACATCAGTTATATGCAATGTCATGATGCATGAACTGCATGATTTTAAGATGTTCTCAAAATAACTGAGATTTATGTTGTATGATGCGTATGCATGCTATAATGTATGAAGATGTGATGTTTATGAATGTATTTTCGTCTAGGAAAATAAATCCTTGACGAATGCCGGGAAGATAACTCCTGGGCTGATGCTGGAGAGTGAAGTTCTTCATTTCCGTTGGGGATGACGGTTGCAAGAATAATCCGGTAGGAGAAGATGACTCGGTTCGGGAATAAACTTGATGAAGAGGTTACTCTGTGGGGAATACTCTGTGGGAAGAGATACTTCGCTGAGGTTTTGAAATTGATGATAACTCCGCTGGGGATACCGTTGATAATCTTTGTTGGAAGATTCGATGAACTCCGCTGGGGGATAGGAAGAACCTTCGCCGAGGACGATCTTTCCGTGGCAATTGGCTGAGGATAACCCAGTTATAAGCTCTGGTGAGGAGTAATCTTCTGAATAAAACCGGGAAGAGGCGCTCGCACTCTGCAGGTGATAAGCTTCCAGAATCTACTGGGGATAAGCTTCCTGAATCTACTGGGGAGATTGATTGAGTTCTCCTGGGGAGATCTTTTCAGATTGGACTGGGGAATGGCTCCACTGGATGTCCGGTATTCCACCGGGGAACAATCTTAGATCAAGACTGTCGGGGATGCTTGTTAGGAATGTCTGTATACTCCGTTGGGGAATATTGAGATCTTCGGGGAATGATCCAACTTCCTTGAGGCTGACTGCAGGCTAACTCTGCTTGGGGAGAGTATTGCTGACTTGCTGGAGATATGGTGCCTTATTAGGACTGACGGGAGGCCAATTGCTTGGGGAGAATTGTTGAATCTTGTCTTACTCGGCGGGGAGTGAAGGTATTTGGGTTACATTCTTCAGCCGAACTTACCTTGGTACCTTGGTGGACAAAGCAACTGCACAGCTCGGACAATTCTTATTGCCCTAGTTTCTGTGGGAGAAGGTACCTGTAGAGGTGCTTGAGGACTGCCGATTGATAAACCTTCTTCTGGTAGGCAAGTGACGAGATGACGGGACATAGTCGTATGCTTTGATCCCTAACTTTTTCCTGGACCGCCCTTTTGGGTTTTCAGTCCACCGGGATACCCATTTTTGCCCAAGCCGCCTTTTCAGGTTTTCGACTTGTCGGGTGTACATATTTTTCATGTTCATCCCTTATTTTTGCCCAAACCCTTTTGGTTCGCCGGGAAGCCCTTATTTTTGCCTAGGTGTGTCAACCTAGCGGGTCTTTGATTATGCGCAGTATTTTTTCCGACTATGTCCGTGCTCTTAGGATACAGGAAGTTGTCACTGTCAGTAGTGCAATGTTACCATACCACCAGAAGATCTTCGTTTGATCGTCCAATGCCCCAAGTGATGGAGATTTGCCCCAAGCTGGCTGGCCTTTTGAGAGATTCTCTGAATCTTGACTTAACTGCCCCAGATGATAGACCATGATCATGTCTGCCCCTTGATTGGGAGTGCTTTTGTTCACTAGATATTCTTCGTGCGAATTTCTTTGCTGTTCGAACAAATAGTCACATGCAAACAATATTATATCTGAAATGCAAAGCTTATGTCTGTTTTGAAGTTTTTGAAAAATGCATTTTTCAGTAGAACAAGCAAATTTTTGTAAAATATGATGTCAACTCAAGATTTTACAGCGAGCCCTAAGGAGTCAGGATACCTTTGTAACAGTATGCTTTCGAACTAACCCATGCTTCAGCTAGGACTTTTGAGGGTTATAACGAGGCCTGGTTCACGGTTTAAGAAACAAAGGATAAAGGCTCAAATTTTATTTGTACCCACCCGCTCTTCGTGATGTTCTTCAAACCTAAACTTAGCTAATCGTGCGTTAGACCTTGTTTGAGTCTTTGCTCTGATATACCGGTGATGGTTCGGACATTGACAATTTATTCTGAATAGGCAGTCATTTCTTTTTGTTGAGGTTTTGTAGGACCTCTTTTCATTTTGATTTCGTTATCCCTGTTTTTTGCCTGAACTGTTTCTTTTTGTATTTACAGTCAGCGGGATGCCCCAGTTTTTTAAGTCTCCTTCATAGGTTTTGACTTAATGGGCTTTTATTTTTTGAGAAGTATTGACTGCCTGTCTTTATGATTATAGGGAACCATCATTGTCTTTTGTTTTGTAAGGACTTCTTCGTTGCTGCTCATTGTGCACCTGGATCAACTGAGTACTACCCTGCCCCAGGTTATGATTAAGGGTTTTAATTTTCGAAAAGAAAAAACTCCTACTTCTTTGGCTCAAAGGGGTTGACGAGGGATTATCTTCCTTATAACTCCAGTGTTTAGGAATTGAAACAATGCATGTACCTCATCAGCGGGGTTTGTTCAAAAGCATACTGTAGATTATGGTATCGTTTTCGTCATCCTCCCTCAAGAGGCTTAGAATTTTAGATTGAGCGTTGATCATCACACAAAAATATGAAAGCAATTTGCAATATAGTGAATACGAAATAATTACTTCAAAACAGACATGTGTAATGCATTAATGAAATAACAACGTTTGATATGAATAAAATGTTTAAACAATCAAAGAAAAATTCAACTTGAACATTCGAATGAACAAAAGTTTCTTAGTTTGCACTAGTCATCTCAGATGGAAGATTCTCAGCAGAAGATGTTCATTTTACCACCTGGCATGAACTCTAGAACCCTTCCGTCGATCCAGTCTTGAATCTTGTTCCTCAGGCTCCAACAGTCGTCAGTGTCATGTCCAGGACTGTCAGAATGGTAGGCACACCTTTCATCAGGATTGTACTTCAGGGAGGTTATGTTGAGAGTCTTAGGAGGATCCTTTAAAGCAATCAGCTTGACCTCCAACAAGCGTCTCAGTATCAGTGATGATGGTATACCAGTCTCCGAGAAATGTCTTCCAGACGTATTTCGCTTACGCCGATTACCCTGTTGACACTGGTGAGGTTGATGCTGGGCTTGTGACCATGAAGCAAACTGAGGAGCTTTTCCCCAGTCTTCTTGCCTCACAGGTGGTTGAATGATGGCTTGCTCTTCAACCTTAGATGTTTGCCCCAGTTGGTTATCCCGAAGCAGTTGGTTGACAAGAACCCTGAGCTCTCCTTGTTTTTGAGATAAGTCTTGGACAAGAGCCATTTGCCCCAGCATCTGGGTTCTCATTGTATCCACCTCAGCTTGTAGACGTTTCAGCCGTTCGTCCCTATCGTCTTCAGGACTGTTCCTGACCAAAGTCCCCATGAGGAGTGTTCTCAGCTCTTCCTGCCCCTTGGATAGGTTTAGGAGGATTGCTTTGAACTGAGTCTCTTGAGCATAAAGATCCTGATTGTCTTGTTGGGAAGCCATTGCTGAAATAAACAGCGAAGAAGGTAAGTGACCTGTCAAAAGGGTACCTGCAATGCAATGATATGTATGTATGCATGCGATGTTTTCAAGGATCTCGCGGGGTAAACAGAGAAACTTGTTAAAATTTGAATTTTGTAGCTTGATGGAAGGCACTGCATATTATTGAGAGTCCTTCTTCAAGAGTCAAGGCTCACCATATCGAGTGGGTCATAGCCCCTGACTCAAGTTATCAACCTTGGCTAGAGGAAAATAAATCCCCTTTGCCCCTTGCTAGACATTTTGGTTCATCATGACCTGCATCATAAACCCTTGAGATCCTTGAAATGGATTAGTCCTTATGCAGGATGTATGCAATGGTATGATGTTATGCTATGTATGGAGTGATGTAAGTAGGCCCTGTAATGAGTCCCAATTAAGGACTGTAGGCAAAACCTGCAATGAAACTCGTGTTGTTAGATAACAAGCATGCAAGTAGTCAAGTTTGAAGGCACACAAGTCACACGGAGAACCCTTAGAGTTTAGGCCAGCATGAAGTTTGGGTACTACCCTCTTTCAGTTTCGTTGGTTAAGACCTGTCCTAGAAAACAGTAACCGGGTTCTAGAGGATCCCAATATCACTGACTACCCTCAATCGGTCATAACTCCAGCATCACAATCTTTTCTTGCGGCCAGAACCATCGCGAGAGTTTAGCCTCAATGGGTGTATCATACTGCTACTGTTCTATGGCCAAGTTGGGTCAATTTAGGGTTCTAAGGTCGGTTGGTGCTTAATGACTCCTCAGAAGACCCATATTCTCCTCGTTGCAACACAAGGGATATCGGTACAGACCAAGGTGCCACACCAACATAGCCACTGCTTCACCCGTATCGGTCTACGCCGGACAGGTCCCTCACAGCTTATGCTACCTAAAAGGGTATCCCTATATCCGGGTTAGGATCTATGAAACTCCAAGACAATGTCCACAATAATAAAGCAAACAAAACATTCAATTGAAAACATAAGTATGATCTATCCTAAGGTACACCTCACTTTAAAGTATCCCCAGCAGAGTCGCCAGTTCTGTGATCGGTGGAAATAGAACTGACTATTTTTAGCTGGTTTCACGAAATGTCGCGGAAGCAAGAGTCGCCACCGTCTTTTATTTTCTCCAACATGGAAAGGACAAAAGCACAGCAAAATTCCTTATGAGATTGTTTCTCGGTTCGGGAGGTAGATTTATAGAAAGGGAAGGTGTTAGCACCCTTTCTATCCATGGTTATCCATGGGCTCTTAGGTACTTGCTCTTATGTTTTCAAAATGATGTTTGCTTTTCAAATGTGAGTGGGTTTGAAAAAAGTTTCTTTGAAAGATTTCTGAATAACTCTTGTATCTGTCCTCAAGAGTGTTTGAAAAATTTGTTTTGAAAGCTTTTGAAAGTGTGAGGTGTGAAAAGTATTTTGTTTGTTTTTGAAAAGAGCAAGTACCCATGAGTCATCTACCTACCCTAAGGAATTAAGCTGTGTAAGTGTCCTTTAGGTAGTGTTATCCCACCATTGAGAGGTAGGTAGCACCACCGTTGGAGGTGTTCGGGTCAATTCGATTATCGGGACAGTGTGGTCACCGAAGCAACAACAGGACACCTTAGAAGCTACCCTTATGTCCTTGATCCTTTTTAATCTGAGGCAACCGTTTCGAGGCAACTATTTCAAGGCAACTGGATCATGGACATAAGGACCGCTAAAACGTCCTATACTTGACGACCACGTTTCGAAGGCAACAAGTGAGGCGTACCCTAGAAGTGGTGTGTGTATTTGTGTGTTGTATTCAGTTAATGTTTTTGTACATGTTATGGGTGAGCTACGAGTTATTTTTATTTACATACATTCTTTCATGCAAGTTTAGCAGTTAAGGGGGTGCGGAAAGTAAATTGCGGAAACATAAATCCTACGCTATTACAAGGCGCGAGTCTATACATCGCCAAAAATTACAAAGACCCGTTTTTTGGTAAATGAGTACGGAAAGTAAATAAAAACAGTAAAAGTCCTAGTTACTATTACATGTCCGGAGCAATTACATAATAATAAACTATGCGCGAATAAAAATTAAATCGGAAAGTGCTAAGGGTGTTGACCCTTTTAAGAAAAGGAATTGATTTTTTTTGGTCTTTTTTGTAATTAAAATGAAATTAAAGCTAATTAATGACTAATTAATTAATTTAATTAAAAGAAAATATTTTTTTTGTTTTTTATGTTTTTATGAAATAAAAGAAATGAAATAAAATTAAAAGTTAATTTTTACCTAATTCTAGATTTATTTTAATTATTTAAGAAAAGGAATTAAACTTGCCTAATTTAAACTATTTTGGTTAATATTTATTTACAAAATAAAATAATAATAATAATAATAATAATAATAATGTAATTCTATTTTTTTTTTATGAAAATATGTTAATTAAGTTAATTTGTTAATAATAATAATAAAAATAAAAAGGTTAAAAATTAAAATAATAGAAAAACAAAACAAAATAAAAAAAAGGAAGTAAAACCAAAAGGGGGGTGTGGGCTGAAATTTGGAGGTGTTGAATTGAGAATTGTGGCCCATTTGAACAAGGCCTGTATGACTTTTTTGATCGCCTACAGCATGCTTGACTCCAGACCATGGTGTTCCTTTCTTTTTGTCCCCTGGATCTGCCTTGGATGACACTTGGCTTGTTGGGATATGAGATCTATAGTGTTCCTCTTTTGAGAATCTGCATATGAAAGCAATAAAAAAAATAGTGTGGAAATTATAAAGGGACCTGGGAAGAACTTGCAGCGCGGTATGAGCCTCAGGACTTGGCAAAGGTTGCTTGAGCTTCAGGGTGTGGCAAGGAATAGAACCACGTGCTTGTTTTGATCTGAAGATGCTCGCAACTATGTTTTAGAACTCTCACTTTTTGAATAATTTTTAGTTTTCTCTGGCCGTTTGTGCACTTTTTATAGGTTGTGAATGAGGCTTGCAAGGCTTGTATATATAGGCTTGGATGAGAATCAGTCACATTAAGGAGCTTTTAAGCCTTGCAATGAAGTTTTGATTTTCTCCATAATCACCATTGAAACAACTTGCCATATTTGTGAAAATTTGAATTTTCTTTCTTGGAATAGGCCTTGCACGAATTTGGAATGTGTTTTAAGGTGTATCAAAGCTAATCATCACAAAATATATCCCTCCATTAATTTCTTTGATTTTTATTTGAATTTTAAAGATTTAAAATGAATTAAATCAAATAAAATTAAATAAAAATGGAAAAAATAATTTTAAATCTTGAAATAAATTGTGGGACACGTGGGAAGCATGGCCAAGCTGAAACAAGTGGAAACAGTGGGCCCCTTTTGTCAAAAATGAAGTTTCAAGGATAATTGACTTTGGCTATTTCACAAAAATTTCCCAACTTCTCCAATGCATATCTTGCTCAATTTTGAAACTATGAACATGTTCTTGGAAATTTTGGAAAGGTCTTGAAGTCCTCTAACCAATGCCTTTGGTCCCATGTCATTTTGATTTACCAATCTCAAGTTATGGTCTTTGACTTAAAGTCCCTTTTTGTTGACTTTTGAAAATGACCTATAATGTTGAAATTGATAACTTTTTGTGAGAGCATTTCTTGGACTTGGAATGTGAAGATGAGTTGTAGGAAATGTCATCCCCTTCAAAATGAGCATTGGATGGAAGTTTTCTGATGAACCATGAAAAAGTTATGCCTTGGTCAAGTTACAGTTGACTTTTCAGCTGTCCAAAAATAGAAACTTTTGCATCTTGATGATTTTTGAGCCATTCTTGTGAAATCATGATCAAGACTTGATCAAATGATGATTGTGGCCTCAAAATAAGATATTGACCAAAAATTTTGACTTTTGACTGCCAAATGACCATTTTGTCCCTACAGTTGACTGTTGAGCAAATGGGACTTTTGACTGTGCAACTTGACCTTGTGAGCCTTGAAACTTGACATGTAGGTGCTTGACAATGTATATGAGCATAGGGGACTTGATTGAGCCCTTGAAAACCTCAACTTCCTTGCAGGAACCAAAACCCTAGTTTGATTGGCTTTAGGAGAGTGGTTGACTGTGTAGCCCTTGAGTAGACCTTGAACAATTTGGGGAAAAACTTTGAAGATTATGGGAGGGAAAATTTTGGGGTACAACACATACAAATATAGAGGAAAATATAATTTTGTGTTTAATTGTTCATACATTACCATAAAAAAATTTATAATTGTCAAAATAAGTTTATAATTTGATACATAAAATTGCGCGTTATTATTTTATCTAAATCTAAAGAATGATATAGACAAGATTGCATTCTTAAATAAACATTATACAAATAATACGATAAAATATATTTTGTGAGAATAGTATTTATAAATGAATAATATTTTATTTTTTTATGATTTGTAAATTAAAATAAATATAATACAAAGTATGATAAAATATACACATAATACATGTTGATTTCTCTAAATAATTAAAGAAATATATATTGGTTAGTAATATTTTATAACATAATGCGGTTTTGTTTGATTTGGTTCGGTTTGTAAAATATAAACCGTAAACCGAACAGAACCGCGCGGTTCCCTGAGAAAATGACCCAAACACATCCGAACCAAATGTGGTTTTTTGCGGTTTCGGTTTGGTTCAATTCGGTTTTGCGGTTTTCTATTAGGTCGGTTTGATTTTGAACACCCCTAGCTTTGATGATAGAATGAGCTCTAAAGGAGGATATTCTAGTGAGGAAGGAAGTTTTGGCTCAGCCAAGTCTACTGGTCCTGAAGACAGTTAGACTATTTGATGTTTACTTATCTGAACCCTTTGTTTATTTTTGGCACTTGAATGTGCTTGACATTTGAGTTCTATGGTCTATACCGAAATTACTGATACACTCTTGAATACATCCTTTTATTTGGCATATTAAGACTAAAAAGGGGGAGAGAAACTGATTGACTGACGTGACTGACCACTGACTGACCATTGATTAAGGGGGAGCTTAATACTTGAGGGGGAGCCTCATGTCTCAAAAGATATTCTGACATCTCCTATTCTAACAGCTAACTGCTAACTGAGTTGTTTTTGTTTTTCTTGCTTTGATTATGCTGCTGCTCTGATAATTCTCTGATAATGTTCTGATAATGTGCTCTGGTAATGTTTTAGCCAAAATTTTCTAAAGGGGGAGTTTGTAAGTGTTTGTTGGCAACAATTTTGGTAAAACAATGACTTGATGATGTTTTGCTAAATTTCCTAACATTTGAAGCAAAACTATTTTGAATGATGTCAAAGCAGATGTCTTGACATATGCCTCCTGAACTGAACTCAGCCCAATATCAGTTCATGTTTTCTGTTTCCTGATTTCCCGCGTATCATAATTCAGGATTTATGACTCATAGGCTGCAAAAAATATGGAGGAATATTTTTCTATTTGAATTATCTTTATGGATTATATCTTGGCATGTTTTCATGGAAATATTCAAAAGATTTGAATATTTGTTTTTCAGCCCAACCCCTTTGTTGCGCATATATAAGGACCTGCTTCCTTATTCAGAACTTCAAATTTTGAAGAAGAATACTTTCATTCTGTCTTAGAAGTCTAAGTCTTTTAATTGTCAAACACTCTAGTGTTGAATTAATGCTTGTGTTGTTATTTGGGTTGTTAGTTGTGTATCATTCATAAGCTTCTAAGCAATGAATGATTGCAGTTTTTAAACTTATTATTTTTGTTATTTCTTCACTGCAAGTGATTGAAGGGATTTGAGGAGGGCCTCATACCTAGGTGAGTCTTAGGTAAAAGTATAGCACTGGTAGTGATTAAGTGATTAGATTGTAAACTAGTTATTTACTGAGGGTCTATGAATTGATACTATTTAGTGGACTTGTCCCTGCCTTGGTAGCCCCCCAGAGTAGGTGTTGTTGTACACTGAACTGGGTGAACAATCTCTTGTGTTTTTACTGCTTTTGTTATTACTGCTCTTTACTTGTAAACAAATATTTGTGTCATGACATCTCATTCGACATCACATATCGGATACCAGAATTTCACAAAACCATAAATATATATTTGAAACACGTTCCTGAAGATGACTTCATCTTCTTCCTCGCGCCAACAATTTTGAAAATTTTAACTTCATCAATTCTCAACCCTTTTCAAAAGTGTAAACATGAAACTTGTGCATTTTTCCACCATGAATCCAACCATGTAACTAACTTAAGCTAACACACAAAGATAAGGATGAATTTTATTGGTACCGAACTTAACCCTAAATTTTCAGAAAGTTCAAACCCAAAATTCTCAATGCACAATCAATATAAATGAAAATCATGGACATGGTTAGCTTCAGAGAAATGATATTTACATTTATACTTCAGAATGTATGTACAAAAGATGCTTGTATCAAGATATCACAGTTGAAAAAACTTACTTTGAAGTGAGAATTGTGTATGCAGTTTGAGAAACCTTTGAGGTGTCCTATTGATCTGTTTAGCTTGCCTAGACCTCCCTGAGTGTGTTGCAACATTTACTTTTCTTTGAAAGTCCCTGAATCTCCCTACTCAAGTCAACCTGCAAGCTTGATTTTTGAAAATGGTAGATGATGAAGATGGAGTTACAATCAAGAAATAGGTGTTAGGATGGCTTGTATATGAAGTATATTAAGTGTTTGTATGATTAGAAATGGAAACACATGAGTAGATTTTGATTTGGTGGTTTGAAGCTCAAAAATGTCAAGTTATGGCCAATTTTGTGTTGCATAATTCTTGGGAAGTTTTAGGGTGCTTGAGCTCGTGTCTTTTCTTTCAATAGACTTGTATATTTGTATGGAAAATGTTAGATATGTTTTGCACAACGGATTTCTGAGTTGTAGGGTTTTGGCTATGTGGCTTGCTTTTGAAGAAAAGTGGAAAACAAGTTTCAATGTGTGGTACAAGCATGGTCTGAAGTTGTTGGAGGCCTTAGACCTGTTTCTTCTGGTTTTTACATTGCTTGTATTCATATGAAACAAGTTGGGAGCTCAAGAAGTTAACTTTTCATAAAGGCTTGCTTTACTAGAATGGAAGTGGTGACTTTCTCCCTAAAATGGCAAAATGCTTTGGACAATGCTTGAATCAATTGGGAAATTGATCAATCAGTTGTGCAAACATTAAATCAAGGAGTTATTTGCAAGTTAGTAGCCTACAAATCAAGATTATGCACCATGGCTCATGGATATGGTTATGTGTTCATCACAAAATTGACTTGTAATTCAAGTTCGAAACACTAACTTCATCTCTTCGATTCTCCTAGCTCAAGAATGATCTTATTGAGTTCTTGGACATTTTGAAAATCTTGGAACATTATCTACAACTTTAATGTTGGAACTTTTGACAAAATCCTCTTGGAGCTTGGTGAAAATTGGCCAAGAAGTTAGGTCAAAAATTTGCCAACACTAGGTCAAATTTTCAGTAAGTGTTTTTAGAAAAAGTGCACGATTTCATGAATTTATAACTCAAAATATAAGAACCTCTAGGATTTTATCAGTAAAGAAAAATTTCATATCTCATCAAGATCTACAACTTTTATGTTGGAAGTTTTCTTTGAATCATCTTGCATCTTGGTGAAAATTTGGCATGAAGTCATGAAAAAAATAAGATTTAAAACACTTAGAAAATTTTCTAAGTCTTGAAAACTTTGACTCTTTCAAAGACTTTTTAATTTCTTGATTTCTTGATGATCAAGCTTCATATTTTGAATGTATTGATAAATTGTGACCTTTGAAATTCAATTTTGATCAAAAAACCAAATTTTGACTTTTGATGTATCAGTTGACTTTTCATTAGTTGACTAAATTTAAACTATTAATCAATTGATCTTGAGAGATGAATTGAGTCATGAAATTAGGTCAAAATGATGTACTTGAATCCTTGAGATCATATATAAACCAATAAGCCATGTATTTGGTCAAAGAAATAAAAAATCAAGCCTTCTCAGTCAAAACCCTAATTTTGACCATTTTGCCCTTTTGATGATTTGAACATTTTTCTAGGGGAATTTTGATCCAAACTTGATTAAATTATGAATAGTACTTTAAGATGTTGATGTTTGTCAAAAATCTTGAAGTTTGACTATATGTTTACCACAATTGACTTTTTACCCAATACAGCTGATTTTTAGTCATCTGGTCAATTGACTGAGCAAAATTGTGATTCAAGACTTGAAACTTGAAATGAGTATTCTTGGAGGTCTATATTGATCCATGAATGTCACTTGAGGCATTATAATTCAAATTTTATTTGAGAAAACCAAAACCCTAATTTGAGGTATCAGTGTTTAGGAGATGGTTTGACCTAGTCAGCACTTGTACATGCTTGAACCATTGAAGGTCTTTGCGAGAAATGCCTTGAGAAAAGAGAGGGAAAATTTTGGGGTACATCACACTGCCATCTCCATCCTCACCTTACTAATCACTAAACCATAATTCTTTTCTTTTGATTTCTACTCCAGAACTCTAAATTCAACCATAACCAAGAACCTAGACCCTAATTACCTGATGATGTTTAACAGTTCCAGAGCGAAACGTTAGGGTTAACTCTCATGATGCTACGCTCTATTTCACGATGACAAAAGATACACAAAGAGATGAAGAATGAAGAAGTTTCAGAGTTACCAACCTACGGAATCGAGGCTTGTTCCGATGACTTTTGATGTAACACTTGAAGATGATGATAAAGAAGGCCAGAGAGGGGGTTCCAACGATTAAGGTAAAAATTTCCTGCTTACGATTTAATCTTTTTCTTCCTCTTTCTTCTTTTTCTATTTTTCAATTGTTATTGTTCTTCCTAGAGCACTGTGATGGCGTTGCGGGATCGATATGGACACGTAATTGTTGAAGTTGTTATGATGTCGATTTATAAGCAGAGAAACATGGTTGTTGCTGTGATGCTGAGAGTTTTGAGTTGAACCGGAAGATTCAAGAAGATGAATATTGAAGCATGTCGAGGCAGTAACGGTTGTACAAATTGATGAGTGAAAATGGAGTTCAGAGAATTTGCAGCAAGAGAGAGTGTTTGAAGGTGAAGAAAGGTTCAGAGAGAAAGATGAATATTGAAAGTGGAGGATGAAGATAATGAATGATGTGTGTGTTGAGATAGAGTGAAGTATGTTAGAGATTCTTCAAATACTTTTTGATATGAAGTTCAGAGATTGGGGTGAAAAAGTGGTGGTTCAGAGGGTATAGTTAAGAGAGATTGAAGGTTGAAGAAAGATGGATGATGGAAAAATGAAGTGTCAGGAATGTTGATTCTCTAGAAAAAATGTGAAGAAAAAATCCCTATTATTGATGAAGGATGCAGTTTATATAATCAGTTAGAAGCTGCAAAAGTTGGTTAGAGGTAAGTGGATCTGAGCCCTCGATCTTGAATTTCAGTTACGGATTCAATGGTCAGATTGAGGTTTGTTAGAAGTTAGTTTTGTAGTTTGAAATTATGTTAGTTAGTTAGTTAGTTAGTTAGTTAGGTTTTTGTTATGACAGTTATAGAATGAGCTGGCATAGTTAGTTTAGAAGTTAGTTATACTAGTGTAATTTCTGTTATAGGATAGTTAGAAGGCTTGGGATTCAGTTGGAAGTTTAGGACGTGCAGGGACTATTTTTGGTTTTATTGAAGTTAATGTCTTTTCTGTTTTATATGCAAGTATTTCTCTCATGTTTTATGTTTCTGTTATGAGTAGCTTGGTGCATGTTGGTAATGTTGGTGTATATTGCAGCGTGGCTGCAAGTTTGTAGGGGATTCATATGCAGCATCATGTTTTTATGCAGGTATGTGGTGATGGGCCTATGGTGGCAGTGAGTTTGGTTTAGGTAGCTGGAAATGTGTTGGAAGCTGGCATGGTGCAAGTCGTGGTCCTTTTATGGGCAGCCTTGTGGAGAATTCGAGGGTAGGGGCATGGAGTGCAAGTCGGTCATCATGTGAAGGATTTGTTTATTAGATATTATTCTTAACTTAACGCATATTTGCAGAGCTGTAATTATTGATTTAATCAACTATTTTGGACAGGTTGGTGCTTACAGGTCTCGTTCTCTGTGAATGGTGCAGTTCAGGCTCATGGCTCATGTTGAACAAAAACATGGTTGAATTTAATTGGATTATAGAATTTGGGAAAGACTCATGGAACTTGGTTGAAGAAATATGAAGTCATACATGAAGCTTAGTCTAGAGAAATGGAATACAATTTCAGGTCATGGAAGTTTATGGCATGATCATGAAGTTTTAGTGAAGATGGAAGCAAGTCATATATTGTCAGTTAGTTCAAATGGCTAAAGAGAAAAGCACAGTTGTCTTAGAGCATGAGTTTAGTTATGTTTAGGTTCAACGTATTGGTTTTTCACGTGGTTTCTTGATGTAAAGTGATGGCCATAATTGTGATGTAGTATAAGTTGTAATGAAAATATGCTTGAATGTTCTTGTAATGATATGGTAATACAAAGCTTCTTGTAAACCTTTGAGCTAAATAAAACTTCATACATTCCAAGTGAATTTCTTCTAAACTGCATATCTTTTCTCTTTTGACTTTGAAATGGTATGAATGACGTAAGCCTCTCATAGTGAACTTGAAATTCTTTGTAATGGACATGATGTAATAGATTTGGACTTTGTAATCTTGTAAATTTTCAATGAAATTTGGATGATAACTCTTTTTTGTTCCAAAAATTCAAGATCCTTCAAGAATGATCAACATAAGCTTGGCAAATTCCCCTTGAATTCCTTTGAAGAATGATGTTTCTAATGAATGAACTTGCTTAAGCTTTCATGAATTTTAATGACAATCTTGAACCTTGTATATAGTTGAAATTTGAACTTCGAATGAAGTATTAGAATGAATATTTGGATGATGAATATGCCCTATGATTTGAATTAGAACTCGTGACTTATCCTTTGATTTCAAGATGAACCCCAAATGGATTTCTTTGTACTTTTAAGAAACTTTGATTATCTTGATAGATCTTCAATTCCAAATCTCAAAGACAAATTCAAGTCCCCTTGAGCCCCTTACTTCAAATTTCAATTTTTCTTGCAATTTAAGTAATAAGCACTTGATGAGAGAAATGATCTCCTTGATCAAAACTTCACCCTTCTACATAACTCAATTCAATCCATAAAATAACATGTCTTGACAAAATCATTGTCGTGAGGAATCTTGTAGAAGATAAGTCTTGAAGTATGAATCCAATGAAACTCAGTTGATGAATATTAACAAGCTCAATCATCATGAGATGTAAACCTTAACCATCATACTGAATGATGAAATACCTTGAGGTTATGGAAAGAAACCAAACCCTAGCTCTTTAATTAGACCCTTGATGAAGCAATGAGAATTTGCTTAGAAGCTCAATGATGAAGGAGGTGGCTTAAGATGCCGAAGAACGCCAAAACCCTAATTTAAAGCACTCTCAGTTGAAAATCCTGATGAGGTCTTAAGGGTACACAAATGAACCTTAGCACTTGACCTTGAGATAATCTTGTGAACATTTGATAATTGAGAAAGGTTGAGAAGTGAAGATGTTTTAACATCTCATTTCCTGATAACTCTGAATCAAGAAAGAACCCTAATTCAATGACCATTTATCCAAGTACCGGGCTTTATTATTAGTGGATGCGTGAGGTGTTAGATGGTCTAAATGGGAATGTACGATGATGAGAATGAGATGCGTAAGCCATATGATTTTTATATAAGGGTAGGAAAAATTTAGGGTATGACACAATCAATGATATATGGTGTTAGTCAAAGTAGAAGCAAAGAAACATGTTACAAATCTAACAATAACAATCAATTTTTTATAGAGAAAATCAACCTATATCTCCTTTTTTTGTATCATTATAATTCTGCACAGACACGAAAATTTAATGTTGCGCGAAAACCAAAGTTTATCAGAAACTCTGAGAAAACTAACTCTAAATGACCCAAAAGATTGTGGGTACCAAAAGAAAAGATTGTATATGTTGCAGCAGCAAAATTAAAACACCAATCATGACACGTGGACTTTGGATGCTTGTGACACACAACAAGAAGAAAACATATATTCCAAGACCTAGAATCTAAAAGGCTGGGTACTAATCTTCAAAAGGATTTAGAAATAAATTTTTTTCAGAAAAAAGTACCTAAAACATTGATAAGAATCGGGTATCTAAGTCTAAAAGTACTTAAGAGAGTGCATAATCAGATGAACGAGAAAAGTGAGGAAACCAGAGGAATTGGACAATCAAGGATGGGGAAACTACTTTCAATGCTTCCATGGTCCTATTTACACTAAATTGGTAAACGATTCTTGGAGACAAGCAGAAGCTTACGAAAGATACATAGTGTTGCATGTTCTGGGTAAAAAGGTTGTGACCACAGAAAATTCTATAGCTACCTTGCTTGGAATCGAAAACGTTAGAGGAAAAAGGATCCATCGTATGAAGTCAAAATCACACTTTCTGAAGCGTGTAGTAAATCCTGCAATTTTTACATAAGGCAATCGAAATTCATCTAAAATAAAATCATCTTCTAAATGTAAACATCTATCAAAGAATATGAAAGTGTGGTTCAAAATTATTCAAGGATGCATACATCACAAACCAGCTTCCAGTGCATCCAGTAATGTAAACACTGACCAGAAACATATTTTGTACTATTTGATGAAGGGAGAAAATGTTCACCTACCATCTCTTCTCTTTAATTATCTGAGAGATACTGTTATAGAGACGAGAAACGGTGAAACTAGAATTGCTACAAAGAACTACATTCCTCTTAGCATACTCATTTCAGATATTCTGATTGAAAATGGCCTTATTAAGTATTTGCATAGTCTAAACATTTTGGAAGTTGCTCATACAGAAGTTGGAAACCCATTCAATGGTCATAATCAGCCTAAAAGTAATCAACATAGCATGGGCTTTAATTCCTCCAAGTGGGGCCTCAGATTTCAATAGCATTATAAATAATAGGATGATAGTGGATGGATATCCTCTTTTCACTAAGCTTGATCCACTTGATGTTGTAGCCTGTGATACGGTGGGAGAACTGACTATGAGTTTTGCGTTTGTATTCTCACTTGTTCAGTTGAGCAAGAGTCGCCACCGACTTTTTATTTTATCCTAAAGGAAAGGTTAAAAAAGCACAGCAAAAACCTTTTGTGATATTTCGTGGGTTCGGGGGGTAGATTATGAAAAGGGAAGGTATTAGCACCCTTTTCATCCATGGTTATCCATGGGCTCTTAGTTACTTGGTTTTTTAGATCACTTGCCTTGATTTTCGATTGCTTTGAAATTGTGGTGTGTGTGTGTGTGTTTTGAAAATGTTTTTGAAGAGATGCCTTGTTTTAGGCAACCAATGTATTCGACTCGTGTTTGAGTGTTTTACAAAAGTGTGTATCTTTTCGAAAAGATGTTTCAAAATGTTTTTGAGAGTTTTGTTTTGAAAGTGTTTGTGGAGTGTGGTTTTTGAAAAGAAGGCAAGTGTTTTTGCAAGTTGATCTCAAGTAACTAAGAGCTTTGTCTACCCCTATTGTACTCAAAGGTTTTCTCTATGTTTTCAACCCTTTTTAACAATTTTGTTCCACCATTGAGTTTGATGGACAATCTTGCGTTTAGGATGTTTAACGGGACGGGTGCGGGTCATCGTATGGACCATGAAGGCAATGGTGCCAAGTGTCTTTGGCAATTTTGCTTTGAAGGGACTATGATCATTCCATTTAGGCAACTTTCGAAAGCGTCATCGAGGGACTTATGATCATTTGAATTTGTTTTGCCAAAGAGACTCGACGTGCAAGCATGGCCCATTTTGGAAGGCAACATGTGGGATTACCCTAGAGGGTGCAAGTGTGATTGTGTATTGATTTCATGTATTTGTCTTGTATTAGGTTATCTAGCGTTTGATTTTATGTACATGCAAACCCTAGGTCTAACCATGGTATAATTCGAAAGCGATAAATTGCGGAAATGTAAAGTCTACGCTATTACAAAATAAGTATCCGGGAGTGGGGGTACAAATTTACAAATGGGGATGAGACTTTAGGAATATAGTGTCCAATAGATTACAACCAAATCGAATCGATCAAATGTAAAATGTAACGAATATACAAAAATAAGCAAATGTATAATGTATCAAATGTAAGTACATTGTGTAAGTGTATGTGTATATGTGTATGTAATTATTTACAGGTGCGACAAATGTGAATTTAAAAGGTATTATTAAGCATTGTTTAACCTAATGGTGAGAATTAAATGTTTATTTACTTAATCTTCGTAATCTTGTATTTTCTTTGATATGTACAAAAAAGAAAATTTAAGGAAAGAAAATGTTCTAAGTTTGAAAATTGTCATTTTACATTTGATATAAAAAATGTATCTTTATATTTTGTTTAATATATAAAAAAGAATCTTTTAATTAAATGTTAAGGATTTAAATTATGTATAAAAAATGTATTTTATTTATTATGTACAAAGAGAAAGTTCTAATTTTAAAGAAAGAAAAATATTAACTTTTAAAGGAGAAATTATGCAATCATGTAGAAAAGAAACATTTTTTTTAATAAAAAGAAAATGTTTTAATATTTAATATATTGTGTATATTAAGAGAATGTATTTAACTAAAAAAATGTTTTAAGTTAAACAAAGAAAAAGTTTTAATTAAAAGGACATGTTATATTCAAGATAATGATTATGTTATAAAAAGAAAAAAATAATTTGATGTAAGAAAATTTATGTTAATTTGTTAACAAAAATTAAATCTGTTTTATAAAAAAGAAAGGGTTAAGTTTCTGAATGGGCTTTGGGAGCCTTATGGCCCAAACAGAAAAAAGGATGAGGGGGGTGGTTTAATGAAACGTGCTTAAGCATTTGAAAGGGTTAGGCCCAGTTTACTTGAGACAAAGTTTTTAGGGTTAATTGGTTTGTGTTCAGTTGAAGCTAGCTTAGGGTTTGTGTACACTGAAGCGCCGTTTGTTTGCTTCGTTCGTCTTCTCCGATTATCCTCTAAATGTAATCTCCTCCGCCTAGCCACCAGCGCAACCGTCTCCCCTTCTCCCTCAGTGCACTGTTCAGAAGACGCTTGCAAGGTTCGGTCGTATTAAGGCTTTCGTTATATCTTTGATTTTAAGCTTTGATTGGATTCTGATTTACATGTTTTATTTCATTATTTGACATGCATGCAAGGATTATAGGAAGGCTACCTTTCTGAGATGGAGGAGGAGGCGAGCGCGGAGGTGCTTGGAGGCTTAATGGCGAGGAGAACGTGATGACGAACGTTTTTCTTGAAAATGGATATTTCGTATCGCTTCCTTCAGGTTTTATGATGTCAAGCTGAAAACCTTTTGATTTCAATTTTCTTCTTCTCGTTTGTCTTGATGCCTCACTTCTGTATGATGTTTGCTTGATGATTTGTTCTTCTTCTGCTTCTCTTGTTAGCCTTGGTATGCTTATGTCGCCTTGAGTTGCCTGACTATTGTATGACTTGATTATTCCCCTTCCTTTCGTTGGCTCGTAGTATGCTTGGCCTTTGATGATTGCTGTATGGTTTTGAATTTGTTGGCCCAATGATGAAGAAATTCTGAGGGTCTTTGTTGCCTTTGAATGCTAGTTAGGGTTTAAGCTTATTTGGAGCCCTAGGCTTTGAAAAGCTTAGGGGTTTGTGTTTGACACTGAGTTGCCTGAGTATGCTTGGATATTTGTCCCTGAGTTGCCTTGCTTTGAGTTGCCTCAGTATTTCTTTATCTCCTCCTTCTATTGCCTTGAATGTTTGCCTTTTTTACTGCCCAATGATGAGTTTTCTGAGGGCCTTGAGGGTTTGGTTTTGGATGCTTTGGACAGGTTTTTAGGTTGTGGCCTTGTGAGGTTTCTATTGGTTTATGGTTTCTCAGTTTAGGCTTAACAGGTTTTGAATGGCTAGGCCTGGTATCTGGTACAGGTTTGAGCTCTTTTGGTTCTTTAGGCTTTCAGGCAGGTTGAGTTGTGGTGAACTTGTGGCTTTTTACTGGTTTTTTGGTTTTATGTGGGTTTGAGGACTGGGACTTGCAAGGTTTATAGGTAACGGCCTTGTGTGAATAGCAGGGCTTGACAGGGTATGAGGGTTTATGCAGGTTCTGAATGGTTCTTGCACAGGTTTGTATCTTTTTGTGTGTTTATGTTACAGGCTTAGAGTTTAGGGGGCTTGTAAACTAGCTTTTTGGTTTGATATGCTTGTGGTTATATTGGTTATGCTGGAGGTTTTTGAAAACTGGTGGAAGGCAGGCCTTAGGCGCAGGTTTTCTGAGTTTTTTTGCTTGTTTTGAGTTTGACTCCAGGTTTATGTTTCAGCTTGGCCTGGTTTTTATGTTTATGCAGGGGATAAAAGGCTTCAGCAGGTTCTGGCTGTGGCTTGACAGGGTTCAAGTTTTTATCTTTGATATCTTTGTTATGGTTGTTTTGCTGCCTCCTCTCCTCTCTGTACTGTGTTCAGTTTTGTTTTATATATCTTTCTTCCTGCCTAAAGCCTTGTAAACATGCTTTCTTTTTCTCTTCTCTCTCTCTTCAGTACAGTTTAGCATTAAAATAATGTTTATGCTTTGTACTTTTTTTTTTCTGAAAGGGCAATTTTTTTTGGGAAATGATGAAGAATTATGTTGCTTGCATATCATGCTTTCTCTGCATTTTTGTCTCTTCTTTTGACAGCTTCTTGATATCTTTCCAAATCTTCTTTTTTGATAGCTTTGAGTAGCCTTGTACAGTTTGACATTTTTGACAGAAAGTTGAATTTGGACTTTTTAGTTTGATTTGAACTGTGCAGTTTGTTGTTTGAGATTTGAACTATGCAGTTTGATAATTTGACTTGTGCATTTTAGCAAAATAAAAATTCGTCCCTCTTTGTGAACCGGGAGAAATCCCGTGATTTGCAGAGAGGGTTAACTGATCCCAATCAGTTGCCCTTAATGATGAACTGTAATTTTATCTGTCTCTTTTATTTATTTATCAGCTATTGACTTTCCTTTTTTTTTCATTTGCAGATAAAAAAATGAATGGAGCACTGGAGCAAGGGATGGCAGATGAAGAATTGAAGATTAGAAAAATGTTTAGGATAACTTTTTTTATTTAAGTTTAAATAAAATGTAAAATCATTGTTGTAAACAACAAAACAATTGTACAATTAATTTAAAAATCAATAAAAGTTTCTTTATCCAATTAATTATTTTTCCTCCTGTTGTTTATTTATTATTTATAATTCTTTAATTAAAATAATTGAAAATAAATTCCAATCATTTAATCTTAGAATAATAAATAATTTAAATAAACAATGCTTTAGCATTTGATCAGTTAAACCCGGCATTTCCAACATTCAAAGCAAAACAACAGTTAATCACAACAACTGATCAGACGCATTCCCCTTTTTACTGATTTTTACCAAACACTGCAAATTCAAACTGAATGTATCCTTTTACTGGTTCAATCACACAGTGCGAACTCAATCCAAATTTTTCAATCCAAATCTCAGCATAACTTGAAAAGTGCTGTAGAATTTAAATCTTTCTGAGAACGCGCGCACAAAAACCCTAATTCCTGATTAAATGCCAAATAACGTTCGCCTGATCCAAGTTGAGCCAAAATCAACCAAAACCCTAAGCCAACTGTTTGAAACATTCTAGAGCCCTGAAAATCAATAAAACCCTAATTGTGTCTGACTGACGAGAAAAGTCTGTTTGATCGATTCTTGAGCCAATCTGAAAAATCAGGAAACGCCTGAAGCTGTGATTTCTTGAGGAAAAATGCGAGGGCAAATTTTGGGGTACAACATAGCCACTATTTGAAAAGTTTTGAGGCTGATAGAGTAGACATTTCTGGAATTCCTTTTGAAGATCTCATGGATGCACCTTCTGAATCTTCATCATCTAAGAGAAAAGGAGACTCTCAGGAGAAAATGACATAAAAAAAGAAGCAAAGACTTCCAGTGTTGTCAACATCTGTAACTTACTTGAGAAACACTACTTCTGCAACTTGTGGTGAGTTACTTAGTAAATACTCACGCTCTCAAAATACTAGTACTCTTTGTTCTGACCTTAAAAGAGTTACTTCATCAACTTCTATGCTACCTCCATAAATTACTACATCTAATCTTCTTGAGAAATTTGAAACTCAAATTCCCTCACCAATCACTCCTAAAATCTTTTTCAAACCACTAACATTCACACCCTCTACATCTTTTTCTTCACCAAATTTAGTTTCTACATCCTCCGTAAATGTCTTTTCCATACTCCCTCCAAAAATATCTTCTCAATCAACAAATTTCAAAGATGCAACCACAACCGTGTCCATTTCAGAAACTTCAATTCATGAAGTAAACACACATTCATATGCAATGCCTATTTCTAATAACCAACCTTCTGACAATAATCTCTCAGTCACCACCAACTCGCCTGACTCTGACGAAATTGTTTCCAATTAAACTACTTTTGATAAAGAAACATATCCTAATCCAAAACTGCATAGCCTTAACCTTGATGAAGTAATATCTAACTTTAAGGATAATGCAGTAAGATGAGTCAAGAGACTCACTGAGAAATCCAGCATCAGCCACTACTCTTCAAGGGTAAACTAAAATGGAGCAGGTTCAACAAATAGATAGTCGTTGAAGCCTTAAGAATAAAAAATCTCTCTAGTCAGACTCGAGAAAAGACTGTTCAAGAAGCAAACGAGAAACATCAGGCCTTAGACGCAATGAAAGAAGAAGAAGAAGAAGAAGAAGAAGAAGAAGTTGCACTAAAATAGGCTGAAGATGAAGTTTCCAGAAAAGAAGCCACTGAGAAATCTGTTGTAGACAGTTCTGAAGCTTTAGAAACTTCCGTTGTTCTACAAAATCTTGAGGAATTGAAAAAGGAACAAATGCGAGTCAATGAAAAATTTGATAAACAGTAAGCTTTCAACATGATAATTTCAAATACACTTAAGCAGATTCTTCATAAGCTCTCGTCTTCTAACCCTTAGGCACTTCTAGGAAAACCTATTTTGATGTTTCTATCTTATTTTTTTGTTTTTCTCCCATACTCTCTATCTTTCAATTAATGAAATATCTTTTTTATTAAGGAAAAAGGGGGGAGAAAGCATAATGATGATTTTGATGCATACCTGTGATACGGTGGGAGAACTGACTTGAGAGTTTTGCGTTTTATCGCAAATGTTGCGGTTAGCAAGAGTCGCCACCGACTTTTCTTTTATCCAAAAAGAAAGGTGAAAAAGCACAGGAAATACCTTTGAGATTTGTTTCTTGAGTTCGGGGGGTAGATTATGAAAAGGGAAGGTGTTAGCACCCTTTTCATCCATGGTTTTCCATAGGCTCTTAGTTACTTGCTAGATCACTTGCTTTTTGTTTTGAAATTGTGCTTTGTGTGGTTTTGAAAGCATTTTATAAAAGAGGCCATTGTTTAGGAAACCTTTGTAATGATTCTCGTTCGTAAGAATGTATACAAAGATGTTTGTCTTTTTGAAAATGTTTTCAATGTTTGTAAAATGTTTGGAAATGTGTATGTTTGTTTTGAAAATAGCAAGGATAGTTGTTTGGAAATAGAGCAAGTAACTAGAATCAATCTACCTACTCAAATGTCTTTCTTATTCATTTTCTATTCCTTTGACATGGTTGTCTTATCATTGATTTGGTAAGCAACCCTATCTTTGGATGTAAACGGGACGGGAGTGGGTCATCGTATAACCATGATTAGCAATATTGCAAAGTATCTTAGCATTTTTGAGGGACCAAGATCATTTTGTAAGGATACTTTGAATAGCGTCATCGGGGGACTATGATCTTATATTTGTTTGTTTTGTCAAGATACTTCGCATGCATAATATGGCTATTTTTGTATAAGGCAACCAAGTGGAGAAACCCTAAGGGTGCTTGTGTGCAAGTGTGTTATTTTCATGCTTTGATTTTGTCTTGGATTTAGGGTTTTCTATTTGATTTGTTTTTATCTTGCCATGCAAACCCTAATTACTATCATGGTATGTAAAAGCGGTAAATTGCATAATTTAAAGATTACTACGCTATTACAACATTTTTTATGGGAGGGGGGAATACAAAATTGTGAATGGGGATTTGCAATAACGCAAATCTAAATAAGCTATTACAACCAAATCGAATTTGTACGAATATTGGAATAAACAAATAAAAAATGCAATATTATGTATATGCAAGAAAAAGATTTTGTTTTGTTTTTTATGTGAAGAGAAACTAAACCTAATAACTTAAGAAAAAGAAATTAATTCTAGAAAACAAAAGTTAACCCTAATTTCTAATTTAAAAGAAAAAAGTTCTTATGTATTATTTTTATGTATTTTTTGTATTAAAAACAATAAATAATATTTTATGAAAATATTTAGCTTTTATATGCTAAAATAAATATTCACGGAATGAAAAGGAAATAAAAATAATTAACCTAATTCTATTATATTGTATTTACAAGTTTATTTAAGAAAAATAATTAATATATAGTATAATAAAAATATTTTTTATGTGAAAATAAAATAAAATTAAAAAAAATGCAAAATTTATCATATTTATATTTTTCATGATTTTTATGTATTAAAGAAAATATTTAATATAACAAAAAAAGAAAATAAAACAAATAAATAAAAGTATGGGTCAGGGGGTATCCTGAGAAACCAGGTGGTGTTATGTTAGAAAAAACGCTAGGCCCAATGTTGAAGTCCATCCTGCAAAACAGCAAAAAATGAAATTGGAAAAATATGAAAAAAAACAAAAGGTAGCGCCAAGGTTCGAACCCACGACCTATGCATTTCCAGCGCGCTACCTTGCCACTGGGGTGGCTGTACATCCGTTAGCTTATGTGAAACAAGAAAAACATAACATAAAACGCTTCCATGGCCCTGTACTTCGTCTTCTTCCTCTAGCCAGACAAAAGCTCTGTATCTTTCTCATCTCTCCATGAAAATGGAAACTTCCAATATGAAAATGATAGTTCTCATTCCCACGATCTCAACTGTGTAACTTAAGGAAACTAACAATCAAAGATTAAAACGAATTTTAAAAGCCCTAATTTTAAACCTAATTTTTACAGGAATTTGAACTTCAAAATTCTCTATACATAATGATCAGAATTGAAATCTATGCACATGGTTGGCTTAAACACTATAATATCTACATTTTTCTTCACAAATCATGGCCAATGGATGCCTGTATGAAGAGATAGAAGTTTGGATTCTTACCTCTTTCAGCTGAGATCATGAATGGAGTTTGAGTGAGATTTAGGAAGGCTTGAAGGTTGCTTTAGCTTGCTTGAAACTCCCTGAGTGTGTTCCAATCCTTGCCTTGCTTTGGAAGTGCCTGGAACTCTCTATCCAAGTCAACCTGCAAGATTTGAAAACAAAAATGGCAGATGAAGAAGGAGGAGTTACAGTGCAGGGATGATGGTCTGGATCACTTAGATATGAGGTAGGTAAAGTGTTTGAATGATTAAAACTTAAAATGCACGAGCCAATTTATGGATTGCTATGCTTAAGCTCAAACTGCAAGTTTTGACAATTTTTTTGGTAATATGGAGTGTTCGAGTGTTTCAGGCCTTTTGTAATCATGTTTCCTGTTGTAATGTGTTTGTGTATTAGTATGAAAAAGGTTTCCAGTCATCTTCTCAATAGATTTTTCAGTTCTAGCCTTTTTGCACACTTTCTTGCTTTTGAAGCAAAGTGAAGGGAAAAGTCTTTAAATGCTTGTAATGGCCTGCTTGGAGTTGGTATAAACTCTACATAAGTTGCTTTAGGTTTGTAGGACTTGTGTGTGCATAGAAGACAGGTCCAATGCTCAAGATTTGAAAAGTTGCAAAAGTGAAACTTTTCCAAAATGGCAATAGCAACTTTGTGCCATTTATGGAATTACAACTTGGACAAAGACTCTTGGGCTTGAATTAATGCTTTGCCAACTGAGTAAGCATTAAATTATGAAGTGAGAAACAAGTTTGGGACCTGTAAAGCATGGATTAGGCAGCATAGGTACTAATTTGAATTTTGTTCTTCATGAAATGGCTTGAATTCAAAGTGAAAAATTGCCAACTTCATCTCTTTGATTCTCCATACTCAAAAATGATCTCAAGGAGTTCTTGGACATTTTTGAAATCTTGTCATGTGATCTATAACTCATATTTGAAATTCATTTCAATATTCCACTTGGAACTAGGTGAAGAGTTTCCATGAAGTTGGGTCAAAAACCTGCCTAAATTAGGGCAAAATTTCACTAAGTTATTTTAGTTCATGGGCATGTATTCACAAAATTATATCTTGAGATCCAAACATATTTAGGGAAAAATTTGTGAAGCAAAGTTGTATATTTCATGGAGGTCTACAACTTTCATGATGGGAACCTTCCTTGAATCACCTTGTAACATGGTGGAAATTTGGCTTAAAGTTGAGAAAAAATAAGAAAAATTTTTATACTTAGAAAAATTTCCAAGTTAAGAAAATTTCCAATTTTAAAACCTAATCTTAAATCCTTGATTTCTTGATGAACAAGTTTCACATTTTGACATGTTTTGATGAATTGTGATCCTTGGTACTTGATTTTGACCAAAAAGTCAAAGTTTGACTTTTTAGTATACAGTTGACTTTTGATCAATTGACTGCAAATTTCATTTGTCTATCCAATGGGTTTGCAATATTTTGAACCATGTAATTAGTTCAAGATAATGAAATTTAATCCTTTAAATCATGCTTCAAACCAATTGGTCATTTTTATGTCAAAAATCAGAAATTGCCCTTTTTCAGTCAAAACCCTAATTTTGACCATTTTGCCCTTTTGATGACTTGATCAAATTTCTTGAGGAATTGTGGTCCAAACTTGATCAAATGATACATATGAGTCTAAAATGTTGATGTGGATCAAAAATTATGAAGTTTAACTATAAATTGGCCATGGTTGACTTTTCCCCCAATACAACTGATTTTTAGGTCAACTGTCCAATTGACTGATCAAAAATGTGATTCAGGGCTTGAAACTTGACATGAGTAGGCCTAGGAGTCCATAATGATGTTTGAAGGTCATATGAATCATTGATAGTCCAAAAACCCTTGTGCAAACTCAAACCCTAATTTTGGGTTAACAGTGTAAGATGAGATGTCTTGAGCTGACCAAACCCTAATCCAGTCTTGAATCAAGGAGATCTTGTGAGGGTAATCTTGATAAATAAGGGAAAAAATTTTGGTTCAACAGATTCCCCTGTTCAATCTTCTTAAACCTGAAGAGTTAGATTGGCGAGCTTTTCCATCTGTGACACGAAGGTGAAAGATGATTGGACACTAGAGTGCCCAGAAATTTGCACTCGACAATGTGTAATTGAGGGAATGGGCTTAAAGATGCTATTTGGAGAAGTGAAGAAATCTTGTTGGAGATGGGCTTGTAGATGCCATCCAAGAATGTTTGTTGAATTGTAAGTTGTAAGCTGAAATAATAAGTATCAGAATAAGTATCAGAATTGCGTCTGTGTCTGGAGTGTATCCGTACTGTATCTGAAAGTTGAATCTAAACGAGTATCAGAATGGAATCCGTGTATGGAGCGTATCTGTACTGTATCTGAAGTCTGAATCTGAATGATTATCAGAATGACATTCGTGTCTAGAGCGTATTTGAACTGTATCTGAAGTCTGAATCTGAATGAGTATCAGAATGGCATTCGTGTCTGGAGCGTATCTGAACTGTATCTGAAGTCTGAATATGAATGAGTATCAGAATGGAATCCGTGTCTGGAGCGTATCTGAAATGTATCTGAAGTCTGAATCTGAATGATTATCATAATGGCATCCATGTCTGGAGCGTATCTGAACTGTATATGAAGTCTAAATCTGAATGAGTATTAGAATGGCATCCATGTCTGGAGTGTATCTGAACTGTATCTGAATTCGTAATGTTGTTAATCGTAGCTGTTAATCTTATCCTGAAAAGGGTAAAATGTTAGCTGAAACACAAAATTATATTGCATGAAATGTATGATGCAATGTAGTTGTTTTATCAATGTTTATGATATACGGATGCAATGTATGCGCATGTGAGCTGATTTACTGTATTGCTGAGGAAAATAAATCCTTGAATGTTGCTGAGGATATGTTGAATTTTCATGTCTTGAAGTTGAAGTACTGACGAACTCTTGTTGAGAGAAGTAAATTCCATTGTAAGGGCAATGCCATGTACTACTTGTAAGATCTGCTTGGGGAATCCCGAGAATTTGACGATTTCTACTAGGGATTAATAATTTGAAGTTTTAGTTTCGTTGGGGATTCAAATGACGTACTGTGGGGATTACTTATGGAATAGCCTAGAGACGTTTTCCTGTCCTTTCAACTTATCAGTAATTGTCTTTCTCATTTTTTTTATTTGTAAACAGTAATTATGTTCAAATGCATATGTTCATCAATGAATCATTGGACGTTTTTGCAAACAAAACACAAGAGTAAAAAAAAGACAAATAGTTTTTGCACTTTCAAAGGGGTATCTGTGTATTGACTTTGAGTAAGTATTTTGTATAAAGGAGGCAATCATTCTAGTAAGAGAATGGTGCCATAAAACAAGAAAAATTTATACAAAGAAGGATAGCTATGTGCAATAATTCCATGGGGTTCCCATTCTTCTATAGCCTTTTATATCTCCGAATATCTTGTCTATTTGCCTTGTCCAAAGATGATTGAATTGATCAGAAACTCTGAGTTTGTCAGTGGAAGCCAAAGGTTATCCGTCAAGTGATCCGACGGGACATAGTCATACGCTTTAATTCCCTAACTTTTGCCTGGACCGCCCTTTCGGGTTGTCAGTCCACCGGGAAATCCCTTTTTGCCCAAGTCGCCCTTTCAGGTTTTCAACTTGCCGGGTGTATATATATATTTTTATTTATTTATTTTTATCCCTAATTTTTGCCCGAACCCTTTTGGTTCACCGGGATGCCCTTTTTTTCCCTTGGTGTGTCAACCTAGCGGGTCTCTTAGGCGTAGTATCTTTTGAATATGTCCGCGTTCGCAAGGTGTGGCAAGTCGTCGCCATCCATGGTGGTCAAGATCATTGTTCCACCGGAGAAGATGTTTTTGATTACAAATGGTCCTTTATAAGTAGGAGTCCATTTGCCCCTGGGATCACTTTGCGGCAGGATGATACGCTTGATCACTAGATCCCCAACTTGATATACTTGACGTCTGACTTTCTTGTTGAAGGTATTGATCATCCGCTTTTGATACATCTGACCATGGCAAACAGTAGTGAGTCTCTTCTTATCAATTAAATTCAGTTGATCAAGTCAAGTCTGGATCCAACCGTCTTCATTCAAACCTGCATCCTTCATAATCCTCAGAGAGGGGATTTGGACCTCAATAGGCAAGACAACTTCCATGCCATATACCAAAGAATAGGGTGTTTCCCCAGTTGATGTGCGAGCCGTGGTACGGTACCCGTGGAGAGTGAATGGTAACATCTCATGCCAGTCTTTGTACGTGACTATCATCTTTTATATGATCTTTTTAATGTTTTTATTTGCATCTCCAACAACATCATTCATCTTTGGCAAATAGGGAGAAGAATTGTGATGCTGAATTTTGAATTGCTCGCACAAGGCGGTGATCATAATGTTGTTAAGATTTGTAACATTGTCAGTGATGATCCTTTCCGGGATACCGTATCGGCAAATAAGGTTTTGCTTGATGAAGCGGGCCACAACATTCTTGGTAACGGAGGCGAAAGAAGCTGCTTCGACCCATTTCATGAAATAGTCAATGGCCACTAGGATGAAGCGGTGTCCATTGGAGGTTGTGGGCTTGATTTCTCCAATCATATCAATTCCCCACATATCAAAGGGCCAAGGAGCCGTCAAGACATTCATAGGAACTGGAGGTACGTGCACCTTGTCAGCATAAATTTGACACTTATGACAGGACCGAGAGTGTTGATAGCAATCTGCTTCCATGGTAGACCAATAATAGCCTGCCCGTAGGATTTTCTTAGCCATCGTATGCCCACTAGAGTGGGTGCCAAAAGTACCTTCATGTAATTCAGCCATGATCTTTGCAGCCCCAATCTTATCCACACACCGAAGCAGAATGGAGTCATGATTACGCTTGTACAGGATGCCATTACTTAGGAAAAACTTAGCAGAGAATCTCCTTAAGAACTTCTTATCATTGATTGAAGCTCTTTCTGGATATTCTTGAGCCTCGAGATACCTCTTGACTTCATGAAACCAAGGCTGGTCCACTACCTCTTCGATATTAATCTCGTGACAGTGTGTTGGTTCATCCATTCGTTCGATGGTGATATGGGGGGCTCGTTATCCTAATTAAGTTTAAACATAGATGACATTGTGGCTAGAGCGTCTGCTAGCTGATTTTCTTCTCGCGGGAAATGCTCGAAGGTAATCTTCTCAAAATGTGGTAGCAATGTCAAAGCATGTTCTTTGTAAGGGATAAGGTTTGGGTGCTTAGTGTCCCATCCCCCTTTGATCTGACTGATGACCAAAGCTTAATCTCCAAACACGTCTAAGGATTTGATTCCCAAGTCTATGGCAGCTCTGAGACCAAAGATGCACGCTTCGCATTCTGCCATGTTTTTTGTACAATTAAAGCAAAGTCTGGAAGTAAAAGGAGTATGACACCATTCTGGAGATATGAGTACAGCACCAATACCATTACCAAGTGCATTGGATGCCCCATCAAAGAACAGAGTCCATCAGGATCCTTGTTCAGGTTCGTCATATGGTATGATTTTTTCACAGTTGTCTAATGTCATGATGTCTTCATCCGGGAATTCAAACTTCATGGACTGATAATCTTCTACAGCTTGGTGAGCGAGATGGTCGTCTAGCACACTTCCCTTTATAGCTTTTTGGGTAGTGTAATGTATGTCATACTCTGTTAGGATCATCTGCCATCTAGTTATCCTCCCAAACAGAGCAGGCTTTTCGAAGATGTATTTTATCGGATCCATCTTAGATATCAACAAGGTAGTATGAGTAAGCATATACTGTCTTAGCCGACGAGCAGCCCATGCCAGAGCGCAACAAGTTTTCTCGAGCATTGAATATCTGATTTCACAGTTGGTAAACTTTTTGCTCAGGTAGTAAATAGCGTGCTCTTTTCGTCCAGACTTGTCATGCTGCCCCAATACACACCCCATTGAGTTCTCTAAAACGGCCAGATACATAATCAGTGGTCTTCCCTCAAATGGTGGCATCAAAACAGGAGGCTCTTGTAAGTATTTTTTGATTTTGTCAAAAGCAAACTGGCATTCATCGTTCCATCTGACTACTTGATCTTTCTTCAATAGTTTGAAGATTGGCTCACAAGTAGTTGTTAGGTGAGAAATGAATCTGGAAATATAGTTCAGGCGCCCCAAAAATTCTCTGAATTCTTTCTCAGTACGAGGAGCAGGCATTTCTTGTATTGCTTTAACCTTGGCAGGATCGACCTCAATGCCTTTGTTACTGACGATAAAACCCAAAAGTTTACCGGACCAAACTCTGAATGTGCACTTGTTTAGATTCAACCTTAACTTGTACTCCTTCAATCTCTCAAACAACTTTTGCAAGTGATCAAGATGTTCTTCTTCAGTTTGTGATCAGGCTATCATATCGTCTATGTAGACCTCTATTTCATGATGTATCATATCATGAAACAAAGCTACCATGGCGCGCTGATAAGTGGCCCCAACATTCTTCAGTTCAAATGGCATCACTTTGTAGCAGAATGTGCCCCACTGTGTGACAAATGTAGTTTTGTCCATGTCCTGAGGTGCCATTTTGATTTGATTATAACCTGAGAATCTGTCCATGAAGGAAAACACTTTGTGATGGGTCGTATTGTCAACCAGGATATCTATGTGGGGGAGTGGAAAATCATCTTTAGGGTTGGCCCTATTTAAATCTCTATAGTCCATGCACATTCGTACTTTACCGTCCTTTTTAGGTACGAGAACAATGTTGGCAACCCATTGGGGATAGGAAGTGACATCCAAGAATCCAGCATTGAACTGTTTCATGACTTCCGCTTTGATCTTCTCTGACATATCAGGTCTCATGCGGCGGACTTTTTGTTTTACTGACGAACAATCTTCTCTTGTAGGGAGACGATGTACCACAATGTCTGTATCAAGTCCTGGCATGTCTTCATATGACCAGGCAAAAATCTCCACATAATCATGCAATAGCTGAATCAGACGCTCCTTAACACTGGGCTCTAGATTGGCACCTACCCTGATTTCTTTTTTATCCTCCTCGGTACCCAAGTTGATTGTATCCATTGGTTCCTTATGAGCTTGAATAACTCTTTCCTCTTGTTGTAGTAGTCTGGCCAGTTCCCCTGGTACTTCACAATCTTCCTCACCTTCGTCTTCGGCTTGGTAGATTAGATCCTCAGAGTTATAAAAGGCCATAGCAGTATCATTACCCATGGGATCCAGAATGGAGGGGTACCTGCATTTGTGAGTGTTGGTGTGTGTAAGGGTATAGCCATCCTTAAAAATAAAATGTAAAAGAAAAACAATGAGCACAAAAGTTTGTATGTGAAAAACAAACGTCCATGATTCATTGAATGTCATATGAAGATGAAATAAAAAACCTTACAAATGGACCATTGTGCCTCGGGCAAGACACAAGGTTTAAAATGTGCGAATTGTTTGCGAATATTACAAGTCCAACAGAAATGTAAAAGATAAATTATTGAGGGATGAAAGTTATTGGGACAAAGTCTTTGGCTTCCCAATTGCGAAGTCCTCTGTTGATAGTAGGAAAGATCCAATCCTTCAAGCTGCAATCCTCTTCACCATCTTCCACCGTATTGACCTCTCGGTTGCTAATCTTCAAGGGGGCCCTCCAGCACGGGCACGGTGCAGAGCCTTCTGAGCATTTGAAGTGAACCCTAGACCAAACTTGTCAGATTTATACGGAATATCCGGAAGTTACCCCTAGATGGTGCATCCACCCTCCTCTACTACTACCTTGGCGTCCTTCAGAGATGACATCCGGAGTGGAGGTCTTGTAATCTTGGGAATCTGGGACACAGTCTTGGTTACTGCTACCTCTTGGGGAACCTCTTCGAAATGTTCAAAAGGAGTTTAAATGAACTCGCCGTACAATTCCACATACCGGAAGGAACCGAGGTGGCTAATCATATACTCTTCCACTTCGTGGACAGTGATAATCTTTCTCTGGACCGGATATTTCAGCATCTGGTGCAGGGTAGAGGTGACATCACCGGCATTATGAATCCACGGCCGTCCTAGCAGACAAGAGTAAGAGGGGCGGATGTCCATTACATAGAAGGTTGAGTTGAAAGTTTGAGTCCCAACCTTTATAGGGATATCCACCTCCCTGTGGACCATCCTCTTTGAGCCATCAAATGCTCTCACGACTATGTTACTGGGTTTCAACGTCAGTCCTTCGCATTATAGTCTGTCGAGAGCCTTCTTTGGGAAAACCTTCAAAGATGAACCAGTGTCCACCAAGACATTGGCCAGAGTTGTTCCTCTACATTCCACAAAGACATGAAATGCCTCGTTTTGCTTTCTTCCCCTCGATGTCAGATCAGCATCCGAGAAGCCTAGGTCGTTATCCACCGTCAAACTGGCCACACAATCTTGAAATTGGTCAGCCGATGTCTCTGGAGGCACATGGGCTGTCTTTAGGAACTTCATCAGGGCTTTCGCATGTGCCTCGGAGCACAGTAACAATTCCAGCATGGAGATTTTGGAGGGAGTTTTCCCCAACTATTCAACTACGTCGTAGTCGCTCTTCTTTATTATTCTCAGGATCTCCTCCATTTCCTTCTTGGAGGTTTCGGGGATAGTCAGCGGTTGAGCCTTCGTTCAGACAGGATCTTCTTGAATACTTTTTCCTCGAGTTTCAGTAGCATGAGTGTTGGTAGGGATAACAGCAGGGGTTGTGTCGTCTTTGTCAATAGGAGCACTTGCAGATATGATTATTGGTACGGAGGTAACCTTTGGAGCAGCCACGAGTCTAAAAACTGCCTTTGAGGGGGGGGGGGGAATTTCTGGAGAGAAGATTCTACCACTTAGGGTAATCTTACTGGTTCCGGAAATATTGCTAATGTCAGAGTCTTCTTCTTCGGAGCACATCTCTTCGGCGGCCAGCCCATCTTGTTTGATGCCATGGTAATAAATGTCCCCACCATAATTCCACGGCACAATTTTGTCTGATTCATACGGGACTGGCCCATGCATTGTGATTATAAGAGGAGTAGTTTTTGGAAACGATGTAATCCTAACGGGTCTTTTGGGGACCCTGGAAGAATTGGCGGATATGGTAATGATTGAAACATCTTCAACATGAACATGTGAAACAAGAGTACTTTCAAACAGAATCTCTTTGTTGTCTATCAAGCGTTGAATGCCTATTTTCAACAAAGGGCAATCAGTTGGTGAGGATAAGCAGAGGTGGCAAACTTCATTACAACCCAGGAATACACCAACTTTCAACAAGTTTATCTTAATGATTGGGAGTGGGGTCAAGAGTTCATCGATTGTGGTAACAAATAAATCTTCTTCAACAACATTAGTGTAGTGACCATGTCTGGGCATAGGAGCATAAATGATGTTTGGCTTCTCGGGCGCATCAAACTCAATCTCTTTTGCGTCTATAAGCTCTTGAATCTTATTTTTCAGGGCCCAACAGTTGTTAGTGTAATGACCCAGACTTTCAGAATGATATGCGCATCTGGCATTTGGGTGATAATGAGGGGACGTTGTGTTGGGGTTTTTTGGAGCTTTTTTTAAAGTTACCAAATTGGATTTCAGAAGGTGCGGTAAAACCTGGGATAGAGCCATATTGATTCTGGTGAATTGTCGGACTGGCCTTTCCACCCTCGGTTGATTACTTCTTGGTTGATCAGATGTAGGCTTTGGGATCATAACAACTCCTAACATTGGTCGGCATTCAGCTCTCCCTTGGTTCCTTTATGGATAAACAGCAGATACCTCCTTCTTCCCAGTGAAAGGCTTTCTCATAGCTGTAGAGGAAGATGAATCCTTCTTAATCTTTCCACTTTTTATGCCAGCTTCCATTCTCTCTCCGGTTAGTATTAATTCAATAAATCCTGCAGATGAGCTTCCAATCAGATGGTTGAAGAAAGGGCCTGATAGAGTGTCTAAGAACATATCCATTAACTCCCTTTCAGACAGAGGGGGTTGAACTCTTCCGGCTAGATCTCTCCATTTCTGCGTGTAATCCTTGAAACCCTCATTGGAAGCCATGGACATACTCTGAAGTTGAGTACGGGTAGGCGCCAAATCTGCATTATATTGGTATTGCTTATAGAAAGTTGCGGCAAGATCTTCCCAGTTGTGGACGTTGGCCCTTTCCAATTGGTAAAACCAATCGAGTTGTGTTCCAGATAGGCTATCTTGGAAAAAATGCACCCACAGGTCTTTATCGGCGAAGTGCGGATGGATCTTTCTCACATATGATTGGAGGTGCATCTTAGGACATGACACCCCATCATATTTTGCAAACAACGACACTTTGAACTTCGGTGGGATCACAATTCTCGACACTAGTCCCAATTCTTCAAAGTCTAGACCTGGTACCCTTTGTATTTCCATTGCGTTTAAACGCTCTTTAAGATGTTTGTACTTATCATCAGCTGGAGGATATTGTTCCTCGGAGTAGTCTTCCTCTTCTTCCTCCTCTTTAGATTCTGACGAAAACATTGTTTCCTTTCCTTTTCCTTCTCCTTCATCAAATGTTATTGCGAAATTCAAAGTTCTTCTAGTCTGTCCTTGAAACCTTCTCCCCATGATTACAACACCGGTTGGTTTGTTCACTTTCTTCTTCTCTTTGGCCAACAGAGTCTTCAATTCTTCTTTCCCCTTGGCCAGGGTTGTGAGCAACTGGTGAAACTGCGTGTTCTGAGTTTGGAGGTTTTAACTGTTTATTCGAGATTCATATTACTGAAATAAACAGCAGAGAGATGAGGAAACTTGTTGCAAAAGACATTTTTATGTTATGATGAATGATATGTGCATATGCAATGTTTTCAAGGGTTTCAAAGATTTAAGTTCGTTTTAGACAAAATGAAACACACATTATATTAATAAGATAAAGTTTGAGTACATCAATTCCCCTTGGGAAAAATAATACAAAACTCTAAGACAAGAAAGTAGTGCGCATCCTCTTCGGTGCAATGTAGGCATTTAGAGTCTGCTCCTCATGAAGTAGCCTAGTGAGTTCCAAAACCTTCTTCTCGCTTGTGTAGAATTAGGCTTCGAAAGTATCTCGCTCTCCTTTGAGCTATATCCAATCCCTTTGTAGGTCTTCAAGAGATGTGGGCATGTCAGGATGTAGGATAGTGTATGGAACCTCTCCTTCCTTAACAGGCTCAATGATCACCGGGAGAATGGAAGGATAAGGCATCATAAGACTTTGAGCGCGGGTTCATACCCACTTGAGGTAAGACTCAAGAGGGATGGAATTCTTGTGTCCCAAGGTCCAGCTATCCACCTTGTTTAGCATCCTCCAAGCTCGGATGAATCTCTGGCAAAGACCTTGATCATCATTGTCGTAGTCGAATACTAAACCTTGAATCTGCATCTCGTGCGGGCCATCCCTTCGGGAATAACTAAATTGTCTTAAAGCTAAGCATGGGTTGTAGGTTATTCCTCCCCTAATTCTAAGTAGAGGGACATTAGGGAATTCCCCACAATGCTCAACAATGATAACATTCTCTTTGGATCGGGAGCACCAATGAATATCTGAATGTTTGAGCGTCATTAACCTTTGTGACCACCTTAATCCTTGCTCATTCTTTAAGACTGATTGGGGAAGATGAGAAGTAAACCATCTTTTCAGGAGAGGAGTGCAACACATAAGGACACCTCTTTTCCTCATTGTGCGAGTGTGAAAAGAGTGTAGGATATCCCCTAGCAATATAGGCATCGGGTTGCGTGACATGAAGATTTTGACGGTGCTCACATCTATGAGTTGGTCAGGATTGGGAAACAAAACCATCCCATAGATGAGGAGAGCCACAATTTTATCAAAAGCTTGCAAGTCTAAGGAATTCCAACAACTTTGGGCTTTCTCAAACAGGAACTTTGCTAAGAAGCCTTTGACACCACTCCTAGTTTCCCAATGAGTTGTGACATCAGATGAGTGCAAGTGCAGAGCTTGCACAATCTCTTCTGGCTTTGGGTCTCTTTCCGTACCGTTGAAAGGTAGTTGATTGAGAATAGGAATCCTCAAGAGTTGAGAGAATTCTTCCAAAGTGGGCACAAGCTGATAGTCGGGAAATGTGAAGCAATGGTGCAAAGGATCAAAGAACTGGAAGAGCACTTTCATCATATCCTCATCTGTGTTGGAGGTGACCAAGTTGAGTAGACGACCATGTCTCTCGGTGAATGGAGAGTTCTCAGGGATCCTTGAAGCTAGCTCGTTGAGTTTTGGAGGAATTCTTACAAGGTTGACTTGGATAGTTTTCCTGCGAAGTGAATCTATATCCTACAAAACAAGAACAAAGATGAATCTCCAAACTCCTTGAAATGGTTAGTAGATGCATATGATGTTCATGATGTCCATGATGTTATGTATAAGTATGCATATACAAGCAAAGGAAACAAATTCTTAGATTAGGCTTGCATGGGGTTTTATAGGTAAGTACCATCTTGAAGTTTAGTTGGCTTAAACCTGTCCTAGTAATAGTAACCGGGTTCTAAGGAGCTCAATATCACTGGATTGTTTCCTTGGTCATTGTTTCAGCTCAAGCCTCTTTAATGGCGACCAAAATATCCCAAGAAACCAAACCTCAATGAGTGTAGTATCGAGTATCTACCAACTTCGGACTGCATCAAAGCTGGTCATCTCACTACATCCTAAAGGTCAATTTGGTCAAGTAAAAGGTTCTAGAAGTTCATTAGTGCTTCATGACATCACTCAGCGGTCCCGTATTCTCTTTGATTAACTCAAAGGCTACCGGTACCCACAAATATGTCACACTAACATAGCTATTGCTTAGACCATGTCGGTATACCCCGCACAGTTTCCACAATGTATTGCTATTTACCTATAATGTATCCAAAATATGGGTAGAGGATTTTAAACCCAAACAAAGAACCATAAAGTAAAGCATACAAGTCAAACAATGTAAGCAAATAAATGTGATCTAGCCTTAAGGTAACTCCACTTTTTTATTTCATCCCTAACAGAGTCACCAGTTCTGTGATACGGTGGGAGAACTGACTTGAGGGTTTTGCGTTTTATCGCAAATATTGCGGTTAGCAAGAGTCCCCACTGACTTTTCTTTTATCCAAAAGGAAAGGTGAAAAGGCACAGGAAAGACCTTTGATATTTGTTTCTTGAGTTCGGGGGGTAGATTATGAAAAGGGAAGGTGTTAGCACCATTTTCATCCATGATTTTCCATAGGCTCTTAGTTACTTGCTAGATCACTTGCTTTTTGTTTTGAAATTGTGCTTTGTGTGGTTTTGAAAGTATTTTGTAAAAGAAGCCATTGTTTAGGCAATCTTTGTAATGATTCTCGTTCGTAAGAATGTATACAAAGATGTTTGTCTTTTTGAAAATGTTTTCAATGTTTGTAAAATGTTTGGAAATGTGTATGTTTGTTTTGAAAATAGCAAGGATAGTTGTTTGGAAATAGAGCAAGTAACTAGAAGCAATCTACTTACTCAAATGTCTTTCTTGTTTATTTTCTATTCCATTGACATGGTTGTCTTATCATTGATTTGGTAAGCAACCCTATCTTTGGATGTAAATGGGACGGGCGTGGGTCATCGTATAACCATGATTATCAATATTGTAAAGTATCTTAGCATTTTTTAGGGACCAAGATCATTTTGTAAGGCAACTTTGAATAGTGTCATTGAGGGACTATGATCTTATATTTGTTTGTTTTGCCAAGATACTTCACATGCATAATATGGCTATTTTTGTATAAGGCAACCAAGTGGAGAAACCCTAAGGGTGCTTGTGTGCAAGTGTGTTATTTTCATGCTTTGATTTTATCTTGGATTTAGGGTTTTCTATTTGATTTGTTTTTATCTTGCCATACAAACCCTAATTACTAGCATGGTATGTAAAAAGCGGTAAATTGCATAATTTAAAGATTACTACGCTATTACAACATTTTTTATGGGAGGGGGGAATACAAAATTGTGAATGGGGATTTGCAATAACGCAAATCTAAATAAGCTATTACAACCAAATCGAATTTGTACGAATATTGGAATAAACAAATAAAAAATGCAATATTATGTATATGCAAGAAAAAGATTTTGTTTTGTTTTTTATGTGAAGAGAAACTAAACCTAATAACTTAAGAAAAAGAAATTAATTCTTGAAAACAAAAGTTAACCTTAATTTCTAATTTAAAAGGAAATTAAGTTCTTATGTATTACTTTTATTGATTTTTTGTATTAAAAACAATAAATAATATTTTATGAAAATATTTAGCTTTTATATGCTAAAATAAATATTCACAAGTATGAAATGAAAAGGAAATAAAAATAATTAACCTAATTCTATTATATTGTATTTACAAGTTTATTTAAGAAAAATAATTAATATATAGTATAATAAAAATATTTTTTATGTGAAAATAAAATAATATAAACAAAATTGAAAATTTTATCATATTTATATTTTTCATGATTTTTATGTATTAAAGAAAATATTTAATAAAACAAAAAAAGAAAATAAAACAAATAAATAAAAGTATGGGCCAGGGGGTATCTTGAGAAACCAGGTGGTGTTATGTTAGAAAAAACGCTAGGCCCAATGTTGAAGCCCATCCTACAAAACAGCAAAAAATGAAATTGGAAAAATATAAAAATAAATAAAAGGTAGCGCCAAGGTTCGAACCCACGACCTATGCATTTCAAGCGCGCTACCTTGCCACTGGGGTGGCTCTACATCCATTAGCTTATGTGAAACAAGAAAAACATAACATAAAACGCTTCCATGGCCTTGTACTTCGTCTTCTTCCTCTAGCCATCCAGAAGCTCTGTATCTTTCTCATCTCTCCATGAAAATGGAAACTTCCAACATGAAAATGATAGTATTCATTCCCACGATCTCAACCGTGTAACTTAAGGAAACTAACAATCAAAGATTAAAATGAGTTTTGAAAGCCCTAATTTTAAACCTAATTTTTACAGGAATTTGAACTTCAAAATTCTCTATACATAATGATCAGAAATGAAATCTATGCACATGGTTGGCTTCAACACTATAATATATACATTTTTTCTTCACAAATCATAGTCAATGGATGCCTGTATGAAGAGATAGAAGTTGGGATTCTTACCTCTTTCAACTGAGATCATGAATGGAGTTTGAGTGAGATTTAGGAAGGCCTGAAGGTTGCTTTAGCTTGCTTGAAACTCCCTGAGTGTGTTCCAATCCTTGCCTTGCTTTGGAAGTGCTTGGAACTCTCTATCCAAGTCAACCTGCAAGCTTTGAAAACAAAAATGGTAGATGCAGAAGGAGGAGTTACAGTGCAGGGATGATAGTCTGGATCACTTAGATATGAGGTAGGTAAAGTGTTTGAATGATTAAAACTTGAAACGCACGAGCCAATTTGTGGATTGCTATGCTTATGCTCAAACTGCATGTTTTGACATTTTTTTTGGTAATATGGAGTGTTTGAGTGTTTCAGGCGTTTTGCAATCGCGTTTCCTGTTGTAATGTGTTTGTGTATTAGTATGAAAAAGGTTTCCAGTCAGCTTCTCAATAGATTTTTCAGTTGTAGCCTTTTTGCACACTTTCTTGCTTTTGAAGCAAAGTGAAGGGACAAGTCTTTACATGCTTGTAATGGCCTTCTTGGAGTTGGTATAAACTCTACACAAGTTGCTTTAGGTTTGTAGGACTTGTGTGTGCAGAGAAGACAGGTCCAATGCTCAAGATTTGAAAAGTTGCAAAAGTGAAGCTTTTCCAAAATGGCAATTGCCATTTATGGAATTACAACTTGGAAAAAGACTCTTGGGCTTGAATTAATGCTTTGTCAACTGAGTAAGCATTAAATTATGAAGTTAGAAACAACTTTGGGACTTGTAAAGCATGGATTAGGCAGCATAGGTACTGATTTGAATTTTGTTCTTCATGAAATGGCTTGAATTCAAAGTGAGAAATTGCCAACTTCATATCTTCGATTCTCCCTACTCAAAAATGATCTCAAGGAGTACTTGGACATTTTGTAAAGCTTTCCATGTGCTCTATAACTCATCTTTGAAATTCATTTCAAGATTCCCCTTGGAACTAGGTGAAAAATTGCCATGAAGTTGGGTAAAAAACCTGCCTAAATTAGGACAAAATTTCACTAAGTTATTTTAGTTCATGGGCATGTATTCACAAAATTATATCTTGAGATCCAAACATCTTTAGGGAAAACTGTTTGAAGCAAAGTTGTATATTTCATAGAGGTCTACAACTTTCATGTTGGGAACTTTCCTTGAATCACCTTGTAACATGATGGAAATTTGGCTTAAAGTTGAGAAAAAATAAGAAAATTTTTATACTCAGAAAAATTTCTAAGTTAAGAAAATTTCCAATTTTAAAACCTAATCTTCAATCCTTGATTTCTTGATAAACAAGTTTCACATTTTGACATGTTTTGATGAATTGTGATCCTTGGCACTTGATTTTGACCAAAAAGTCAAAGTTTGACTTTTCAGTATACAGTTGACTTTTGATCAGTTGACTGCAAATTTCATCTGTCTATCCAATGGATTTGCAATATTTTGAACCATGTAATTAGGTCAATATAATGAAATTTAATCCTTAAAATCATGCTTCAAACCAATTGGTCATTTGTTAGGTCAAAAATCAGAAATTGCCCTTTCTCAGTCAAAACCCTAATTTTGACCATTTTGCCCTTTTGATGACTTGATCAAATTTCTTGAGGAATTGTGGTACAAACTTGATCAAATGATACATATGAGTTTAAAATGTTGATGTGGATAAAAAATTATGAAGTTTGACTGTAAATTGTCCATGGTTGACTTTTTCCCCAATACAGTTGATTTTTAGGTCAACTGTCCAATTGAGTGATCAAAATTGCGATTCAAGGCTTGAAACTTGACATGAGTAGGCCTAGCAGTCCATAATGATGTTTGAAGGTCATATGAAGAAATGATAGTCCAAAAACCCTTGTGCAAACTCAAACCCTAATTTTGGGTTAAAAGTGTAAGATGAGAGGTCTTGAGCTGACCAAACCCTAATCCAGTCTTGAATCAAGGAGATCTTGTGAGGGTAATCTTGATAAATGAGAGGGTAAATTTTGGGGTACAACAATACCTAATTCTCTAAATCTCATTGCTTACATTTCTAACGAATTATATATGCAAGAGTTTTTAGAATATGTTTTCAGGTACAAGAGAAAGGATTCTAATGGAGAATGAAATTCTGATAAAGAAAACTATGATAAATCACTTCCATTCGCTTCAATCAGAATTCTGGAGAATGTTATTCAAGGTCAGAAAACCCCTACTTTCTGATAAGGTCTTAAGTTTAAGATTCAGGGGGAGATTTTTAACTCATGGGGAGTGTTCTAAACAATGCTCACATATCCATTCCTTCTAAAAAACTGTAAGTCTTATACTCAGGGGGAGCTTACGCTAATCAGGGGAAGTTTTATTCTTAACTCTGAATTCATTTATGATATTACCTTGTAAAATCATGACATCAAAGTACATGGTTTTGTCAACATCAAAAATGGGGGAGATAGTTAGAACAAGATTTGGATTATACAATTAATCTCTGGATTTTGATGATAAGAATACACATATTTTATATGTAAACAATTTTGTTCTAATATTTTCTTGAGTGTGATATTAGAAGTTATAATTGATTCAGGACTGTTGACTGAAGAATCAGAAATATGCCAAGCACAATAGAAAGATTGTCTGCATCTGCTTCTGAAGTAACATAACTAATTCTGAAGAATGTTGAATGTTCTCCAGAAAGAAGATCTCAATGTGTAATTCTCAATAATTTTCTGCTTCATAAGTCACAAGTATTTGCATAAGAAAGGATTTCTGTTAGAGCTGCTGGTCAAAGATCAGAAAACAAGATTGCACTAGAAACAGGATTTCTGTTAGAGCTGCTACTCCAAGATCAGAAAACAAAATTACACTAGAAACAAGCTTTTACGTCAAAGATCATAAATCAATATTTGTTCATCAGAAAAGCTACTACTTCTAATTCTGAAGACAAAGTCAAGATTTTGAACACATCAAAGGAAAAGCTTTTACCACTGAATCAGATGTCGAGACTTGTTCATCAGAAAAGCTTATGCTTCTAATTCTGAAGACAAAGTCAAGATTCTGAAGACTCGAATACTTCATGGAATATACGTACGTTACTTCATATTAGAAAGCATTCCATCATAAGACAAATCAAGGAAAGTTAGATCGTCTAGACTCATTACTATTCTACATCATAAAGTCCATCAGAAGAAAAGATCAAGATGATATCTTCTCAAGCCAATATACTCATCAGAAGTAAAATCCATCAGAAGAAAACATCATCAGAAACCAACACTAGAAGAGTTAGTACAAAAGTACAATTATAAATTCCGCTCAAATGGATGTACCGTGTATTGTTTGTCTCCCACGATCGTTTATTACCATTATGGAAACTGGCAAATGAAAGTGACATGTGTACTACTACAATGGTCTACTTCCTGAACTCTTATATAAAGGATCAACTATTCATTTGCAAACTTGACAAATTAATAAACATACAAAAAGAGAACAAGAGCAGTAACGCAACAAAATAAAAAACGTGAAGAAATCACTAAAGAGAAAAGATTAAAACAAAAATAGTTTTTGCTCGTTATTTTTATTGATATTAGTTCTTCAGTGTTCATCTAAGAAAGAAGACAAATACATACAAATTGTTTCTCATTAATTATGTTATTATTTGTTCTTCATTTGTTGATTAGAACATAAGAGTTGATGCTCATATTTGTGTTATCATTGTAAATTGTTTGAACACAAGAGTTGTGGCTCATCTTTGTGTTAAACAATCTGGACTTAAACATCTGTGTAATCCACTTATTAGAAGCAAACTTGTAAGCACATCATTCAACGGATAGTTAATTAATTCATTTTATAATGCATAGAGAAATCTTCTTTAAGGGACCCAGTAGGTCAAAAGCATTAAGGAGTTAGTGATCGTTATATCTCTTAGGAGACTGGGTAGGTCAAAATTCTTAAGGGATCACTAATAGGTTATCACTGTTGTTAGTCACCAGCGGGTAGCCCGTGAAATTGTAACCAGTTTGGTTATAGTGAATTAAGTCATTTTCTAAGGCGAAATCACCTTGGCGGGTGGATATGATTAATCTTTTCTAAGTTGAACCTGGATAAATAGAATGTGTAATCATTTCTCTTCTATATCATTGCTTCTAATTATGATTGTTTGTGTTCATAATTTCTAAACGAAAAAGTTTTAAAACCCAATACATACCGCCTTTTCTTATATTTTTATCAACTTTTCACTACATAGCCTTAAGTTCTCCAGACACATTAATATAAAAACTAAATTTTTTTCTTTCTTTTTCCTCACGTAATAATTAGAAGAACGCAAACTAACAAACACTATTATTCATTCACAATACTAACTAAATGGGTCTCGTTGAATAAAAGGGATGTGAGGAGTGATAATAACTTCCCATTGCATAACCGACTCCCAAACCCGCTCTTGGTTGCGACGACTATTTTCTTTTCTTTTGCAGGTTTTATCAATATTTTGAATTTCCTTTTGGAACAAATAAAGATTGGTGGCGACTCTGTTGTATTTCGAGCTTCGGATACGCTCTGGTATTTTTTGCACCGTGATAGTTGGCGACTCTGCTGGGGAACCTTCCTTTTGAGAGAGTCCACCCTAGTTTAGTTTTTTTTGTGTTTGAGTGTTTGTTTGTTTACTTGCTTTATTCTTTGTGTTTTTATCTCTTATTTATACATGTTTACTTCCATATTATATTCCTATGTTGTTAATATATTATGTTGTGATGGGAGTTCTCTAGGTGACTTCATTGGTACTATGAGAGGGGATTTATACCTGAGTCTGAGAAAACATCATAAGCTAAGATGGTGGTTGAGTGGTGTTTTACTTTCTAGACGTATCTCTCATTTGGTTGGCACAAAGACCCAGCCTATAGTAGATCCTTCTGAGACTGTTATTGGCATGCAAGTATTTGTTACTCTGATAAAATTTTCATAATAGGTCAGTGAATCTAGGAACCTTTTGTTAGAACCTTCAAACATGTTCTTATAACCTCTGCATAAAATTGATTTGATGGTTGTGTAGTGTCGACCTTCTGCACGTATGTCTCACTTGATTGGCATAAAGACCGCTCTCATAGTAGAAGCCCTTGATGGTACTATTGGCCTGCAAGTATTTTCTACATCGAAACTATTGTCAAATAGGATCCATGACTCTAGGAATCATTTTATCCAAAACCCTAGAGCCTATCTATGAGGGGAATAAGGTTCATATTTTAATCAAAATCTTGCCACCCTAAAAACTCCCAAATGTTGTTTTAATTCAATACCTTTGAATCCTACAATGTATTGAATTATTTTGACCTGGCATCGGTTGACCTTGAATTGATGACATTGAATTCCATTATATTCCTTTGCATAAAACTTCATGCCCGCATTTAATTTTTCAAAAGAATATTCACTTCATTTGTCCTCTTCTTCAGAGTTTCGTGTTTATTGCCAAACTGAATCCTCAACATAAATACGGGACTCTGGCCAATGTCAAAAGAAGAATGGAAGATAAAGAGCAGTATAATAAAAGAGTTAGAGGGGACATTGATGAGTTAAAATAAAATGTGAGAAAGATCATGGAGATGCTACAAGACTTGACTGCTAGAGAAGCTCAACCTCTGAGGAATGTCATCTCTGAAATCACTAGTGTTGTGTTGGACCCCCAACTTACCCATAAGCCAGTTTTCTTGACCAACATTTTGGTTGCCACCAAACTACTCTCCGCCCTTTGTAAATACTCCAAGGGTTAGCCAATCTTCACAACTAATATTCCGAGCTCCAGTAATCACTGAATCTCAACTTATCATGCATATTGTAGCCTAAGCTACTTATGAAGATCATCTCTTTGTGTACCACGTCGATGGTCCACAAATTGAAATTCAAGGAGAAGCGGGAGACATTGAAGAGGCCAAAGAATAGTACCCAACTTTGCAGAAGAGATTGATATCTATGGAAAGAAATGATATCGTGGGTATTGCTTCCATAGACATGTGCTTAGTTTTAGTCTTGGTTATGGCTTCCAAATTCAAAACTTCTGAGTTCGAGAAGTACAAGGGGCACACCTGTCCAAGAAGTCACCTGGTGATGTGTTACCGTAAGATGGTTGCATATACCAAGAACAACCAATTTCTCATTCATTATTTCCAGGACAACTTGAATGGAGCTTCAATGAAGTGGTATATGGGAATTAAAAAGAGTCGTATCCAAAGCTGGCAAGACTTGGTTGGAGTTTTCTTGAAGCAAAATAAGTAGAATATGAACATGGAACCAGATCTCCATCAATTGTAGGATATGTCTCAAAGAAAATGAGTCTTTCAAGGAATACGGTCAACAATGGAGAGAGTTGGCTGCCCATGTGGATCCATCATTGGTAGAGAAAGAGCTTACATGAATGTTGATGGATTCGTTACAACCTTTCTTCTGGGAGAGGATGATAGGAAATTCATTGTGAAGTTTTATTGACTTGGTGACTATTTTCCAAAGACTAGATGAAGGTATAAAAAATGGAAAAGTTGTTAATACTGTTGAATCCTCAGTGGGGAAAGGAAATCCTTTAAAACTTCAAGAAGAAGAATGAGGGTGAAAAAAATGAAGTTTCAAATGAAAGTAGAAGACCTTGTCAAAGGAAACAATACTATGATCAACCATATGTAGTTGCAGTTGCTCATATGATTAATGTTCCACCAGCTGAGGCTCCTTAATAATAGAATACCAGTCAGAATCAAAATTGTAATGCAATGAATATGACTCAATTTGACCTTATTCACATGACATGCTCATTTATATCTCTACTTGGTCCAGAGAGGTTTAGTTTCAACTAGGTTTCTACCTCATTCTCTAAATCCTCCTCCAGTTTGGTTTAAGTCCAACGCCTACTATGAATTCCATGAGTGGATTCATACCTTCATTTGTCATATTTGATTGAGTTTTGGTGAGTGTGAAATTTGGCCATGGATGAATGAGGAAGTGGGGAAAACGAAGGCTTGAGAGAGATAGAGAGAGATGTTTAACAATTCCACGCGTGATCTCTCTCTCTCTCTCTCTCTCTCTCTCTCTCTCTCTCTCTCTCTCTCTCTCTCTCTCTCTCATATTTCTATTTCTATTATTTGTATTTTTATTATCCAAGTGTCAGCAATTTTGCCTTTAGATTGCATTGTTTTTGGGCCATGATCCAAGGGCCCCTAGATCTCCACATGCCATTCCCCCATGAGTCTGCTTTAACTCTCTATTGGGATCATTTTTCTTTGGGCCTCTATTCCCCTTTTACTTGAAATCCCATATTTCAACTCACACCCTTCATTTCTACTTTATTTTCTATTTTTACTTCTATTTAAAAATTCAATTAAAAATCATTTGGTTTTTTATTTTAGTTAATACATTAATTAATTAAATTTGATTTTAATTAATTAATTTTTTTAATTAAAATTAATTATCTGTATTAATCAGTTAAGTTAATTTTTAATTGATTATTTTTGATAATTCATTTCAATTAGCTTAATTAATCGATTTGATTAATTTTAATCATTTAGTTTTGCTAAATAATTTTCATTTCTTCTTGATTAATTCAATCGACTTAATTAAGCAACTTGACCTCTAAAATAAATTATTTTTCAAAAGAAAAATGCTTAATCCAATGTCAAGCTTATTCAAATTCAATCTAAAACATTGCGATGATTGATCCAACGTTAAGTATATTTTTTGTCCGTGCATTTTTTCATAATTAGCACTTGATGTAACGTCAAGTCGCTTTCAAATCTTTTTCCTAATAAATCAATTAAACAGATGAGCTAAACGTATGTTCTACATTTTTCTAGATTATTCAGATACTAGTCATATAACTTGACTATTCGAATAGTCACAATCCATTTAAAATAAAATAATTAAGTAAATTTGGGTCAACTCTACAAACAGTAAACGAGCAAGCTGGACGTATGTCCTACCTTTCTCACGAGTATCTGAATACTAGTCGTATATCTCGGCCATTTGATAATCACCCACTCTTTTTCAATAAATAGATTAAATGGACGAGTTGGACGTATGTCCTACTTTTCCTAAGTGTTTGAATACTAGTCATATAGCTTGGATATTTGGCACTCATATCCCTTAAAACCAATTTCAACTCATTCAAACCTTTTTCCTTTTGGCTTTCAAGTTCAAAACCTTTTCATAAAATAAAATACGCTATATCCATTCCGCAATGATGCAAGCAACGCTTCCACATGAGAATATAAAATATTTTCCGCTCGAATGTGATCTGGATTAAGTCATCCATTTTAAAGCGTTGTAAATGTTCAGTTATCCATATTTTGAGCAACAATGTTTTCCGTTCGAATGCGACTTAAGAATCTTTCACTAAAACCGACTTAAGAATCTTTTTCTACCAAGGACTACATAGCTTTGAGATATGTAGGAGCTAGACCCAAAGTCTTTCAAGCCACAATAATAAAAAACCTAAAAATCTTATCTTTCTTTCTACTCATGCAATAATTAGAAGAACGCAAACTAACAAACGTTGACATTATTTTGCAAGACTAACTAAATAGGTCTTGCTGAGTAACACATATGTGAGGGGTGCCAATAACTTCCGTTTACATAACCGATCCCCGAACCCACTCTTGGTTGTGACGACCATTTTTTTCTTGTGTGGGTTTTATTGGTATTTTTCCTTTCCTTTTGAAATAAATAAAATTTGGTGGTGACTGAGTTGTATTTCGAGCGTGCGATACGCCCGAGTATTTTTCACGCCTCGACACATATTAACTTGAAATATGTAGTGAAGATAGACTATCGAAAAATATTAACTAGAAACAATCACAATATTTCATCCAAAATGATTCACAAATTTAAGTTATAAGAAGACGCTTTATTGAATATTTTTAAGTTTTAACACATAAGTAATAACACAATACTTGATTTATTTTTAACACAATTTAAACATAGGTAATAAGGTAATAAGAAGACACAATATTTCTATTTCTAACACATTCATAACACAAGTTACAATGACTATTTTTGAAACAAGTTACAAACACATTGTATGAACATGATTAAAGATTAAAATAATAAGTTATGATGAATCATTTCAAGAAATACAACATACATGGATAGTACATTTAAATGGTATTACCATTTCTATAAACATTTATAAAACAATATCCATTTCAGTCGGTACATAACATCATAGTGCATAACAAATTTTCTAACAACATTTTTAACAATGTTTTTATTAACATTTATATAACTAACACTATTTATATGAACATTTCTAAAGCTAGCACCATTTTAGTGATAAACAACATCTCAATGGTGAGTTATATACCACAAACGTAATGACGAAACTTCAACGAGTAAGTTTGAAAGAGTTGAAGTTTAAGATGATGTTGGAATAGTTAATGTTGAAAAGAGATGATATAATATGAGTTTTGATGAAAATTGTCCATGCCTTTTGTTAAGAGAATGACGATAAAATATAATAGGTAAATGAAAAGTTAAAGTCTAATTCTGTGAAACATTCATGCAAATGAGCAAACACGTAAGTTTTTATGCAAAAACGAAGGAATAGATTAATTAAAATTTTAAAAAATAAAAAGTCTCATATTCTTGAAATTCATGTAAAATAACACGTCGATTTTTAGGAAAAACCGAAACAATAGATTAATTAAAATAAATATTAATTAAAGATTATAAAAAATAGAAAAATATTATATTATGAAAATTATGGAAAAGAACTATCATACTGGTTTTAGACGAGATCAAGGGCGTAGATTATTTAATTACTAAAATTAATATAAAATTAAAAAAGAATTTAAAAATATTAATTTAAAAATATTGATGTTAATCGAGAGATAATAAAAATTAAAAGTGAAAATAAAAAAAAATTGAAGATATTAACTTTGTAATTCAAAATAAATAAATAAAAAGAAAAGGGAATGACTGTCAAATGAAAAATAGTGACTCTAAACTAATTGAAAAATTAAAAAAAATATATAAAATAAAGTATTTGGGATTCGAAGTGAGGTCCTTAGTAGTTATATTCTATCGGTTTTATATAAAATTGAGAGTATAAATTGTATATTTTTTTAAAAAAATTAAAACATGACACTCTCGGACATATATTTCAATTTTTGGTTGATCAAGGTGAAAACTTTTTCATAAAAAATATAATTTATAATATGTATTATAAATGATGTAAAAATTGTAACATGTGTGTAGGATTTTTATGAAGGATAGAAAAGTCCTTTAGACTTTTTTAAAATGACGTAAAAGTTTGAAAATATCTCTTGTACTCATTCGTACTCATTCAATGAATTAGCTTATAAAAAATTGATGTTTTCATATCTAGTTATAGGTCTATTTGTATTTTAGAGTAATATTAAAGGTTTGAGCTTATAATTTAAAATTTATAAATTCATATGATAATAAAAGATCTGTTTGATAATAATTTTTTTATCATAAATTTATAGTTTATTTTATTAATTTATAATTTATTTCTCATATACTATTTTAAATAGCATTTTAGTTTATAATTTATTGTTTTTATTTTATTTTTACGTTTATTATTTTATCTAAAACTTACTACTATCTTTTATAATTTATTTTAATTTAAAATAAAATAATTATATATTAAATGTTTTTTTTATATCTTTTTAATTTATCAATTAATTAAATTGTTAATTTTACTTATCACTTCAATTAACTTATCAACTATAAATCATCAGTCATCAACCATCAACTATAAACTATCAATCATCACCCTCAATCAAAATTATAAATTATTAAATAACTTATCATTCAACCGTTATTTTATAAAATAAAACTTTTATTTTTTTTCTTTTCTTTCTGATTTGGAGTTGCATTGTAAAAAAAAAAAAAATTTAAACTTTTGCTTATTATGCCCTACTAATTTAGTGAACCCTTTATTGAGAGAAATTTCCTTTAGCCCCAACTACAGTATGTTATTATTTTTGTGTGGTATAAAAAGAGACTTCAAGTTCCAATAAAAAATATTTAATAAGAAATTTTGTTTAGTAAAATGCTGAAAAAATATTATTTTTTATGTTCCTATTTTTTCAAGAAATAATACGTGTTTAGAAAAATAAAATATTTAGGCTTTTTTAAAATAACTATTTTTATATAAAAAAAATAATACTTATTTTAAAATAAATTTCTCCAACAAAATATTGAGAACTAAAAGAAAATATTTTGAAAAATATATTAATTTCTTTTAAAATAAAAAAGTCGAGCCCTAAGATCAATTTAAATTATGAGTGAATTTAAGGTTTGAGCCAAAGTTTATAGGTCAAGAAATTGTCTACTCTAGTTAAGAGGAAAAGTTTTGCGTTTTCTTTGTGGGTTAACTCATGCAATTCTTTGATCTATAAAAAATGTCATTCGAATTGTAAAATTTAAACTAAGTGTTTACTCAATAAATTTAATAAAAAAATTGTTTGTGTTGTTTCATATATGGATGTTCCTCATGATTCTCTCGTATGATATGAAAGTTGACATTTTACTTTCTATTGCGTATTGTATTAATTGTCACCTACAATTACTTTGCGGGATAAGCTTTTGACATGGATTTGAGGTGAAACAGATTTAACATTGTTATTTCAAAATTGAATCTAGCTTAGAACAATAGAAAACTATTTATTGTGTTGGGATGTGAAACAGGTGGTACGTATAAACAACACAAAGAATTACACACAAAGAATCACACTCTGGAGTGAAACAAATTTAGCATAGTATTGTTACAACACTTATATCAACACTTATATCAGTTATTTTTTATTTTCTCTTAAATCAAGATTACGAGTATATAACAATAACAAATAATTCTCTCATCTTAATTTAAAATTTATAGTATATAATTATGAGAAATTAATATATTATTTATAATAAACTTAACATACTAAACTAATGAGTTTTTTCACAAATATCAATTACAAATTAACTTAGGGTACAAGCTAACTTAAACAATTGGACATAACAAACAAGTCAAATTCGAAATACTAACAACCCTAGCATTTTGACACCCATATATTAGAACACACTCCGACTATAATATATGAGTCTTCGGCACCAGCACGTGAACATACTTCGACGACATACATAAATCCTATCGAATCAGAAACTACTCTTCGACCTAATAGAGTTTGATTCAAAATCTCGCAAATCTCCACCTTGGAACAAACTCTAATATCAAAGAACAAACTAGCTTTCTTTATGCAGCTTTATCAACTGCATACAGTGGAAAAACTTGTAAGTTGGCAATATCTTGGTGATCATATCAACAACATTGTGATTTGTCAAAACCTCCAGCACTTGGACTTCTCCACGCTCGATTACCCCTCTGACAAAATAAAGCCTAACATCGATGTGCTTGGTTCGCTCATGATAGATTGAGTTCTTCGACACGTGTATTCCATTTTGACTATCATATTTAACAGTGATAACTCGACCTTGAAGTTTCAATTCCTTAGCAAAATCTTCAAGCCACAATGCTTCTTTCACAGCTTCAGTGAGGGAAATATATTCTACTTCAGTGGTTGATAAAGTAACAACCTTCTAAAGTGTCGCTTTCCAAATGATTGTTGTACCAAACATAGTGAAAACATATCCAAAAATAGATTTTCTGGAATCCATATAACCTGCATAATTAGAGTCGACACACCCTTTGATTACTGCTTTACTATCTTCACCCAAGGCTCCACCATAAACTAAGACTCTGTTCAAATACTCATTTATGTACCTTAGAATCCACTTCAATGTTTTTCAGTGAGCCTTTCCAGGATTCGTCATGTACCTGCTTACGAGACTTACTGCATATGCTATGTCAGATCTAGTACATACCATAACATACATCAAAGAACCCACTATGTTAGTATATGAGATGCTATTCATATATGCTCTTTCAATCTCAATACTGGGACACTAATGTATACTCAGCTTGAATTGAGGGTTTGTTGGAGTCACAACAAGCTTTGAATTCGATATACCAAACTTATCAAGAATCTTCTGTAGGTATGCCTCTTGAGATAAGCATAATTTCGACTGCTTTCTATCTCTTCAGATGTCAATCTCAAGAATCCTGGATGCAGCTCCCAGATCCTTCATGTCGAACTCCTTATTGAGTTCAGCCTTCATCCTCATTACATCTTCGATATTGTTGCTTACTATGAGAATATCATCAACATAAACAACAAAATAACTAATGAATTACCAGGTCAAAATCTGAAGTAAACATAGTGGTCAAATCGATTTCTAATGAAAATTATGCGTTCCATGAACTTGTCGAATCTCCTATTCTATTGTCGTGGAGATTGTTTCAGCCCATAAAAGTTCTCTTCAACTTGAACACATAATATTCCTTTCCCTTTTCGACACACCCTTCAGGTTTCCTCATCAGGATTGTTTCATCTAGATCACCATACAAGAATACAATCTTCACATCCATTTGTTCCAGTTCAAGTTCGAATTGTGCCACCATGGAAAGCAACATTCGAATGGACTTATGCTTCATAATAGGAGAAAACATATAATTTGAAGTCGACACCTTCTTTCTGAGTGAAACCCCTTGCAACCAATCTTTCCTTGTATCTTTTCGACGCCACTCTTTTGATTCCTTTCTTAACTTTGAAAATCCATTTACAATTGACTAACCTTCTCCGGTAGATTTCTTGATCAGTTCCCAAGTGTTGTTATCATGAAGAGATTTCATCTCATCATCCATGGCCTTCAACCATTCAATATTATTTCGACTTTGTTTCACCTTAAAATTTTCCCTCTTCTTTTTACATCATATGGCTTATGTTTCATCATACACATTCATACATTTTGATGAGATCAAGGTATCTTTGGTTCTCATGTTCTTCTACAAGCTATAAAAGGGTGGTTGTGTTAACAATCAATGCCAAAAGGGTCTCATGCTCTCACTTCATGAGTCACTCAAACTATAAGGGTTCCTTATACCCCATGACATTTCAACTATCTTACTTGTTTATCAGAAGATTTAAGATTTCAAGTGTTTTGAAGTGAATCACATTTCTCCTATTCATCTCTTGAAATTAGGGTTATTGGCAAGATGAGGTCTGTGGGGCTTGAATGAGCCAATTTGTTGAAGTAATACTCTCTCATCATCATATGAGACATCTTTGTTCAAGAGATTCTTCATCATACCCAGAGGAAATAGGATTTTGAGTATTGGACATCCTCTCTTATCATTTTCAATCGAAATTAGGGTTTGTGATCTATGGTTATTAAGGATTCCTTCCTCATCAAGCTACAAAGTGATTTTTCTCTAAATTTCATTAATATTTTGAATTAAAGTTTATTTCTCTGTATTTCTTGGTGGATCAGGGTTTCTCATCTGTGGTGAATGAGTTTGTTGATTCATCAATGGAAGATTAGTTAGTGTTTCATGTCATGATTCTATACCCTTCAAGTCTTATCCTTATCTTCAAGTATTCTTCTGGATGTTTGTTATGGTGATAGTCATCAAGTTAGAGCATCCTTATGGATTGAGCTATGGATTAAGGTTTCATCAAATTTTCTTCTTTTAAATGGGATTTTTGGTTCTTCAAATGTAAGAAGACCTAGATTTATGGATTCCATTGAGGTTAAGGGTCATCAATCAAGTATGGCATGTATTGGATTCATTCTTCAACGTACTTTGGTTCGAAGATTTTAAGTACATGTTTTGGTCATCAAAAGTTATTCAAGATACTTAAGGCATATTGTTTGTTTGGGATTCAAAGTTTGTTAACTCAATAGTGAACAATTCTAAAGATGGAAGATTCATTGTGTTGGGTTTCTTGGAATTCACAGTTTATAGCATTCATCATGATTTGAGGCCATCACAAATTTTCATCATCCCTCATCCAAGATTCAAGCTTCATTCAAAGTTTTATTCAAGATTTTGGTTTTAGAACAAAGATTCAAGCCTTATGCTTCAAGGTTCATCTAAAGGTTTAATTTCAAGTCAGAAAATGATTCAAATCCTATTCAAAACCATTACAAGTTTAGACAAATATATCATCATTGTTGCATTGCCAAGTTTCCAAGTCCAATATTACAATTCCAAAATCGTCAATACATCATATACCATTTCAAAATTTACAAAGAAGAATTACATCTCTCCTAAATCTAAAATCCTAATCTCCATCTTAAATACTTGTCATGCTTCCAATCAAGTCTCCAACTTGTCTTCTTGCCATGAATTCATTCTTCAAAACCTCCACCATACTTAAACTTGCTTCCTAAACCTGAATCCAAATTATGGCCTTTACCCAGCACACAACAATAAATCAGAAATCAAAATTATTCAGAGGAAAACATTAACAAAATTTCTAAACTTTCAATTCCTACTAACCAAGCTACTAACTTTTAAATGCCATATTACAACAGAAAAACTAACAACTTTACTAACTGTTATCTAAAACCATCCTTGCATAATTTTTTGGCAACAAGAAACTGAGCAAAATACACACTTACAGAAAATCAGGAGTTAAAAGCTATAACAGAAAATACAAAAGAAATAACTGAAAAATTCAGAGTTCATGGCTTATGGAGAAAATATAGATAGGATAAACTCAGGAAATAGAAAAGTTTGGGAAACTAATTTGACAACTCATACTCAGATTGGATCCTCACAATTGATCTTTGTAACCAATTGTTTCATCTCAAGGCCCTGATTCAATCTTCTTTAACAAACTCTTCCAGATATATAACAGAATTTACCTTCAATCGAGATTCATTCTCCATTTTTCTGGGGGAATCACCAAAATTTTCAACAACCTCTCTCTTCTCCTCTCATCTTCATCGTAATTCTTCAACACCCTTAAGAATCAACATCAAACTCTATCTTCTCCTCCCATCTTCATCTTCATCATTTCTTCAACCAATTGAAGAATCATCAGAAAAATCCACAGAGAATTCCAGAAAACGCTATCTCTCTATAGCTTCGTGCAAACTTCTTCATTAATCTGCTTTCATATTCAATCATAATAATCATCACCGCTCATTTCCAATCTTCACCACACACCTCTTCTTCAAAATTACCTTCATCATATTTCATCCTTAATCCACCTTGACCGCATCAACGCTTCCTACATCACAATTCGATTCAAGCAACCACAACCTATCACACCTCCATTCTAATTTGAATCACGCATAAAACAAAATCACAACGATCAGAAATCATGTAGAAGTAGAGGAACAAGCTTACGTTGTGACAAGACATGAGGAGTCAAGACCATAATACCTGAGTTTTATTCTACCTTTCTAGTTTTCATCTTATCATTGTCGCTGTCGAAGACGCGTCAGACAAATTATGACTGCTTCTGTAGAGTTTTCTCTTTGCTTGCGTGGCTTTGAATAGGAAACAAACCTTCTTTGTTAGGTATCATTGAGACTTTATTTTATTCCTCATTCCACATCATTTTCCATTTTTCTTGTCATGAGAAGTAGGAATAGAGATGCATGATTATTTTCTACTTTCCTTGCCATGAGAAGTAGGAATAGAGATGAATAACTGGGATTCCTTACTTTAGGTGCACAATGTTGTTTTAAAATACCTTTAGAAGGAAATTTATACTTGTGCTTGCTTGTTTAAAGTCCTCAATAAAGGAGATTATGTGTGTTTATCTTTGTGCCAAAGACCTTAAAGAAGGCATCCCATTCCCATTCCCCATTGATAAGTCCTCAAAGAAGGCAAGTGGAAAAGAGTCTGCATTCGACCCCCACAATTTCTAGTCCACAGGTTATTCGTAGCTCGCATCGCACGTCGATACCACGAATAGTGCTGCTCTTGTTATTGATTCAGTCAAGTGGAAGACAGGGATCTGTGACCAATCCCCCATGCTTTGTCATTAGCTCACGTTTGTAAACGTTGATGCTTCGATGTGATCTCATTATTTCCTTCTATCGCCTACCCAGATGACACGATATCTTGGTCAGGTGTTTAGTCGCTTATGACGATTCATTTTTTATTCTTCTCTTGCCTAGATGACCTGATATCTTGGTTAAGAGTCGACACCCCCTATTCTTCTTCCCTTGGTGACATGATATCATGGTTAAGAGCTACTGATTTCCTCCAGTTTTGCGTACCTCGATGACTTGATATCTTGGTTAAGCCCCCATTTATCCTACCTTGATGATACAATATCATGGTTAGGTGTCCCACTTCTTTTATCCTACCTCTATGACTCGGTATCTTGGTTAGGTGTTATCTCTCTCCCTTTTCTACCTTGGTGACAGGATTTAGGTGTATGCTACTTGAGCGAGTGGATACCCCTCAAGCTTTGCGTGTTTGCTGTCTATTGCGTGATCACAAGCTCCCCTAGGATTGTTAGTTCACCCTCTTTCAAGTTTGAACTAATTAGACCTTAGGTTTGAATCTAAGCATGCAGACACTAGGTAGATTCTCCCTTTGTTAATCTAAACTCTAGGACCATCATTGCATGATAACAATAAGGATAACACTAGGTTAGTCTCCCTTATACTTTTTCTCTTCCCCTTTTTGGATGACTAAAACAAAAAACTCTTTTCTTTGGAAAATTTACAAAAATACTCTAAAATTACAAAAACCCTTTTTCAAGGTAAAAAACATCAACCAATGCAAACCTTTTTGTCTTCATACCTTTTTCTTTTGAAAACATTTTCATATAAGGACATGTTAATTTCTTTCTACTACAAAGCGTGAGTCTCCAATGGTCGAGCTGCGGTAGAATGTGACATTAGCATTGTTTATAAAAAACATACAGCTCACCAAAACTTTTGAGATGAACTACAAGTTCCTTGATCCCCATTGCACAGTTGGTGGTACGTAGGCACAAAGGTTCACAACCGCGACCGACACAACTAATAAAAACTTTTTTTTGTACATAGTACTTTGAATTCATGCATTCCCTTTTAGAATTAAGCTTTATACATGGATTAGATACACCCTTGGATTATAACAAACTAAATTGGATCTTATGAAGTACCACAAACGTGAGGGGTGCTAATACCTTCCTGTAATACGGTGGGAGAACTGAATTTTTTGGTTTTATCCAAATGAACGGATAGCAAGAGTCGCCACCGACTTTTATTTTATCCAATATTTAGAAAATGTGAAAAGAATAGGAAAGACCTTTGATAGATTTTGAGTTTTGGGGGTAAGTTATGAAAAGGGAATGTGTTAGCACCCTTTTCATCCGTAGTTATCTACCGGATCTTAATTGCTTAGCTCACTTTTGAAAACTTGCTTTGTGTGTGTGATTTGTTTGAAAATATTTTGAAATGCCAATGTAAGGATAACTTTATAATGATTCTTGGGTCACTCCTCAAGAATGTATACAAAGTGTTTTTGAAAATATTTGTTTAAAAAGTAGTGTGAAAAATGTATTGTTTGTGAGAAAAGTTTGTGACCAAGCAATTAGGAGTTCTGACCCACTAAAGTCTTTCTTATTCTTTTCCTTCTCCTTTAGAGATAGTACTATCCATACCATTAGTTGGTAGGTAGCTCTATTTATTGGATGTGAAGGGACAGACGTAGGGTCAACGCATGATCATCGAAGGCAACATGTAAGGATACTTTAGCAATTGTATCGGAGGAAATATCATTATTTACTAATAGGGACTATATCATTTTGTAGACAACTCGAAGGATCATTGAGGGATTATCATCTTTATTCGAAAGGGACTGTGATGATTTGATCGAGAGTCTTTTACTAAAGCATCCCCACTTTCGAGGGACGTGACCAATATTGTAAGGCAACAAGAGAGGATATCCTAGAGGTGCAAGTGTGAAGAGTGTATGGATTTCAATTATTTATTTTGAGAATTAGGATTTTCTACATTTATTTTTAGTCTTTCCATACAAACCCAAATTACTAAGAGTTAAATATGTACAAAAAATTAAAGGGTGGAATGTAAATACCTAAGCTATTACTTGACTTTGGGGCATATACATAAGTATAAAAATTTGCGGGAAAAGTAAACCTACGCTATTACATCCTTGGAGTAGATACATAATTAGAAAAACGCGAGGAAAGAAATCTACTTTATTACATTGATAGTGTGACCTATAAATTTTTTTAGGAAATTAAATAGCAACAGATAAATATGAAAAGTGTTAAAAAATGTCAAATACCTAAAATCTAAGTGTTAATGTTTTTGATGTTTTATTGAAAATAATTTAAGTGATAATAATTAATTAAAACCTAATTATTTCTAATTGATTTTAATATTTAAGAAAAAGGTTAATTAATTAAGTAATTATTAAATAAATAAAAAAACTAATTATTAATTAAAAATCCTAATCCTAATTTTTTAGGTTTTCTTAAAAAATTTAGGTTAGTTAATATTTAATTAAAATTAATTAGTAAAGAAAATAGAAAAATTAGGGTTAGAAAGAAAATTGGATAATAAATGCATGGGGTGGATGTTGAACCCACACCCTTGGCCTCACAGATATGCTTTCCCGCCACTGCGCCATGCGCTTTCTAGTGTTTGAGAATGGGAAGAAATCATTATAATATTAACCTGCACGTTAGTTTGGAAAAACAACAAAAATAATTGCAAGGTGAAGGGATCGAACTCACGCCCCTCATGTGACATGCTTCCGTCCCCAATCAACTGCACCACATTGTGTCTTTGTTATTAAAATACAAGCAAATAAATATATAATAAAAGTGAGTGAATCAGAGAAGCCCGGGGCCCTAGCTCTGATCCTCTTCTCCGGCGAGACAATTTTCCAACCTGCAAAAATAACAAGATTAAAGATCAAGAGGGCTTGTGTCCCCCTAATTTGGTGAAGGGCCGTAAACTTCACTAGCTTCTTTCTTTCTGGTGAAGGGCTTCTTTACTGCACTTGACGAAATATCCTTCTGTATCTTACCACTTCAGATACCAGCTTCTAATCTCTCCCCAGTCAAGATCAACTCAGTAAACCCAGATGACAAACTGTCGATTAGATGATTGAAAAATGGACCAGACAACGTCCCTAGAAACATATCAACCAACTCCCTGTCAGACAAAGGGGGTTGGACTCTTCTAGCCAAATCTCTCCACTTTTGAGTATAGTCCTTAAAGCCTTTGCTTGCACCCATAGACATACCCTGAAGCTGAGTACGAGTGGGAGCAAGGTCGGCGTTATACTGATACTGCCTGTAGAAAGCAGCAGCAAGGTCCTCCCAATTTCGGACATTAGCTCCTTCCAATTGATAAAACCATTCAAGCTGAGTCCCTGACAGACTATCTTGAAAGAAATGCACCCACAAATTTCTATCAGCAGTGCAGGGTTGGATTTTTCTGACGTACGAGCGAAGATGGAGTTTTGGACAGGATACTCCATCCTACTTAGCAAAAACCGGAGCTTTAAACTTATGAGGGATCACCACTCCAAATACCAGTCCCAATTCTTCAAAATCCAAACCAGGGATCTTCTGACACTCCATAGCACTCATACGGTCTTCAAGTTGCTTGTACCTATCCTCAGCAGGAGGATACTGTTCTTCATCATAATCTGTATCATTATCAGAAACTGCAGGACTGGGGCCCTTTTCTTCTTCTTGGTCCTCCCCTCTCTTGGATGAAAAGGACATATCAACTTGCTGTTTCAACCTATCTCCAAACCTTTTTCCCATACTCATAAGAACGACCTTCTTCTTCTTCTTCTTCTTCTTCTTCTTCTTCTTCTTCTTCTTCTTCTTCTCTTTCAGACTGAGAGCTTTCAAGTCCTCTTGTCCTTTAGCCAAGCTTAAGAACATCTCTTGGAATTGGGCATTTTGTGCCTGAAGATCTTTGATTGCTTGATCGGAAGACATTTCTGCTGAAATAAACAGCGAAGAAGATGAGAAACCTGTAATGGTGTGCATGATAATGGGATGCGTATGTAATGATTTCAAAGACTTTGGGAGATTTAAATTTGCAAACCAAAAAATGAAACAAACTTTATTAGATTAATCTTGTAAAAAGGTTCGACAATGCCTTAAAGGCGTTTACAAAGAAGTAAATGAAAAACAAATCTAAACTAGAAAAAGAAAAATCAGAAATCCCATGGACGCTTCCCCTTGGTGTTGACGTAGTCATTGATCGTTCTTTCATTCTCGAGTTTCCTGGTGAGCTTCAAGATCTTCCTCTCTTTCTGATGGTACTTTTCCCGGTAGGTATCCCTCTCCTCTTTCAGCTAAATCCAGGATCTCTTCAATGCCCAAAGATCAGTGGGCATGTAGAGATAAAGGACGGTATAAGGAATGCCCTTTTCATTGGTAGGCTCAACAATCACTGGCAACACAGCTTCATAAGGCATCCCAAGGTTCTGGGCTCGAGCTCGGACCCACTAGAGATAAGGTTGCATAGGGAGAGAAGTCTTTGGTCCTAGCTCTTGAGGGTCAGACCTGTTCACCATGCCCCAAGCTCGTATAAACCTTTGGTGATGCTCGTCAACATCCTCATTGTAGTCAAATGCAATATCTGTAAGAAGTAACTTATGAGGACTGTCTCTCCGAGCACGACCAAATTGTTGCAAAGCCAAGCAAGGACTGTAGGTTATTCCTCCTCGGATTCCAAGCAACGGGACATTAGGGTATCCCCCACATCGATCAATGACAACAATGCTTTCCATAGCCTTGGAACTCCAAAGAATGTCTTTATGGGAAAGGGACATTATCCTGTAAGACCATCCTAAACCTTCCTCATTCTTAAACATGGACTTGGGGAGGTGCGAAATAAACCACCTTGCCAGCAAAGGCACACAACACATGAGGGTCCCTCTTCTACGCACTGTACGAGTGTAGAGGGTATGCAGGATATCACCCAGAAGAGAAGGCACGGGATTGCGAGACAGGAAGATCTTAACTACATTCACATCTATGAAGGAACCTGGATTCTGGAAAAGAACCAACCCATAAATAAGGAGAGCCAAGATGTCTTCAAAAGCCTGAAAGTCCAAATTGTCCCAGAATAGCTGAGCTTGATCTATCAGGAACTTAGCTAAGAAACCTTCAACCCTGCTTCGTGTCTCCCAGTTGGATACTACATCAGCCCTTTTCAAATGTAGATCTGAAGCAATGTCTTCTGGTCTAGGAGTCTCTTCCAAACCTGTGAAGGGCATCTGCTCGAGGATGGATATGCCCAATAAGTGAGAAAACTCTTCCATAGTAGGAACTAGCTGATAATCTGGAAAAGTGAAGCAATGATACACCAGATCGAAGAACTGGAAAAGCACACTCATCATCTGCTCGTCAAACTTTGAGGTAACCAAGCAAAGAAGATGACCATGTCTCCTAATGAATGAAGAAGTATCAGAAACTCTCGAGGCTAAATCTTTGAGTTGAGCAGGTATTTGCACAAAGTTAACTCAGATGGTATTTCAGCGTATGGAAGCCATAATCTGCAAAATAGAACAAAGATAAATCCCATCGGTCTTTGAAATGGTTAGTATAATGAAGTATGCATGCTATGTTATGATGCATGATGTCATGATAAAAAAACAATAGGTATAACAGATAACAGGCATGGCAAAGGCAAACAAGTCACACAAAAGCCCTTAAGTTTAAGGCTTTCATGGGGTCTAAGGTATTACCCTCTTGAAGTTCAGTTGGTTTCAACCTGTCCTAGCAAAAGTAATCGGGTTCTAGAGGTTCTCAATATCACTGACCATCCACCATCGGTCATGGTTTCAGCTCACGCAATCTTTTCTTGCGGCCGGAACTATCTCGAGAGTATGGTATTAATGAGTGTAGCATCGAGTATCAACCGGTTCTCAGCTTTACACCAAGGTCGGCTATCTCACTACATCCTACTGGCCAAGTTGGTCAATTATGGGTTCTAAGGTCAGTTGATGCTTAACGATACATATAGCAGCCTCATATTCTCCTCATTTCTCCACAAGGGATACCGGTACCAACCAATGTGCCACATCAACGTAGCTACTGATTCAACCGTATCAGTCTATGCCGTACAGTTCCATCACAGTTTATTGCTACTTACCTAAAAGGTGTTCCCCAGATCCGGGTTAGGATCTATAGTAACTCCTAAGCAAAACCCTTAAAAGTAAAGCAACCAAAACAAACAAGAGAAGCAATTTATTATGAACTAATCCTAAGGTATACCCCATTTATTTTATCCCCAGCAGAGTCGCCAGTTCTGTGATACGGTGGCAGAACCAGACTATTTTTAGGAAAATGCTGGTTTGCGTTTTGTGTTTGTGTTTGCAAAATGTCGCGGTAAGCAAGAGTCGCCACCGACTTTTATTTTATCCAACTGGAAAGGAAAAAAGCACAGAAAAATTCCTTTTTTGAGATTTTGAGTACAGGGGGTAGATTATAGAAAGGGAAGGTATTAGCACCCTTTATATCTGTAGTTTTCTATGGGCTCTTAGGTACTTGCTCATCATTTTAAAAATTCCTTCCGTGTTTGTGTGTTTTGAAAAGTTTTTGTTTTACTTCGTTTTAACCCTTGCTTCTGTCTTCAAGAGTGTTACGAAGTTGTTTTGAAAACTTTGTTTGAAAAGAGTGTAAGTGTGGAAAAGTTTGATTTTGAGCAAGTACGTACTAGCATCTACCTACTCGAAAAAAGAATGTGTCTGTTCTTGTTTCCTTTAGACAGCGCTATCTTACTTATTTGAGAAATAGGAAGCACCATCAATGGAGTTATAAGGGTCAATTCGAAAGGGACGTACGGTCACTAAAGCAACGTTAGGACGTCTTAGTAATAACCCTAGTGTCTTAAGATCATATTCGAGGAAACATTTCCAAAGAAACCTTTCCGAGGCAACATTTCCGAACGGGACATTTGATCTTTGTTTAGACAAGAGGGCAACCACTAAGACACCCTATACTTAATGATCGTTTACTGAAGGCAACCGAAGTGAGAGTATACCCAACGAGTGCGCATGTGCGAGTGATTTGATTTCAGTTATTATCTTTGCACATTTAGGGTTTGCTAACCATTTTAAAATTAACATACATTATTGTCATGCAATCCTATTATCATACATCTAACAGTTAATATTTGCGAAAATTAAAATGCGAGAAATAAAACTACGCTATTACAAGGCTTCGGGGATGGGGGTTAATTACATAGCCAAAAACCCGTAAAACGATAAATAAAAGAAAAATCCTAATTAAACTATTACATCCCATGAGCAGTTACATTAATATTTGCAAAAATAATAATAAATGCGCACGATGAAACGAGAACGAGAAAATTAGAGTTTTGACCCCGTCTAAACCTAGTTGAAAGAAAAATCATATTTTTGTTGTTTTTGATTATTTTTGAGAAAACAAGGTTTTAATAAATACAAACCTAATTACTAATTAATTTAAATTAAGAAAAATAATCAATTTGACCTATTTTTGCATTTTGTTATTTTATGAAAAAAGAAATAAAAATATAATCAAGAACAAAACCTAATTTTCTAATTGATTTTAAATTATTTATAAAAAGGTTAGAATTACCCTAAAATTAAATTTAACTAATTATTAAATTAAATTTGATAAAAATAAAACCTAAATCTAAATTTGTGAAATTGATTTTATGATTTTGTAAAAAAAAGAATTTAATTTTTGTGTTTAGAAAATAAATAAAGAAATTAAATAAAATGGAAAGAAAATAAAATAAAAAGAAAATGGGCCTGGTTATGCTAGCAAACAGGAGGCGCCAATAGCAATTTCTGAGTCCAAAACTCCTTGGCCCATTTTGAATTTTCAGATCACATGTTGCAAGCTTGACTAGGCCTATGGTAGACCTCCATGTGATAGGCGTTGGATTTGGCTTGCAGGAGATCTGGTTGGCTGGACATTGAGGGCGTATAGTGGTCTCCTTGTATGCATGTGTACCTGATGATGTAAAAGAAAATAATATTGACAAATATGGGGACCTGGGGATCGAACCCAGGCCCTTTGGCAATTTCCCTTGTACACTGACCACCTGAGCTAGCGCGCTTTGTTGTATATGGAATAACAATCAATTATTATATTGGAAGAACAAAATAATATATTTCAAAACGCGCGAATTTTGAATAGGCGAATCAGGGAGTGCCACGCCACCCTTCTTCTTCCTCTCTCCGTTGGTAAAAGGTCTGACTTTTACCTACAGTTTTCTAGGCGTAGGTACAACCCTGTGATCCTCCAAAAATCTATGCACGCATGATAAATCAATACTAGTGGTACCAATCAACTCGTTGCAACCTCACGAGCATCATGGTACCACTTTCCATGGCCAATTGTACCTGTAATGAAAAACCCCAAAAACGAGCCAAGAACCCTAACTATGGCATATTGCTCTACAGTTAATAAAAATGCAATTGAATGTTACCATTAACTTGAAAATGTTTCAAGGATTTAGAATATATAAACAAATCATGCTAAGAGTGCCAGGATTATGATATGCGGTTTCAAAAAAGCATAGAGGTTGTGGGATACTTACAGCGCGTATCTGGGCACAAAAATGCTTGCTAATGATTGGGATAGAGTCCTTAGATGTCCAACAAGCGAATGGTGTGCTTGGAATGGCTTGAAGAAGCCTGGAATTGAGAAATCAGATTGCAAATTTCCTTTGAAATTTTTAGATTTGTTCTTCTCTTTTCACACCTCCAATCTCCTTTCTTTTGGTCTGCACATGCTCTATATGTACCCTAGAATGAATTAGGTTACAAACTTGCTTCAAATATTTTTCAATTAAGGTCATTGAATCATGATTTGATTCTTATGTAAATCTTTCCAAATCAATCCAAATCCAATCTTTTTGTGTCCAAATGAAACTTGCATGATTTGATTCTTCTTCCAGCTGTATAAGAGACCTAAACATGCACAAAATCTCAAGCTTTGATTAGTTTTGATATTTTCATGATTTTATTTTGATTTAATTTAATTTAATTGAAATAAAAATAAAAATAAATGATGAAAATAAAATAAATACAAGTGGGAAGGATCATGGGTCGTGGACCATGTTACAAACTCAATGCAAGCACAAAAAGTTGGGCCCATTTTACAAAATTTGCAATTTTGGCAACTTTTGACTTTTGGCAATTTTGCAAAAAAGGTCAACTTTACCAATGCATAACTCCTTCAATTTTGACCCTAGAGATGTGTTCTTGGAGTTTTTAGAAAGCTTAAGATGTCCTCTAAGCAACCCTTTTGGTCTCATCTCAATTGAGTCTTCCATGTTCATGTATGAAGCTTTGACAAAAAAGGTGTTTTTGTTGACTTTTCAAAATGACCTATAATGTCCAAATTTATATCTTCTTGTGAGTGCATATTCTGAACATGGGAGATGAAGATGAATTGTAGGGCATTGAATCCTCTTCAAAATGAGTTTTAGATGGGTCATTTTTGATAAAGTATGAGAAAGTTATGCTTGGTCAAAGTTGAGTTGACATTTCCTACAAAACCCTAATTTAGCAACTTTTGGGTTTTCATGAATTGTGAGAAATCCTTGAGGAATCATGATCAACCCTTGATCAAATGATGAATAACACTTCAAAATGAGGATGTTGACCAAAAATTTTGAAGTTTGACTGTATGTGGGACACAGTTGACTTTTGCCCTAGCACAATCGATTTTCAGGCCTTTGAGCAATTGACTGAGCAAAATTTCTCTGTAGGGCTTGAAACTTGACATGGATGATCTTGTGGACCTATTAGGACAATGGTGAGAATTTGGGATCCATTGGACTCAAGTACCTTGATACAAATTGAAACCCTAATTTGAGGTAGACTGCCTTAGGAGAGAGTTTGTCTGGTCAACCCTTGGACTTCCTTGAGCAATTTGAGGACCTCACTTGAAATGTATTGAGAAATATGGGAGGGCAAATTTTGGGGTACAAAAAATATATCTAGGAGAGGGTCAGAATGATTCTTCGCCCAACTGTATCTGAAAGAGTATCAGAATAAATCTATGCCCGATTGCATCTGAACAAGTATTAGAATGAGTCTACGCATGACTGTATCTAAAGGTGGATCAGAATGAGTTTTCGCTCGACTGTATCTGAAGAATATACTGGAATGAGTCTACGCCCGACTGTATCTAGAAGTGGATCAGAATTAGTCTTCGCGCGACTGTATCTGAAAAATGTACTGGAATGAGTCTACGCTCGACTGTATCCAGAAGTGGATCAGAATGAGTCTTCGCCCGACTGTATTTAAAAAATGTATTGGAATGAGTCTATGCCTAATTGTATCTAAAGGAGTATCAGAATGAACCTTCTCCTGGTTTTATCTGACTGATGCTTTCAGAATGAATCTATCCTATTTTATCTGAGGGAAATGCTTTTCAAAATGAATCTCTGAAGGAAATGCTTGTCAGAATTAGTCTCTGAGGGAAATCATCTGGTTATGTAGATATTCGCTCCGTCCTGTTTCGGGAATTGATCTACAACCTGTTTATAGATTGGTGATAATATTCGTTTGTTTGTGAACTTAACCTAAAAACAAAGTTAGTTTTATGCAATGTCATGATGCATGAAATGTATTTTGTAGTGATGCTCTCAAAATAAATGATAATATTATATACATTTCATATGGATATGTTATGATATTTTGTAAATGATGTATGGATGCTATATGTCGTTGGAGCGTATCGGTAGCTTCTTGTAACAACGTCTATCTAGGGAAAATAAATATGTGACTGTTGCTAGGGATGAAGAAAGTAATTCTTCAATTTTTGTTTAGAACTACTTTATTGGGGATTCCCGCTTTCTGTTTGAGGATACTCTGCTGGGGATGTTCGACTTCTGCTTGGGGATAGAAGCATTCAAGGAGAGTTGGTCATTCGTCATTCTTTTTATTGAAGGATTTGATTCTTATGTACCCTAATTGGGATAAAAGAGATGGATTATCCTCCGATACACTATCTGACCAAGTTTCAGATACGGATGCCAAATCTTTTAGGGAAGACAACATTGAATGACATTTGGCTGGAGATGAGAATTTTGTCAGGGAATTTGCAGTATTGGAGAAATAAACTCCGCTGGGGAATTAAATCATGTAGATTGCATTGAGGAAATAATCTCTGACGGGGATTGGAAATTCATAGGCTGCCCTGAGGAAGTTTCCACTGTACGTTGGGGAAATGATCAAACTTCCTTATCCCTTAGGGGACATATTGGGGAAGATGATCATTTCAAGCTATCCATCAGGGATATGGAGGTGAACAGCTGGAAGATGCCCCAATTTCTGTCTAAGGGAATATTAGACTTGCTGGGGAATATATCTCTATTGGGGATGAGCTTGTGAAGATAGCTCTATAGAGATAGTTCCATGGAGATTGCTCTGTGGGAATTTATGGGCAACTTTTGAACATTGCCCCACCTCCTAAGGTATTTAGTAAATGCTAATCCTGTTTTCATGCATATGTTTTGTAAACAGTAATCATATTCAAATGCATATGTTCATTCAATGTAATCATTCGACATTTTTGCAAACAAAACAGAGAAAGTAAAAACAATTTTGAATTTTGAAATATATTTAATTGCATTGATTCTGAAAGTTTGCCTATAAGCAGGAAGTTCTATACCAGAAGACAAAAATTCTAGTATAAGAAAATCATCGTAAAAACTGAAAAAAGGGTACAAAGTGATAAACAAAGAAAAACAGCTATGTGGAAACGATCCCATCGAGTTTCAACTCTGCTATTAACCCTATGTCTTCAAGTCACGCATCACCTGCTGTTGGAAGAAGATAATTGAATTGATTTGTATCGTTTGAACTTGACACTAGTAATAAAACTGGATGTAAGTAGATGGGTGATCCAACGGGACATAGTTGTACGCTTTAATCCCTAACTTTTTCCTGGACCGCCCTTTCGGGTTTTCAGTCCATCGAGATATCCATTTTTTCCCAAGCCGCCTTTTCAGATTTTCGACTTTCCGAATGTACAATTTTTTTATATATATCCCTTATTTTTTCCCGAACCCTTTTGGTTCATCGGGATGCCCTTATTTATGCCCAGGCCTGTCAACCTAGTGGGTCTCTTTTATGTGTAGTATTTTTTGACTATGTCCGTGTTCATAGGGTGCGGAAAATCTTTATCGTTCGTGGTGGTAAGTATCATAGAACCGTAAGAAAATATATATTTTTATCACAAATGGCCCTTCATGTGTGGGAGTCCATTTTCCCTTGGGATCACCTTGTGGTAGGATGATGCGCTTTATTACCAAATCACCAGCCTGGTACACCTGATGTTAGACTTTCTTATTAAAGGCATTGATCATGCATTTCTGATACATCTGACCATGACAAATAATTGCAAGCCTTTTTTTTTTTTATCAATCAAATTTATCTGGTCAAGTAGAGTCTGAATCCATTCAACTTCGTCTCCACCTGCATATTTCATAATCCTTAGAGAAGGAATCTGGACTTCAATAGGTAAGACAACCTCCATACTGTACACTAGAGAGAACGGGGTTACTCCAGTTGAGGTACATACATAGTGCGATAACCATGAAGAGCAAATGGTAGCATCTCATGCCAATCTTTATATGTCACTATCATCTTCTGCAATATCTTCTTGATATTCTTGTTGGAGGCTTCCACTGTGCCATTCATCTTTGGTTGGTACGGAGAGGAATTGTGATGCTTAATCTTGAACTGCATGCAGAGTTCTGTTATCATAGTATTGTTAATATTGGTACCATTTTCCATGATGATCCTTTTAGGGATGACATACCGACAGATAAGGTAATACTTAATGAATCAAGCCATAATATTCTTGGTAACGGAGGAAAACGAGGTTGCTTCTACCCACTTTGTAAAGTAATCAATAGTAACCATGATGAAACGATTACCATTGGAAGCAATATATCTCCAATCAAATAAATTCCCCACATTGCAATCGACCAAGGAGTAGTCAAGACATTCAAAGGAACCAGAGGCACATGTACTTTGTCAGTATAAATCTGGCATTTGTGGCAAGTTCTAGAATGATGATGGCAATCAGTTTCCATGGTAGACTAATAATAACCTGCTCTCAGAATCTTATTAGCCATTATATGTCCACTGGAGTGAGAACCAAAGACACCTTCGTGCATATCTTCCATAATTTTCTCAACTTCCTTCTTGTCTACACAACGAAGCAAAGTCGAATCGTGGTTGGGCTTTTACAAGATTTCATTACTCAGAAAGAACTTTACAGAGAACCTCCTTAGAAACTTCTTATCATTTATAGATTCCCCTTCAGGATATTGAGTTTCGAGGTATCTTTTCACTTCGTGGTACCAAAGCTTTTCATCTGCTCCATCAATATCAATTTCATAGAAACGCGCCGGTTCGTCTAGTATCTCAATAGTAATTCGAGGAGCTTCATTATCCCATATGACTTTGAACATAGATGACATGGTAGCTAGTGCATCTTCCAATTGATTCTCTTCTCATGGAATATGTTCAAAAGTGATTTCTTCGAAGTACATAGTTAATGTCAACACATGCTCTTGATAATGAATGAGATTTGGATGCTTCATGTCCCATTCTCCCTTAATCTGAATGATTACTAGGGCTGAGTCCCCATATACATTCAAGAATTTCATACTCATGTCGATGGCAGCTTTGATACCCATGATACAAGCTTCATACTCGATCATATTGTTGGTACAGTCAAAACACAATCTGGCGGTGAAGGGCATATAGCAACCCTTGGGAGAGACAATCACATCACAATTCCATTACCAAGCACGTTGGAAGATCCATCAAAAACCATAGTCCATTGGGATCCCATTTCAGGTCCTTCATATGGTTCAGGTTCTTCATATGGTTCGGGTTCTTCATAGATTGACAGTCATCTACAGCTTGATGAGCCAAATGATCTTCCAGTACACTTCTGTTGATTACCTTATGAGTAGTGTACTGAATATCGTATTCTGTCAAGACCATTTTCCATCTTGCTATTCTTCCAAAGAGAGTGGGCTTCTCGAATATGTATTTTATCGGATCCATCTTAGAGATCAACAAAGTAGTATGAGTCAACATATATTGTCTTAGTCGGCGAGCAGCCTATGCCAAAGCACAACAAGTTTTCTTAAGCAGTGAGTATCTTGTTTCATAGTCGGTAAATTTTTTGCTAAGGTAGTATATTGCATGCTCTTTTCTACCAGACTCGTCATGTTTCCCTAATACACACCTCATTGAGTTCTCTAATACTGTCAAGTACATGATCAAAGGTCTTCCTTCAACCGGTGGCATCAGAATTGGAGGTTCCTGGAGGTATTCCTTTATTTTAGCGAAGGCTATCTGACAATCATCGTTCCACTTCACTACTTGATCTTTCTTCAGTAACTTGAAGATTGGCTCACAAGTAGAGGTCAAATGGGAAATAAACCTGGAAATGTAGTTCAATCGTCCCAAGAAACCTATGACTTCCTTCTCAGTACGGGGAGCTCGAATTTTTAGAATGGCTTTAACCTTGGCAGGATCAACTTCAATACCTTTACAACTGACGAAGAAACCTAGGAGTTTACCGGATCTTACCTCAAAGGTGCACTTGTTTGGATTCAACCTCAACTTGTACTTCTTTAATCTCTTAAACATCTTGTGGAGGTTGTCGAGATGTTCTTCTTCAGTCTGAGACATGGCTATCATGTCATCAACATAAACCTCTATCTGATGATGGATCATATCATGGAACAAAGCTACCATATCATGCTGATATTTTGCATCAGCGTTATTCAAACCAAAAGGCATAACTTTGTAATAGAAAGTATCCCATTGTGTGACAAAAGTAGTCTTTTCCATGTCTTCAGGTGCCACCTTGATTTGATTATAACCAGAGAAACCATCCATGAGGGAAAATACTTTATGCTGAGTGGTGTTGTCAACCAGAACATCAATATGCGGAAGCGGAAAGTCATCTTTAGGGCTTTCCCTATTCAAATCCCTGTAGTTTATACACATACTCACCTTACCGTCCTTCTTAGGTATCAGCGCCATATTTGCAACCCATTGAGGATAGGATGTAACAACTAAGAAACCTGCATTTAATTACTTCATGACTTCAGCTTTGATATTTTCATACATCTCGGGGCGTATACAACGAACCTTCTGCTTTATAGGAGGAAAACCTTCCTTTATCGATAGACAGTGAATCACAATGTCAGTATCAAGCCCTGACATGTCTTCATAAGACCAAGCAAAGATCTCCACATAGTTGTGTAACATATGGACTAACCTCTTCTTGACATTGTCTTCTAGGTTGGCACCTATGTTGATTTCTTTCTTGTTCTCTTCAGTACCCAAGTTCACAACCTCGACTGGCTCTTCATACGGTTATATGGCTCTTTCCTCCAGCTCTAACAGTCTAGCAAGCTCTCCAGGTACTTCAAAATCTTCCTCACCCTCGTCCTCAGTTTGGTAGGTCGGATTTTTGAAGTCATAATTGGTAATAGCTGAATTGTTATCAATGGGACCCATGGTGGATGTGGATCGGTAATTTGTTATGTGGGTGTGTGTAAGAACACATAGCTATTTTGAAAGCAATAAAGTAAAAGAAAGATAAAGAGCATAAAATTTGAATGCAAATGTCCAATGATTTATTAAATGAAAATAATTGATGAAAAATGATGCCCCTAACAAATGGACATTATGCCCCGGGTAAGGCACAAGGCTTAAAGTTATTGTTCAAATTATATAACCAAAGTCTTGAAAGAAAGAAAACAGAAAATAACATTTACTCCTGGCTAAAGGAGATTGGTATAAAATCTACAACTTTCCAATTGTTGAGCCCACTGCCGGTAGTCGGGAAAATTGACCTGTCTATGTCATAATCGCTATCAGCGTCTTCCAGAGCGTTGACTCCATTGTTTTTGATGCGGAATGGCGGTCTCCCAGAATTAGCACGAGCACGATGGACAATCCTTTGAGCTTCTGAGGTGAAACCCAAGCCAAATTTGTCAAACTTCTAAGAAATGTCAGGAAGTTGACCCCAAACACTGCCACCACCTTCTTCTACCACAACCTTAGCGTCTTTCAGAGAAGCCATCTTTGGTAGAATCCTGGTAACTATAGGAACAATAGGAGTAGCTTTAGGAACAGGGGTTTTCAAAGAAATAACTTCAAAGGTCTGGCAAGGAGTCTCTAGGAATTCACCATCCATATCAACATACTTGATGGAGTTCAAATGGTTCACCATGTATTCTTCTTCGCCATAAACTGTAATGATTTTTCCATTCATAGGATACTTCAGCTTTTGGTGTAAAGTAGAAGTAACAGCGCCTTCCCCATGAATCCAAGGGCGTCCAAACAAACAGGAATAGGCTGGATGAATACCCATCATATAAAAAGTAGAGTCGAAGACCCGAGAACCCACTTTGATGGGAAGATCAGCCTCTCCATGCACCATTCTTTTTGAACCATCAAAAGCTCTCACTACACTGTCATTGGGTTTTAGCACAATCCCCTCACAGTAAAGTTTGTCTAAAGAAGATTTTGGTAATACGTTCAATGAAGAACCTGTGTCCACCAACAATTGAGATAAGGCAGTGCCTCTACAGTCAATAGAGACATGAAGGGCCTTATTATGGTTGCTTCCTACGGGAGTTAAATCAGCATCAGAAAAGCCTAGCCCATTATCAATTGTCAGGCTAGAAACACAATTTTCAAACTGATCAAAAGAGATTTCATGTGGTACATGAGCACATTTCAGAAATTTCATCAAAGCCTGAGCATGGGCTTCTAAGCACAACAACAGAGATATCACAGATATTATAGAGGGGGTCTTCCCCAACTGTTCAACAATCTTATAGTCACTCTTTCGAATAATTTTCAGTATCTCCTTCATCTCTTGTTTGGAGGTATGTTCAACAATAACTTCTTTCGGTGTATCGTTCTAGGAAGGCTTAGTCATCTATTCTTTGCCTCGAGTTTCAGTAGTTGATTCAGTAGCAATGATACGAACTAGTGTAGCAACAAACTTTGGAGAGATCCCTGGAGAAAAAACCCTTCCACTTCTGGTAACCTTACTAGTCCCAGCAATATTGATGACATTGGGATCAATAACTTCAATATTTTCATCTTCAACAACCAATGGTTCTTACTTGACGCCATGGTAGTGGATATCAACTCCATAATTCCAAGGAATAGCCTTATTAGAGGAATATAGAATTGGCCTAGGTGCAGTAATGATCATAGGAGCAACCCTAGACTCAACAATAATCTTCACAGAACCCTTAGAAGTGATCCTTACAATAGTACCAGAATTTGTAATAACAGACACGTCTTCAAGCTCCAGGCCTTGAGATATATTTTTACATAAGCTCACCACAGGAGGAATCTTCTCAAAGAGAATTACACGATCATCCATCAAACTCTGAATACCTCTTTTCAGCAGTACACAACCATTGGATTGGGACGCGCAGTAGTAGCAATTTTCAATGCAACTCAGAAATAAACCGGCTTGCAATAGCTTCTTCTTAACGATCATCAGTGGAGTAGTCAAGTCACTCACAACAGAAACATAAGAAACATCATCAATAGTATTAACACCTTTGTCATGATTAGGCATAGGTGCAGTGATCACATTAGGAGTCTCAGGAGGATCAAATTCAATCTCCTTAGAATCAATCATGTCTTGAATCTTATTTTTCAGGGCCCAACAACTGTTAGTGTCATGTCTAGGACTGTTAGAGTGGATAGAACACTTTGCATTAGGATTGTAATGAGGGGAGGAAGTATTGGGGTTCTGAGGAGGATCCTTCAATGTAATCAGCTTTTCCCTCAACGTGGGTTGCAATGCTTGGGACAATGACATATTGATTTTGGTGAACTATCTCCTGGGTGCATCCTACCTAAGCTGATTATTCTGGTGTTGTTGTTGCACTAGCGAAGGATTAGAGATCAGGATGGCCCCTATAGATTGGTTGCGGCCAGTCTTGTTACGACCCTTCTGGATGTACACAACATTGGATTCTCTCTTTCCATTGTATGACTTCTTCGCAGTATCCGAAGATGTAGCCACCTGAATTTTACCACTTCTGGTTCCTTTCTCAACATGTTCCCCTATCAATATCAGTTCAGCGAAACCAACTGAAGAACTTCCAAGTAGGTGATTATATAAAGGACTTATTAGCGTACTCATGAACATGTCAACCAATTCCCTATCAGCTAAAGGAGGTTAAACTCTTCCTGCAAGATCTCTCCATTTCTATGCGTACTCTTTAAAGCCTTCCTCAGAACCCATGGACATACTCTGTAGTTGCATGCGGGTTAGTTCCAAATCAGAATTATATTGATACTGCCTATAGAAATATGCAGCCAAATCTTCCTAATTATGGATATTGTACCTTCGAGTTGATAATACCATTCCAATTATGTTCCGTACAGACTCTCTTGAAAGAAATGCAACCATAATTTCTTGTCAGTAGTGTGTGATGGAATTTTCCGAACATGTGATTTCAAGTGCAGCTTCGAGCAAGAAACACCATCATACTTAGCAAAGGTAGGATTTTTGAACTTATGAGGAATGACGACTCCTGAGACTAAACCCAATTCTTCAAAGTTCAAGCCAAGAACATTTTGGATCTCCATAGCTTTCAGACGCTCTTCTAACAGCTTATACTTTATGTCAGGAGGGGGATATTGTTCATCCAAATAATCTTCTTCCTCTCCAGCAAAATATTTGTCAGAATCACGATTGCTTTTTTCAACTTTAACACTCTTACCATCTTCATCCCGTTTGTCATCTTTGTCCAATTGGATATTAAGATCTTGAGCTCGTTTGACTAGACCTATGAACCTTCTCCCCATGTTAAGGATGTCGATTGGTTTCTTTTTCTTATTCTTCTTCTTCTCATCAACGAATGCCTTTAGTTCTTTTTGCCCCTTGGCTAAGTTTAGGAACATATCATGGAACTGCGCATTCTGAGTCTGGAGTTTTTTTACTTTCTGTTTGAGAGCCATTTCTGCTGAAATAAACAGCAAGAAGGTGAGAAACCTGTCTTAGAAACCTATTATGAAATTATATGTATGGCATGTAGATGCATATGCAATGTTTTCAAGGACCTCGCTGGATTTAATTATGTTAATAAAAAATAACAAAAACAAAGATTCTTATTAGTAAGTTCAAAATATAACAAAAGAGGGTTACAAAGAAACAAATTATGACTCAAGTATCCCATGGATGCTTCCTCTTTGTGTTGACATATGCATTAAGGCTCTGCTCTTCGTGAAGTCGTTTTGTCAGATCCAACACTTTCTTCTCTCTAGCATAAAACCGAGTCTCAAAGGTGTCCCTTTCTTATTTTAGTTGAATCTAAGACTTATGTAGCTCTTCAAGATCCATAGGCATATTTGGATGAAAGATGGTATGAGGAATACCTTCTTCAACAACAAGCTCCATAATTACTGGTAGGATCGCAAGATATGGCATTATATGATCTTGAGCACGAGATCACACCCATCCGAGGTAGGGCTCCAAGGGGGTGGAGTTTTTGTGTCCCAAAGTCATTCTATCTATCTTATTAACCATGCCCTAAGCACGTATAAACCTTTGACGGTAACCTTGAGGATCATTCTCATAATCGAATATAATACCTTGGATAAGCATATCGTGAGGACGTCTCTTCGAGCATAACCGAATTGACATGGATCTAGAGAAGGGTTGTAAGTAATACCTCCCCTTATACTAAGGAGTGGCATATTAGGGAATTCCCTACAGTGGTTAATAATAGTGATTTCCTCCTGAGATCGGGAATGTAAGTTGTGATACGGTGGGAGAACTGACTTGGGTTTTGCGTTTGTTTTTGCAAATGTTTCGGTTGAGCAAGAGTCGCCACCGACTTTTTATTTTATCCTAAGGAAAGGTTAAAAAGCACAGCAAAAACCTTTGAGATGTTTTCTTGGGTTCGGGGAGTAGATTATAGAAAGGGAAGGTATTAGCACCCTTTCTATCCATGATTATCCATGGGCTCTTAGTTACTTTCTTAGATCAACTTGCCTTGATTTTCAATTGTTTGAAATGGTGCTTTGTGTGTGGGTTTGAAAATGTTTTGAAAAGAGGCCAATGTGGTGGCAACCTTTGTAATGATCCATGTTGGGATGTATACAGAGGTGTATTCTCTTGAAAAGTTTTCAATGTTTTTGAAAGTTGTTTTTGAAAGTGTGTTTTTGAAAGTGTGTTGTGATGTGTGGTTTTGAAAAATAGGCAAGTGTTTTTGTTTTGCAAATTGGCAAGCAACCAAGAGCTATCTACCCTAAATTTCTCAAAGATTATTGCTATGTTTTAACCCTTTTAACAATTTTGTTCCACCATTGTATTTGGTGGACAATCTTGTGTTAGGATGTGAACGGGATGGGCGCGGGTCATTGTTTAGACCATGATTGCAATGGTGCCAAGTGTCTTTGGCAACTTTTTCTTTTAAGGGACTTGATCATTTGTTTAGGCAACTTTTGAAAGCGTCATCGAGGGACTATGATCATTTGATTTGTTTTGTTTTGCCAAAGACACCTAACATGCAATATGGCCCATTATTGAAGGCAACAAGTGGAATACCCTAGGGGTGCAAGTGTGATTAGTGTTGTCCATTTTCATGCTTTTATCTTGGAATTAGGTCAAGCTATTTGTTGTTTTTTGATTTGCATACAAAACCCTAATTCTATCATGGCATATTTAGAAAGCTTTTAAAGTGCGGAATTTAAAGGTCCTAAATTATTACAACACAAATTATGGGATGGGGGTACAAATGTTCAAATGGGGATATTTTAGCAAGAAATTAAACCTAAACTATTACATCCAAATTGAATTTTTACAAGGTATTTAATTGTACAATAATTAAATAAAATATAATAAATATGCAAGATGCAAAAAAAAAATGATTTTTTATATGTATGTAAAAAGGTATTTCTATGTGACAAATAAACAAAAATAAAAATGAATAATTTTGGATATTTTTACATGTTTAGGGGAAAACCCTAATTTTATAAATAAAAAGGTATTTATTATATAATATGTACAATATTTATTAATTATGTACAAAAATAAATAAAAGGGAAGTATATTGTAAAAAAAGAGATTTTTTAAGTTAAATATTAATAAAAATAAAAATGTATTATTTTTGTATTTTTCTCCTAAATATTTTAATAAGTATATAAGTATTTATATTATTTACTAAATATATTAAATATGTATAAAAATAAAATATTTAATATTTACAAAAAAAAGTATATTTTTTATAAAATGTTTTTCAAAAGGTAAAATAAAATAAAAATCAGAAACTAAAAATGTATTGGTACTATTTTAGTATTTTTAAATGAAAGTATATTGTATATTTATTTACATATAAAACTAAATGAAACAAAATAAATATCAAATAAAATGCAAAAAATGTGAGAAAAATATTTTTAATATTTTTTATGCTTTGACAAAAATAAATAAGTCAGAAACAAAAATCAAAAGTCAAAAATAATGAAAATAAAATACAATGGGCCAAGGGGGTGCATGTGTGAGAATGTGGTGCAAAAAGAAAGCACAAGCCAGGCCCAACCCAGGAAGACTTTGTCTTCAACCTCCAGACTGGTTTGAACAACAACAACACGCGTTTCCTAACTCCTGATTCCTGGACTTTCAAGCAAAACTCATAACACAAGAAATGTAGAGCATCAAGAGACGAATCCAGACATATAAAAAACTTAACTTAACTCTCAGAAATGAGAGAGAATTTCTCCATCCCTAATTCTTGACCTAAGTTTTTTCTAATGTTCAGGTTCCAAATTCTCTCAGTACACACAACATAAATGCAAAGTGATTATATGTGTAGCTTCAGGGCCATGAGTAGAGCATTTTTCATTCATAAACTTAAATCTAACTCTTCCTAGATTGAGAGATAGAAGTCCATGAACTTACCTGTTCATCTTGATTCGTGTCTGGCAATGGAGGTACTTTCAGTGCAATGTGAGGACTTGTACAACTTGCTTGAAGGTCAGGGATGCTTCTCCAACCTTTAGCTTACTTTGAAACCAAATGAATCAAGCTATGGAAGTCAACCTGCAAAACAGAAAAAGTGAAAATGGTGAAGTTGGTTAGAGGTGTTACAGGTCATGTCCAATGCTTGGGATAGTTTGTATAGGTGGTATGGAGTGTGTATGAACTGGTTTTGGCCAAGGCGCACGAATGGATTAAGTTATGGACCTCAAACTGCAGGGATGCCCTGTTTTTGTGCAGTACAACGGTGTTTTGAGGTTTAGGGAGGTATGGAAGGTAGTTAGCTCGTGCCTTAGCTCAGGTTTGATGTTTGGAATGTGTTCAACAAGTTTGTCTAGGCTTGTGGTTGCAGCAATGTGAGTTGTTGTACAATATGCCAAGTTTTCTTCCTTCTTAAGCAAAGTTTGTCAACTTGGTTTCTAGACTTATGCAGGCCCCCTAAACATCTGCCTCAATCCCTCTTGATCAGTGTGTTATGTTCCTGAACTTGTGCCAAAAAGATTTGCATTGTACTTCTTGATTTGCAAACTTGACATAAAGCCATACTTTTCAAAAATGGATAAAGTGCTTTTTCTAATTAAGGCTTAATTCTTCATACAATGACCAAATGCACAAAATAATGCCTTGGCACAATGGATTGGCATTTAATTATTGAGTAAGAAAAGTATTAGAGGCCTGTAACTAGCTTGCTCATGCTGATTTGAAAAATTGCACAAGTTATGAACATGGAAATGGCTCATGAACAAAGTGACTTTTGCCCATATTGCCAAATTCGATTCTCCCTAACCACAAGGGTGTTTGATGAGTTCTTGGACATTTTGGAAAGCTTGGAATGTGTAATACAATCCATCTTTGTAATGCAAGTTGAAATTCCAAGTGGAAGCATGTGAAAAGTGGCCATGAAGTTAGGCAAAAATCCTGCCTAAAATAGGTCAAAATTTTTCTAAGTTAAGAATGTTTTGCACCCTTGTTCCAAAAATTTTAACTTGAGCTACAAGCTTCTTTTGAGGAAACTTTGTGAATCAAAATTGTAGATTTTGCAATGGAATACAACTTTCATGTTTTGAGTTTTCCTTGAATCCGTTTGCATCTTGATGAGAAAGTGGGACAAAGTTAGGAAAAAATTAGGGATTTTCATAACTTAGAAAATTTCTAAGTTATGAAAATTCTTCATTTTAAACCCTAATTTGCAATTTTTGATTTCTTGATGAACAAGTTTCATAATTTGACATGTTTTGATGAAAAATGAATCTTGACACTTGATTTTGACCAAAAAGTCAAAGTTTGACTTTTCAGTATACAGTCAAATTTGGCTCAGTTGACTGGAAAATTCATCTGTCAATCTTGTGCATTTGGGATCTTTTGAACTTGTTGAACATGTCAAGACAATTCCATGGGGTCCTTGAGTCCATATGTGAGCTTGGTTTGCCATTGGCTAGGTCAAACAGTCAAAAATTGCCTTTGTGCAGTCAAAACCCTAAAAATGACCATTTTGCCCTTTTGGTGATCTGATCAAATTTCTTGTGGAATTATGATCCAAACTTGACCAAATGGTTCATATGAGTTCATAATGTTGATTTGGGTCAAATTTCATGAGGTTTGACTGTCAATTGACCACAGTTGACTTTTTCCCCAATACAGCTGATTTTTAGGTCAACTGTCCAATTGACTGGGCAAAGATTGGAATCAAGGCTTGAAACTTGGTATGGATAAACTTGGGAATCCAATATGAAGCATGAAAGTCATCTTAGGCATTTTAGGTCAAAACATCTTTGTGCAAACACAAACCCTAATTTGGGTCAATAGTGCAAGGACGAGTCTTGAGCAGAGCAATCCCTAACTTGATCTTGAGCTCCAAGGGTCTTGTGATGAGAAAATGTTGAGGAAATGGGAGGGAAAATTTTGGGGTACAACAGTTGCCCCTGTTCAATCTTCTTACACCTGAAGAGTTAGATTGGCAAGCTTGCCTTTCGCGACTCGAAGGTAAAAGGAGATTGGACACTAGAGTGCCCTGAAATTTGCACTCGCATGCTGGAGTATCAGCAATGTGATGGTGGGAATGGGATTGTAGACGCCATTTGGAGATAGGATGGATGGGCTTATAGATGCCATCGGGAGGTGTGACAGAACCTTTGTCTGGAATAGGCTTATAGATGCCATTTGGAAGTGTTGATCGCGTAAGAGATTCCTTAGCGAGAATCTTGCGTACTTTGAGAAAGGAAGATGTTTCCTGGCCTGTTACAGGTGTTAATCTTCAAACCCTTCATGCAGATATGCCCTGGCTGGCTACAGGAATCGAATCTACAATTGGTTGTTCACAGATGTGCCCTGGTTAGATACAGGAATCGAATCTGGAACTATCGTCTACAGATATGCCCTGGCTGGATACAGGTATCGAATCTGGAATTAGTTGCTCACAGATGTGCCCTGGCTAGATACAGGAATCGAATATGGAATTGCAAAAGGTTGGTAGAGATAGCTTTCCTGGCTAGATACAAGTGTAAGCCTCTGACCTGAGAATGAAAGATAATTTCCTGGCCTGTTCAGGGGTTGATCTTCAAACTCTTCATGCAGATATGCCCTGGCTAGATACAAGTATCAAATCTACAATCAATCACTCACAGATATGCCCTGGCTAGATACAGGTATCGAATATGGAATTGTGATAGTTGATAGTAATCATCTTTTGGATTGATCTCTTCCTGAAAAGGCAAAACATCAGTTGTATGTAATGTCATGATGTATGAGATGCATGATGTCGTGGTGCTAAAAAATGAGATAGTGTTGTATGCACTTTATCATGTATGTAAGCAGGATGTATGAAATGTGAAATGTCTATGAATGTATTTTCGTCTAGGAAAATAAATCCTTGACGAATGGCCGGGGAATCAAATCCTGGGCTGATGTTGAAGAGTAGAGTTCTCCGCTTCCGCTGGGGATGATGGTTGTGAGAATAAACAGGTAGGAGAAGATGAATCCGTTGGGGAATAAACTTGTTGGAGAGATTACTCTGAGGGAGATAAAATAGGTGAAGTGATTACTCTGCGGGGTATTACTCTGTGGGAAGAGATACTTCGTTGAGGCTTTGATGAGAGCTCCGCTGGGGAATTTGATGAACTCCGCTGGGGATAGGAAGAACTTCGCCGAGGACGAACTTTCCGTGGTAATTAGCTGAGGATAACCCAGTTATACCCTGGTGGGGAAATAACCTTTGAATAAAGTCGGGGAGAGACGTACGTTCTCTGCAGGGGATAAGCTTCCATAATCTACTGGGGATAAGCTTCAAGACCTGCTGGGGATATGGGTTCCATTAGGGTGTCTTATATTCCGCCGGGGAACAATCTTATATTAAGACTGCTGGGGATGCTTGCTGAGGAATGTCTATACTCCGCTGGGGAGTGTTTATATCTTCTGGGGATATCCAACTTCCTTAAGGCTGACAGTAGACTAAACTCTGCTTGGGGAGAGTATCGCCGACTTGCTAGGGGAATATTGTGCCTTTTCAGGGCTGATGAGAGACCAACTCTGTCTGGGGGGAGTGCTGCTGAAATCTGGTCTTACTCTGTGGGGAGTTGAGGTGACTTGGTTACGTTCTTCAGCCGAACCTACCTTGGTACCTTGGTGGACAGAGCAATTATACTGCTTGGACAATTCTTTATTGCCCCTGTTTCTGATGTCACCTGTAATCAGTCCTTTGTTTCACATGCAAATATTCATGATTAGCAATTAATGTCAAATGCATATATCAAAAATGAACCTTGGACGTTCTTTGCAAAACAAAACAGAAAAAGGAAAAACAACGGATAATTTGTCTGAAAAAAATTGAACTTGTATTGATTTTGAAATTTGCCCGTAAATAGGCGTTTTTGTACAAGAGGCTGACGTCCTAGTAAGAGGATGCCGCCGAGCGAAATAGAGTTCATACAATTTTGTGAAAAGGAAACAAAACAGCTATGTGAAAAATAATCCCACTGGGTTCCTACTCTGCTATCGGCTTCATGTCTTCAAGCGTCTCATCACTTTGCTGCTTAGTTGAAGATGAAACTGATTGATCGATGCCGTCTGGGCCCGATAGTTGATGCCGAAATCTGGATGCAAGGTGATCCAATGAGACATAGTATTACGCTTTATCCCTAACTTTTGCCTGGACCGCCCTTTCGGGTTTTCAGTCCACCGGGATACCCATTTTTGCCCAAGCCGCCTTTTCAGGTTTTCGACTTGCCGGGTGTACAAATTTTTTTCATTTCGTCCCTTATTTTTGCCCGAACCCTTTTGGTTCGCCGGGAAGCCCTTATTTTTGCCTAGGTGTGTCAACCTAGCGGGTCTTTAATTCATGCGTAGTATCTTTTTACTATGTCTGCATTGGCGGGGTGAGGAAGGTCGTCACCATCCATGGTGGTTAGGATCATAGCTCCTCCCGAAAAGATGTGCTTAACCACAAATGGCCCTTCGTACGTAGAGGTCCATTTTCCCCTAGGATCACTTTGAGGAAGAATGATGCGCTTGATTACCAGGTCTCCGACTTGATACTCTTATCGTCTGACCTTCTTGTTAAATGCCCTGATCATCCGTTTTTGGTACGTCTGACCATGACAAATAGCAGTGAGTCTCTTTTCGTTAATTAGGTTTAATTAATCAAGCCGAGTCTGGATCCAGTCATCTTCGCTCAAGTCTGCATCCTTCATTATCCGGAGAGAGGGTATCTGGACTTCAATAGGCAAGACTGCCTCCATGCCATAGACCAAGGAAAAGGGAGTTGCCCCTGTTGACGTCCGTGCCGAGGTGCCGTACCCATGAAGGGCAAACGACAACATTTTGTGCCAATATTTGTAGGTCACTGTCATCTTCTGCACAATCTTCTTGATATTCTTATTCGCTGCTTCTACAGCCCCATTCATCTACGGCCGGTAAGGAGAAGAATTGTGGTGCTGTATCTTGAATTGCTCGCAGAGTTCAGTGATCATCTTGTTATTAAGATTGGTACCATTGTCCGTAATGATCCTTTCCGGGACACCGTATCGACAGATCAGGTTGTGCCGAATGAACCGTGCCACGACGCTCTTGGTTACGGTGGCGTAGGAGGCTGCTTCAACCCATTTTGTGAAGTAATCAATCGCTACCAAGATGAAGCGATGCCCGTTGGATGCCTTCGGTCTGATTTCACTGATCATATCAATGCCCCACATTACAAAAGGCCAAGGTGCTATCAAGATGTTCAGAGGAACCGGAGGAATGTGCACCTTATCAGCATAGATCTGGCATTTATGACAAGTTCGAGAATGCTGATAACAGTCGGCTTCCATTGTGGACCAGAAATATCCTGCCCTAAGGATTTTCTTTGCCATGGTGTGTCCACTGGAATGTGTTCCGAAGGTACCTTCATGTAGCTCTGTCATGATCCTTTCTGCTTCAGTCTTATCCACACAACGCAGTAAGGTGGAATCATGGTTTCGCTTGTAGAGAATGCCATTATTGAAGAAGAACTTTGCCGCAAACCTTCTCAGGAATTTCTTGTCATTAACCGATGCACCCTCGGGGTATTCTTGAACCTCAAGGTACCTCTTCACTTCATGATACCAGGGTTTTCCTGTTACCTCTTCGGTCTCGAGATTGCAACAATGTGCAGGTTCATCCAACTTCCAAATAATGATCCGGGGAGCCTCGTTGTCCCACTTGACTTTGAACATAGAAGACATCGTAGCCAACGCGTCCGCTAACTGATTCTCCTCTCTTGGGAAGTGTTCAAAAGTTATCTCTTCGAAGTGAGGAAGCAATGTCAGCACATACTCCTTGTAAGGAAGAAGATTTGGGTGTTTCGTATCCCACTCGCCTTTGACCTGATTGATCACGAGAGCGGAATCTCCGAAGACACTAAGAAACTTAATCCTTAAGTCAATTGCAGCTTGAAGACCCATGATACATGCCTCATACTCCGCCATGTTGTTGGTGCAGTTGAAACATAGCCGAGCGGTGAGTGGGGTATGAGTGCCTTTAGGGGATATGATCACGGTGCCGATACCATTACCCAAAGCGTTCGAGGCTCCGTCAAAGTGCATAGACCATCGGGATCCTTCCTCAGGTCCTTCATCCGGCCCAGGTACTTCACAATCAGTCACTACCATGATATCCTCGTCTGGAAATTCAAAGTTCAACGACTGGTAATCGTCCACTGGTTGGTGTGCCAAATGGTCTGCCATTACACTTCCCTTGATTGCTTTTTGAGTCGTGTACTGGATGTCATATTCTGTCAAGATCATTTGCCATCTTGCTATTCTTCCGGACAGAGCAGGCTTTTCGAATATGTACTTGATTGGATCCATTTTTGAAATTAACAGAGTAGTGTGAGTCAACATATACTGTCTCAGCCGGCGAGCAACCCATACCAGAGCGCAGCAAGTTTTCTCGAGCAGTGAGTACCGAGTCTCACATTCGGTAAACTTTTTTCTCAGGTAATAAATGGCGTGTTCTTTTCGGCCAGACTCGTCATGCTGCCCCAGCACACACCCCATTGAGTTGTCAAGTACTGTCAAGTATAAGATTAGAGGTCTCCCTTCAACCGGCGGCATGAGAATGGGTGGTTCTTGGAGATACTCTTTGATCTTTTCGAAAGCGGCCTGACATTCATCATTCCAACGTACTACTTGATCTTTCTTCAGCAGCTTGAAGATTGGTTCGCATGTAGCAGTTAGATGCGAGATGAATCGGGCAATGTAGTTCAATTGTCCTAGAAAGCCTCTGACTTCTTTCTCTGTCTTAGGAGTTGGCATCTCTTGTATGGCTTTCACTTTGGCAGGGTCCACTTGAATGCCTTTGTCGCTTACAATGAAGCCTAGCAATTTTCCAGATCTCACCCCGAAGGTGCACTTGTTCGGGTTTAACCTCAGCTTGTACAACTTCAGACGGTCAAACAACTTCCGTAGGTGGTCAAGGTGTTCCTCCTCAGTTTGGAATCTTGCAATCATATCGTCGACATATACTTCTATCTCATGATGAATCATATCATGAAATAAAGCAACCATGGCACGTTGGTAGGTTGCCCCAGCATTTTTCAACCCAAAAGGCATGACCTTGTAGCAAAAGGTGCCCCACTGAGTAACAAAAGTGCTCTTCTCCATATCTTCAGGAGCCATCTTGATCTGATTATAACCGGAGAAGCCGTCCATGAAGGAGAAAACTTTATGCTGAGCAGTGTTGTCAACCAGAACGTCGATATGAGGCAGAGGGAAATCATCCTTAGGGCTCGCCTTGTTCAAATCCTTGTAATCAACACACATTCGGACCTTACCATCTTTCTTCGGCACTGGAACCACGTTGGCAACCCACTGAGGGTAAGAAGTTACTGCTAGAAACCCGACATCAAATTGTTTCATAACCTTAGCTTTGATTTTCTCGGACATCTCTGGGCGCATACGAAGGACCTTCTGTTTTACCGGAGGGCATTCTTCCTTGGTAGGCAAGTGATGAACCACAATGTCAGTATCCAACCCATGCATGTCTTCGTAAGACCAGGCAAAGATTTCCACATAGTCATGCAACATCTGAATCAAACGTTGCTTCACGCTGAGCTCTAAATTGGCACCAATCTTGACCTCCTTTCTGTATGTCTCAGTACCCAGATTTACCGTTTCCACTGGCTCTTCATGTGGCTGAATGGCCCTCTCTTCCTGGAGTAGCAGTCTTGCAAGTTCACCAGGCACTTCGCAATCATCTTCACCTTCGTCTTCAGCTAAGTTGATCGGATTTTCGAAGTCATAACTGGCAGTAGCAGAGTCGTTATCATTGAGATCCAGAGCGGATTGGAACCTGTATAAGTGAGTGTGTGTAAATACAGCTGTTTTGCAATATATAATAAATAAATAAAAGGAGCGCAAGATTTTGAAATGCAACAAACTTCTAATGTTTTTATTGATGATATATGAAAATGACACGCAAAAGCCCTCACAAATGAAGCCACGGTGCCTCGGGTAAGACACCGAGCCATAAAAGTTTCAACATATTGTTTGTTACAAATTGAAAACAAAAGAGTTCATTACTGAGTGACAAAAGTAATAGGTGTGAAGTCTTTGGCAGTCCAGTTGCTTGGTCCACTGTCGGTTGTTGGGTAGATCCAGCTGTCGAATTCAGATTCCTCCACTTCGTCTTCAACAACATTCACTCCTGGGTTGGTGATGAACACAAGAGGTCTTCCAATCCTCGCTTTACGAACAGCCTTCTGAGCCTCTGCAGTGAAGCCCAAACCAAACTTGTCAGTCTTTGGAGTGAAGTCAGGAAGTCGGCCCCATTTTGCGCACTCACCTCTCTCAATCACAGCCCGGGCATCCTTTAAGGAAGCCATCTTTAAAGGAGGGTCTTCAATCACAGTTTCAGTTGATGACAATGTCTGAGGCACCTCTTCAAAGTGCTGGAATGGAGTCTCGATGAATTCCCCATCCATTTCTATGTACCAGAACGAGTTTAGGTGGCTAACCATATATTCCTCTTCCCCCTGAACTGTAACAATTTTCCCTCTAACCGGGTACTTCAACTTTTGATGTAGTGTGGAGGTCACAGCTCCAGCCTTGTGGATCCATGGACGACCCAATAAACAAGAGTAGGATGGACGGATGTCCATCACATAGAAAGTTGAATAAAAAACTTGAGAACCAACCCTGATTGGAATGTCAACTTCGCCGTGTACCATTCTCTTCGAACCGTCAAAGGCTCGGACAACAATGTTACTAGGCTTGAGCTCCAAACCCTCACAATCTAACCTGTCTAGGGCCTTCTTGGGTAATACGTTCAATGACGAACCGGTGTCTACCAACACATGGGTAAGAATAGTGCCCCTGCATTCTATGGAGACATGCAGGGCGTCATTATGGTTCTTTCCTTTGGCAGTCAGATCAGCGTCAGAGAAGCCCAAACCATTATCAGCAGTCAAGTTGGCCACACAATCAGTAAATTGATCAGCATATGTTTCTTGTGGCACATGGGCCGTCTTCAGGAAGGAGATCAGGGCCTTGGCGTGGGCCTCTGAACACAACAATAGTGATAGCATAGAAATCTTTGATGGGGTGTGCCCCAGCTGCTCAACTATGTTGAAATCACTTTTCTTGATAATCTTGAGGATCTCCTCCATCTCTTGCTGGGAGGCTTCAACAGTGGTTGTCTTCGGCGCCTCCGTCAGGGCAGGCAAATCAGTAGCAATCCCTTTGCCCCGAGCGTCAGATGACTCGGCAGCAGGGGTAGAAACAGGAACTTGATTAGGAAGTGGAACATGCACACTTGCAGGTGTGATGATAAGAGGTTTCTGAATAGCTGGTGGCGAAATATCTAGTGAAAACAGCCTACCACTGCGAGTAATTTTGGCAGGCCCGGTGATGTTACTGACACCGGTACTTGTATCAAACTCTTGCTTTACTCCAAGAACATAAACATCTTCCCCGTAGTGCCATGGGATAGCTTTCTCAGATGTATAAGGGAGAGGCCCTGGAACAGTGATGATGATAGGAGCAATCTTCTGAGTGGACATGATTTTGACAGGCTTCTTTGAGAGAGACTTAGGAGGGTTGTTGAAAATAGTGACAATAGAAACTTCTTCGGTGGGGACAGCAGGAACAACAATCTTCTTGAACAAGATTTCTCTGCTATCCATCAGGCTTTGGATACCTGATTTCAGCAAAGGACAACCAAAAGGCGAAACAGCACATAGAAGGCAATCTTCACCACATCCCAGAAATAAACCGGCTAGCAACAGATTCCTTTTGACAGTCACCAACGGGGTAACAATATCTTCCACGGAGGCCACATACCGGTCCTCTTCCATAACATTCACTCCATGCTGGGGCATGGGAGCAGTTACAACATTGGGCCTTTCGGGCGCCTCAAACTGTATTTCTTTAGCGTCAATAAGGTCTTGAACCTTATTCCTCAGAGCCCAGCAATCGTCCGTAGTATGCCCCGGGCTATCAGAGTGATAAGCGCAAAAGGCGTTGGGGTTGTACTTTGGAGAAGCTGTGCTCACTACCTTCGGAGCTTCTTTGACAGTTACCAAATTGGTTGATAGTAGTTGCGGAAAAATCTGAGACAGGGTCATGTTGAGCCGAGTGTACTGCCTTTTGGGTCTATCACCCCTTTGTTGGTTGTACTGCTAAGGAGCAGCAGCAGGCTTTGAAATTACCAATGCATTGACAGCTTGGCGGCGTTCCGGCTTAATTTGTCTTCTGGGACCATAAACAACACTGGCTTACTTCTTGAAGGGCTTCTTTTTAGTACTCGCGGAGGCACCTTTCAGTATCTTCCCCGACTTGATACCAGCTTCTATTCTCTCACCAGTCAAGATCAAATCTATAAACCCAGCAAAAGAATTCCCAATCAGATGATTGAAGAATGGTTCGGACAGGGTCCCTAGGAACATATCAACAAGTTCACGGTCAGTCAACGGTGGCTGCACCTTGCCAGCCAAGTCTCTCCACTTTTGCGCGTACTCCTTGAATCCTTCGCCCGTCCCCAGTGACATACCCTGGAGTTGGGTACGCGTGGAAGCAAGGTCAGAATTATACTGATACTGTTTATAAAATGCAGTGGCCAAGTCCTCCCAGTTTCGGATACTGGCTCCATCTAGCTGATAGAACCATTTGAGTTGAGCCCCTGAAAGGCTATCCTGAAAGAAATGGATCCAAAGGTTCTTGTCTCCAGTGTAAGGTTGGATCTTCCTTACATATGATCTGAGATGCATCTTCGGGCAGGATAGCCCGTCATACCTTGCAAAAACTGGCACTTTGAACTTCGGGGGGATCACAATTCCAGCAACTAATCCCAAATCTTCGAAATCTAAGCCGGGAACTCTCTGCAGCTCTATGGCTGCCAACCTGTCCTCCAAACCCTTGTACTTGTCATCGGCGGGTGGGTATTGTTGATCAGAGTAGTCTTCGTCCTCTTCAGCCTCCTCTTCTTCAACCTCGGATTCGGAAGGTACCGCAGCCGCATTCCCTTTACTGGTTCCCTCTTCAGATGTAGGGGGAAATTCAAGCACTCTTCTGGATTCACCCTCAAACCTTCTTCCTAGGGTAGCCACCCCGATTCTCTTCTTCTTCTTTTTCACTTGGTCTTTGTTCCCCAGCAGGGCTTTCAGATCCCCCTGACCCTTTACCAAGGTCATCAGGAGTTGTTGAAACTGTGCGTTCTGAGCCTGCAAGTCCTTGACCGTCTGTTCGAGATCCATCTTACTGAAATAAATAGCAGAAAGATAAGGAAACCTGGTGTGGAGACCTGCTTATGCACATGATGAATGGTATGCTTATGTATTCAATGCATTCAAGGATTTAGAAAGTTCAAAATTGTTGCAAACAAAAAGAACGCACGTCATATTATTAAGAAGAAATTCGTCAGTACATAAATGCCCCATGGGCCAAATATTACAAAAAACTTCTCAAGGTAAAAAGACATTGCGCATCCTCTTTGGTGCAATATAGGTGTTGAGGGTCTCTTCCTCATGGAGTCGGCGGGCAAGCTCCAAAACCTTCTTCTCACTGGCATAGAAGCTGGCTTCAAAAGTGTTCCGTTCCTCCTTGAGTTGGATCCAACTCTTCTGCATCTCCTCCCACGACGTAGGCATGTCAGGATATAGGATGGTGTAGGGAACCTCTCCTTCCTTAACGGGCTCTTTAATTACAGGGAGAACATGAGGATAAGGCATCATTAGACTCTGGGCTCGGGCTCGTACCCACTTAAGATAAGGCTCAAGAGGGATGGAGTTCTTGTGTCCCAGTGTCTTGCTGTCTACCTTGTTAGGCATCCTCCAAGCTCTGATGAATCTTTGGCGAAGTCCTTGTGCATCGTTGTCGAAGTCAAAAACTAGGTCAGGAATCAACATGTCGTGAGGGCCATGCCTCCGTGCATATCCAAATTGTCTCAAAGCTAGACAAGGGTTGTAGGTAATGCCTCCCCTAATGCCAAGTAATGGAACATTAGGGAACTCTCCACAACGATCGACGATGATGACATTTTCTCTGGACCGAGAACACCAAAGTACATCAGAGTGTGTAAGGGTCATCAACCGTTGTGACCACCTTATGCCTTGGTCATTCTTCAGGACAGATTGTGGAAGGTGCGAAATAAACCACCTTGCAAGGAGAGGAGTACAACACATGAGAACACCCCTCTTTCTCATTGTTTGTGTGTAAAATGAGTGAAGAATTTCCCCAAGCAATGTTGGTATTGGATTTCTGGATAAGAAGATCTTGACGGTGTTGACATCCACAAGTTGGTCGGGATTTGGGAACAAGACCAAACCATAGATGAGGAGGGCCACAATTTCTTCAAAGGCTTGTAGATCCAATGAATTCCAACACTCTTGTGCCTTCTCAAACAAGAATTTTGCTAAGAAGCCTTTGACACCGCTTCTAGTCTCCCAATTCCCCTTGATGTCAGATGGTTGCAAGTGTAGTGCTTGAGCAACATCTTCAGGCTTTGGTTCTTTTTCCGTACCGTTGTAGGGTAGTTGATTAAGAATAGGAATTCTCAGAAGTTGAGAAAATTCCTCCAAAGTGGGCACCAATTGGTAGTCGGGGAAAGTGAAACAGTGGTGAAGGGGGTCAAAGAACTGGAACAACACCTTTACCATGTCCTCTTCAATGTTGGTGTTGACTAAGCTGAGCAGTCTACCATGTCTTTCACTGAAAGGAGAGCTTTCCGGAATTCTTGATGTGAGCTCCTTGAGTTGAGGAGGGATTCTCACAAGGTTGACTTGGATAGTTTTCCTGCGAGGAATTTCCATGACCTACAAAACAAGAACAAAGATGAAGATCTAAACCCTTGAAATGGTTAGTGTATGCATATGATGCTTTATGATGTTCATGATGTATGCACAAACATATGTACAAGCAAATCATACAAAACCCTAGTTTCAGGCTTGCATGGGGTTTCATAGGTAAGTACCCTCTTGAGTGTAGTTGGCTTAAAAACCTGTCCTATAAATAGTAACCGGGTTCTAAGGAGCTCAATATCATTGGATTGTTTTCCATGTTCATTGTTTTGGTTTAGCCACTTAACTAGCGACCAAAATATCCCAAGAAAACAACCCTCAATGAGTGTAGTATCGAGTATCTACCAACTTCGGACTGCACCAAAGCCGGTCATCTCACTACCCCTAATGAAAGGCCAAGATGGTCAAGTAAGGTTCTAGGTCATTAGTGCTTAGTGACATCACTCAGCGGCCCCGTACTCTCCTTGATTGAACTCAAGGGTTACCGGTACTCACAAATATGTCGCACTAATATAGCTATTGCTTCAACCGTGTCGGTATAACCCGCATAGTTTCCACAAAGTATTGCTATCTATGAATGTTTCCCCAAATCCGGGTGTAGGATTTCAAGCCCAAATAAGAGAACCAAGTTATAAAGCAATCAAAGCAAACAATTAGTCATGCAAGAGGGTGACCTAAGCCCTAAGGTTACTCCACTTTAAAAGAAGTCCCCAGCAGAGTCTCCAGTTCTGTGATACAGTGGGAGAACTGACTTGGGTTTTGCGTTTGTTTTTGCAAATGTTTCGGTTGAACAAGAGTCGCCACCGACTTTTTATTTTATCCTAAGGAAAGGTTAAAAAGCACAGCAAAAACCTTTGAGATGTTTTCTTGGGTTCGGGGAGTAGATTATAGAAAGGGAAGGTATTAGCACCCTTTCTATCCATGGTTATCCATGGGCTCTTAGTTACTTGCTTAGATCAACTTTCCTTGATTTTCAATTGTTTGAAATGGTGCTTTGTGTGTGGGTTTGAAAATGTTTTGAAAAGAGGCCAATGTGGTGGCAACCTTTGTAATGATCCATGTTGGGATGTATACAGAGGTGTATGTCTCTTGAAAAGTTTCAATGTTTTTGAAAGTTGTTTTTAAAAGTGTGTTTTTGAAAGTGTGTTGTGATGTGTGGTTTTGAAAAATAGGCAAGTGTTTTTGTTTTGCAAATTGGCAAGCAACCAAGAGCTATCTACCCTAAATTTCTCAAAGATTATTGCTATGTTTTAACCCTTTTAACAATTTTGTTCCACCATTGTATTTGGTGGACAATCTTGTGTTAGGATGTGAACGGGACGGGCGCGGGTCATTGTTTAGACCATGATTGCAATGGTGCCAAGTGTCTTTGGCAACTTTTTCTTTTAAGGGACTTGATCATTTGTTTAGGCAACTTTTGAAAGCGTCATCGAGGGACTATGATCATTTGATTTGTTTTGTTTTGCCAAAGACACCTAACATGCAATATGGCCCATTATTGAAGGCAACAAGTGGAATACCCTAGGGGTACAAGTGTGATTAGTGTTGTCCATTTTCATGCTTTTATCTTGGAATTAGGTCAAGCTATTTGTTGTTTTTTGATTTGCATACAAAACCCTAATTCTATCATGGCATATTTAGAAAGCTTTTAAAGTGCGGAATTTAAAGGTCCTAAATTATTACAACACAAATTATGGGATGGGGGTACAAATGTTCAAATGGGGATATTTTAGCAAGAAATTAAACCTAAACTATTACATCCAAATTGAATTTTTACAAGGTATTAAATTGTACAATAATTAAATAAAATATAATAAATATGCAAGATGCAAAAAAAAAATTGATTTTTTATATGTATGTAAAAAGGTATTTCTATGTGACAAATAAACAAAAATAAAAATGAATAATTTTGGATATTTTTACATGTTTAGGGGAAAACCCTAATTTTATAAATAAAAAGGTATTTATTATATAATATGTGCAATATTTATTAATTATGTACAAAAATAAATAAAAGGGAAGTATATTGTAAAAAAAGTGATTTTTTAAGTTAAATATTAATAAAAATAAAAATGTATTATTTTTGTATTTTTCTCCTAAATATTTTAATAAGTATATAAGTATTTATATTATTTACTAAATATATTAAATATGTATAAAAATAAAATATTTAATATTTACAAAAAAAAGTATATTTTTTATAAAATGTTTTTCAAAAGGTAAAATAAAATAAAAATCAGAAACTAAAAATGTATTGGTACTATTTTAGTATTTTTAAATGAAAGTATATTGTATATTTATTTACATATAAAACTAAATGAAAAAAAATAAATATCAAATAAAATGCAAAAAATGTGAGAAAAATATTTTTAATATTTTTTATGCTTTGACAAAAATAAATAAGTCAGAAACAAAAATCAAAAGTCAAAAATAATGAAAATAAAATACAATGGGCCAAGGGGGTGCATGTGTGAGAATGTGGTGCAAAAAGAAAGCACAAGCCAGGCCCAGCCCAGGAAGACTTTGTCTTCAACCTCCAGACTGGTTTGAACAACAACAACACGCATTTCCTAACTCCTGATTCCTGGACTTTCAAGCAAAACTCATAACACAAGAAATGTAGAGCATCAAGAGACGAATCCAGACATATAAAAAACTTAACTTAACTCTCAGAAATGAGAGAGAATTTCTCCATCCCTAATTCTTGACCTAAGTTTTTTCTAATGTTCAGGTTCCAAATTCTCTCAGTACACACAACATAAATGCAAAGTGATTATATGTGTAGCTTCAGGGCCATGAGTAGAGCATTTTTCATTCATAAACTTAAAGCTAACTCTTCCTAGATTGAGAGATAGAAGTCCATGAACTTACCTGTTCAGCTTGATTCGTGTCTGGCAATGGAGGTACTTTCAGTGCAATGTGAGGACTTGTACAGCTTGCTTGAAGGTCAGGGATGCTTCTCCAACCTTTAGTTTACTTAGAAACCAAATGAATCAAGCTATGGAAGTCAACCTGCAAAACAGAAAAAGTGAAAATGGTGAAGTTGGTTAGAGGTGTTACAGGTCGTGTCCAATGCTTGGGATAGTTTGTATAGGTGGTATGGAGTGTGTATGAACTGGTTTTGGCCAAGGCGCACGAATGGATTAAGTTATGGACCTCAAACTGCAGGGATGCCATGTTTTTGTGCAGTACAATGGTGTTTTGAGGTTTAGGGAGGTATGGAAGGTAGTTAGCTCGTGCCTTAGCTCAGGTTATGATGTTTGGAATGTGTTCAACAAGTTTGTCTAGGCTTGTGGTTGCATCAATGTGAGTTGTTGTACAATATGCCAAGTTTTCTTCCTTCTTAAGCAAAGTTTGTCAACTTGGTTTCTAGACTTATGCAGGCCCCCTAAACATCTGCCTCAATCCCTCTTGATCAGTGTGTTATGTTCCTGAACTTGTGCCAAAAAGATTTGCATTGTACTTCTTGATTTGCAAACTTGACATAAAGCCATACTTTTCAAAAATGGATAAAGTGTTTTTTCTAATTAAGGCTTAATTCTTCATACAATGACCAAATGCACAAAATAATGCCTTGGCACAATGGATTGGCATTTAATTATTGAGTAAGAAAAGGATTAGAGGCCTGTAACTAGCTTGCTCATGCTGATTTGAAAAATTGCACAAGTTATGAACATGGAAATGGCTTATGAACAAAGTGACTTGCCCATATTGCCAAATTCGATTCTCCATAACCACAAGGGTGTTTGATGAGTTCTTGGACATTTTGGAAAGCTTGAATTGTGTACTACAATCCATCTTTGTAATGCAAGTTGAAATTCCTAGTGGAAGCATGTGAAAAGTGGCCATGAAGTTAGGCAAAAATCCTGCCTAAAATAGGTCAAAATTTTTCTAAGTTAAGAATGTTTTGCACCCTTGTTCCAAAAATTGTAACTTGAGCTAAAAGCTTCTTTTGAGGAAACTTTGTGAATCAAAATTGTAGATTTTGCAATGGACTACAACTTTCATGTTTTGAGTTTTCCTTGAATCCGTTTGCATCTTGATGAGAAAGTGGGACAAAGTTAGGAAAAAATTAGGGATTTTCATAACTTAGAAAATTTCTAAGTTATGAAAATTCTTCATTTTAAACCCTAATTTGCAATTTTTGATTTCTTGATGAACAAGTTTCATAATTTGACATGTTTTGATGAAAAATGAATCTTGACACTTGATTTTGACCAAAAAGTCAAAGTTTGACTTTTTAGTATACGGTCAAATTTGGCTCAGTTGACTGGAAAATTCATCTGTCAATCTTGTGCATTTGGGATCTTTTGAACTTGTTGAACATGTCAAGACAATTCCATGGGGTCCTTGAGTCCATATGTGAGCTTGGTTTGCCATTGGCTAGGTCAAACAGTCAAAAATTGCCTTTGTGCAGTCAAAACCCTAAAAATGACCATTTTGCCCTTTTGGTGATCTGATCAAATTTCTTGTGGAATTGTGATCCAAACTTGACCAAATGGTTCATATGAGTTCATAATGTTGATGTGGGTCAAATTTCATGAGGTTTGACTGACAATTGACCATAGTTGACTTTTTCCCCAATACAGCTGATTTCTAGGTCAACTGTCCAATTGACTGGGCAAAGATTGGAATCAAGGCTTGAAACTTGGTATGGATAAACTTGGGAATCCAATATGAAGCATGAAAGTCATCTTAGGCATTTTAGGTCAAAACATCTTTGTGCAAACACAAACCCTAATTTGGGTCAACAGTGCAAGGAGGAGTCTTGAGCAGAACAATCCCTAACTTGATCTTGAGCTCCAAGGGTCTTGTGATGAGAAAATGTTGAGGAAATGGGAGGGCAAATTTTGGGGTACAACATAAGTGTTTGTCGATAGAAATTTTGGTAAAATAATGATTTGATAATGTTTTCCTAAATGTCTTGACATTTAGAGCAAAATTTTTTGAATGATGTCAAAGAAGATGTCTTGACATCTTCCTCCTAAGCTGAACGCAACTCACATCAATTTAAGTTTTCTGTTTCCTGTTTTCATGCGTGCCATAATTCAGGATTTGTGACTCATAGGATGCGAAAAATATGGAGGAATATTTTTCTATTTGAATTATACTTATGGATTATTTGTTTTCAGCCCAAGCCCACTTTTGCTCCTTCATAAGGACTTGCTTCCTTATTCATTCTACTGCAACTTTTGAAGAAGAATACTTTCTTTCTCTTTTATAAGTCTAAGCCTTATAATTGTCATACACTCTAGTATTGATTTAATACTTGAGTTGTTATTTGAGTTGTTAATTGTGGATCATTCATAAGCTTTTAAGTATTGAATGATTGAAGTCTTTAAAACTTAATATTTCAGTAGTTCTTCACTTTAAGTGATTGAAGTGATTTGAGGAGGGCCTCATACCTAGGTGTGTCTTAGGTAGAAGTATAGAACGGGCAGTGATTAAGTAATTAGATCGTAAACTGGTTATTTACTAAGGGTCTATGAATTGATACTATTTAGTGGCCTTGTCCTTGGCTTGGTAGCCCCCAAAGTAGGTGTTGTTATACACTGATCTGGGCTAACAATCCTTTGTGTTTTTACTGATTTTATTATTGTTGCACTTTACACTGTCCACTGTTGAGGCTAGATATATTGCTGCAGGAAGCAGTTGTTCTCAAATGGTTTGGATGAAACAAATATTAACAAAATATAATGTCAAACAAGATGTCATGACATTATTCGTTGACAATCTAAGTGCCATAAACATATCAAAAAATCCTATTCAACACAGTAGGATCAAACATATTGATATACGTCATCACTTCATAAGAGAGCTTGTTGAAGAAAAGATTGCTGCCTTAGAACATGTAGCTACTGAATTACAACTGGCTGACATTATCACTAAGGTTTTGGATGCTAATCAGTTTGAGAACTTAAGAAGAAAATTAGGGATTTTCCTATATGAGGGTTTGTAGAAATTAAAGGCGTTTGGGAATACCATTAAAGTGATATTATATTATTTATGTTTCCAACAAATGAAATTTCGAAAGCAATCATTACAAGACTATCTCAAATTGTTTTCCACACGCTACAAAATCACATCTTTCTACTTTCACAAACTCTTCATTCTCCTCTACAGTAAAAGAACCTTTGTCATTCTTCATCTCTTTGCTCAAAAATCTTCAAAGATGTCTCAACATCATACATCATCTTCCTCAAAATATGTCAACCTCCATGAGAAACTCTCTCTTGAAAGAGTACTTGATGTTACTCCTATAACAACTATCCCACCACTTGAGGAGAAGGCCAAGAAACCCAGATCATCACCTGAAAAGAAATCCAAAGACGATAAAGGTAATACTTCTATTACTACTGATGATAGGACAGAAGAAGAGATTATTAATGTTGATAGAAGAATTAAAAGACTGGTAGATAGAGGGTTAAATGAAGGTTTTCTTGTGCTTTGGATTTATACCCCTCTTGCTCGTATACCTACTCTAGCTGACAAAAGAACTGACCCTAAAAGCGCTGCTGAATCATCCATCTCCAAGAAAGATATTGCTGAAAGCAAACTTGATAAGCTTGTTACTTCTAGTTTAAAGGAAGTGGAAGAGGATGTTGAACAAGATGTTGAGAAGAACTCTTCTACTAAGGAAGATTATGTTGGCTCCAAGGCTGCAGAAGATCAAAATGCTGAGAATGTGGTTAGTGTAGATGAGTTGTCTGACAATGAGATCATTACTAATGTGGTGCCTGGAATTCTAAAAAGGCTCAAAACTAGGAAAGTGAAGGATGTAAGTGTCACACCCCTACCAAGACTGCCAAGAAGAAAACCATGTATGGTCCCCCAAAGCCCGAAAGTAAATTGGTTCCTCCCTCTAGCAAAAGAAAAACTAGACCTGATAGCTCCACAGATGATGATGATGATGCTATAAAGAGATCTAAAAGTAAGAAGAAAGTTGTATTAGTTGAAGAAGCTGACTTTGATTATGATGTTGAGCAAGATGTCCAGGACATCTCTCCTATCAAAGAGTCTTCAAGAAAGAAGCTTTTTGTTAGGGTTTCTGATGCTTCTCTTGATAACATTTCCTTTCATTCTGTTAGGAATGCTGAAAAGTGGAAATATGTGTTTCATAGAAGAATTTCCCTTGAAAGAAAATTGGGAGGTGGTGCTCTGGAATGCAAAGAAATCATGGAGGTGATATCTTATGCTGGATTGATGAAAATTGTTAATAGGTTTGCCAAATGCTATGAGACTCCTAATAAGGAATTTATTGTTAATATTCTTTTTGACTGTGCTGATCATAAAAGTAAGGAGTATAGAAAGGTGTATGTTAGAGGTAGGTGTGTAGAATTTTCCCTTGCTATCATAAATAGATTTCTTGATAGGTATGAAGATGACTATTGTAAGTTGGAAGTAACCGACAATCAAGTGTGCAAAGCCATCACTGCTAACCAAGTGAGTGAGTGGCCTATGAAGAATAAGCTTCCTGTTAGCAAGCTAAGTGTAAAATATTCTATCTTGCATAGAATTGGAGCTGCTAACTGGGTTCCTACTAATCATACTTCAACCATCACTATTGGCTTAGGAAAGTTTATTTATGATGTTGGAAACAAGAAACTGTTTGATTATGGTACTTATATTTTTGATCAGGCTATTAAGCATGCAAGAACATGTGCCATTAAGATGCCTATTGCCTTTCCTTACCTTATCTGTGGAATTATTCTTAATCAACATCCTGGGATTCTAAGTGGTAATGAGGTAGTGTGCAAGAGGGAGTCTACTTTGACCCTTTACTTCAAGCTTTTTTTAGGAAAACATGTCCAAGACATTATTTTGACATTTTCATCTGCTTAAAATAAGACCTCCACCAAGGATGACATGATCACTGAACTAAGGGAAGCCTGCAAAAAATTAGATGATGCGATTAGAGTTAGCTCAGCAAGAAAGCTAACTTTTGAAAATATGATCAAGGAGCTGTAGAAGGACAACAACTTTGATGATAGAGTGAGTTCTAAAGAAGAAGATTCTAGTGAGGGAGGAAGTTTTGGCTCTGCCAAGTCTACTAGTCCTGAAGACAGTTAGACTATTTGCTGTTTATTCATTTGACCCATTTGTTTCTTTTTGGCACTTGTATGTGCTTGACTTTTATTTGGTATGTACCTATATTACTGATACACTCTTGAATGCATCCTTCTATTTGGTATATTATGACTAAAAAGGGGGAGAGAAACTGACTGAATGACCACTGATTGAAGGGGAGCTTAATACTTGAGGGTGAGCCTCATGTTTCAGAAGATGCTCTGGCATCTTCCTTTGCTAACAGATAACTGCTAACTCAGTTTTTGGTTGCCTATGCTGCTGCTCTGATAATGTTCTTATAATGTCAACCTGTTTTGAATGATGTCAAAAAAGATGTCTTGACATCTGCCTCCTGAGCTGAACGCAACTCACATCCGTTTAATTTTTCTGTTTCTTGTTTTCATGCGTGCCATAATTCAGGATTTGTGACTCATAGGCTGCGAAAAATATGGAGGATTATTTTTCTACTTGAATTATCCTTAAGGATTATATTTTGGCCTGTTTTCATTGAAATATTCAAAAGATTGAAATATTTATTTCATCCCAAGCCCACTTTTACGCCTTCATAAGGACTTGCTTCCTTATTCATTCTACTGCAACTTTTGAAGAAGAATACTTTCTAACTGTTTTAGAAGTCTAAGCCTTATAATTGTCATACACTCTAGTATTGATTTAATACTTGAGTTGTTATTTGAGTTGTTAATTATGGATCATTCATAAGCTTTTAAGTATTGAATGATTGAAGTCTTTAAATCTTAATATTTCTGTAGTTCTTCACTGTAAGTGATTGAAGGGATTTGAGGAGGGCCTCATACCTAGGTGTGTCTTAGGTAGAAGTATAGCACGGGTAGTGATTAAGTGATTAGATCGTAAAATGGTTATTTACTAAGGGTCTATGAATTGATACTATTTAGTGGCCTTGTCCCTGGCTTGGTATCCCCCAAAGTAGGTGTTGTTATACACTGATCTGGGTTAACAATCCTTTGTATTTTTACTGCTTTTATTATTGTTTCACTTTACATTTTGCTTAGATATTTATGTCATGACATCTCCTTCGACATCCGATGTCTGATACTAGAATTTTAATTGGTATCAGAGTTGGCATCCTGCTCTTTATCTGGGTGAGATCCAGGAAAGATACTTTCTGGTACTATGGACAAGGATGGAGGATTTGTGAATAGACCACCCATTCTGGATGGAAGTAATTATGAATATTGGAAACAACATATGGTGGCCTTTCTAAAGTCTCTGGACAGCAGAGCTTGGAAAGCTGTTTTAAAAGGATTGGAACACCCTGTCAAATTGGGAGAAAATGGAGAACCTACTTCTGAGTTAAAACTAGAAGAAGATTGGTCTAAAGAAGAAGATGAAATTTCTCTTGGAAATTCTAAAGCCTTTAATGCTATATTCAATGGAATTGACAAGAACATTTTCTGATTAATGAACACATGTGAAGTAGCTAAAGATGCATGGGGAATTCTTAAATCTAACCATGAAGGCACATCCAAAGTTAAGATGTCAAGACTTCAGTTGCTCACCATAAAATTTGAGAATTTTAGAATGAAGGATGATGAAAGTATTAATGACTTCCATATGAAAATTCTTGAAATTGCTAATGCATCCAGTGCTTTAGGAGAAAAAATACCTGAAGACAAATTGGTGAGAAAGATGCTAAGATCTCTTCCCAAGAGATTTGATATGAAAGTGACTGCTATAGAAGAATCTCAAGAAATTGAAAAAATGAAAGTGGATGAACTTGTTGGATCCCTTCTGACATTTGAATTAAGGATTAATGAAAGATCTGAAAAGAAGAACAAAAGCACATCCTTTGTATTAAATACTGAAGATAAAGAGGAGGATTATAATCTGGATACAAATGGAGGAATATCAAATGCCTTAGCTATGCTTGGAAGACAGTTAAAAAAGTGATAAAAATAATGGATACGTAACAAAGATCAAATGTCAAGAACATCTCATCTGACATCCATAAGTCAAACGAGTTTGGAAGAAAAAGTGCTGAAGAAAAAAACACTTAAGGGAAGGAAATACAATGTCATGAATGTGAAGGTTTTGTTCACATTAAAGCTGAATGTCCGACATATCTTAAGAAACAGAAGAAGAAATTATATATTACTTGGTCTGAAGAGGACTCATAGAGTGATCTTGAAGAATCTGCCAAGTATATTAAAGCATTGACAGGAAAATATGTATCTGATGAAGAGTCTAGTGATGGGGAACTAACCTTTGATGAGGTAGCTGCTTCATACAAAGAATTATGTCTCATAAGTTCATAAGTGTTCCTAGAAGGGGAGAAACAGAAAGCCCTCATAACTCAGTTGAAGGCAGAAAGGGAAGAGCATCTAAAAACTATTTCAAATATGGAAAGTGAAGTGACTTCTTTGAATTCAAACCTTGATAGAATGGTTAAATCTCTCAAGATGTTGAATAATGGGTCTGACACATTAGATGAAATTCTTCAAGCATGAAGAGTGACAGGAGAAAAGAGTGGTCTAGGGTTTAATGAGAAAGAGGAACCAAATTTAGAAGAACCTTCATTAGAGTCTAAACCAAGGATGTCAAATCAAATGTCTAAACATCATGGTAAGAAAGGACATCATGGCAAACATCATGGCAAGAAAAAGTTCAATCCCACCAGAGGGAATTCCCAGCCCTGGAGATGTCATCACCGTGGAAGGCTTGGTCATATAAGGCCTTCATATTTCAATTTGTATGGATACCCTAAAACTACTCCTCTTCCCAAAACTGATCAAAATCCCCAAAATAGAAAAAAGAAGAAACAGTGGGTTCCCAAGTCTAATGTTGCTAGTTTCATAGCTCATACATCTCTCAGAGTATCAACCAAAGATGACTGGTACTTTGACTGTGGTTGTTTTAGACACATGACAGGTGTCAAGAATCTGTTGACAGATATCAAATCTCATTCCACCAGTTATGTGACTTTTGGTGATGGAGCCAAATGTGAAATTAAAGGAATTAGCAAGCTGGAATGTTCAAGAGTCCCCAAGCTTGATGATGTGTTACTTTTAAAAGGTTAACAGCTAACCTGATAAGTATAAGCCAATTGTGTGATCAAGGATTCAAAGTTAACTTCACTAAGGAAGAACGTCTTGTTTGCAATGAAAAGAATAAAGTTATTATGAACGGAATCATATCTAAAGACAACTGTTACTTATGGGTTCCCCAAAAGTTGAACTTCTCCTCAACATGTGTTTTGGCCAAAGAAAATGAAGCTAAACTATGGGATCAAAAATTGGGACACTTGCATATGAAAGGAATGAAAAGAATTATATCTGAAGAAGTTCTGAGAGGGATTCCTGAGCTCAAGATAGAAGAAGGAAAAGTATGTGGTGACTTCCAGATTGGAAAGCAAACTAAGACGTCACATCAGAAGACCCAACATCTTACTACATAAAAGTTTTGGAACTTCTTCACACGGAATTGATGTGACCTATGAAGGTTGAAAGTCTTGGTGGAAAGAAGTATGCCTATGTTGTTGTAGATGACTTTTCTAGGTACAAATGGATAAGCTTTATTAGAGAAAAATTATAAACTTTTGAAGTGTTTAAAGATCTCTGTCAAAAACTTCAAAGGGAAAAAGATAGTCATGTCATTAGAATCAGAAGTGATCATCGAAAGGAATTTGAGAATAATAAATTTGATGACTTTTGTTCTTCTAAAGGAATCAGTCATGAATTCTATTCTCCCATTACTCTTTAACAAAATAGGATTGTGGAACGTAAAAACAGAACCCTTCAAGAATCTTCCAGAGCTATGATTCATGCTTATAAGTTACCCTACCACTTTTGGGATGAAGCTATAAATACTGCGTGCTATATCCATAACAGAGTCACTCTAAGGAAATGACTTCATCCACCTTGTATGAAATATGGAGGGGAAGAAAACCAACTGTCAAATACTTTCATGTTTTTGGAAGTAAATGTTACATCTTAGCTGATCGTGAACAAATGAGGAAGATGGATCCCAAGAGTGATAAAGGAATATTCCTTGGTTACTCTACACATAGCAGAGCTTACAGAGTCTTTAACTCCAGGGCCAAAGTTGTGATGGAGTCTATAAATGTTATTATTGATGATAGAGGATGAAATAATGAAGAAGATATCTTAGAAGATGTTGGAACATCTTTGTCTGATATTCCAACAGAATCAAATGATAGAAGTATTGATTCTAATCCACCTCAAGAAGATCCTGAGCCTAGTCATCTCAATAAAGGGCCTTCAATTAGAACCCAGAGAGATCATCCTAAGGAGCTTATCATGGGAGATTTAAATAAAGGAGTTACTACCAGATCAAGAGAAGGGATATCAAAATCTTGCTTTGTGTCAAAAGTTGAGCCTAATAATGTCAAAGAGGCCCTAACTGGTGAGTTCTAGATTAATGCTATGCAGGAAGAGCTAGAACAATTTAGTAGAAATGAAGTTTGGGATCTAGTTCCAAGGCCTGAAGGGACAAATGTGATTGGCACTAAATGGGTATACAGGAATAAATATGATGAAAAAGGGGTGGTCACTAGAAATAAGGCAAGGTTAGTTGCACAAGGATACACTCAAATTAAAGATGTTGACTTTGATGAAACCTTTTCTCATGTGGCCAGACTTGAATCAATCAGACTACTCTTGGGAATTGCATGCATACTGAAATTTAAATTGTTTCAAATGTATTTAAAGAGTGCATTCTTAAATGGATATCTAAATGAAGAAGTTTATGTGGAACAACCTAAGGGATTTTTTGATCCAAGTTTTCCTAAACATGTGTACAAACTAAAGAAAGATCTATATGGATTAAAGCAGGCTCCAAGAGCTTGGTATGAGAGATTGAAAGAATTTCTTGGTGAGAATGGATATAAGAAAGGTGGAATAGACAAAAATCTTTTTGTCAAGGAAGAATAATGGAAGATCATGATTGCACAAATTTATGTTGATGATATTGTGTTTGGTGGGATGTCAAATGAGATAGTTCAACATTTTGTCAAACAAATGCAGTCATAATTTGAGATGATCCTTGTTGGTGAATTAACCTATTTTCTTGGTCTGCAAGTTAAACAAATGGAAGATTATATATTCTTATCTCAGAGCAACTATGATAAGAACATAGTAAAGAAATTTGGGATGGAAAATTCCAGTCACAAAAGAACTCATGCTCCCACACATCTGAAGTTGTTTAAAGATGAAAAAGGAGTAAGTGTGGATCAAAGTCTTTACAGAAGTATGATAGGAAGTATTCTATATCTCACAGCTAGCAGACATGACATTACCTTTGTTGTAGGGGTGTGTGCTAGATATCAAGTTGATCCTAAAGTTAGCCATGCCAATCATGTGAAGAGAATTCTTAAATATGAAAATGGGACAAGTGACTATGGTATGCTGTACTCTTATGGATCTAGTTCTGCCTTAATTGGTTATTGTGATGCTGATTGGGCATGAAGTGCTGATGATAGAAAAAGTACACCAGGAGGATGCTTATTTCTTGGAAATAATATCATATCTTGGTTCAGTAAGAAGTAAAATTGTGTGTCTCTGTCCACTACTGAGGCTGGATATATTGCTGCAGGAAGCAGTTGTTCTCAGTTGGTTTGGATGAAACAAATGTTAACAAAATATAATGTCAAACAAGATGTCATGACATTATTATTTGAAAATCTAAGTGCCATAAGCATATAAAAAAATCCTATTCAACACAGCAGGATCAAACATATTGATATACGTCATCACCTCATAAGAGAGCTTGTTGAAGAAAAGATTGCTGCCTTAGAACATGTAGCTACTGAATTACAATTGGCTGACATTATCACTAAGGTTTTGGATGCTAATCAATTTAAGAACTTAATAAGAAAATTAGGGATTTTCCTATATGAGGGTTTGTAGAAATTAAAGGCGTGTGGGAATACCATTAAAGTGATATTATATTATTTATGTTTCCAACAAATGAAATTTCGAAAGAAATCATTATAAGACTGTCTCAAATTGCTTTCCACGCGCTACAAAATCACATCTTTCTACTTTCACAAACTCTTCATTCTCCTCTACAGTAAAAGAACCTTTGTAATTCTTCATCTCTTTGCTCAAAAATCTTCAAAGATGTCTCAACATCATACATCATCTTCCTTAAAATATGTCAATCTCCCTGAGAAACTCTCTCTTGACAGAGTACTTGATGTTACTCCTCTAACAACTACCCTACCACTTGAGAAGAAGGTTAAGAAACCCAGATCATCACCTGCAAAGAAATCCAAAGACGATAAAGGTAATACTTCTACTGCTACTGATGATAGCACATAAGAAGAGATTATTAATGTTGATAGAAGAATTAAAAGACTGGTAGATAGAGTGTTAAATGAATGTTTTCTTGTGCTTTGGATTTATACCCCTATTGCTCGTATACCTACTCTAGATGACAAAAGAACTGACCCTAAAAGCGCTGCTGAATCATCCATCTCCAAGAAAGATGTTGCTGAAAGCAAACTTGATAAGCTTGTTACTTCTGCTCTAAAGGAAGTGGAAGAGGGTGTTGAACGAGATATTGAGAAGAACTCTTCTACTAAGGAAGATGATCTTGGCTTCAAGGCTGCAGAAGGTCAAAATGCTGAGAATGTGGTTAGTGTAGATGAGTTGTCTGACAATGAGATCATTACTAATGTGGTGCCTGGAATTCTAAAAAGGCTCAAAACCAGGAAAGTGAAGGATGTAAGTGTCACACCCCCTACCAAGACTTCTAATAAGAAAAACATGTATGGTCCCCCAAAGCCCAAAAGTAAATTGGTTCCTCCCTCTAGCAAAAGAAAAACTAGACCTGATAGCTCCACAGATGATGATGATGATAATGATGATGCTATAAAGAGATCTAAAAGTAAGAAGAAAGTTGTATTAGTTGAAGAAGCTGACTTTGATTATGATGTTGAGCAAGATGTCCAGGACATATCTCCTATCAAAGAGTCTTCAAGCAAGAAGCTTTTTGTTAGGGTTTCTGATGCTCCTCTTGACAACATTTCCTTTCATTCTGCTGGGAATGCTGAAAAGTGGAAATATGTGTTTCAAAGAAGAATTTCCCTTGAAAGAGAATTGGGAGCTGGTGCTCTGGAATGCAAAGAAATCATAGAGCTGATATCTTATGCTGGATTGATGAAAATTATTAACAAGTTTGCCAAATGCTATGAGACTCCAAATAAGGAATTTATTGTTAATATTCTTTTTGACTGTGCTGATCATAAAAGTAAGGAGTATAGAAAGGTGTATGTTAGAGGTAGGTGTGTATAATTTTCCCTTGCTATCATAAATAGATTTCTTGATAGGTATGAAGATGACTATTGTAAGTTGGAAGTAACCGACAATCAAGTGTGCAAAGCCATCACTGCTAACCAAGTGAGTGAGTGGCCTATGAAGAATAAGCTTCCTGTTAGCAAGATAAGTGTAAAATATGCTATCTTGCATAAAATTGGAGCTGCTAATTGGGTTCCTAATAATCATACATCAACCGTCACTATTGGTTTAGGAAAGTTTATTTATGATGTTGGAAACAAGAAACTGTTTGATTATGGTACTTACATTTTTGATCAGGCTATTGAGCATGCAAGAACATGTGCCATTAAGATGCCTATTGCCATTCCTTCCCTTATCCGTGGAATTATTCTTAATCAACATCTTGGGATTCTAAGTGGTAATGAGGTATTATGCAAGAGGGGGTCTGCTTTGACTCTTTACTTCAAGCTTTTTTTAGGAAAACATGTCCAAGACATTATTTTGACATCTGCATCTGCTGAAAACAAGACCTCCACCAAGGATGACATGGTCACTGAACTAAGGGAAGCCTGCAAAAATTAGATGATGTGATCAGAGGAGCTGCAGAAGGACAACAAATTTGATGATAGAGTGAGTTCTGAAGAAGAAGATTCTAGTGAGGGAGGAAGTTTTGGCTCTGCCAAGTCTACTAGTCCCGAAGACAGTTAGACTATTTGCTGTTTATTCATTTGACTCATTTGTTTCTTTTTGGCACTTGTATGTGCTTGACTTTTATTTGGTATGTACCTATATTACTGATACACTATTGAATGCATCCTTCTATTTGGTATATTATGACTAAAAAGGGGGAGAGAAACTGACTGAATGTCCACTGATTGAAGGGGAGCTTAATACTTGAGGGTGAGTGTTGTACCCCAAAATTTTCCCTCCCATATTCTTCAAGATTTGCTAAGAGCATGCTTCAAAATCTCCCAAGGGTTGCACAGTCCAATGGCCTCCTAACAGTCAAAATTTAGGGTTTTGGTTCTGGCAAAGAAGTTGAAGTTTCCAAGGGTCCAATCAAGTCCCACATGCCTATAAACACTGTCAAGCATCCATGTGCCAAGTTTCAGGACTCACAGCACCAGATTGCACAGGCAAAAACCCTAATTGCTTCACAGTCAACTGTAGGGGCAAAATGGTCATTTGACAGTCAAAAGTCAAAATTCTTGGTCAACATCTTATTTTGAAGCCACAAACATCATTTTATCAATTCTTGATCATGATTCTCAAGGCATGGCTCAAAAAGTCTTAAGATGCAAAAGTTTCTATTTTTGGACAGTTGAAAAAGTCAACTGCAAATTGACTAGGGCATAACTTCCACATGGTTTATCATAAAAATTCCATCCAAAGCTCATTTTGAATAGAATGACATTTCCTACAACTCATCTTCACACTTCAAGTCCAAGAAATGCTCTCACAAAAAGTTATCAATCTCAACATTATAGGTCATTTTCAAAAGTCAACAAAAAGGCACTTTAAGTCAAAGAGCATAACTTGAGATTGGTAAATCAAAATGACATGGGACCAAAGACAATGGTTAGAGGACTTCAAGACCTTTCCAAAATGTCCAAGAACATTATCAAAGCTTAAAAATTGAGCAAGATATGCCTTGTGGAAGTTGGGAAATTTTTGGGAATTTTGAAAAGTCAACTTTGCTTCAAATGCCTCAAAATTGTTAATGGGCCTCAATTTCTTCCATGAATCATCACCCAAAAGCCATGCACGACCCATTAAGCCAAAAGGGAGTTATTTTCTTATTTTTAATTAATTAATTTAATTTTTAATCCTATTAATTCATTTAATTAAAATTAAATATGAGAAAAATACTAAATCACAACTTTCAAATCTTTTTATGCAGCATTTTCATCCATCATGACCTCAAGATTTCGTGCACATTCAAAAAGGAAAGATTATATGCAATTGGCAATTGTTTCATGGCAAAAAAGATTGAAAAAGATATACAAAATCAAATATTCAAAAGCATTAAAATAATGGATCATGGGCTTGTTTTGCTTGACCTAATCATGCTACATACATATGCAAACATAACCTAATGCATAAGGACAAGAAAGCTGCGCTGAGAATAGGAGAACAAACTTGCATTTTTTTGACAAAAAGTGAGAAACGGTTTTCATAGCTAGAGGGTGATTCAAGGCTGTAAAAGTATTCCAATACACTCCTGACACATCCAGGAAACGATTCCAATCGAAACCAACCTTCCATACTCAAGGAATTGGTATAACCGAGTCACCCTGTTCATAAAATTTTGCATATTCGTGTTTGCATTTTCATGCCATATTAATGTCTTTTAATGATTGATTTACACTAAGATGATTGTTCTGAAGCTAATGGCATGCTTTGATTGAACTAATATTGCCTGTATAAAAAATCACCATTAACGATTGCTAGGGTTGCAGAAGCTTTGAATTGGGGATTTCCCCATATGGAAAAATTGGGCCACCAAACTTGTACCACTGAATTCAGGACCTTCACACGAATGGAAACCACCCATCGCGCCCTTTTTCTTTTTAACTATATGTTGTTCTCTATTTTTGCAGGTTTGACTTAGTGGGGGTTTAAAACCCCCGCTATCTATTCTGTATTTTTAGACAAAATGAAGAAACCATGAAGAAGATGCTGAGTTGTTGGCACATGGTTGGTCCATTTGAATAATTGGCGCGATTTTTTAATATCCATCATGATAGCTTCTTTTCATATGTATTGTTTATATCCTATTATACTAACAAATAAACGCATTTGGCTTGGTGGAAGATGACTTGTCATGCAGGCACTGGGACCTGGGTTCGATTCCCAGGTCCCCCATATTTCCCTATATTTTTTCTTATAACGTGTTCAGGTACACTTTCCCTCCAGTGGTCCACCATGTGCGCGTATACTTGAGCCTGCCACACGTCCAGCAACTTCAATCTAATGGCCAGAATGGGAAGATCACCATGCACGCTGGTCAATGGACCCACACACAATCTCTGAAAGTCAACCAGGCTTCACTCTGATGGGCCAAAATACTTCCAAGACACCTCCAAAAAAGGGTCAACACCCCCATGGTTTGCATCACATTTTCTTTTTCTTTTTTTCTTTTCTTCTTTTTATTTTAATTATTTTTTTCTTTTGTTTTATTTAATTTACAAAATATAATTTTCACAATGATAAAATCAGAAATCAAAACAAAAAATATGTTAATAAATTTAACGCATTAATATTTTTTTGTAAATAAATTTAATAATCAAATTAGTAAATTAGGTTAAAATTGTAATGTTTTTTTTTCTCAAATAATTAAAAAAGTTAGAAATTAGGTTTTTAGCATTTTATTCTTTTTTCTCAATAAATAATTTCTTTGATCTAGAAATTGTAATGTTTTTATTCTTTTTTTTCTTAAAATTAGGATTTTAGCATTTTATTCTTTTTTCTCAATAAAAAAGCAAGATAGGACGTCTTAGTAAGTCCTTATGTTCCATTGATCTAGTTGCCTCGAAATGGTTGCCTCGGAACAGTTGCCTCGAAACGGTTGCCTCGTAATAGTTGCCTCAGAATAAAAAGATCAATGGCATAAGGGTAGCTTCTAAGGTTCTTACTATTGCTCGGTGGCCACACTGTCCCTACAAACGAATTGACCCGAACACCTCCAACGGTGGTGCTACCTACCTCTCAATGGTGGGATAGCACTACCTTAAGGACATTTACACAGCCTAATTCCTTAGGGTAGGTGGATGACTCATAGATACTTGCTCTAATTCAAAACAAATCAAAAACTCTTTTCACACCGACACTTTCAAAAGGCTTTCAAAACAATTTTTCAAACACTCTTGAGGTCTGATACAAGAGTCGATCTGAAATCTTTAAACGAAACTTTTTCAAACCCACTCACGATTGAAAAGCAAACAAACATTTTGAAAACACAAATGAGCAAGTATCTAAGAGCCCATGGATAACCATGGATAGAAAGGGTGCTAACACCTTCCCTTTCTATAAATCTACCTCCCGAACCGAGAAACAATCTCATAAGGAATTTTTCTGTGTTTTTGTCCTTTCCTTGTTGGAGAAAATAAAAGACGGTGGAGACTCTTGCTTCCAAGACATTTCGCGAACCAGCGTTAAACAGTCAGTTCCAGAACCACCGATCACAGTGAGCCTCATGTTTCAGAAGATGCTCTGGCATCTTCCTTTGCTAACAGATAACTGCTAACTGAGTTTTTGGTTGCTTATGCTGCTGCTCTGATAATATTCTTATAATGTCAACCTGTTTTGAATAATGTCAAAACAGATGTCTTGACATCTGCCTCCTGAGCTGAACGCAACTCACATCAGTTTAAGTTTTCTGTTTCTTGTTTTCATGTGTGCCATAATTCAGGATTTGTGACTCACAGGCTACGAAAAATATGAAGGATTATATTTTGGCCTGTTTTCATGGAAATATTCAAAAGATTGAAATATTTATTTCATCCCAAGCCCACTGCTACGCCTTTAGAAGGACTTGCTTCCTTATTCATTCTACTGCAACTTTTGAAGAAGAATACTTTCTTTCTATTTTAGAAGTCTAAGCCTTTTAATTGTCATACACTCTAGTATTGATTTAATACTTAAGTTGTTATTTGAGTTGTTAATTGTAGATCATTCATAAGCTTTTAAGTATTGGATGATTGAATCTTTAAAACTTAATATTTCTGTAGTTCTTCACTGTAAGTGATTGAAGGGATTTGAGGAGGGCCTCATACCTAGGTGTGTCTTAGGTAGAAGTATAGCACGGGTAGTGATTAAGTGATTAGATTGTAAACTGGCTATTTACTGAGGGTCTATTAATTAATACTATTTAGTGGACTTGTCCCTGGCTTGGTATCCCCTAGAGTAGGTGTTGTTGTACACTGAACTAGGCTAACAATCCTTTGTGTTTTTACTGCTTTTATTATTGTTGCACTTTACATTTTCCTCAGATATTTGTGTCGTGACATCTCCTTCAACATCATATATCTGATACCAGAATTTCAGGGAACACCAATATATATCTGAATGAGAGAGTAACATCATCCTTCGAGACAACCTCAAACCTTGTTCATTCTTCATCACTGATCGAGGAAGGTGCGAAATAAATCACCTGGCAGTAAAGGTATGCAACACATGAGATTCCCTCGTTTCCTCATAGTATGAGTGTGAAGAGAGTGCATAATATCTCCAAGAAAAGTAGGCACAAGGTTACGAGTAAGAAATACTTTAATTCCATTTACATTTGAGTTGGTCTGGATTAGGGAATAGTACCAAACCATAGATTAACAGAGCCAAGATCTCCTCAAAAGCATGAAAACACATAGCATCTAGAAACAATTGAGCCTTCTCTATTAGAAATTTAGAAAGAAGATCTTTAACTCCACTTATTATTTCCCAATTAGACATAATGTCTGACAACTTCATATGTAAGGTTGCTTCAATGACTTCAGGTTTCGATACCTTCACTAAATCGGTGAATGGTGTCTGATGAAGAACATGTACTCCTAGTAGCTTAGAAAACTCTTCCATTATGGGAACCAACTGATAATCTAGGAAGGTAAAACAGTGATGCTTAAGATCAAAGAACTGGAACATCACACTCATCATGTCTTCTTCGAAACCCGAGGTAACTAAACTGAGTAGATAACCATGTCTCTTTGTGAATTGAGAGTTTTCGGGAACCTTTGAGACTAACTCCTTGGAAGGTACCCTTATGAAGTTGATTCAGACAGTATTTCTTCGGGCGGAGGCCATAACCTGCAACAAAGATAAATCCATAGGTCCTTGAAATGGTTAGTGAAAATGTTATGTTATGATGATATGATGTTATGATAACATTTTCATGTTTAAATAAGTAGCAAACACAAGCAAGTCATACAAGAGCCTTAGGTTTAAGTCTTGCATGAGGTCCATAGGTAAGTACCCTTCCCCATTGAAGTTAAGTTGGCTCAACCTATCCTAAAATAATAATTGGGTTCTAGGAATCTCATATCACTGGTCTTTCTCGTAGGCTTTATTTTAGCATGGCAACTGGCTTGCCACCAAAACATCCCGAAAGTCGAATCTCAATGAGCGTAGCTTCGAGTATCAACAAACTTTGGACTGCACCAAAGTCGGCTATCTCACTAATTTCTAATGGCCAAGATGTGTCAATTAAGGTTCTAAAAGCAGTTTAGTGTTAACGACACCACACGGAAGCCTAATGTTATCCTTGACTGACTCAAGGAACAACAATACAAACCAAAGTGTCACACTAACTATAGCCATAATATTAACCATATCGGTCTATGTTGTACGGTCATGATGATCTATTGCTACTTTCCTAAGGAATTCCTAGATCCGGGTATAGGATATTACAATAAATTATACCCAAACAAACCCTTAAAGTAAAGCAAAAAATTCAGACAATTAAAGCAAGTAAAAGTGATCTAAACTCTAAGGTAACCCCTCTTTTTTTAAGTAAGTCCCCAGTAGAGTCTCCAGTTCCGTAATACGGTGGGAGAATTGAGTTTTTTAGTTTTATCCAAATGTGCGGATAGCAAGAGTCGCCACTGACTTCTCTTTTATCCAATATTTAGGAAAGGTGAAAAGAACAGGAAAGACGTTTGATAGATTTTTAGTTTGGGGGTTAAGTTATGAAAAGGGAATGTGTTATCACCATTTTCTTCCGTAGTTATCTACTGGCTCTTAATTTCTTAGATCACTTTTGAAAACTTTCTTTGTGTGTGTGAAAATATTTGTTTGAAAAGTAGTGTGAAAAAACGTATTGTTTGTGAGAAAAGTTTGTGACCAAGCAATTAGGAGTTCTTACCCACTAAAGTACTTCTTATTTTTTTCCAGCTCCTTTAGAGATAGTACTATCCATACCATTAGTTGGTAGGTAGCTCTATCTATTGGATGTGAAGGGACAAGCGTAGGGTCATCGCATGGTCATCGAAGGCAACATGTAAGGATACTTTATCATTTATATCGAAGGGACTATCATCATTTACTCGTAGGGACTAGAACATTTTGAAAGCAACTAGAAGGGTTATCGAGGGATTATGATCTTTATTCGAAAGGAACTATGATGATTTGATCGAGAGTCTTTTACTAAAGCATCCCCACTGTCGAGGGACATGACCAATATCGTAATGCAACAAGAGGATGCCCTAGAGGTGCAAGTGTGAAGAGTGTATTGATTTCATTTATTTATCTTGAGAATTAGTGTTTTCTATGTTTGTTTTGAGTGTTGCCATACAAACCCTAGTGACTAACATTTAAATATGAACATAAAATTAAAGGGCGGAATCTAAAGACCTAAGCTATTACATGGCTTTGGGGCAGATACATAAGTAGACAAATTTGCGGAAAATGTAAACCTACGCTATTACATCCTCGGAGCAGATACATAATTAGAAAAATGCGAGGAAAGAAATCTACACTATTAGTTTGATAGTGCGACCTATACAATTCTCTAGAAAATTAAATAGCAACAGATAAATAAGAAAAGTGTTAAAAAATGTCAAAGACCTAAAATCTAAGTGTTAATGTTTTTGATGTTTTATAGAAAATAATTTAAGTGATAATAATTAATTAAAACCTAATTGTTTCTAATTGATTTTAATATTTGAGAAAAAGGTTAATTAATTAATTAGTAAATAAATAAATAAATAAATAAATAAATTTATTAATTAAAAATCCTAATCCTAATTTGTTAGGTTTTCTTAAAACATTTAGGTTAGTTAATGTTTAATTAAAAATAATTAGTAAAGAAAATAGAAAAATTAGGCTTAGAAAGAAAATAGGGCAAAAATGCATGGGGTGGGTGTTGAACCCACGCCCTTGGCCTCATAGATATGCTTTCCTGCTACTATGCCATGCGCTTTCTAGTGTTGGAGAATAGGAAGCAATCATTATAATATTAACTTGCGCGTTAGTTTAGAAAAACAACAAAAATAATTGCAAGGTGTAGGGATCGAACCCACGCCCATCATGTTTCAAGCCTCCGTCCCCAACCAACAGCGCTATGCTAAGTCTTTGTTATTAAAATACAAGCAAATAAATATATAATAAAAGTGAGTGAATTAGAGAAGCGTCGAAGCCCTAGCTCCGGTCCTCTTCTTCGGCGAGAAAAATTTTCAACCTGCAAAAACAGAAAGATTTAAAGATCAAGAGGGGACGTGTTCCCCTAATTTGGACCTCCTAAATCCAATGGTAGTGTTAGTTTGGCCTGAAACTACTTGTATCATGAGTTTCAAAGCAAACACTTTAAATTGCCCTAACAATGGTAACTCACCATCTTTGCGTCAAAGCTTGCAAGTAATGGATCAAAACAATTCTAAACATGATTATAAACATGTATATATGCATTAAATCAATCCATAATGCATGAATAAAAAGTTTGAGTTTTGAGAATTTTACCCAACCGATGTAATCGATGGAGGATGCTCTGGCGTGTTTCAAGCTTTAACGATGGATGGGATGGACTCCTGGGAACTTCTTGTAGATGATATAATGCTTGGAATTGATTGATTAAGGCTAGAGATGAAGGTTTCAAGTTTCCCTAGTTTTGAAAAAATTTGAGATTTTTTAGGGCTTGTTCTTGAGACAATTTTCGTGTCCTTTGATTGTATGAACATGTTATGTATTTATAGGAGAGTGGTTTAGGTCAACAAACATGAATTAAATATTTGTATTTTATGACCAAATATTTGATTGGAATTTTTGCATGAAATCTTTCTTTTTTAGGCCAATCTCATGCTAATCAATCTCACACATTTTTGTCAAGCTTTCGCCAACTTTTTGGGTTCAAGATTTGATTCAAATATAGATCCCCATGCCTTATATCATTTATTTGGTATTTTATTTGATTTATTTTGCTTTTAATTGAATAAAATAAAAATAAAAAGAAATAAAAACCACAAAAATAAATGAATAGATTCAGAGGTCTATCATGAGATCAGGAACACATTAGGACTTAAAAGATAGGCCCATTAGCCCAAAAATTCAAATTTGCTCAATTTGGACTTCATGCATTTTCTCAAAATTGCCCAACTTGCACCAATCATAACTCACTCAATTTTTTTCATATGAAGATGATCTTTGATTTTTTGGAAACCTCCAGATGTCTCCCACCACTTTCATGTTGGTCATCGTTTCATTTGAAGACTTTAACTTGATGTAAATTGCTTTGACAAAAATATGTCTTTTTGTTGACTTTTAAAATGACCTGTAATGTTTTGGCCCATACCGCTCAAATAAAGTATTTTTAGCCTTGAGCTTAGAGAGACAAAGTTGTAGAGAATTGAATTTACTTCAAGATAGGATTTGGTTGAGAAATTTCTGGTGAAGTATGTGAAAGTTATGCTTGGTCAAAGTTCACTTGACTTCTCCTTCAGAAAACCCTAATTTAGTAACTTTTGACTTTTGATGAATCTTGAGTTCTCTTGATGAATCATGATCAACCCTTGATCAATTGATGAATATGAGTTCAAAATATTGACGTTGACCAAAAATCTTGAAGTTTGATTGTAAATTGGTCAAAGTTGACTTTTTTTCCAATATAGTTGATTTTCAATCATCTGAGCGATCGACTGAGCAAACTTGTAATGTAAGGCTTGAAACTTGGCATGAGGGTGCCTTGAGACATATGAGAAACCATGAAGTCTACTTGAGGCATTATAAGTCCAATTTCCTTTGATAAATGAAAAACCCTAGTTGTAGGTCAATTGCTTAGGAGGAGAGTTTGTCTGGTCAACCCTTGAGTAATCTTGAGCAATTGAGAACCCTAGGAGCATGAGGAGACCTAATGAAATAATTTGTTTTGAAAATGGGAGGGAAAATTTTAGGGTACAAAACTTCCCTTCGTGTAACCGATTTCCTTACCCTTTTCTCTTGGTCGCGATGACCACACTCCTTTCCTTCCTTCAACTTTACTCAGTGTTCCCTTTCCCTCTCTTGGGATAAATAACATTGATGGCGACTCTTCTGTCTTTCACCTCTGTTCGCCCTTCAATGAAAATCCCATACGCGACAACTGGATACTCTGCTAGGGATATCTAGCAATTTGGTCCAAGCTTTTGTTTGTTTTCTTATCTTTGGGTGTTTTGTGTGTTATTGCTTTATTGGTACTTTATTCACATGCTTTCGTGCATATGTTTGCATAGTATTTTATTGCTTTCCATAGACTATTTTGCTATGCTGAATCTATGTTTCCATGTTGGGTGGGTATTACTATTAAGGTAAAAGGCCCAATACCCAACCATAATGCACTGTCTAGGAAACCTAGGAATAGAGTAGAACATGAAGGCTACTGGATGAAGGTCCTACTAGCATGTTCATGTCGTCTATGCTCAGATGAGGTTCAAATGGGGTGTTATTCTCATCCATGTTTGTGGCTTAATGGTAATGCTTTCAGGCAAAACCGTGATTTTGAGTTACCATTGACCTTACCCTGATATAGCATTTACCCGTGAGTGGGGAGGGTTTGATATTACAGGTACTGATGGTGACTATGTGCTTTTGATGTTGACTGGATACTATTGGTGACTATATGTTCTCTCAATTTTTGTTTAGGACTTCTCACCTTGTGATAGCTGTTTATGTCAGCAACTCATTAGTGTCTAGTGTTTCGGAAGCCTTGATCCCATACAATTATTAATCTACATGGTATTTGGTTCTCGTATATGATGAATCTATGTCAGACTTTTGGTCATATGATTTCCAAACTTGGTTTCTTTGTATTCCAAGATGGTTCTAGACCTTTGATCTGGTGATATTCAGATGGTTCAGAAATAGTGCAACAATCATATTTAGAAGCGATGGAACTTTGATCCCATGTCTTTGCATACATAACATGGTTAACCATCTGTTTAACATACATGTTCTGTTATTTCCATGGAGTCATATATTTAAGTCTCGTGCTGAACTTTTTCATTCATTACCTTCTTAAAATCAAAATCAAGGCATGTAAATTCCTTGGAAATAACAAAATATGGCATGGAATCCACTCATGCACCCCATGCATCTTCATACATTCATTACAGGTACTCAGAGTTGGGGATTCTTATTTAGGACTGATATTCTCTTCAGATTTATAAACTTGGATTCTTGCTATCACATGTTCATAGATCAGTCATGGAACAACTCCGTGGGGGATTAACCGGGATGAAGATTCAGATGGGGCTGCTTGTGGTATACATGCAAGCCATGGCCCATAGTTGCAAACTCTCAGAGAAGGAAAATAACCACTAGAAGACTCAATTGACCCGAGTTATGGAAACATTGTCAACAAAAGGAAATCCTACACCTATACTGCAACAAAAGTTATATCTTCTCCTCATCTTTTGGGATTTCCTTCAAACCATAGAGTGCTTCATGGATCCCCTCCACAATCTGGATTTTTTGAGACGTCTTGTCAACAAATGGTTCTTATTCACCAAGTGAATTCAAGGGATATGTTTTATCAGTAAGGACAGAAGAGGCCTAAAGAACAATTTAATCCCATTCAAGTGCTTTATTCTCATTTGTTTCCATACTAGCTTGAGCTTCAGTTGGTTAGGATATGTACTTTAGTACCGTCTACAAATTACCTTCCTAATCATGATACCAACATAAGATGTGGTTACCATGCCGGGTCACCTGGCTATTCAATCAGGGGTACTCTCCAAAACTTTGTGTTCTCGGATCTTCTCGTTAGCAGTTAGTGCTTGTTCCCAAAGTGAATCCATGGGTAAAAGCTTTTCAAGGGATACAAGAAAAGCTTGAGAAGTATGATGATATAATCCCAATGCCTTACATCTTGTAACTTCCTCATCAGTTGGAAATTGTGTTGATAAAGCTTCGTGCTTTGGGTCCTCCTCTCATAAACCTCTCTTTTGATTTCAATGCAAAGACTAGGCGTGTCTCCCATTCTGGGGCACCTAGTTATAATATTGAAGACTATAAGTGGGTTGAAGTATAAAGTCCACCACCCGTCTGATGTCTTTTCCAAAGTCCAATACCTATTTGGAAAATTGTTTCGGACTCTTTTCCCTTAGTTGAATGTTTCTTCTGTGTGATAAAAGATGGATTGTATCTCTTCTGTGTACTAAAAGATACTTGGTGATTCAGTTGATAAAAATTCACTTGGTACAACATCCATCCTTTATTTTGAAGGAATCTTCTATGATTACCTGGTTGGGGCACCTGGCCATTCGGTTGAAGATAGTATGACATTTAGATATAAGGTCCAAGTTTTGACCAATTCAGAGACTATTATGTTCGCGCCAGAGAAGAATGAGATTCATGTGCCTGAGTGAGCATCAAGACTGTTGAAAGTTGTTAGAAGTAATCAGTCTATACAGAGACTAGTCTCCTCAACATGGGAATTTCAAATTTCATTCTTATTCTCATTTGAAATCTTTCTTGTTTTGTTCAGTACTTTCTTGTATGCCAAACTTGTTCATCTTTTGAATATTAATCATAATGCATTAAATATGCTTGTCTTGAATTAATCTATTCGTTATCACTCTTATTTTTTTCCTTTGCTTTTGATACTCAACTCTTGTTAATAAATCAAAAACTCTGGAGGGAGGATGACGAATAAATTACCTAGAATCTCAAATGGTATGCTTTCGAGTAAAAACCCTAATGACAATGTGCATGCGTTGTTTCAAATCCCTAACACCGGAGATATAAGGGAGATAGACCCTCATTAACCCCCTTTGAGCCTTGAAGTAGGTGTTTCTTTTCTGTTCAGAAAAACCCTCATTTTAACCCGAGGTCAGGTAGTTTTTCAACTAACTAGATCGAGCATTCATATCTAAAAAGGATGTGAATATCTAAGGATCACCAAACCTTATCCTTCGCGCTAGGAGTTCGTAAAAAAGATCAAAACCACAGTGGTTATTTCCTTGCATCAAGAGGTCTGGACATACATGATACCATAATGGTTAGCCCTTATCGACCAAGGAATGAGGCAGTCACAACCATCTAAAAAGTAAAAAGATCCAGGATCACATGATTTGTTCAAAAGAAAGAAAAGAAAAAGAATGAAATAAAAAAGAAAATAAAAAAGAAAGCTCGCTAAGTAGAAATTTGAAAACAAGTCGCTTAGGCAAAAGTTAGGGCATCCCACTGGACTTCAAAATCAAAATTCAAAAGACTTTGTCCAGGAAAAAGTTAGGGAAAACAAAAGAATTAAAAGCCTAAAAGGCAGAAAAAGGATTACTAAAGAAATATCCTCAACAAAAGAACAACGCCGTGTGATCAGATACCAAAAGCAAAGAGGTGAGTGATTGTCGTGTCCAAGAAACTGCAGTGGTTCCTCAATCGTTTTAAACTCTTCTTGAGATATGAGTGCTCGTATCGAGTTAGATGAACATAGGACTGGAGAATGTCATGGAGAATGAGTGGGAACCAAATAACTTTGAGCCTTAAATCCTTTTTTTTCTAAAACCGAGAACCAGACCACATTACAACCCTTAAAATCCTAACTGAAGCATGAGTTAATTCAAAAGCAAAATTGCAACTCGAGTATGGTAACCCGACTCCTAGCAGGCTTGCTAAAATGTTTTGAGTTGGTATCACTCCATCTTTTTACAATTTTTTGTTTAAAATTTTTTTTCCGATTTTTCGACATCTTTTCAACAAAAGTTTTTAACTTCAAGACAAGCATAGAATTTGCATCAGAACTATCATTCTAAGAAAAACATTATTTGCATATGAAAAAGTGCTTAAACATCAAGTGAGCTTGCATAATGAGCATCAGATGAAGATTTTGATTAACCCGAAGGACAAATTGCTTCAGGAATTTGTTTAAAAGCAAATAATCTTAAAAGAATGATCTTAATCTGGGAAAAAATTTCTAGTAACTCCGTTGAGTTAAAGAATACCAGTTTGAGAAATGATCAGAGGAAAATTTCTTGAGATCTTGATGTTTGTGTGGAAGCTTTGTTTACCCAGAAGTCTCCGTTGAGAAGTGGTGCATCACTTTCAGTTGGTCCTGAGGGAGGAATTGTTTCAAGTTTATGTTTGAGCACAAAGTAGCTGGAGTTAAGAAGTACAGTTGGGTATTAGCCTATTTTCAGGATGTAAGTTAACCACCCTAAGAGTATGATGTCATCCAAGATCATGTGAACTTCTCATTCCTCCGTGAGCATGAGGTGAGGAAATGGTTTGCCAAGACTATGTTGAGCCGGGGCAGGTATTTCAATGGTAGTACTCCATTGACCAGAAGTAAAAGTATCAGAATATGATTACCCTAAGGGGAAGAATCATGTGAATACTCTATTGAGTAAGAGTTCAATCAATCTGTAGCAATCAAGTCGAGAATAATTTTTCAAAGTTTAGCCGATCTGAGGCAGTTACATTGAGAAATCCCTTCAAAGTTCCACCAATCTGGGTAGTTAGGTCAAGATCCGAAGAATCACTCAAAGTGAAGAGTAATCAGGGGCATGCGCCTAAGCATGGTTGAAACCATCTCCAACTTTGGTTAGATAGAGATAATGTTCAATGTTCATAATATTGGGATAGGTTATCTTGGTGGTACAGATCTCAAGAATCCCTCTCAAGGAAAGTTTCTTCAAAGGACCTATGGACTAGGGGAAGGCATTATGTAATGGAATTACCCATTTCAGAGTTGATTAGTTTAAGTCCAGTCGCAGGCTAAAACAACTTATGAATGTGAAAAGCATGTCTAGAAGTCATGGTTATTATCCTTAGCTCATCAGAAATGTTAGTCCAAAGTATTGTTGTGCCTTCATCAGAAGTTAAAGATATTTATATCCAACTAAAGTCAGGATTATTACCCTCAGCATAAACCTCGGGGAGTCCTCTCGAGGCGAATCCTTTCAAAAGTCAATCAATCTGAAGCAGTTACATCAAGATTCGACAAATCTCTACATGAATCAAAGAACAATCAGAGCTTAAGCTACACTTGGGCAGATTATCTCAAGTCAATATGGTACCATGTTTCTACAAGGACCCTCTCAAGTCATCGTACTATACCTGGGGCACTTTCAATGATTGGTATCATAGGAACTGTCGTTCACTCGCGATTACGAGTAAATTTGGCCAATACCAGATCCATGTCTTTCAACATGAGTACATTATACAAAGAATGGGTCTTATTCTCATCAGCATTTAAATTTCTAGTTCTCCCCAACGAGTACCCCAAGTAGAGGGTGTGATCGATCCAGAAGATTTCGGATAAAATTTTCCAACAGCACTGGAAATTCCCTTATCCCCAGCATCACCAAGCACTGAACAATTGTTTGTTGAGTCATGACTGATAAGACTTCTTGGTAGATAATCTCCATTCTCCAACATACGTGGGTTCTAGGTTTCATTCATAAAGAGGATATCCATTCCCCTAGTATACATTGGTACCCAGCCGTACCCATTTTGAGGATCTCACTTCACCGGTAGAAGTGAGTACCGAGTTGCATTCATTGGGAGAACGACCACCCCTCAAATTAGAGCTTCTATCACTAGCCAAGATTTTGGGTTGGAAATTCCTCTTATTCCCCGGTGTAATACTCCAAATTTGTCCAACCCTTTTATCTAATCATCTGGCTTATGCATTCCATTCCCATTTCATCTGCATACCCTCCATTAGGTCAATTAACACCTCATGCATCTCTAATTCGTAAATTTAGCATGGGATCGATGTTCTTGAACGGGATTAGGGTTTTATCCTTGTTTGAGGTATATGAATCGAATGAGCTCGAATCTTCAGGTTCTCTTATAAAGTGTGGATTATGGAGGCATGGCTTTGATAAGGTCATTCACTGTGGACTCCTTTCTAATCGAATTACGGGGTGCATGCTGTGATCGGTGGATCTGGAACTGACTGTTTAACGCTGGTTCGCGAAATGTCGCGGAAGCAAGAGTCGCCACCGTCTTTTATTTTCTCCAAATGGAAAGGACAAAAGCACAGAAAAATTCCTTAAAGAGATTGCTCTCGGTTCGGGAGGTAGATTATAGAAAGGGAAGGTGTTAGCACCCTTTCTATCCATGGTTATCCATGGGCTCTTAAATACTTGCTCAATGTGTTTTCAAAATGTTTGCTTGCTTTTCAATGTGGGTTTTAAAAAAGTTTCTTTGAAAAAAATTCAGTTCGACTCGTACGTCAGAGTGTTTGAAAAATTTGCTTTGAAAGCTTTTGAAAATGTGTTGGTGTGAAAAGATTTTGTTTTGTTTGAAATTAGAGCAAGTATCTACGAGAACCTACCTACCCTAAGGAATTCGTCTGGGTAAATATCCTTTAAAGTAGTGCCATCCCACCATTGAGAGGTAGGTAGCACCACCGTTGGAGGTGTTCGGGTCAATTCGATGTTCGGGACATGGTGATCACCAGAGCAATGGGAAGACACCTTAGAAGCTACCCTCATGCCAGGTTCCCGGATCATGAGGACTTACTAAGACGCCCTCTACTCGACGACCACCTTTCGAAAGGCAACAGTGAGGCGTACCCTAGGGGTGGTGTGTGCGAATTTGTGTGTCAGTTTCATTGATATTTGTCTTGTCATGTTCATTGTGATCTACGCTTGATTTTAATTAGGGCCATTCATTCTTTCATGCTTATTTAACAGTTAAAAGTTGCGGGAAAATAAATCTACAACTATTACAAATGGCGCGGGTCCACATCGCCAAAATTAAACCGGACCCGATTTGACGGAAAGATAAAGAAAGCAAAATAAAGTGCGAAAAGTTAAAATCGTTACAACGCTTTGGGAGAATTACATAATTATAATAAACGACATAAAATAAATGCGCGAAATTAAATAAATTACGAACATGGGCGTTGGACCCTTTTGCAAAAAAATTTAAAGTTAATGAAGGGTTGAAATTAAAATTGAAAAGAAAATGTTTTTTAGTATTTTATGTTTTTTTAGATTTAAAAGAAGAAGAATTTATTAGAATGAAATTTGAAATGTAAACCCTAATTCTAGTGTTTTTTAGATTTAATATGAAAATATTAAAATTTTAACTAATTTAAACCTAAGTTAATTTATATGCATTTTTTAATTTATGAAAATAAATAAAATAAATATTATTATTGTAAAAAAGGAAATTAAAAGGAATAAAATTAACAATTAAACCTAAATTCTATATTTTGTATTTTTTGTTATTAAAAGAAATTAAAATTGTAACCTAATTAAAACTAATAATTACATGTTAATTTATTTATGAAAATATTAGAATGAAATAATTTATTACATTTTTTATCTTTTTCTGGATTTTTTATGATGTTTTTATATTTTGTAAAAAAAGAAAATTAATTAATTTAACAAGAGAGCAAATAGAATAATAATTAAAATAAAACATAAAAATAAAATAGAATTTGCAAACCAGGGGGGGTGGAAGTCCCCAAAGTGGAGGTATAGGCCTTAGCAATCTGGCCCAATTGATTTTGGCCTTATTGACTTTTTGAATCACATATGATGCATTGACTTAAGCCTACAGCGTTCCTCAATCTTCAGCCCTTAATTTGGTCTCCAGGAACACGTGGACAATTGGAACTTGAAGCGTATGGTGTATCTTGAATATTAGCGCTGCATAGGAAGACATTTTGCAAAATAATATGGAATTTATACAGACCTGGGGCTCGAACCCAGGTCTTGAACATTGCAAGGCAACACTTGTGCCACTGAACCATGTCAACGCGTTTATTATATTAATAACAACTAAATAATATATAAGAAAAACGAAGCATTAGTGGGTCCTGCGCGCCAACTTTCAAACGCACCAATCACTGCATGACACGAGGTCGTCTTCCTCACCATCCCTGTAAAACAAACTCAAAGGCAACAGTTTCCATAGCGTTTCATTAGGTAGGCTATTGAAAAATAGCGACTAGCGCTAGGGTGTATATAAATTGATCGCGAAGGTCAAGATCTCTTCGTCTTGATGTACTAATTTGAATGGCATGGGTCTGGAACCCTAATTTTGCTTGGTCTGAAAATCCCTAATTCAAAAAACCTGCAACCCTAGAAATCGATTATGGCGAAATCTTATACACAGCGTAATAATGCAATTAAACATGATGGTTAGCTTGTAAACTTCATCAGGAATGCAAAACACATATCAAAACTTATAAAAAATGCATGAATTGGTATGCACGATTGTGACTTTTATTCGATACAGTCTGCCCTCATATTACCGATTCTTGGAGCTTTGGTTGTTGTTGTTGATTGGAATATGGTCAAGGAGACTTGAGGAAGCCAATGGAATGAATTGTAGGGTTTGGATCGACCTCTAAGGTTGATTTCAGTTTTGCTTTTTTTAAGTGAAAATTCTAAGTTTGTTCTTAGCTTTTGCGCAACTTCAATGTCTAATGCAATTAGGTTTATGTTCCTGGTTATGTAGTGAATGAATTAGGTTAAAAAGATTGATCAAAATCCATTGCTTTTATTGTTTTCAATATTTGATTTCTTAAGAATCCTTTTCATATCTTTTCACATGGTTTTTGTGTCAATTAGGTTTCAATCAAGCCAAATCTTTCCATAATTGGCTAAGCACGAAATATCAAGTCTAAAACATGTATAAAAAGATTCATTTGGTTCATTTAGATATTTTCCACATATTTAATTGATTTAATTGAATTAATATGAATAAAAATTCAAATAAATAAATAAAAAATGAGAAAATACTTCCCTTTGGGCCAAGTGGTCGTGCACATGCTTGGAATGATGAATCTTGGAAGAAAAATGGGCCCATTAGCAATTTTAGGTCATTTGGATCAATGTTGACTTTTCAAAATATCCAAAAATTTCCCAACTTCCACAAGGCATAACTTGCTCAATTTTAAGCTTTTCACATGTTCTTGGACATTTTGGAAAGGTCTTTGAGTCCTCTAACCAATGCCTTTGGTCCCATGTCTTTTTGATTTACCAATCTCAAGTTATGGCCTTTGACTTAAAGTCCCTTTTTGTTGACTTTTGAAAATGACCTATAATGTTGAAATTGATAACTTTTTGTGAGAGCATTTCTTGGACTTGTAATATGAAGATGAGTTGTAGGAAATGTCTTTCTCTTCAAAATGAGCTTTGGATGGAATTTTTCTGATAAACCATGTGAAAGTTATGCCCTGGTCAATTTCAGTTGACTTTTTCAGCTGTCCAAATATAGTAACTTTTGCATCTTTGATGATTTCTGAGCCAAATTTTGAGAATCATGATCAAGAATTGATCAAATGATGTTTGTGGCTTCAAAATGATATGTTGACCAAAAATTTGAACTTTTGACTGTCAAATGACCATTTTGCCCCTACAGTTGACTGTAGTGCAATTTAGGGTTTTGACTGTGCAATTTTGAGCTGAATGCCTTGAAACTTGATATGAGGATGCTTGACCACATTTGTAGGCATATGAGACTTGATTGGGCCTTTGAAAACTCCAATTTCTTGATCAATACACAAACCCTAGTTTTGACTGTATAGGAGACTTTTGCACTGAGCAACCTTTGGGGAATTTTGTGACTTGGCTTGGCAATTTCTTGAAGAATATGGGAGGGCAAATTTTGGGGTACAACACATGCGCTCCCACAAATATTCATTAAAAGGGCATTAATTTTGTGTTGAGATCATTGGTCATTAAGTCAAGATGTGAATCATGGTGCAAGATGTGGAGCTTGATGATTTTTTGTGTTCAAGGCGTCATTATTCTTTCAACTACTTGTTGCTTCAGTCAAAAGTTAACTCAATTGAAGATAAGGTTCATCCATCAAGTGTGGCGTGTATTGGGTTCATCTTCTCATGGAATATTGGTTTAAGGGGTTTATATGCGCGATGAATATAATATTTACAAGAGGTACCAAGCAGTGTGATCCAAAGTGTTAGTCCATGGATTCTTTAAGGTATCAAAGATCTCAAGCTTATTTTTTGTTCATGATATCAGGAATTAATTCAAGGAAAGTCGAAAGATACATTCATGGTTAATCTCTTGAATTCAAGTTACAAGTTAAAAATCCAAATAACATTCTTCATACAATTTTCAATGTTCATTCAAAATTCAATTTTGAACCAAATCCACAAAAAACAGTTTTTGCTAAAAAGCTTTTTGATCCAAAACTTGAACATAAATTCCTGATTCAAAATGATTCCAGTATCCAAAAATCATCACCATTTACATTACCAGAATAAACCGTTACAAAATTTAATTGTCACATTACTTTTTATATCAAAGAAAACCATTATACAAACTTTTATTCTAAGCCTAGGTCCTAGTGCTTATACATCTTCATGCTTGCTTCCCATGACAAGATTCCATATTTTTCAAACCTTTTTCTCACTTTGTTCCTTGCAACTAAATCCAAGAACTTCACCATTTGAAACTGTGAACCTGCAAAACCAATATCCTGCACCAATAAAAATCTGTCCATAACCAATAAACCAAAAACCAATACATAAAATTGACTCTAACATCTTAACTTTCACAACAAAATCCAAACCAAATTGTCATAACCGAACCAACTAACCTCTAACCATATCCTAGTTGCTTTAGCCTCTAACCAATTACGTGGTTAACAGTGGCATAATAGAAAACAAAAACAGAAATTAACATCCCTGCAAACTGTCAATTAGCTTCTCTAACATCCTAATTCATCTAACCGAAAAATAACAACCAAAATAGCTTTTCATAACTTCCTATGACAGTCCATAACCAACTTAATAGAAGAACAACAAACACTTCAGACTCTCGGCCAACTTCACAATATCTCTAACAAACTTCCAGGGGTATAGCAGAATTAGTGACAAAAAAAGAAGGTGAAAAGAAAGGATTTTCCAGCTCTGCAGTAAAAAAAACAGTTATTAAAACCAGAAGAAAGCTTCAACTAATTTCTCTCTCAACTTTACTAATAGAAATAACAAATCAGGAATCCGGGAAGAGGTGATAACTAACCTCCAAAACCTTATAACAGAACCGATCTCCACTTTCCATTTTGTAACCAACTCATTCAATCCAGTGGCTGAGATCATGTAATCTATAACAAACTTTTGGAGATATATAACAGAATTTGTTCACAGAATAGAGGGGGGGATTTCATAACAGGAAATACAAAAATCACGATTCACCTTTCAACCTCTCTCTCTCTGAACCGCATCAAGATCTCTATCATCTTTCTGTGCAACACAAAAAATGCTTACTCTTCATCCCTGCAACCTTTCATTCTCTTCATCACCATAACCTACAACAACTTCTTAGCATCTGCAACATTCTCTCACCTTCTTCATCACCACCTTCATCATTCTCTACAATTTCCATCATCGCTCTGCACAGTCTCTGAAAATCATACCACTACACCACACCATCTTTGCCTCACCGTAATCATCTTCTTCGTAACCACATCTCTCACTTCTGCAACTTCAATCACGATTCACTCTCCAAAAGTCTCTACTTCTCTTACCTTCTTCATCATCATCTTCATCGTTTTATGCAATTTCCATTTTCACCTCCTCGCGCATCTTCATCACAGATCTGCAACATTCATCGCCGCGTTCATCATCACTCTCATCTTCAATGTAATAGTTTCCATTTGCAACAGCTCTAATACAACATCAACGCGACGGAAAAGCACAAATCAGAGTAAAATCAAAAGAGTGGAAAGAAGAAGATTCACAGCAGAAGTAAAGGAATCGTGAGCTATTACCTGAATACGCATCTTCAGATTTCGCTTCCACTCCATCGTCAAAATCAAGAAGTGCCAGAGTTACTCCGGTAGGTAAGATCTGATCCTCCTCATCTCTTCACTTCTTTGCATCGAGCTTGTCACCATGTCATACATCTTGGCTTGCTAAATAATTTCCCTAACACCTCAATATTAAACTCAACCCCATTATCGTTTAATTGTGGTTTGAAACTCCTAGGGTTTCATTAGTTTTCCCTATATTTGAGGTGATTAGGAGTGGAATTGGAGAATAAATCAGAGACGGAAGGTACGAAGGCGAGGTCGTGATAGCCTTACCTTTCACACGGTGACACTGTAATGGAAAAATGAGAAGAAGAAAAGGTCGAGTGGCGCCTATTGTACCCCAATTTTTGCCCATAAGATCCCTTCATCATGCCATTTTGATTTAATCACAACAAGATGACATTAGGGTTTTTGGTTCTCCTCCCTATCTTTAGCTTTGCTCTTTGAGGAATCACCAAACACCTTAACTTGTTTTTCTTTTGTGATCATTCATGTTTTGTTTTGACTTTCCTTTTAATTAATAAAATGCAATGTTGGTTTGTCTCACTTGTCAACAATATAGGTAAAGGCAATGTGGCTTAGCAAGTTGATCCATGGGTTCATGAGTTTATTTCCATGACCTAGTCAATAAAGCTTGAGAAATTCAAACCTCACCATTGAAGTTGTTTTGGAAGAAATGGAATGGAAATGTTTATTTTGGTCCACTTCATTTCAAAGTTATCAAAATTGATTCAAAAGTACAAGGGATTTTATTGAAGAAGTTGTCATGGTTGGACAAGGTCTTGTTCCCATTGGTCACAAGTGCATATTTATCTTAATTCTCAAGATATAGAAGTGATTTTGGTGGCTATGAGTTCTCATTATAATCCCCAACAACTTCTATTTACAAATCAAGAGTGTTGGTACAAGAAGGTTATTCAAAATTGTCAAAGTTCCTCAATGCATTTTCTTGATCTAGGAGCTAGGGTTTGGAACTTCAAAGAAGTATATCTTGCTCATCTTTTGGTATTTTTGAGTGATTTCAAAGACATCCTTATCTTAAAAAGGTTCTTAACAAATCACTTCAAAAGTTTCAAGGATTTTTAATGTGGAAGAAACTTGATGATGAAGAAAGATTACAAGTCCTCCAGATGAACCCCCAATTTCTCATGTGTCACTTCAAATGATCATAACTTGATCAATTTTTATCACCTTGAGCCCAATCTTTTTCCATAATGATCTTGAGATGTGGAATTTATTCATCCTTTTATATGCAAAGTGAGAAAATGGATGGAAGATTCCCTAAGGATACAAAAGATTATAGGTCATTTCATGATTTTTTGCCAACTTCAACAATTCATAACTCTCTCAATTTTTAAAGATTATTAATGGTTAGAGTTTCAAAATATCATTCAAGAGGTCTATTTCATGCCATTTTTTTTGGTCAAGAGCAAATTTCAAGTGAAAGGCCATGTTTGGATGCAAAACATTATAGGTCACTTTTGAAGAAAAATTTGAAATATTTCTAAGTATGGAAAGTCAACCTTTTTTCCTCAACTATGACTCATTGCAACTTTCAGCTCAAACATCCATTTGATTCCATTATTTTCCCATTGCAAAGCTTGTAACCTCGTCTTTCTAAAGCTTCAAGAATCATGCCCTAAGACCCCTTGAGCTGAGAATGCCATTGATTTGAACTTGGTAACTTGAAAATGAAGTTTCTTCAAAAGTCAGAATTTGAAATCATTGATTTAACTTCTAAACACTTTGTTTCTGCGTGTTTTTGCTTCTAAACATGTTTAGTGAACTTCCAGAAGTGATTAGCATAGCAAAACGCGTGTTTTGGATGAGTTTTGATCAAATTAGAAGTCACACTTTTCTTGTTTGCAACTTCACACGATTTCCCTCCAAACTTTATCCTTTCACACGCTTGAACATTCCATTTGATTCCCTATAAATAGAGGGTCATCCCTCATTCATTTCCTCAAGCTTGGATAGCCAGAATCACCTTGCCATACTTGCTCCATAACTCAATTTTCTGTAACTTCGAAATCAATGTTCAATCCTTTTTCAATCCAATTTTTCTATCAATTCACCTTCCTTGATCTTCCCTGAAGCTAACCATATAATTACCTTCAAGAAACATGCCCTGTACCCCTCCATAGAAGTCTAGTTTCAGAGCTCTACAACTCAACTTCAATAGGTAGATTTCTCCATCAATTCTTCAAAACTTTGATATCATTGTGAAGGTCTCATTGCCCTGGTTGTAGTCGCAACACTTGCTTTTATCTGGAAACACATTTTGACCATGAAATTTCAAATTCCTTTTCAAAACTTTTCTTCCAAATTACTTGAGCTACAATTTATATAAATTTGTCGTGAAGGTGTGGTTGTCTTCGTCTTGAAGAGACGAAGCGAATGACATAGGTCCGAGCTTCTGATTTTACAGTTTGAGAGACCTGTAATTCATGTTGGCTGGAGGTTTAAGATGATCAACGTGTCATCTTCCATTTAATGAGGGCGCGCCACTTGTTTTTGTTTTGAAATCTGATTTAATTAATGATTCAGTGCTTTATTCACTAAAGTCCATAACATGCACAATGCGCCAGGTCCACTTGATCTGTTTACTAACGTGTTTTGACATTGATTAGATGGCCCATATTTTTTGGTTTGATATTTTAGTTTCTGATTTTTATTTTAATTGTTTTAAATTTCAAAAAATCATAGAAAATTCATTTTTAGTCCAAAAAAATCAGAAAACATTATGAAAAATATTTTTGATTTTTCTTTCTGATTTTTATTTTTTCACAAATTTATTTTGTGTTTTGATATTTTTTATAAATTTTCACTTTATTTGAATTGTTTTAAATGTTTAAAAATACTTTTATGTATTTTTAAATTCTGAAAAAATTATGGAATGATCCAATAATATTGTGACAAATATTGGTGACCTCATTTATTTTTTATTTCTGACTTTTTTTTTATCATTTTTGGTTTATTTTACTCAATTCTTTTAATTTTAAAAAATATTTTCTGACTTTAAAAAATTACCAAAAATTTATAATAATATTTGAGTCCTTTTCTGATTTTTCTATGGTCTTACTTTTTATTTCTTGATTAATTTGAACATGGTTGGTATTTTTCTCTTTTAATTCTATTTTAAAGCATTTTTAAAACCTTTTTTAATGTATATATTAAATGCAATATTATTTTGTGATTATTTTCTGGATGATCTTGAGTTGAGTTTTTGATTATGAACTTTATTAACATCATTGGATTCATGGTGTTGAGTCTAACTCCATAAAAATGGATAAATGATTTTAATAATAGTTTAATTAAAATTTAATTCCAATGTGGTTTGTATATTCTTCCCCACCCCTTTTCATCTTATCCCTTTCTTATTGCACTAAGTGTTATTGGAGCATGATCTATATATCATGTCTCAAAAAAAATGGTGCATAGATTGCTATTGACCAGCCTCAAAATAGGTGCGACTTCTACATAAGTCCACTTACGATTGCTTAACATAGCGCTAAATTTTGTCTTGATTCGAATAAATGATCATCCGTGGCCCAAACTTATGTTTGCAAGCCCAAGTATGTTAATTTGATCTCTTTGATCCAATAAACTTGAGATTCATTGTGTGGAGGCTTTGGTTCTACCAATCCTCTAATGGATCTACAAAACTTTTGGTCAACGCGGATCACTTAAACATCGTTGATCATTAATGGTACTTTTGAGGATTCCAAATGGATGATATACTTGGCAAAAAGCAAATGCAACTTGTTGTGTGGAGGCTTTGGTTTTACCAATCCTTTAATGAGTTCCAAATGTAAGTTTCAAGATGGTCATCAAACTAACCACTAATTATACAATTGATTTTATTTTATGCTTTTTATTTTTTTATGCTTTATGTACCATTTACTTTAAGCATTACATTTCATGTTATTTGTATTTTGCTCACTTGAGCATTTATATTCTTGTTGTTTTTATTTTGCTCAATTGAGCCTTTCTTTTCTTTTTCAAGACACCTAATAATCAACAGGAACCCTAAAAAACCCTTTAATGATATTGGACTATTTGGTTACTACCCTTGGCATTACGGAGTATTGGACTTCTTGGACTTAGGATTAGAAACCTTGACCTATGTTGGAGACCTTGTGGTCTTAATTGATACTTTGTCTAGAGTTCTTGAGGTTTACCTCAAGACATTGGATTGTTTGTTTTGTGTGCAGGTCATTGTGATTACATACTTTGTTTGTAATCTGGAATTCACCTGTACACAGCTGTTACTCTGCCCAATTTTTGTGAAGACTTAATACACTTGAAGTTTGGTTTTCTCAGGAGGTATAGTATCTTTGCTTTCTTGGTTTCAATCCAAAGAATGGGAATTCTATTTTGACTCATAATGTCAAGTTTTGGCTTCTTGTTGGTTAGATGGTCCTTATCCCTAACTTTTACCTTATGCTTTAGGATAATCTCTTCTTCTCCTCCCATCTTCTTTAATTTCAAAAATCTTCTTCCTCCTTTTGAAAACTCTTCTTGTTTTTTAACTTGAACCATTTTCATAATAAACTTGGACTTATTTCCATGCATTTTCAAAATATCTTCATAAATAAACTTCAATCAACTTAATAATACCTTGACATTTTTGTGAGAAGACTAAAAGTCAATCAATCTCATTTCAAACCATTTTTCCACTTTGGCTTTTACTTCAAACTTTTCTCAAAATATTAGACTCTTTTTAATCCTTGTAGTGATGCAAACAACTATACTTCTACAATATGTAGTGAAGTGAGATATTTTCCACTTGGGTGTTGAGTGAGGCATTGTTGATTTTAAAATCCAAGCCATATCCTCCACTTTGAGATGATATAAATTCCCCTTTCTCATAATTGTGGGTAGTAAGTATGTTTTCCACACAGACAATGATGATGATGTCTTATCTCATAAAATTTACCAACACACTTGTGTTTTAAAAGTTTTTTTAAAAGTGAACTACGTGTACGCTGATCCTCTATTGCACGAAAGGAGGTAAGTAGGCACTATTGGTTCACAACCACGGCGGGTGCAAAAATCATAAAAAGATATGTTTCTTTTCTCACCTCAACCATCTTTTTTTACAACATTTTATAACCAAAATATACAGATTTTTACAAAGAGGTTCCTGCAGAGTACCGTAGATGTTTAGGGTGCTAATACCTTCCCTTTTCATATCCAACCCCCTTACCTTGAATCTTTCCCCCCTCTTTTGGGTTATTCGCTCTTTTCCCATTCCTTTGGAAACAATAAAGCGCGGTAGTGATTTTTATTTTGATATGTATAAGTCTAGTCAATCCAATGGCTTAGTCTTAAACATTTCTACCGCTACAGAAAAAATGGCGACTTCACTGGGGAAATATTGACCTCTTGCTGTTCCATCCCTAAGTGGGTTGAGCCTATCTTTTTTTATATATGTATATGTGCTATTATTGTTTATGTGTTATATGTTGTATATATATTTGTCTAGATTTTCCTGGTTTTTAGGGTGCTTGGTGATTACTTATAAGTCCTATACCCTGACTTCGGAAAACTTTAAGATAGGACGGGCGGTATAGTCATGTTAACTTTGAGGGAGTAATCCAAAAAAAGGAGGCATGACATCCCCCACTCAGTGGAGGCACCTTTGACTGTAGTGTCATTTACCGAGTAATCGGGAAGACATGTTGCTTTCGACCTGGGAGCCTGCTGAAGCTGAGGACCGTAGAATACCTAAACCATCTTGGCCTTTTAGGTGTAGTGCGAAAGCTATGACGGAGTAATTCGGAATTAGTTGTCACGCGATACTATGCTCGGGCGAGTTTTTCTTAAGAATATTACTAATTACCGAGTTAATCGGGAAGTTGGTAATATCCGAAGGAAGGATGTAGACTCTGGGAACCTTTAGAACCTTGTTTGGCAGGTGATAAATTTTAGACCATACCTTATGGGTAGTACCTTCGACCTCATGCTCGTGATGTTGAACCTATGAACCCTATGTTTGTGATCTTGTGTGTGATTGTAGCATCATGCATCCATGCACTCATAAGCATCTTTTGAAGGAATTTAATTTCAAGGGACTTAAAAGTTGACCATTTATGAATATCTCAAGTACCTTTTGACCATGGATTCTGGAAAAAGAAAGACCGGAAAATACAGTTTCAAAGATCCCAAGATAGATGAGTTGGTCAGTCTAATTCCTGAGATTGAGTGTTCTGCAGATTTTCGAAAGAAGTATGGATCCATCATTCCTTTCATGAAGCTTAGGATGAAGGAGGGCATTCTCTCGACATTGGTCCAATTATATGATATGACGTATCATTGCTTTACTTTCCCTGACTATCAGTTGATGCCTACACAAGAGGAGTATTCTTATCTATTGGATTTACCTATTACCGGTTGTGTTCCCTTTACTGGTTTGGAGGGTGAGCCAAAATCACATGAGATTGCTGCTTTGATCCATCTGGGGAAGTCTGAGATTGAAGCCCATATGACTACTAAAGGATGGATTAGAGGATTACCAGCTCAGTTCTTATTGAAGAAAGCTCGTTACTTTTCCAGGATGAAGAGTACAGTCGCTTTTAAGGCCATCTTTGCTCTACTTGCTTACGGGTTGTTCTTATTTCCTAATGTGGACAAGTTTGTTGATGTAAATGCTATCAGGATCTTCATGATTGGAAACCCAACTCTTAAATTTTTGGGTGATGCTTATTACTCTATTCATCTTCAGAATTCTTATCATGGGGGGATGATTGTATGTTGCACGCCTCTGTTGTACCAGTGGTTTATCTCTCATATACCTCAGTCTGATGCTTTCTGGGATGTCAGGAAGGAACCCCGTTGGGCTCCTAAGATCATGGCACTGACTCACTCGGATATTGATTGGTATCATCGAGCTTACCAGGATGTAGAGATTGTTGACAGTTGTGGTATTTTCCCCAATGTACCTCTTCTTGGTACAAAGGGAGGGATTAACTATAACCCTGTTCTTGCACGACGACACCTTAGTTATCCGATGAGGGATAAACCAAATAGTATTCATTTGAGTAGTTTCTTTCTGAAGGAGGGAGAAGACCATAAGGAAGCTAGGGATAAGATTTCGAAGGCCTTGCGTCATATTCATAGGAAGAGTATGAAATACCTGGGACCTAGAGGGGCTGTTTCTTTGGAGCCTTAACTTCAGTGGGTCTAAACAAGAGCTATTCAGTTGAAGATGCGGTATTCTCGGGAAGCACACATGACTAATTTGTTTGTGAAGACCACTCCTCCCTTATTGGATGATATAGAAGAGCTACAACTTGCTTCAGTTAGGATGCAATAGGAAAAGGATGCTTGGAAGAATAAGTGCCAAACTTTAGAGATTTCCTATAGAGAAAACTTGAAGGAGAAAGACGACTTGATTGAGATTCTTGAGGGCCAGGTTGTAGAGATGATGGAGAGGAAATGGGATTTATTTTCTCCTAAGCCTCAGTTAGATGATAGTTTCTCACTTCATGATTCAGGTGATTGGAAGGTGGTTTCCACACGATATGCAGAAGAGAACCAGAGGTTGAAGGCTCAGATTGCCAGGCTTACAGGGAAGCGCCAGCGTATACAGTGATCTCCATCAGCTTTGCTTCTTAGGGTTTTAGACTTTATTTTTATCTTGTACTTGGGATCATTGAAACTTGTAATCCATTTTGAAGTTATCATGATAAAAATTTTCAGTATTTCAAACATGTTATTACTTTTATATTTGTAATGTGTCTATAAATCTTTAAGTCCCTTGAAATATTAAAATAAATCATGTGCATTGCACATCATGCATCATATTGCACATGTTTCTTGCATTTCTTGGCATATCCAGGTATCTTACCAAGCTTCTTTACATTGTTCAACAAGCTGTCTCACCACTACAATACTCGAGCTAATTTCATAAGGAAGATGGACAACTTAGAACAAGAGAATCACAAGCTGCGCGAGGAAGTTTCTGTTTTGAAGGCCGGCATGGAAAATCTTACTGCTCTGATGGAATCTCTGGTGGCTGCTTAGAATCAGCCACCGAGTGTTAAACCTCAACCAATAAGGATTACTACTGAAGCTCCGACTATTCCTGTGTCTGCTACTCCAGCTGTTGTCCAAAATCGCATGCCTCAAGGTTTTCCATGGGGAATGCCATATAACTTTATGCCTGAAGGATTTAATATTGGTCCTCAAGAAGCTCCAGTTGTTCAGACTACTGTTACTCCTGCACCTCATGTGGTGCATGTTGCTCCTGCTGCTCCTCCTTCGATGAATATGGTTCCAATTGTTAATGATGATATGTGTCGTCTTTTTCCTCCACCAAGTGAAAACTTGGGTCTTTATGACAGAATGGATGATATTCAAGAGCAGTTTGACAGGATGCAGAGGTAGATGAAGGCCCTCAGGGGAAAGGAATTGTTTGGGCAGAATGTGAATGATTTATGCTTGGTCCCGAATGTCAAGATACTTGCAAAGTTTAAGGTCCTGGAATTCAAGAAGTACAAGGGAAACACTTGTCCTCGTGCTTATCTTGTGATGTATATAAGGTGAATGTCTACCCATACTGATGATCAACGTCTGCTGATTCACTTTTTTCAGGATAGTTTGACTGGTGATGCACTGAAGTGGTATATGAGTTTGGACAGCGTCAATATCCATACTTTCAATGACTTGGGAGAATAATTTATCAGACAATACAAATACAACATGGACATGGCACCTGACCGTAATCAACTTAGGGCCATGGTTCAGAAAGACAGGGAATCATTCAAAGAATATGCACAAAGTGAAGGAAAATTGCGATCAAAAGCGCAGCGGAATTTAAAATTTTCCTTTAGCGATCCTTACGAATGAGCATGGTCAGTGATAGAAATATTTGCCTCTTGTGACGATTCAGACCTTTGATGTTGTGATCACGAGCGTTGATGAAGAACAACGCCTCTACTCAGTCCACACGAACAGATCGCTTCCGATCACAGTGCTAGCTGATCACGAACGGAAACCTTGAGTGAGAGAGAGAATCAAAAACGAAATTGCATCAAGTGAAGTAGCTTCATCACAAGGGATCTATTTATAGAATCACTCATGTGGGCTACACGCTAAAAGCCCAATTAAGGCTATAAGCTAAAAACCCAATTAAGCTTATGGACATCATACCTTATGATGTACCATATATCACTTATCCACGTGGTACCTTACCACTTTCTGTATTACACTTAAGTGCACCGTACCTTACGGTGTTCCTTATTTATTCTATCTCTTATCAACCTGTCCTTATGTGTGTGACCCTGTAGGTTTTAGCGACGTTGGCAATTATATTAAATCACACATTTAATATAATAAACAGTGAGCGGTATCTAGCAACACATCACTGTTACCCAAGTCACGTAAATGTCATGTGATCTGACCAAACCTTTTCCGTGATAATATTTGTGTTGTACAATTACCCTTTTTCCCTCATCTCTATATTGAACACAAGGCATACACTGTGTCACCCTTGTCTAGTTCAATATTAGGCCCTTATACATTTATCTTGTTATGCAGGATGAGAAAATTCCATCTAGGTCACTCGTGTCCCTTAGCATGCTTTGTGAAGTACCCATCAACCGTCTTTATAGTCATCCAATTACGGATGACGTTTGATCAACAATAAAGTACTTGACTCTACATCTAGGGTCCATAGTGGTTTCAGGTCGAAGGGTGGTATACACCATTATCATCATGAGAATAACTTATGACACTTTGCATAACATTCTATGTAGTATTCTCATAGCGGGTCAATCCAGTATAAATATTACTCCTAATATTCATACCTATGTCAAGACTTGATAACTCCTTATCTATGATCCATGAGATGTGATCATCAATCTATCTTCATAATAATCTTAATGCTTTAATGTTATCCCACTTCACATTAAAGCTTGACTACAGATACTTTAAGAATAGTTTCTTATGTTTAATGGGATCTCATGATTAAGTCACACTTAACATTTCATTAAACCAATAAACCATTATAGGGACTTTATTATTTTGGAAAGCAAACATAATAAAGAAATGCCTTTTATTATTAATAAATAATTCGATACAAGTACCAAAAGTATTGGCCTCTAGGGCTTACACCAACACAAAGATGGCGTGAGGTAGCCGCCCAAGTGATTCCTCCAATGAAAGAGAAGGAGATGACTAAGATTTTCTTGAAGACTCTAGGTGCTTTCTACTATGAGAGGATGGTAGCGAGTGTTCCAAGCGACTTTACTGAAATGGTAGGCATGGGTATCCGCTTAGAAGAGGCTGTAAGAGAAGGTCGTCTAATGAAGGGGGAAAGTTCTGGAAATATGAAGAAGCCATCCTTTGGGTTTGCCAAAAAGAAGGAAGGAGATACAAATGTTGTTATGCAAGAGAGGAGGGTTAACACTCCTAGAATAAATTATCAGCGTTATTAGCAAGTCGCCTTAGTCACTCCAGTTGTTGGTGTAGCTCCAACCACTATTGCTTATCAGAGACCACCCCAGCATGAGAATCAAGGGTATAATCAGAGAAGGGAGATTTATGACCCTATTCCTATGAGATATACATAATTACTCCCGGCGTTAATTCAGAAGAAGCCAGTCCAAACCCGACCACCTCCCGTTGTACCATCATCGTTACCTTGATATTACAAGGCAGACCAAACATGTGCTTTTCATCAGGAAGCACCAGGGCATAATGTTGAGAATTGCTATCCTTTGAAGATCTAGGTACAAAAATTGGTGAAGTCTAGTATCCTATCTTTCAAGGATGTGGGCCCTAATGTGAAAGATAATCCTCTACCAAAGCATAGAGGAGCAAATGTTGTGAATATGGTAGCCGGTTGTCCAGGTGACTTCCGGATTTTGATATTAAATTAGTTAGAGGAGATTTGGTGAAAATGCATGCCAACCTCTGCGAATTTAGCTACTATACGTATGACCATGCCGGTTGTGCTATTTGCAGTATGGATATACAGGGTTGTAACAAGATAAAGGCTGACTTGCAAGAGATGATGGATGAGGGCCTCATCCACATAATCAGGCCTAGGGCAGAGTATGAAGAGAAAGTTAACATGGTCTCTGGATGTCCTGGAGAGTTCAGAATCTTTGATGTGGAACATATGAATGAGGATCTTGTACAATTGCACGCTACTTTCTGCCACATGGCTGGTCAGGTAGAACATCAGTATGGATCTTTCCGAATTTGCTATCGTGACTCTCGAGGATGTTCAATTGTAAGGAAAGGTGTTAAGTTGTTATTGGATAATGGAACTATCAAGGTTATGGGCCAAAGGGATGATTACCATGAAGTGGATGAGATTGAGGTTTGTTTGGCTGAGAAGAGTCGGATGATGAGTATGCCTTTGCAGATGAGTTCTTCTCCTCAGATGAAGATATGTTTTCCAGAGATGACTCTGTAATGATTGAATGTGTTGAAGAGGGAGTAAACTTTATTGTGCCTTTTTTTGGTGCACCCGCCCATTTTGAAGTTGAATATCATAGCAAGCCAGCTATTACTCTGTTGGTGAATAGTTTGCCGGGTCCTGTCCCCTACAAGTCAGATAAGGTTGTACCCTACAAATATAATTCTACAATTTTAGAGGATGGTGTGGAAGTTCCCATCCAGTCAATGCCTAATGTTGGAAATATTGCTGAGACTAGAAGAGTGACCCATAGTGGTCGTGTATTTACACCAGTTGTTCGTGGAGATGTTAGCGCTGGAAAGAAAATTGTTGAAAATGTTGAACCCAAGAAGGCTATGGGTGAATCTAGTGAGGCTACGCTAGAAAAGGACGTGGATGATATTTTGAAGATAATCAAGATGAGCGACTACAGAATTGTAGATCACCTACTGCAAACTCCTTCAAAAATATTTATCTTGGCTTTATTGATGAACTCCTTTGCTCACAGAGAATCTTTGATCAAGATATTGGACCAAGCTTTTGCGGAGAGTGATATGCCAGTAGACCAATTCAGCAGTGTGGTAGGGAACATTACGTTCTGTAATAACTTGAGTTTCTACGACGATGAATTTCCCTATGAAGGAAGGAATCACAACCTGGCCCTCCACATTTCTATGAACTGCAAGAATGAATCACTATTCAATGTGCTGATTGATAATGGATCCGCATTGAACTTTATACCGAGGAACACACTTATGAAGTTGAAATATCAAGGAACTCCCATGCGCCCAAGTGGAATTATTGTGAAAGCATTTGATGGATCAAGGAAATCCATTATTGGTGAAGTGGACTTGCCTATTCATATATGCCCACATTTTTTTCAGATTACTTTCTAGGTCATGGATATTGTACCTGCTTATAGTTGCTTGCTAGGACGGTCGTAGATACATGAGGTAGGGGCTGTTACTTCGACTTTACACCAGAAGATGAAGTTTATACGTGAAGGAAAAGTGGTAATTATAAATGGAGAGCAGGCATTATTGATATCTCATTTGTCCTCTTTCACCATTGTAGAGGCGGATGAAGCTGTTGTTGGAACCCAGTTCCAAGCTTTATCCATTGACAACATAAGAGGAAATGAGAACTCTATAACTTCGTTTAAGGATGCGCAACAGGTTGTGCATAATGGCCATAGCAACGTTTGGGGACAAATTATTGACCCACCTATGAACAAGAATAGAGTTGGCTTGGGGTTCTCCGTGAAGAATGATAAAAGTAAGAGCATGAAGCCGAAGTCTGTTGCAAGCAAGTATCAAGACATCTTTTGTAGCGGGGGTTATCTTCATCCAACTGTTTCCGAGATTAATTCCATTGTGGAAGATGAAGCAGAGGCAAAAATGCCAAATTATGTGACGCACGGAGTTAGGGTTCAGAATTGGATCACCATTGATGTTCCCTCTTGCATACATGTTTCAAAGTAATTTGTTTTGTTAATGTTTTCGAAAATGTTTCACTCTGCCCAAGGTGAAAGTATTAATATTGTATGGGCTTATTTGTTTTCTGTGACTTTTAAAATCAATAATAAAAGTTGCCTTTGTTTCCCAAATTGTGTCTTTATTTTCTGCTTTTTCTTGGAAAATGGAAATCAGAAAAAACCTTTCAAAATAAATGATAATTGAAATTCAATCTACATGATCACTTGTTATATGTGTCAGTTTCTAAAAGCAATCATAAATCATATGTGCGGATTAATTAAAAAAACATGTTGAATACAATGACCCTGCACCCTCTCCTAACTTTGAATGTCCTGTGTACGGGGCCGAAGAAGAAGACTATGATGAGATTCCAGAAGAGGTCTCACGGTTGCTTGAGCGTGAGGAGAATGCCATTCAGCCATATAAAGAGCCATTGGAAGTAATCAATTTGGGTTCAGAAGAAGATCCGAAGGAAGTCAAGATTGGAGCATTCATGCATCTTGATGCGAAGAGCAGGTTGATCGAGATGTTGAAAGAGTATGTGGACATTTTTGCTTAGTCTAATCAAGATATTCCTGGTCTAGATATAGATATTATAGAGCACCATTTGCTACTGAAGTTAGAGTGTCCGCCAATCAAACAGAAGTTACGAAGAACTCACCCAGATATGGTAGTAAAGATCAAAGAAGAACTTCTAAAGCAGATTAATGTCGGTTTTCTTGTGAAATTAGTGTACCCTCAGTGATTTGCCATTATTGTCTCAGTACCTAAGAAAGACGGAAAAGTTTGCATGTGCGTAGATTACAGAGATCTAAATAAAGCTAGTCCAAAAGATGATTTTCCATTGCCACACATTGATATGTTAGTGTATAGCACAACAAAACTCAAAGTTTTCTCGTTCATGGACAGATTTTTTGGGTATAATCAAATAAGGATGGCTCCTGAGGACATGGAAAAAACAACAATTATCACACCCTGGGGAACATTCTGTTACCGAGTGATGCCTTTCGGGTTGAAGAATGCTGGTGCAACGTACCAGAGGGCTATGACAATCTTATTCCATGATATGATGCACAAGGAAATTTAGGTATATGTTGATGATATGATTGCTAAATACCAGACTGAAGAAGAGCGTGTAGAAGATTTATTGAAGTGGTTTCAGCATTTGAGGAAGTATCATCTCCGCTTGAATCCAAATAAATGTACCTTCGGTATTTGATCGGGGAAATTGTTGGGTTTCATTGTTATCCAGAAAAGGATTGAAGTTAACCCTGATAAATTCAAAGCGATTCAAGAGATGCCAGTGCCGAGAACTGAAAAGCAAGTCAGAGGGTTCCTCGGGCATTTGAATTATATTTCCAGATTCATTTCCCACATGACTGCAACGTGTGGACCGATCTTTAAGTTGTTAAAGAAATGTCAAGGTTGTGTATGGACAAATGACTGCCAAAGGGAATTTGAAAGTATTAAAGAATATCTGCGTGAACCTCCTATCTTGCTCCCTCCTGTTGAAGGAAGACCATTGATTATGTATCTGACAGTGTTAGATAATTCAATGGGCTGTATTTTGGGACAATAAGATAAAACAGGGAAGAAAGAGTATGCCATTTATCATCTCAGTAAAAAGTTTACTGATTGCGAATTGTGGTATTCCATGCTGGAAAAGACATGTTGTGCTCTGGCCTGGGCGGCAAAACATTTGCGGTAGTATATGTTGAATCACACTACTTGGTTGATCTCCAAAGTGGATCCAATCAAGTACATTTTTGAAAAGCCTGCTCTTACTGGGAGAATTGCCCACTTGCAGATGTTGTTATCTGAATATGACATCGAATACCGCACATAAAAAGCTATAAAAAGCAGCGTGTTGGCAGATTACCTTGCTCACCAACCAGTGGATGATTATCAGTCGATGAAGTATGATTTCCTTGATGAGGATGTGATGTTTCTGAAAGTGAAAGATTGTGATAAACCATTGCCTGAGGAAGGTCCTGATCCTGAATCTCGCTAGAGTATGATATTTGATGGAGCTGTGAATGCTTATGTTAAAATAATTGGTGATGTGATTGTAACTCCACATGGATCGCACGTTCCTTTTACCGCGAGGTTGACATGTGATTGTACTAATAATATGGCAGAATATGAGGCTTGCATCATGTGTCTCGAAGAAGCTATTAATCTCAGAATTAAAATTCTAGATGTGTACGGTGATTCAGAGTAAAGGAGAGTGGGATACTCCTCACCCCGACTTGATCCCTTACAAAGATTATGCTAGAATATTGTTACCTTTCTTTAATAAAGTTGAATTCCATCACATCCCCAGAGACGAAAATCAAATGATGGATGCTCTGGAAACTCTGGATTCTATGTATCAAGTGAATACTTAGAACTATATACCTTTAATTATAGTTTGGCGACTGGATAGGCCTGCCCATGTGTTTACAACAGAAGAGGTAGCAGATGAGAAACCATGGTATTATGATATCAAGCATTTTCTTCAGACTCAGGAATACCCGATTGGTGCATCGAATAAAGATAGAAAGACATTGAGAAGATTGGCTGGCAGTTTCTTCCTCAGTGAAAATATGTTGTACAAGAGAAATTATGACAAGGTCTTACTCAGATGCATGGATAGACACGAAGCAGACATGTTGACGCATGAGATTCATGAAGGTTCATTTGGCACTCATGCCAATGTAAATTTGATAGCTAAGAAGATGCTAAGGGAAGGTTATTATTGGTTGAAATGGAATTTGATTGTTACAAATTTGCAAAGAAGTGCCATAAATGCCAGATTTATGCGGACAAGATTCATGTACCTCCGACACTTCTCAATGTTATTTCTTCCCCAGAGCCTTTCTCTATGTGGGGTATTGACATGATTGGAATGATATAATCCAATGCTTTAAATGGACACCATTTTATTTTGGTAGCAATTGATTACTTCACCAAATGGGTGGAAGCTTCTTCATATGCTAATGTTACTAAACAGGTGGTTGTGCGCTTCATTAAGAATAATATTATATGTCGGTATGGTGTGCCGAGCATAATCATCACCGACAATGGCTCGAATCTGAACAACAAGATGATGACAGAACTTTGTGAAGAATTCAAGATTTTCCATCACAACTCATCTCCGTACAGGCCGAAGATGAATGGGGCTGTTGAAGCTTCTAATAAGAATATCAAGAATATCATCCAGAAGATGGTTGTTACTTATAAAGATTGGCATGAAATTCTCCCTTTTGCTTTACATGGATATCAGACATTTGTACGCACTTCAACATGAGAAACCCCATTCTCCCTTGTGTATGGAATGGAAGCGGTACTCCCAATCGAGGTTGATATTCCCTCTTTGCATGTGATAATGAAAACCAAGTTGTCAGAGGCTGAATGGGTCCAAAACAGGTTTGACCAATTGAATTTGATCGAAGAAAAGAGAATGACAGCTTTGTGTCATGGGAAGTTATATCAGAAAAGGATGAAGAAAGATTTTGATAAGAAGGTAAAACCCCGTGAATTCAGAGAAGGAGACCTCGTGCTCAGGAAGATCATGTCTTTTAACGTTGATTCTAGGGGAAAGTGGACTCCTAATTTTGAAGGCCCAAATGTTGTCAAGAAAGCCTTCTCCGGTGGCGCATTAATTCTTGAAACTATGGACGGCGAGGAGTTCCCACGTCCCATGAATGCTGATGCAGTCAAGAAATACTTTGCCTAAAGAAATAAAAGAACAGCTCGCTAAGTTGAAAACCCGAAAGGGAGGCTTAGGAAAAAAAGGAGTGTCTCGGTAGGCTGAAAACCCAAAAGGGCGGTCTAGGCAAAAATTGGAGACATAAACAGAATAAAATTTACCACTAAGTTGAAAACCCGCAAGGGCAGCTTAGGCAAAAGTTAGGGACTTTCTTGGCAAGTAACCACATCAGACAAGACTTGATCATGGAAGCAACAATCTTCTTGGATCCTCACCATACTTCAACGGAAGCTTCTGCTCATAATTTCAAAGTTGTTAGAGGGAATAGTGGTCATTGTATCTCGTATCTTTTCCATTATATATTACCATTTTCCAAACTTTGTAATTATCCATGGAGTCTCGCCATTCGCAGACTACCATTCTATCAATAAAATTTGAGATTGTACCCAATTCTTTGTATTTCTTATTTTGTTCAGCTTACAAAGACTCCATTTATTATTGATAATAATTTTCAAAGAAAAAAGATTAAATAACAAAGTTTTTTTTCAAAAAGAATTTACAACTTACTTTTACTTTAGATTTTGTGATTCAAGAGGAAAACAAAAGTGGTGATCTGAGGAATGGACGAACTCCAGTAGTTTTGAGAAGTTTTGTTTCCCCCGGGAAGGTTTTCTCAGGACTTTTTTGATGGTATGTGTATGATTTTTGTATATTGAAGATGATACTAATTGGCGTAAGTTGCAGTATTGGGTTTGTGATCCCAGTGTCCCCAGTCAAGTCTTGGTTCATTTTTCATTTTGGATTTGCATGGTCTGAAGTCTCTATCCCAGATTCCCCATCAAAATCATCCTTCATATGACGAAAGTTCTTATTCCCATGGTATGCTAAGATCAAACCATTTGCAGAATGTTGTTCTTTTTGGTAATAATTGGCATTTTTGTTGGTAGTTATTTCCTAAGAAGGCTATCCCAGAGAGAAGTTAGTGCAATAATTATGAAGAAGTGAAAAACACAAGAAGGGGGGGGTTGAATTGTAAAACTGAAAATCAATGCAATGAACAAGATATTTTTATCCTGGTTCGTTTGATCTCAAACTACTCCAGTCCACCCATCAAGGTGATTTCGCCTCTCTCCAACGAGGTCTTAATCCACTATATTCAAATTGAATATTACAAACTGCTTTAACAACTGCTAAAGCCTTCTTGATGCAAACCACAACCCGGTTTGTCAAGGAAACACTTTCTTACAAAGAAGATAAATCTAAGTGTGTGAATGTTTTCTACAAAACTGTATCACAACTGTGATGTATACACAACTTTAAGCTTATGAAACTAGATTGCTAAACAATGATTGAATAAAGGAATGTGTAGTGTTTAGCAAACTGAGAGAAGGAAGATTATGATCAGCTTTTAGGCGTGTAAAGATTTGGAGAGCATTAGCCAATTCAATCTTCAAAGTCTTGTTTATATAGCACTGAGATTATGAACATTGGAGCAATTTTCTTGATTCAATGCTAATAACAAACTTTCCTTATCGAGCAGATCTTGTCTGGAATGAGGCCGTTGGTATTAATTTTCTTTCAATGCACAGTACCGTTGCTTACTTAATGCAAGTTCTGGCTTGGCTCATTCTGATTCTGCTTGGCTGCTGATGAACTGTTGTGTTTCTTTATCAGAGTGTTGAGCGCAGTTCTGTTCATCAAGCTTCAGCATACACGAGAGTTAATCTTCTGAATCTGATATCCTGATATGGCAACTTCTGATGCTGATGTCAGGAACCAAATTTCTGATGCTGATTAGGTGTGATCTTGCTTATACCAATCAGAGTATCTGCAAATCAGAACGTAATAATTTAGGCAGCAGATAGTTCATACATGAATCATATAAATAATATATCTTTTCACTTTGTTATCATCAAAACTTAAACATAGGGTAGTAGATTCAAACTTTGTTCTAACAATCTCCCCCTTTTTGATGATGACAAAAACTGGATATTTTTAATTGAAAGTAACGTGAAAAGGTATCAGAGATATGCATCAGAGTAAGAAGTTATCAAAGATAAGGGATAAAGAGATATCAGAGTTGAGAGATACTCCCCCTGAGTTTATTGCTTCCCTTTTTGATTACAAGTGTTCTTCAGGATCAGATCTTTTTGCCTTTCTTTGAACATCAGAGTATCAGAGTCTTTGACTATCAGAAGCTTTAGATCAGCATATCAGAGCAGAGCTTCAGATCAGCGTATCAGAGCTTTTCTTGTCAGAGCTTTGCTTTGGATCAGAGTATCAGAGCGGATCAGAGCTTCAGAGCTTTTAGTCTTCAGAGTGTCCAGGAGCTTCCTTGTACCTGTAGACTTAAGCAAAACAGAAAACATTTTCAAGTATAATAGAGTTAGAATGTTCGAGAAATTCTGTCTTAGTAATCCGTTATTGTTTAAAATATCATTCTTGTTCTCCCCCTTTTTGTCAGCAATCAAAAAGTGTAAGTGAAAATCAAAGAAAACAAAGCATATTAAAAGTGTAAGATCAGAAATACTTGTCATATTAAAAGGTTCAGAAACAAAACATATTCAAACAGTACATCAGAAAATCAAAGAAAACATGAAAATGACATGAATGGAAAAAAAAAGCTAAGGTTGAGGAGGAAAGCGTGTGAACAGGTTCTCCAGCATGGCTTTGATCTGATCAGCAGTCTCATTCTGCTTATGCACCATGCTGACAACAGTGTCAATCTTGCTATCCTGCACATCCATTCTTTCTTTCATCTTCTGGTCATTGTTATCCATCCTCTGCTACAGACGCATGTCATTCAGCTTCAGCTCTTCCAGAGTCTGCCTGTCCAAGGCAGCTTGAGAAACATCAGAAGCAGGGAGCTTCTGAGAGCTTTCTGCAACATCTTCTGCTTGACTTGCTTCAGCTTGAATGGTCTTGTCTTCTTCTGGTTGCACCTTTGAAGCTAGCTGTTTCTCAGACCAAGGTTCACTATCCAGAGGGAGCACAGCTTCCTGAGGAAGCTGACTTTCAACTTCCTTCAGCAGCTTGCTGAAGTTCTGTTGTGCCTGCTCATAGTTGATATCCTGCAACTTGAGGGCTTCAGCACGTACCCAAAGTCTGAATTGTGACCAGAGCTGGTCAGAGGCAGCTGGGTCAATCATTCCAGGACAGACTTGCTTCAGAGAAGCAATCCATTGCTGCAAACCTGTTTCAAAATTCATAATACCAGAGCCAACATCTGGTTGTTTTGGTTTTGGGATGGCTATTTTATGTTTCAGATCAGCAAGACGGTCAAGGCTGGTTAAGTCTATGAAGGTCCTGCTGGGGTTTTCGGTGGTTTGCTTGGCAGCTGTTTGTTTTGGAGATGGAGTGGGAGAGTCAGATTATGATTGGACTGTTTGGTGTTTTGGGAGTATTTGGTGGTGTAGATTCTGGCGAGGATGGCAGTTGGGCCATGGTGACTGTTGTTCCACATGGCAGCTGGATTGCCAGAGGTTGTGGTTCAGATGATTGAGGTGAATGAGGTTCAGAAGGTGGAGGAGTTTGAGTTTCAGAGTGATGAAACTCAGGTTGAGGTGATGGTGGATGAATTTCTGGTTGAGGAGAGGGAGACGGAATTGCTGGTTGAGGAGAAGTTGTTGGAATTTCTGGTTGTTCAGGGATAAGGGGTTCTTCTGGAATGGGTGAGAGAGGTTGTTGTTGTTCTGGTTCTTCAGCAGATTGCTGTTGTTCTGGTTGTGGAGGAGGGACAATTTTTGGTTCAGAGTTTGGATTGGCGGAGTGATCAGAAGCGTGTTGATCAATGTCAGACAGCACTTTGTCAATTGCTGATGTTGTTGAGATTGTTGGTTTGGGATGTTTGGTTCTGGGTCTTCTGAGTTTTAATGCCTCAGAAGGGTCATCTTCTGGTTCAGTTTCATCTATTATTGGAGGAGGAATAGATGCTGGAATAGTAGAAGAATTTAAAACAGAAGCAGCAGATAAATGACCTCTTTTCTTGGGTGTCTGCTGGGATGATCCTTCTGAAGGTGCCTTCCTCTTCTTCGTCTTCTTTAGAGTCACTTCTGGTTGAGGTTGATGCAGATCTTTGATCTTCAGAGTTGGATCTGTGCCACCAGCTTTGCACGCGTCCATATATCTGAGAACTACCACTGGCTTAGATTCTATCTGAGAGAATAAAGGAAAGTCACTCAGTGGAACTCTTCTGCTGGTGATATCAGCAATAGGAGTAGCACTGGGTTCCTTTTTGATATTCTCTATCAACTTCATTTTCTTCAAGTTCTTCGCGTTCAGAGGCTTCCCAATTGTTGGTTCAATGGTGCTTAATTCTTGAGCTTCTATCAGATGCTCTATCAGCCTATTCTCTGTCAGAATATCTGATATCAACCTTCCAAAGGGAATCCAATCCCTCTTCGTTCTTTCTTCTTCCCTGGTTTCCTTCACACTTGTTCTGAGGTGGTTGAACAGAAGATGAGCCAAGTTGATTTTTACCTTCTGATTGATAAAGTAGATCAGAAACTGCTGATCCACATTTATGTAATCAGGGGAACTAGTTGGCTTCCTATGGTTGAAGCACCCCAGAATTATCTTCGTCCAAACTCTGTGATGATCCTTCAGATCTTTGATCTTGCTGCTGGGCACCCCATGGGTGAAAATCCTTTCAGCTATCACGCCCATGTCAGCACATCTCTCAGCCATATCAATACAGCGGACGCCACCGCCACTGTAGCCTATTAACCTTGCTATGTGATCCTCAGTGATCACAATCTTCTTCCCCATGATGTAGGAGGTGACTTGATGCGTTGAAGCCGTTGCATGAATCCAGAACTCCTTCACCAACATAGGTAATGTTGGTCCAACCAACCTGTCAAAATACCTTTCCCATTTCTGTGCCCTAACTTCTTCTGTTAGGTCAAAACCGTTTTCCTTCAAGCTTCCAAAATCAATGATCAATTCAGATAACACTTCAAGATTCTTCACAGGAGTGAGGAGTGTTCTGAATGGCACTTGATACTGTTCAGATGATGCTTTCTTCTGAGGACCTGCAGAAGCACTGCTGGAGGTTGCCATGTTCACACTAAAAGATTTTGAGAAGAAACTGAGAAAAAGGGTTTGCAAGAGATGAACACAGAAAAATGCAGAGAATGCTTGAGAATTGGTGAGAAACTGTAAAGAATTAGAATGAGAGGTTAATGTGTTTAAATAGAGTTCAGAATATTTTGAAAAAGTAAACGTTTTTAAGAAAGAGAAAAATCATGATTACGTTTTAAACACATGATTACTTTCATTTAATGCTTGCTGATTTTGGGGGATTTGAGAAAGATACTTAAAAACGGTTACCAGACATGTGTCTCAATGCACCCAATCAGCGTTTTGCCTTCTCAGAAGCATGCACGCGTTCTGCTTCAGAGACTTGCTGATGATTGGATGAAACTTGTTTGATGTAGTGATCAGCACGTCTGTCTTTGAGCTTAGACTCTCAGATCTTCAGACTTGCATCTGATACAACCTGCATGTTCTATCTTTCTGAAAGAAGATTGATCAGAAGTTCACAGTAAAACAATTACATTCTGAAGATAAATATATGAAATTAAAACATTTTCACTCTAGGCAGACTTTCATGCTGAGATGTTTCAGAATGAAATTAAACCTATCTTCTGAAAGGGGTTTAGTAAAGATATCAGCCCATTGATGGTCTGTATCTATAAATTTTAAATTCAAAATTCCTTTCTGAATATAGTCCCTAATAAAGTGATGTTTTATTTCTATATGCTTAGCTCTAGAATGTAGAATGGGATTCTTACTTAAACAAATAGCAGAGGTATTATCACAAAGTATAGGAATGTTACTCTCAAAAATCTGGAAGTCTTCAAGCTGACTTTTCATCCAGAGCATTTGTGTGCTACATCCTGCTGCTGCTATGTACTCAGCTTCTGCTGTTGATAGCGCAATTGTTGATTGCCTTTTGCTGGACCAAGAGATCAGATTTTCTCCCAGAAACTGGCAGCTTCCAGAAGTACTTTTTCGCTCCACTCTGTCTCCAGCAAAATTAGCATCGCAGTAGCCTACTAAACTGTAATCACTAGATTTTCTATAAAACAAACCCAGATTAGTAGTACCTTTCAGATATTTGAAAATTCGCTTAACAGCTGTTAAGTGAGATTCTCTAGGATCTGATTGGAATCTAGCACAAATACAAACGCTGAATAATATATCAGGTCTTGAAGCAGTCAGATAAAGGAGAGAACCAATCATACCTCTGTAGACTTTCTGTTCTACATTTTTGTTTACCTCTTCTCTTTCCAGAATGCACGTGGGATGCATTGGAATCTTTGATGGCTTACATTCTGAGAGGTCAAATTTCTTCAGAAGATCTCTGATGTATTTGCTCTGATGAATGTAAGTTCCCTCTGGAGTTTGATTGATCTGAATTCCTAGAAAGAATTTCAGTTCCCCCATGAGGCTCATCTCAAATTCTGCCTGCATACACTTAGCAAATTTTCTTCCAAGAGAAGGATTAGTAGAACCAAAAATAATATCATCAACGTAAATTTGACAGACTAAGATGTCATTCTTAACTGATTTACAGAATAAGGTAGTGTCCACCTTCCCTCTGGTGAATTCATTTTCTAACAGAAAGTTACTTAGCCTTTCATACCAAGCTCTGGGAGCTTGTTTCAGACCATATAGTGACTTCTTTAGTTTGAAAACATGTTCTGGATTTTTTGAAATTCTGGCTGCAGATACTCAATGTCACGTTCAATGTTATGACACCGTATCTGACTTACTATATGACAGTAAATACAAAAGCAATAAAGAACACAGTCAATTGTTTACCCAGTTCAGTGTGTAACAACACCTACTCTGGGGGCTACCAAGCCAGGGAGGAAATCCACTATAAGAGATGTTAATTCAGGAATAAACCAACCAGTTTATCTCCTTCACTTAAGACCTACCCAATGCAATTCCAATCTAAGTACAACTTAAACCTGAGTTCCTACTCACTCCCCCTCAATCACAGCAGTGATACATAAACCAATTTGACTTAAAAATTGATGAAGACACTCTTCAAAAATAAACACTTGATTAAGCTTCACATCTTTTTAATCAAGCAACACAATCACTCGTGCTTCACAGCTTTGAGTGATGCACACAACTAACTTGACTCTGCTTCACAGCTTTAGTCAAGGAACATTCAAACACTCTTGCTTCAAAGCTTTGAGTGCTACACAGCCCTTACAATTCGAAACCTATTCCAAGTCACTTATCACAATGATAATTGCTTGGAGTACAATAATCAAATCTATACAGATTACAAATGATCTTCTGATCAATAAAAGGGATGCCTTGAAAAACAGCAGCTCTGTTGAATATATAGCAGCTGCAACTTCAGTTAGGGTTTCCACAAAAACCTAGGGTTAATTCCGTTTGACCTAAAGACCAGGTCACATGACTTTATTAACCAGGTCAAGGTTGAGCTAGGTTACCCCTCAGAAAACGCAGGATTCTGTTCAGGAAAGACTGAGTTATTTTCCTGAAAAAACTCAGACTTATCCAACCTGCAAACCTGTTAGTTCAGAACAGGATGTCATAACATCTGTTATGACATCTGAGAAAACCTGTCTACTGATTTAGCAAAATGTGATCATTTTGCAAAATGCTCAGATACACACTTATAAACATCAGTACTTGAATTACAATATTTTTCTGCAAAGGTACCTAATGAGTCAGTACAAACTGAACTAGAATGTTATGACATCAGTCATGACATTCACACATACACTTGGGATTTACCAAAAATGCAAGCCAATACCTAAACACCTACAAACTCCCCCTTTGGCAGATTTTTGGCTAAAGACCCTAAGCAATCAGAGATAGATAGCAGCAGAAATAAGTGACAGCAGAAAAATAGAATGTCAAGTACTAATTAAGTAAGTACCAAAATATTCTCCCCCTCTTTAGCCACAAAAGGGCCAAAGATACATGTTCATAAAATTATACAGTTATCCAAAACAAAATAATAAGAGCAGCAGCAGAAAACAACTGAATACACTTCCAAACTCCACCAGATATCAGCACCAACCAGTAACACCACCAAACAGCAACCAACCTTCAAGCACTGTCATCAGATCCAGAGGATTCGGGCTTCTTTCTTTTCTTGTGAGCAATGTCAGCATTCTTCTCTTTGTTTGATGTCTCAACATTCTTAGAGACATCTGGATTTGTTTCAGCATTTGAGCTTTCTTGGTTCAGAGGAACAGAAATGCCAGGAACTGAGTGGTTCTCGTTCAGAATTCTTGAAACAATTTTTGCTATTGCTTGATTAACATAGGTTGTCCCTTCCCTATTTGCAATTTCAGGGGGAACTGAAGAAGAAGGATGAGATGGATTACCAGAGGCAGAAGCTTGGGGCTTTCCTGCATGTCTTGTTCTCAACTCTTTGACCTTGGTGGGGTTAGTTCCCACTTTTCTACGAGAAGAGATCTCCAGAACGTCAGAGTCCAGACAAGAAGAGATCGTCCTAGAATCTTGATAAGAGGAAGAAGTTGAAATAGTCGTATTGGATGATGATGGTGTTTGAGACATTTTGACAGTCTTAGAGGACCAACAGCAACTGAGGAGAAATTTCTGATTGAGAGACTGGGTTTTGATGAGGAGACGAGAGGGGAAGGAAGCAAGGGAGTGTCTATTCAACTTCTTAAAAGAATTGTAGGAAATGAGAAAATACAATTTTAAACCAATCAGAACATGCATAACTCCTTTGATCCTTGTTTTAAGCAAAATTAATTGCTACAATTCCTCATGTTGGCAAATACCCAGCTTACCCCTTAAGTTTTCAAATTGATTTGCATCCAGAGCCTTGGTAAAAATGTCAGCCAGCTGTAGCTCAGTGGCAACATGTTCCAATTTGATTGTCTTCTCTTCTACAAGGTCTCTGATAAAGTGATGTCGTATGTCAATATGTTTGGTCCTGCTATGCTGAATGGGATTCTTGGATATGTTGATTGTACTCAGATTGTCACAGTACAATGTCATAACATCTTGTGTGACATTATACTCAGTGAGCATCTGTTTCATCCATATCATTTGAGAGCAGCTACTACCAGCTGCAATGTATTCAGCTTCAGCAGTGGAAAGAGACACACAATTCTGTTTCTTGCTGAACCATGAAACCAGATTACTTCCCAAGAAGAAACATCCTCCAGAGGTGCTTTTTCTATCATCAGCACTACCAGCCCAATCAGCATCGCAGTAGCCAGTCAGAGCTGGTTCACAGCCATGAGTATACATCAATCCATAGTTGTAAGTACCACTTACATACTTCAAAATTCTCTTCACTTGATTGATATGACTGACTTTGGGATCAGCTTGGTATCTAGCACAAACTCCAACTGCAAAGGCAATATCAGGTCTGCTGGCAGTTAAGTACAACAAGCTTCCTATCATGCTTCTGTACAGACTTTGATCCACCTTAACCCTACTTGAATCTTTGGAAAGATTTAGATGAGTAGGAGCAGGAGTCCTTTTGTGACTTGCATTCTCCATACCAAACTTCTTTACAATATTCTTAGCATACTTGCTTTGAGATAAGAAGATTGAGTCCTCCATCTGTGAGACTTGTAGTCTAAGAAAATAAGTTAGTTCTCCCATGAGACTCATTTCAAATTCAGCCTGCATCTGGTCAGCAAAGTGTTTAACCATATGTTCTGACATTCCTCCAAACACTATGTCATCAACATATATTTGGGTAACCATCAACTTCCCTCCTTCAGTTTTGACAAAGAGAGTTTTGTCCAAACCTCCTTTTCTGTAGCCTTTGTCTAAGAGAAACTTTGTTAACCTGTCATACCATGCTCTAGGAGCTTGTTTCAGGCCATATAGAGCTTTTCTCAATTTGTAGACATGATCAGGGTGGGTTGGATCCACAAAACCTTTAGGTTGTTCCACATAAGCTTCCTCATTTAAGTACCCATTTAGAAAGGCACTTTTCACATCTATCTGAAATAACTTGAACTTCAGAAGACAAGCAATTGACAACAAGAGTCTGATTGATTCCAGCCTTGCTACAGGTGCAAAGGTTTCATCAAAATCAACCCCTTCAACCTGGGTGTATCCTTGAGCAACAAGTCTTGCCTTATTTCTGGTGACAACTCCTTCAGCATCTGACTTGTTCTTGAATATCCATTTTGTCCCAATGATGTTAGTTCCTTCAGGTCTAGGAACCAGTTCCCAAACTTCATGTTGCTTGAATTGGTTCAGTTCATCTTGCATTGCACCAATCCAATATTCATCAGTTAAGGCTTCCTTGACATTTCTTGGTTCCATTTTAGACACAAAACAAGAGTTTGAGATGATTTCTCTAGATCTTGTGATGACTCCACTATTGGGATCTCCTATGATGAGCTCTTTTGGATGATCCTTCTGAATTCTGATGGAAGGGATCTTGCTAGCTTCCTTTGATTCAGATTCTGTTGTGGTGGAGTTGGGTAGGTCATTCTGTTGGGTTGAAGTCTCAAAGAATGTCTCAACAGTACAAGGAACATCTATTTCTTCATGATAGTCATCAATTATAACATTTATTGATTCCATCATGGTTTTGGTTCTGGAGTTGAATACTCTATAAGCTCTGCTGTTTGAGGAGTATCCTAGAAATATGCCTTCATCACTTTTGGGGTCCAGTTTTCTTCTTTGTTCACGATCAGACAGAATATAGCATTTGCTGCCAAACACATGGAAGTACTTCACAGTTGGTTTTCTTCCTTTCCAGAGTTCATATATGGTGGATGAGGTTCCCTTTCTCAAGGTGACCCTGTTATGAACATAGCAAGCTGTATTCATAGCTTCAGCCCAAAAATACATAGGAAGTCTTTTGGCATGTAACATTGCTCTGGCAGATTCTTGTATGGTCCTGTTTTTTCTTTCCACAACTCCATTTTGCTGAGGTGTTATAGGAGAAGAAAACTCATGACTGATTCCTTCTGAAGAACAGAAGTCATCAAACTTGCTGTTTTCAAATTCCTTGCCATGATCACTTCTGATTCTGACAATACATCCTTCCTTCTCTCTTTGAATTCTCTTGCACAGTTCTCTAAAAACTTCAAATGCATCTGATTTTTCCCTAATGAAATTAATCCAGGTGAATCTGGAAAAATCATCCACAACCACATAGGCATATCTTTTACCACCAAGACTCTCTACTTGCATTGGTCCCATCAGATCCATATGGAGGAGTTCTAGAACCTTAGAGGTGGTCAGATGTCTTGACTTTGGATGTGACATCCTAGTCTGCTTACCAACCTGACATTCACCACAAACTCTTCCTTCATCAATTTGCAGTTTTGGAATCCCTCTGACTGCCTCCAAGGACATAATCCTCTTCATACCCCTTAGATGAAGATGGCCAAGTTTTTGGTGCCACAGTTTCACCTCTTTTTCTTCTTTTGCAATGGAACACACAGATGAGAAATTAGTGTTCTCAGGCTCCCACAAGTAACAGTTGTCTTTGGATCTGACTCCTTTCATTACTATCTCTTGTTTGTCATTGATTACAAGGCATTCAGATTTTGAGAAATTGACCTTGAATCCTAGATCACATAGTTGACTAATACTAATGAGATTAGCGGTCAGCCCTTTCACCAGTAGTACTTCATTCAGACTTGGAACTCCAGGGCAGTCCAAATCACCAACTCCTTTGATTTCACCTTTAGCCCCATCTCCAAAGGTCACAAAACTGGTGGTGTGAGGCTTAACATTATTGAGGAGGTTCTTGATTCCAGTCATGTGTCTGGAACATCCACTGTCAAAGTACCAGTCTTCCTTTGCAGAGACCCTCAAGGAAGTGTGAGCTATCAGTGCAGTAGCCTTTTTCTTCCATTGAGGAGCATGTGGTACCCTTTTAGACTTAGGTTTGACACCTGAGTTCTGATTAGGGTATCCATGTAATCTGAAGCAGAAGGGCTTTATGTGGCCATATCTCCCACAATGATGACATTTCCATCTTTGGTACCTTTTCCTCATATGTCTCTGTTCCTGATGTCGAGAGTTGTGTTGAGACATCTGTTTTGACATTTGCTTACCAGAACCAGATTTCGTTGCATCCATAAATCCTAGTCCAGATTTATTTCCCACATTTTGTCCAACCTGAAGGATCTCTTCCAATTTGTCTGTTCCATTTGTCAACATCTTGACAGATTTGGTCATTTGATTCAGTTGTGAGTTCAGCAATTGAACTTCTCCTTCTAGATGACTTATAGTTTCAAGGTTTGCCCTTTTTTCAGCCTCTAGCTTTATGATGAGTTTTGATTGTTTCTCATTCTGCACACAGACTTCAGTACTTCTGATACACAATTCCTTGTAAGTATCAGCCAGTTCTTCAAAAGTCACCTCTTCATCACTGATGTCACTTTCAGAGGTACAAACACCAGTTAAAGCAGTAACTCGTTTGGCAGTCTCTTCTTCAGAATTACTTTCTGAATCACAGTCAGACCAAGTAACTGTCATTCCTTTTTGTTTCTTAAGAAAGGTAGGACATTCAGCTCGAATATGCCCATATCCTTCACAACCATGGCATTGAATTCCTCTGCCTTGAATTCCCTTCTCTTCTGACCTTGGTCTTCTGCTGGAACTGTCAATGTTAGAGGGAATGTTATGAACATTAGACCTTGACTTTGGATCTATTCTTTTGATGAGTTTGTTGAACTGTCTTCCAAGCATGGCTACAGCTTCTGAAATGTTTTCTTCAACATCAGTGTTGGACATAAGTGCTATGCTCTTGTTCTTCTTGACACCATTATCAGTGATTCCCATCTCAAAAGTCTGAAGAGACCCAATAAGTTCATCCACTTTCAACTTGCTAATGTCCTGGGCTTCCTCTATGGCAGTTACCTTCATTGCAAATCTTTTAGGCAAGGATCTGAGAATCTTCCTCACCAGTTTTTCTTCTGACATCTTTTCTCCCAGTGCTCCTGAGGTGTTGGCAATCTCCAAGATGTTCATGTGAAACTCATGAATGGTTTCATCTTCCATCATTTTTAGATTCTCAAACTTGGTGGTCAGCATCTGAAGCCTTGACATTTTTACTTTGGAAGTGCCCTCATGAGTAGTTTTGAGAGTGTCCCAAACTTCCTTGGCCAGTTCATATTGATGTACTAGTCTGAAAATGTTTCTATCAATTCCATTGAACAAGGCATTTAAAGCTTTTGAATTTCCCAGAGCTAACTCATCTTCTTCTTTACTCCAATCTTCCTCAGGCTTCAGACTGATTGTCCCATCTTTCTCAGTTATGGTGGGATGAATCCATCCTTTGTCAGCAGCTCTCCAAGCCTTTTTGTCCAGAGATTTTAGGAAGGCAATCATACGAGGTTTCCAGTAGTCATAATTAGTTCCATCCAGAATGGGTGGTCTATTTCCAAAAACTCCTTCTTTGTCCATAGTGCCAGAAAGTGATATCCCTAGATCTCACCTAGTAATACAGGCAGGGTGCCTGCTCTGATACCAATTGAAATTCTGGCTGCAGATACTCAATGTCACGTTCAATGTTATGACACCGTATCTGACTTACTATATGACAGTAAATACAAAAGCAATAAAGAACACAGTCAATTGTTTACCCAGTTCAGTGTGCAACAACACCTACTCTGGGGGCTACCAAGCCAGGGAGGAAATCCACTATAAGAGATGTTAATTCAGGAATAAACCAACCAGTTTATCTCCTTCACTTAAGACCTACCCAATGCAATTCCAATCTAAGTACAACTTAAACCTGAGTTCCTACTCACTCCCCCTCAATCACAGCAGTGATACATAAACCAATTTGACTTAAAAATTGATGAAGACACTCTTCAAAAACAAACACTTGATTAAGCTTCACAGCTTTTTAATCAAGCAACACAATCACTCGTGCTTCACAGCTTTGAGTGATGCACACAACTAACTTGACTCTGCTTCACAGCTTTAGTCAAGGAACATTCAAACACTCTTGCTTCAAAGCTTTGAGTGCTACACAGCCCTTACAATTAGAAACCTATTCCAAATCACTTATCACAATGATAATTGCTTGGAGTGCAATAATCAAATCTATACAGATTACAAATGATCTTCTGATCAATAAAAGGGATGCCTTGAAAAACAGCAACTCTGTTGAATATATAGCAGCTGCAACTTCAGTTAGGGTTTCCACAAAAACCTAGGGTTAATTCCGTTTGACCTAAAGACCAGGTCACAGGACTTTATTAACCAGGTCAGGGTTGAGCTAGGTTACCCCTCAGAAAACGCAGGATTCTATTCAGGAAAGACTGAGTTATTTTCCTGAAAAAAATCAGACTTATCCAACCTGCAAACCTGTTAGTTCAGAACAGGATGTCATAACATCTGTTATGACATCTGAGAAAACCTGTCTACTGATTTAGCAAAATGTGATCATTTTGCAAAATGCTCAGATACACACTTATAAACATCAGTACTTGAATTACAATATTTTTCTGCAAAGGTACCTAATGAGTCAGTACAAACTGAACTAGAATGTTATGACATCAGTCATGACATTCACACATACACTTGGGATTTACCAAAAATGCAAGCCAATACCTAAACACCTACAGTTTTGTATTTTCAAAACCAGGGGGTTGGTGCACATAAACCTCTTCTTCTATATAACCATTTAAGAATGCACTTTTGACATCCATCTGATATAGAGTGATGCCTCTATTAACAGCAAATGAAATTAAAAGTCTAATAGATTCTAACCTGGCGACTGGAGCAAAGGTTTCTGTATAGTCTATCCCCTCTTGCTGACTATAACCTTGTGCAACCAGTCGTGCCTTGTTTCTGATGACTTCACCTTGTTCATTTAGCTTGTTTCTGAACACTCATCTTGTTCCAATGACGTTGAATCCTTTTGGTCTGGGAACAAGATCCCATACGTCGTTTCTGGTGAATTGATTCAGCTCTTCTTGCATTGCCAGAATCCAGTCATTATCCAGAAGTGCTTCATCAATAGAAGAAGGTTCAATCAGAGACACAAGTCCCATGAGAGTTTCTTCAGAGTTTCTGAAGCTTGCTCTTGTTCTGATTGGATCTTCCTTTCTTCCTAAGATAGTCTCTTCTGGGTGGTCCAAGCTGCTTCTGGGTAGTCTCTTCTGAGGTTGATCAGCAGCTGATGTAGGATTGCTAGCAGTGCTCCTTTCAGACGTTGAAGGAGTGTTTGTGTTGGGAGCTTCTGATGACTTGTCTTCAGAACCTGTAAATTCAATTTCCATACCTGCAAAAACTTTATTCTGCTTTGACTTTTCAGAGTCAAGCTTATCATCAAAACGAACACTGATTGATTCTTCCACAATCTGTGTTTCTGTATTGTATACTCTGTAACCTCTTGAGCGTTCAGAGTATCCTAACATGATACACTTCTGTGCTTTAGAGTCAAACTTGTTCAAATAATTCTTTGTATTTAACATAAAACAGGTACATCCAAATGGATGAAAATATGAAATGTTGGGCTTTCTGTTCTTCCACAATTCATATGGAGTCTTTTCCAGAATAGGTCTTATTGAGATTCTATTCTGAATGTAGCACGCTGTGTTTATTGCCTCTGCCCAGAAGGTCTTAGCAACGTTTGTCTCATTGATCATGGTTCTGGCCATTTCTTGCAATGTTCTATTGTTTCGTTCTACAACTCCATTTTGTTGGGGAGTTCTAGGACAAGAGAAATCATGCAGAATGCCTCTGTCATTAAAGAATGACTCAAAATCTTTGTTTTCAAATTCTCCACCATGATCACTTCTGACTTTAACGATTCTAAGATCCTTTTCATTCTGAACTTGGTTACAGAAGGTAACAAACACAGAGTGTGACTCGTCCTTGTGTCTTAAGAACTTTACCCATGTCCATCTGCTATAGTCATCTACGATTACTAACCCATACTTCTTGCCACTGACTGAAGCAGTTTTAACTGGTCCAAATAAGTCAATGTGCAGAAGTTCTAATGGCTTAGAGGTAGAAACAACATTTTTAGATTTAAAAGAGGGTTTTGCAAACATGCCTTTCTGACATGCTTCACACAGAGCATCTGAATTGAACTTCAAATTAGGAAGTCCTCTGACCAGATTGAGTTTGTTAATCTGAGATATTCTTCTCATACTAACATGCCCCAATCTTCTGTGCCAGATCCACTGCTCGTTGTTAACAGACAGAAGGCATTTTACATTCTGACTCTTTAGTTCAGAAAGTTTGATTTTGTAAATGTTGTTTTTCCTCTTACCATTAAATAGGATAGTCCCATCTTTCTGACTAACAGCTTTACATGATTTTTGATTAAAGATTATATAATAACCGTTATCACTTAATTGACTTATGGATAACAGATTATGCATCAATCCATCTACTAGCAGAACATTATTAATAGATGGAAGATTTCCATTACCTACTGTTCCAGAGCCAATTATCTTTCCCCTCTGATTGCCTCCAAAGCCAACGTGGCCTCCAGTTCCAGGCTTTGGAACATATGCCTTCTTCCCGTCATGTGTCGCGAGCAGCCAGAGTCCAGGTACCATGACTGGTGTTTCTGACTTGCTGCTAAAGATATCTGCAACATGTATTATTTTATCCTTAGGTACCCAGATTTTCTTGGGTCCTGATTTGTTAGTTTTACCAAAACTCTGGTTAAATTTTGGTTTCACAGAGTGCTTACTGCTAGTGTATTTAATATCATGTGTGTGACCATACACAAAATGTGAATTCAGAGGAGTGTGTTTAATGGTTAAGTCCATGACATTCTTTGGTGTAGGAACCTTACCTTGGTATCCTATTCCTTTCCTGTCGTTTCTGCTAACTCCATAGATCATTGAAGCCATTTTGCTTCTATCTATGCTTTTAGCAAGGAACTTCTGGAAACTGTGATCATACTCCTTGATGATCTCATCAGCGTTGCTGGGAGTTTCAGAAATTGGTTCCTTCTGAGAGTTTTGTAAAGTGTTTTCTAATTTTGAAATCTTATTTCTCAGCTCAGAATTCTCCAATTTGAGACTCTCAGTCTTATTAGAGTCAGATTCAAGATTCCTTTTCAGGTCTCTGAATTTAACTCTAATTTGCTGATACCGTTCCAGAATCTCATTAAGGCTTTCAGCAAGTTCAGCCTTGGTAAAATTAACAGCAAAGTTAGGAAATACCTCTTCAGTGTCTGATTCAGAGTCTGATTCAGAAGCTTCACTATCTTCTGAAATATTAGCCATGAGAGCTATGTTGGCTCTCTCATCATCTGATTCTGAGTCAGCTTCTGACGAGTCAGAGTCATCCCATGTGGCCATGAGACTTTTCTTCTTCTCTCTTCCAAACTTATTTTTGGGCTTTTCCCTCTGAAGCTTTGGGCAGTCACTCTTGTAGTGTCCTTGCTCATTGCACTCATAGCAGATGATGTCCTTGGTCTTTGGCTTTTTGCTACTAGAGGAGCCTTCAGATCTTCTGTATCCAGAGGAAGAATCTGTCCTTCTGTATCTGGAAGAAGACTCGTTCTGATCAGATCTTCTGGGATTCCTGAACTTCCTTTGTCTTTGCTTCCACAGTTGATTTACTCTTCTGGAGAGGAGGGAGAGTTCGTCTTCTTCTGATGAGGATCCATCAGATGTTTCTTCAACTGCCTGCAAAAATTTAGACTCAGATTTTTTGTTAGATTTTAATGCTAAAGGCTTACCTTGCTTATGAGGCTCGTCAGCTTCTAGCTCTATCTCATGACTTCTGAGGGAGCTGATAAGTTCCTCCAGAGTGATTTTGTTGAGATCTTTAGCTAGCTTCAGAGCTGTAACCATTGGTCTCCACTGCTTGGGTAAACTTCTGATGATTTTCTTGACATGGTCAGCAGTAGAGTATCCTTTGTCCAGAACCTTGAGACCAGCTACCAGAATCTGGAATCTTGAGAACATTGTTTCAATGGATTCAGATTCTTCCATTTTGAACGCTTCATACTTCTGAATGAGCGCCAGAGCTTTAGTTTCTTTGACCTGAACGTTGCCCTCATGCGTCATTCTGAGTGAGTCAAAAATGTTCTTTGATGTGTCTCTGTTGGAGATCTTTTCATATTCAGTATAGGAGATGGCGCTGAGGAGGATGGTTCTGGCCTTGTGGTGATTCTTGAAGTCACGCTTTTGTTGGTCAGACATTGTTTTTCTATCAATCTTCTAACCGCTTGCATTCACAGGGTGCGTGTATCCATCTGTCACCATATCCCACAGATCAGCATCATGTGCCAGAAAGAAGCTTTCAATTATGTCTTTCCAGTAATCAAAATTTTCTCCATCAAAGACTGGAGGTTTGCCGCTGAATCTGTCTCTGTCCTCATGGTTGTCATTGCTGGTGTGAGAATAGTTTCCTGCCATTGTGTTTTTCTGACGCTGGATCTTGTACTGACACTGTTAAGTGTTTTAGCTCAGAACCAGGCGCTCTGATGCCAATTGAAGAAGTGAAAAACACAAGAAGGGGGGTTGAATTGTAAAACTGAAAATCAATGCAATGAACAAGATATTTTTATCCTGGTTCGTTTGATCTCAAACTACTCCAGTCCACCCGTCAAGGTGATTTCGCCTCTCTCTAACGAGGTCTTAATCCACTATATTCAAACTGAATATTACAAACTGCTTTAACAACTGCTAAAGCCTTCTTGATGCAAACCACAACCCGGTTTGTCAAGGAAACACTTTCTTACAAAGAAGATAAATCTAAGTGTGTGAATGTTTTCTACAAAACTGTATCACAACTGTGATGTAATCACAACTTTAAGCTTATGAAACTAGATTGCTAAACAATGATTGAATAAAGGAATGTGTAGTGTTTAGCAAACTGAGAGAAGGAAGATTATGATCAGCTTTTAGGCGTGTAAAGATTTGGAGAGCATTAGCCAATTCAATCTTCAAAGTCTTGTTTATATAGCACTGAGATTATGAACGTTGGAGCAATATTCTTGATTCAATGCTAATAACAAACTTTCCTTATCGAGCAGATCTTGTCTGGAATGAGGCCGTTGGTATTAATTTGCTTTCAATGCACAGTACCATTGCTTACTTAATGCAAGTTCTGGCTTGGCTCATTCTGATTCTGCTTGGCTGCTGATGAACTGTTGTGTTTCTTTATCAGAGTGTTGAGCGCAGTTCTGTTCATCAAGCTTCAGCATACACGAGAGTTAATCTTCTGAATCTGATATCCTGATATGGCAACTTCTGATGCTGATGTCAGGAACCAAATTTCTGATGCTGATTAGGTGTGATCTTGCTTATACCAATCAGAGTATCTGCAAATCAGAACGTAATAATTTAGGCAGCAGATAGTTCATACATGAATCATATAAATAATATATCTTTTCACTTTGTTATCATCAAAACTTAAACATAGGGTAGTAGATTCAAACTTTGTTCTAACAAATTACTCTCAAAGAACACGTATCTCTGGTTTCCCCAGAGAAGAACGTATATTAGTGTCCCCTCGATGATGTGGTGTTGACTTCCCCAATGAAGTCAGCACGAAGTCCCCAGTTGATGTCTCGATGGTGAAGCATTATCTCCCTTAGTGGAGTCTGTATGTTTTTTCTCCTTTAAAGTTGGTCTGAATTCCCCAGTGGATGTTTTGACAATTTGGTTTCCATCTGCCTTATTTGAAATCAGTTTTGCAATCCCCAGTAGAAGTGCTACACATGAAAGCATTTATTTCCCCGTTGAAGTCTGAGTGCTATTCCCTGGTGAATCTTGGAGAAGAATGTTATATCCCTGTATCTGTACTGTTTTGTCGCTATGATTGTTTCTCCACAGTAAAGTTAAGCCATGCAGTAGGACTTTGTTTCCTTAGTTGGTGCTTATTTCCTTTTGGGATGATCGTCTTGGATGTGATTTAGCCGAGTGTTATGTGCGCCCGAGATGGTTTTGTTTGTTTATCCCTAGTGTTATATGTATGTTTTGTCAACATATACATAATAACACTCATACATTCATACATACATCATGCATAATTAAATTTAGAAAATTATTGCTCATTCACATTTGTTAATATTTTGTTGACATATCACCCTGTTTTGCAAAGTTGGGTTGTCCTCTCTCCAATAGAGTGTCGACTTTAAGCATAAAGTGTATATTCTTTCAATTTCCCCACTGAATTATCCCTCGTGGAAGATTTTTTCTCTAGCTTTCCTGTGCAGATCTTTGCCTGGATGATTTGGGTTTCCCTCTTGAGTTTATTTCTAAAAAAATTTATTTTGGAAGACCATTTTATTCCAGTTTATTTCTGGTTTGAATCATTGATCCTCAGCAATATTACTACTTTGGATTTCTGCAAGCTTTGAATTTTGGTTTGAGAGTGTGCATTTATTTTGCACGAGAAGACTTTATCTCCTCAGCAGGAGTATATTGGCATTTCCCCAGGAAGTCATATTCCTTTCCCCAGGAAGTCATATTTCTTTCCCCAGGAAGTCATATTTCCTTCCCCAGGAAGTCATATTTCTTTCCCCAGGAAGTCATATTTCTTTCCCCAGGAAGTCATATTTCTTTCCCCAAGAGGTCATATTTCTTTCCCCAAGAGGTCATATTACTTTCCCCAAAAGTCATTTTTACAATCCTTCCTATAACAGCAAGTAGCAGGTCTCTTTATTTGAGCAACTTTTACTTCCCTGTAAAAGTCGACGTTGCCCTTTTTTGCTATCTTCTATATGAGTGGATAGTTCGTAGTTTGTTGTCAAAATTACTCCTGTAGATGGCAAGTATTTCAATATCGCAGAAATAGTTCATTGTGAAATCTTTACAAGTGGTAGTCTCTTTATTTGAGACAGCTTATTACCCTTTCCAGGTAGAATGCCTTGGTTAAAGAAGAAGTTGAGACCCGTTCTAGGTGAAACGCCGAAATGTTGAAAAAAACTTGTTATCTTTTTTCTACCTTCATTGAACGTTGGTGGTTCATCGTCAGTGAACGGCGATGCTATGATATATTCTCTTTCTACCTTCAGTGAAAGTTGGTAGATCACCATCAGTGAAAGTTGGTGATTGTCATCTTTTTGTTACCTTTAGTGAATGTTGGTGGTTCATCGTCAGTGAACGGTGATGTTATGATATATTTTCTCTCTACCTTCAGGGAAAGTTGGTAGTTCACCATCAGTGAAAGTTGGTGATTGTTATCTTTTTTCTATCTTTAGTGAACGTTGGTAGTTCATCACCAGTGAACGGCGGTGCTATGATATATTCTCTTTCTACCTTCAGTGATAGTTGGTAGATCACCACCAGTGAAAGTTGGTGATTGTTATATTTTTTTTACCCTCAGTGAATGTTGGTAGTTCATTGTTAGTGAATGGAGGTGCTATGATATATCTTTTCCCTCTACCTTATGTGAATGTTGGTAGCTCACCGTCAGTAAACTTCGGTGTTGTTATTTCTTTTCTCTTTCTACCTTCAGTGAACGTCAGTAGTTTCGCCTTCAATAAAAGTTGGTGTATGCATTGATCTTTTACCATCCTCTATGAGTCGGGTCTTTTTGGATTCACCAGTGATTTATTTTCCTGGTCGGGTTTCTCTTTTGATCCTTATTTCCTTTGCTACATCCTCAGTGTTATCTTGCGTCCCTTTGAAATTGTTCATATGCATTCATACTCATAAGCATTGCATGGCATCTTAGGGCCAAAAATAAGGTTTGTTTTATATTTAAGTATCTTCCATCACGTCGGCACAGAGATTTTTTAACCTTCGTATCTCCGGATAGAAGAAACTTAAATAAGGGCAGCTGTTGTACCCCAATTTTTGCCTCTAAGATCCATTCATCATACCATATTGATTCAATCACAACAAGATCACATTAGGGTTTTTGGTTCACCTCCCTATCTTTAGATTTTCTCTTTGAGGAATCACCAAGCACCTTTACTTGTTTTTCTTTTGTAATCATTCATGTTTTGTTTTGACTTTCCTTTTAATTAATAAATGCAATGTTGGTTTGTCTCACTTGTCAACAATATAGGTAAAGTCAATGTGGCTTAGCAAGTTGATCCATGGGTTCATGAGTTTATTTCCATGACCTAGTAAATAAAGCTTCAGAAATTCAAACCTCACCATTGAAGTTGTTTTGGAAGAAATTGCATGGAAAGGTTTATTTTGGTCCACTATATTTCAAAGTTATCAAAATTGATCCAAAAGTACAAGGGATTTGATTGAAGAAGTTGTCATGGTTGGACAAGGTCTTGTTCCCATTGGTCACAAGTGCATATTTCTCTCAATTCTCAAGATATGGAAGTTTTTTTGGTGGCTATGAGTTCTCATTATCATCCTCAACAACTTCTATTTAAAAAGCAAGAGTGTTGGTACAAAAAGGTTGTTCAAAATTGTCAAAGTTCCTCAAAGCATTTTCTTGATGTATGAGCTAGGGTTTGGAAATTCAAAGAAGTATATCTTTCTCATCTTTTGGTATTTTTGAGTGATTCCAAAGACATCCTTCTCTTCAAAAGTTTATCAAAAATCACTTCAAAAGTTTCAAGGAGTTTTAATGTGGAAGAAACTTGATGATGAAGAAAGATTACAAGTCCTCCAGATGAACCCCTACTTTCTCATGTGTGACTTCAAATGATCATAACCTGATTAATTTTTATCACCTTTAGCCCACTCTTTTCCATAATGATCTTGAGGATGTGAACTTTATTCCTTATTTTATATTCAAAGTGAGAAAATGGATAGAATATGCCCTAAGGATACAAAAGATTATAGGTCATTTCATGATTTTTTGCCAACTTCAAGAATTCACAACTCTCTCACTTTTTGGAGATTCTGAATGCTTCAAGTTTCAAAATGTCATTGAAGAGGTCTATTTAATTCCATTTATTTTGGTCAAGAGCGAATTCTAAGTGAAAGGCCATGTTTGGATGCAAAACATTATAGGTCACTTTTGAAGAAAAATTTGAAATATTTCTAAGTATGGAAAGTCAACCTTTTTCCCCAACTTTGACATATTGCAACTTTCAGCTCAAACATCCATTTGATTCCATTCTTTCCCATTTCAAAGCTTGTAACATCGTCTTTCTAAAGCTTCAAGAATCATGCCATAAGACCCCTTGAGCTGAGAATGCCATTGATTTGAACTTGGTAACTTGAAAATGAAGTTTCTTCAAAAGTTTGAATTTGAAATCATTGATTTAGCTTTTAAACACTTTGTTTCTATGCGTTTTTGCTTCTAAACATGTTTAGTGAACTTCCAGAATTGATTAGCATAGAAAAATGCGCGTTTTGGATGAGTTTTAATCAAATTAGAAGTCACACTTTTCTTGTTTGCAACTTCACACGATTTCCCTCCAAACTTCATCATTTCACACGCTTGAACATTCCTTTTGATTGCCTATAAATAGAGGGTCATCCCTCATTCATTTCCTCGGGCTTGGATAACCAGAATCACCCTGCCAAACTTGCTTCATAACTCAATTTTCTGTAACTTTGAAATCACTGTTCAAGCCTTTTTCAATCCAATTTTTCTATCAATTCACCTTCCTTGACCTTCCCTGAATCTAACCATACAATTACCTTCAAGAATCGTGCCCTATATCGCTCCATAGAAGTCCAGTTTCAGAGCTCTGCAACTCAACTTCAATAGGTAGATTTCTCCATCAACTCTCCAAAACTTTGATATCATTGTGAAGCACTCATTGCCCTGGTTCTAGTTGCAACATTTGCTTTTATCTGGAAACACGTTTTGACCAAGAAATTTCAAATCCCTTTTCAAAACTTTTCTTCCAAATTTCTTGAGCTACAATATATATAAATTTGTCATGAAAGTGTGTATGTCTTCGTCTTGAAGAGACGAAGCAAATGGCATAGGTCTGAGCTTCTGATTTTACATATTGAAAGACCTGCAATTCACGTTGGTTGGAGGTTGAAGATGACCAATGTGTCATCTTTCAACCAATGAGGGCGCGCCAATTGTTTTTTTTGAAATGTGATTTAATTAATGATTCAGTGCTTTATTCACTAAAGTCCATAACATGCACAACGCGCCAGGTCCACTTGATTTGTTTACTAACGCATTTTGACATTGATCAGATGACCCATATTTTTTGGTTTGATATTTTATTTTCTGTTATTTATTTTAATTGTTTTAAATTTCAAAAAATCATAGAAAATTCATTTTTAGTCCCAAAAATCAAAAAAAAAATTATAAAAAATATTTTTGATTTTTCTCTTTCTGATTTTTATTTTTTCACAAATTTATTTTGTGTTTTAATATTTTTTTTATAAATTTTCACTTTATTTGAATTGTTTTAAATGTTTAAAAATACTTTTATGCATTTTTAAATTCTGAAAAAATTATGGAATGATCCAATGATATTGTGACAAATATTGATGACCTCATTTATTTTTTATTTCTGACTTTGTTATTTTTTATCATTTTTGGTTTATTTTACTCATTTCTTTTAATTTTAAAAAATAGTTTCTGACTTTAAATAATCACCAAAAATTTTAAAATAACATTTGAGTCCTTTTCTGATTTTTTTATGGTCTTACTTGTTATTTCATGATTAATTTGAACATGGTTGATATTGTTCTCTTTTATTTCTATTTTAAAACATTTTTAAAACCTTTTTTAATGTATATATTAAATGCAATATTATTTTGTGATTATTTTCTGGATGATCTTGAGTTGAGTTTTTTATTATGAACTTTATTAACATCATTGTATCCATGGTGTTGAGTCTAACTCCATAAAAATGGATAAATGATTTTAATAATAGTTTAATTAAAATTTAATTCAAATGTGGTTTGTATATTCTTTCCCACCCCTCTTCATCTTATCCATTTCTTATTGAACTAAGTGTTATTGGAGCATGATCTCTATATCATGTCTAAAAAATAATGGTTCATATATTGCTATTTACCGGCCTTAAAATAGGTGCGACTTCTATATAAGTTAACTTACGATTGCTTAACATAGCGCTAAATTTTGTCCTGATTCGAATAAATGATCATTCGTGGCCAAAACTTATGTTTGCAAACCCAAGTATGTTAATTTGATCTCTTTGATCCAATAACCTTGAGATTCATTGTGTGGAGGCTTTGGTTCTACCAATCCTCTAATGGATCTACAATACTTTTGGTCAACACGGATCACTTAAACATCGTTGATCATTAATGGTACTTTCGAGGATTCCAAATGGATGATATACTTGACAAAAAACAAATGCAACTTGTTGTGTGGAGGGTTTGGTTTTACCGATCCTCTAATGAGTTCCAAATGCAAGTTTCAAGATGGTCATCAAACTAACCACTAATTATATAATTGATTTTATTTTATGCTTTTATTTTTTTATGCTTTATGTACCATTTTCTTTAAGTATTTTATTTCATGTTATTTGTATTTTGCTCACTTAAGCATTTATATTCTTGTTGTTTTTATTTTGCTCACTTGAGCCTTTCTTTTCTTTTTCAAGACACCTAATAATCAACATGAACCATAAAAACCCTTTAATGATATTGGACTATTTGGTTACTACCCTTGGCATTATGGAGTATTGGACTTCTTGGACTTAGGATTAGAAACCTTGACCTATGTTGGAGACCTTGTGGCCTTAATTGATATTTTGTTTGGAGTTCTTGAGGTTTACCTCAAGACATTGGGTTGTTTGTTTTGTGTGCAGGTCATTGTGATTACATACTTTGTTTGTAATCTGGAGTTCACCCGTACACAGCCATTACTCTGCCCAATTTTTGTGAAGACTTAATACACTTGAAGTTTGGTTTTCTCAAGAGGTCTAGTATATTGGCTTGCTGGGTTTCAATCCAAAGAATGGGAATTCTATTTTGACTCATAATTTCAAGTATTGGCTTATTGTTGGTTAGATGGTCCATATCCATAGCTTTTACCTTATGCTTTAGGATAGTCTCTTCTTCTCCTCCCATCTTCTTTAATTTCAAAAATCTTCTTCCTACTTTTGAAAACTCTTCTTGTTTTTTAACTTGAACCACTTTCATAATAAACTTGGACTTATGTCCATGCATTTTCAAAATACATTCATAAATAAACTTCACTCAACTTAATAATACCTTGACATTTCTGTGAGAAGACTAAAAGTCAATCAATCTCATTTCAAACCATTTTGCCACTTTGCCTTTTACTTCAAACCTTTCTCAAAATATTAGACTGTTGTCAATCCTTGTAGTGATGCAAACAACTATACTTCTACAATATGTAGTGAAGTGAGATATTTTCCACTTGGGTGTTGAGTGAGGCATTGTTGATTTTAAAATCCAAGACATATCCTCCACTTTGAGATGATACAAATCCCCCTTTCTCATAATTATGGATAGTAAGTATGTTTTCCACACGGACAATGATGATGATGTCTTATCTCATAAAATTATCCAACACACTTTTGTTTTAAATTTTTTTAAAGGTGAACTACGTGTACCCTGATCCCCTATTGCACGAAAGGAGGTACGTAGGCACTAAAGGTTTGTAACCACGGAGGGTGTAAAAATCATAAAAAATATGTTTCTTTTCTCACCTCTACCATCTATTTTTTTACAATATTTTATAGCCAAAATATACAAATTTTTACGAAGAGGTTCCTGCAGAGTACCGTAGATGTTTAGGGTGCTAATACCTTTCCTTTGCATAACCAACCCACTTACCTTGAATATTTCCCCCCTCTTTTGGGTTATTCTCTCTTTTCCCATTCCTTTGGAAACAATAAAGCACAGTGATGATTTTTATTTTGATCTGTATAAGTCTAGTCAATCGAATGACTTAGTCTTAAACATTTCTACCGCTACATCGCCTATTTGCGAGAGAGAAGAGAAGCCCAAACTTCATCAACGTATAACCCTATTCACATCAATACGACATTGTTTCACATCATTTTGGTTTTTTTGAAGAGAAACACAAAGGGTTTGACCGGATCCTTGAACGGGCTTAGCAGTATTTTTGTCAACCAGACCAACTTGCAAAGCCACCATCATTGGGCCAAATTGCACTATCATAAGCCCAATTCATTAGTTTCTTATAAAGGCTTGATACAATAAAAGGGGATTCTGGATAATACTATGGGCCAGCGCCCAAACTTGCTGAGCCACACTCCCTAGACTCAAATTAGCACCCTCATGAATTCACTATTTCTTTGTTAGATTTAGTATTTTTTGTGTGTTAATTTTTGTCAATGTAGTACATGATGAAAATAATATAAAACATTAATATAAAATAGTAGATTTTAATAGAAATTTTAGGAATTAATTTTAGTTTTTTTTTTCTCGATAGAATTTTCTTTACATAAAAACTAATAAAAATACTTTTTCTTTCTTGTTTCTATCAGTATTTTCATGCCGCTTTGCCATGTTATTTTTTACGCATTTGTTCATTGTGCAAGGTACATTTTGGAGTTTTCAATCATGTAACATAACAGGTAGTTATATGATCAAAGCACATGGCTTATGCTCGCTTCCAATGCGACACTCCTTATTTCTCATCATCCCGAGAAATTCATATCGTATTATACGTTGTCCGGATGCATGTGATATTTTTATGAGCTTTGTGCAGGAACTTCTGATTACGCGTCGCATTCACAACACGCATTTGCCTTTATCTTAGTTGGATATTATTTCAGACTTTTTTTGTTTCTTGGAGAAGCTTGCTCGACGCGTACTCCCTGCTTCTCCATTGCTTTCGTCCGCTCTTGACGATTTGCTCGCTTTTGGTAGTCGCCCCTACTACCTTCGTACTTCTTCGCACTTTACTACATTTCTTTACCTCTTTTCTAGAGATAATGAGAAGTAGGGCTTTACTTCTTTCTGATTCCATAAGAAGTAGGTTAGAGATGTATGACGGGGGTCTTCGTTGTTGGTCATGTCAGGAACCCCTCTGGTTTATTTATAGACCCGTTTAGGGAAATTCTGTGTTGTGTGCATTTTGTTTTCAACTTGTGTGTGGTTTGTTTAAAACCCTACCTTTGTGTAGGTATTATGCATGTGTGTTTATATTTGTTCCCGCACTATTCCCCGTCCCTTATTGAAGTCCTCAAAATGAGGCAAGCGGGGAGGGTTAGCAATCGACCCCCGTAATTTCGTCTGTGTCATCCTTAGCTCGTGACGCACCACGATGCTTCGGAGTTGTGCTTGCTCATGTATGTTGAGTCATCAAGTGGGGAAGGGTTCCTCAATCGAATCCCCCACGCTTTGTCAAGAGTTCACATTGGCCGATGATGATACTTCGTGATCATTCATATTGTCTTCTATCGCTTACCTTGATCTCCTATATCTTGGTTAGGTGTTCAGTCACTTTGGATATTATATTTTTGTTTCTTCATCTCATTCCCACTTGTTTGTCTCGGGTGATACGCTCTCCTTGGCTAAAGCATTTAGATTCTTTTCCTTACTATTTTATGTGTGCTCTCTTTCGAGCTTCCTTGCTTTATCCTTATACATACCATGTTCCTTTAGGATATGTTTTCTTCTTTCGGATGCAAGTTAGACCTTAGGTTGAAAACTATGCATGTTAACATTAGGTAGAGATTTCCCTTTCATCCTTGACATAGGGTTACCATTGTGTGATAACATTAGGTGAGAAATAGGATATTCCCCCGTAGACTCTTTTCTTCCCGTTTTGCATATGCATTTAAAACTAAAACCTTTTTCTTAGAAAATCATAAAACATGCTAATCACACTTAAACCCTTTTTTAAGGTAACAAAATACAAACCAATTAAAACCCTTTTGTGCGCCCAAGCACCTTTTCTCTAAAAACCCTTTTCAGGTAAGGACATGATTAGTTTACTTTTGTGCCAATGCATGGGTCTTCAAAGGTCGAGTTACGGCAGAAGGCGGAATTGACATTGTTCATAAAAAAATACAAAACAAACAAAAACATGTGAGCCGAACTACGGTAGCTCTGATTCCTCAAAAAAGGATATGTTGGCATTGGGGTAGGGCCCAAGCAAGTACAACTTTATTTTCCCTACATTCTTTTCTACTTTCTTTTGCATCCATTCTTCCTCAGCAATAAACCTTAAGCATAGTTTAGACACACCCATAAGAATAGATAACAAGAGTGGATACCATAGAGTACTACGGGCGTGTGGTGTGCTAATACCTTCCCCTCGCGTAACAGACTCCCTTACCCGATCTCTTGGTCGCAAGACCGTGACTTCTACCTTCTCAGGTTTTCTAGATGTTTACCTTTCCCTCCATGTGGGATAGAAGACGTTTGATGGTGAGTTCATTTTTGATGATTTTCAGCTGGTTGTTTCACCCGGCGAAATCATTGTTTAAATATTTCTTATTCAAAGATTCTCTTTTCTCCCCAGTCGAAGCCTGGTTTGAAATTCTTTTTACTAAAACTTTGTTCTCCTCTGATAGTCGAATCAGTTTGAGATTATTTTTGTTTCCCCAACAGAGTCATGCGAGGATCATCTCACCCATCAGAAGAGGATGTTTATGAAGAGCTCGTTCTCAAGATTTCATTGACCCAGCAAGGTTTCCTCATGAAGATCTCTTGCTCAAGATTTCTCCTTTCCCCAGTGGAGTTGCCTCTGTGAGATCTCTTGCTCTGGATCTCAGCAAAAGGCGCCTTATCTGAAGGTTTCTTGCAATGAACCTTATTCCCCAGCAGAGAGAGACTCTTGAGATCTCATTCAGTTTCCCCAGAGGAGTTACCTCTCCGAGACCTCTTGTTCAGTTTCCCCAGTGTCATACCCCAAATCTGTCCTACCTTTTCACTTTTATTTGGCTTAGGCTTTGCATTTAGTTTGCATCATTCTCATTAGGTCATTCACACATAATTCCTTCATTTCAATAAGGAAGTGGTTCAAAGCATCAATTCTTGTCCTAACTAGGGTTCAATTTTGGTTTGAGGCTTCTATATTCTACAGTTGATTTCCTTGGCTCCTCCTTGGGCAGTGGACAGTGGAATCAGGTTTTGAAGTATGGTTATAATGAGTTTCTTATTCATCCATGTACAAGGCAGTTTCTCATTCAAATTCATCAAGATCTTGGATTAGGTTTTACTTCCCTAGGTATGATTAAAAATCAGGGTTTGCTCCTCAGTTGCTATCTCCTAAGTTGTTTAGTAAGAACTTAGGGTTTCCATTGGTTTGAGATTCCTTCAGTTAAAATAAAGGTGGACTCATATGCTTTTTCTCTTTAGCGGTGGACTTGTGAATTAGGGTTTTGATATTGTGACTATCTTGAGCATCATTTCCTCGATATCTAAGGTTTTTTCTCTCCATCATCACAGGCATTCTCTTTACTGAGGATCATCAAACCATTTTCTTCATTCAGTTGGAAGCTTAGGTGGATTAGGGTTTTACGTCCTTCATGGATGGGTTTGTTAAATTCCATCAATACAGATGTTAGGGTTGTCGCTTATATGTTCTCAAGGGTTTATCAATGGCTTCAATCAAGATCCTGATTTAGGGTTTATTTCCCTACACAAGCTCAAAGATCATGAGTTAGGTGTTCTTCAAAAGTTTTTCAATGTTGAATCTTATGACCTGAGGTTTTGAGGATGTTGTTAAGACAGAAGGTATTTATATTTCTCTTGAGGATCCATTGATCATCAGTGCAAGAATTCTTGTTGTTTGAGTTACAAAGCGTGCATCATGGTGCGAATGAAATTGCCTCAGATTCAAATTTGGGATTAGAGTTTCCTCAAGAGATTATCATGGTTTATGTGTATTTTTTCTTTGAACTTTTGCGAGAAACATTCAAGTTGAGAAAGGAGCAAAGTTGGAATTAAGGTCATGACATGACAAATTTTGGTTCAAGAATTGGTTCTCAAGATATTCATGAGTTGAAAAGATAAAATGGAATTTATTTCAATTTGGTCCAAGACAATTCAAGCTATATTCGAGTTTGCTCAAGTTTCAAAATAGCATTCATCAAGTTTCAAGTATATTACCAGAAACTCATCACCATTACAAAGGTCATTCACACCAAAAGCCATTACATTTTAGAATTTCTCATTACAAGTTCAAAGCTATTACAAAATCATCTCTATTATATCATGGACATTACAAGAAAATTCCAAGTTTACATCCAAACCAAAACCTAATACCCTAAACTAATCCTTCATGCTTTCTCCATAGAACCTCTCTGTGCCAAATATTCAATCCTCAATTAATCGAGCTTGCAAACTTGCTGGTCATATAGCCCTGTGTAGAAAAACCAAAACCATTCCAAAATCTATCCACGGAACAAAAAAAACATGTCATTGAATAATGACAAAAACAGCCATTAACGACAAAACCTACTGCAGCTTGACCCAAACCGTCCAAACCTACAAAATCCTTGATAAAGCTTGTCCAAAATAACAAAGATCCAGTCCTGCATAATCTGTGCTATAGCCTGTGCTAAAACAGCCATGCAACAAGCCAAAACCTGACCAAAACAGGCTGTTATTGCTTCCATAAACCTCCAAAAATTCGGCCTTGTATAACATGTGTTATTATTGTCCCAAACCTGCACTAAGAGGGACAAATATTGCACAGAACCAAAATGGAAAAACAAAACCTGCATCAAGAAAGCAAAAGAAATAGTGCATTATATTTATTCAAATTCTATCCTATTTCCCCCAAAAAACTCACCTCATTCATACTATATAAACTCCTCTCCAACAATTCTCAAGGGGGGATCTCACACAAAACACAGATATATGTTATCAAAAATTCCAAAAAAAAAAGATATTACAAAGAGGAAAATATACTAAGAAATCTCTCCCAATACTCTCTCAACACTCTGTTCTCTTACTCTCCATAACCAATTCTTCCACAACCCCCATCACTTCCAAGCAACCGAATTTGAAGAAATCTCAGCATAAACAGAATACACAATAACCCCCAAGCATCTCTCAACATATTTTCAAAATGCACAGCTAGAAACATGCGGAGGTTGTAAGGAGCAGGAGAATTCTAGACGAAACATAACTAGAGAAGAAAGGAGAAATGTTGTACCTGATTCAACACTGGTGAATTCCTCATCCCCGTTCGGTAACTGTTCTTCCTCGCTTTCTCTTTCAATCATTGCTATTAGTGTATGATCGACCCTTTACTTTTCGTTGCTTTTCTGTTGAGATTGTTACTGTTTTCTCGAAACTGTTATTGTTGGTGTTCGGTCAAGAAAAAAGGAAAGTAATAAAACATTGCCAAATTTTACCAAATCTCCCTCCAAACTGCACTTCAAAACACCATAACTCAGTAAAACAAAAATCCCAAATATTAACATAATCAAAACCATCATTCAACATTATTGCAACATACAACAAAGAAAGAAAAAGATGTGAAAAACCAATAACAACAAGACTACAAAAAATTAATTGAATCTGGTGCTTGTCGAAACAACATGTCCGCACCGACATAAATTGAATGACGACGTTACACCCTTCTACCCAGAATTGTGCCTCCCTCCGCTTTTGTTAGCGCCTCTAGATCTGACACCGACTTCCCAGAATCCGACCGTGAAAGGCCACCCACGTCAAAAATCCGTAACGCATCCTTCATGCGTATTCCAAGTTTTGTCGGATCAGAATGTGAGAAGGGAAGAACGGATATAATGAAGGAAAAAAACTGTGGAACATAGATGGAGTTTTGTTGTTGTGAAGTTGAGAGAGGAAGCAGAGAAGGAAATCGTGAGAGAATGATGAAGAGGATAATTCTATCCCTGTTTTAATTAAGCTATTAAAAAATTAAAATTTAATTTTGACTTTTTCCTTTCCCCATGTAATACGGAGCCCTTTCTACAATTTAGGGTTTAAAAAAAAACCTTTCATATTCTTCTCCCAACTGGGTCGACCCATTGGGTATGATAACCCATTTCCATTGTCTTTGTTTCATACTTAGTTTAATAAAAATATAGAAATAAACGAATGAACAGATGGTGCAGTGGTTAGCGTGTGTGTTTGAATGCTTGAGATCCCGGGTTCGAGCCCCCCCTGAGAATTTTTTACCATTATTCTGTTTTTTCTCTTTTAGCCCAAACTTTTATTTTATTTTTAATCAAAGGTGTACATATAATAGAAAAACAAATATGGCTCAGCGGCAAGGCAAGAGAGTTACAACTTAGGGGACATGAATTCAATCCCTAGCTTTACCTTTTTTCTTTAAAATTCTAAGTTTCAAGTTTTTTCTTATTTCATTTTAAATTTTATACAAAAATCACAAAATATTAGAATTAGGTTTTGATTTTATTTTAATTGTCTTTATATGATAAACATCCCAAAAATATTAAATTAGAAGTTTAATTTTCTTTTTATTAATTCTTTATTAAAAATGATAAAAATATATTAGAATAGAGTAGTATTAGAATTTTGATTTCCCATTTTTAAAAATTCCTCCATTTCGCAATTCATAAATAATTTAGAATTAAGTTTTAATATTTATTTTCACAAAAAAATCATAAAAATATTATAGTATTATTTTCTTGTTAAATATCATAAAAATATTAAGAACTTAATTTCTTTATCTTTGTTGGATTACTTGGTTACATGTTCCCTTAGGTGATTCCCCCGAATCGATTAAATTCATGTTGATCATTTCATGTTGAATTAGACACTAGGATCGAACTATATATGATAACTTTTGGGTAGAATTTCCCTTTTACACTTAACATTAGGTCCACCTTGTATGACAACAATTAGGTTTTTTTAGTCTCCCTTTAGACTTTTTCTTCTTTTGTAAATTAAAACAAAACTTTCTCTCCGTAATCAAAAAATCCAAAAACACTTAATCATTATTCAAACTCATTCGCACTTAACAAAAACACTCAACAAATCAAAACTTCCCTTAAAAGGGCATGTTATCTTTGTTCTACCACGATACCGGTTGTGCTTATTGCTAGAATGCATGCATTAACGTCGCCCACTAAAAACACCAATAAACCAACTTTTTCTAGAAGAACTATTGTGTTCTGATTCCTTCACGGGATACATAGGCAACGGGTTGTGAGACCCTCACAAATGCACTATTAAAAAACCATTTCATTCCCTTTAGCAAGTATAGTTATTGATAGACACGCCCTTAGAAGCAAACAATCAAAATGCATCTCGTTGAGTACAACGAATGTGAGGTGTGCTAATACCTTCCCCTCGCGTAACAGACTCCCTTACCCGATCTCTCGGTCGCAAGACCGTGAATTCTCCCTTCTCAGGTTTTCTCGATGTTTACCTTTCCCTCCATGTGGGATAGAAGACGTTTTATGGTGAGTTCATTTTTGATGATTTTCAGCTGGTTGTTTCACCCGGCGAAATCACTGCTTAAATATTTCTTATTCAAATATTCTCTTTTCTCCCCAGTCGAATCCTGGTTTGAAATTATTTTTACTAAAACTTTGTTCTCCTCTGATAGTCGAATCAGTTTGAGATTATTTTTGTTTCCCCAACAGAGTCATGCGAGGATCATCTCACCCATCAGAAGAGGATGTTTATGAAGAGCTCGTTCTCAAGATTTCATTGACCCAACAAGGTTTCCTCGTGAAGATCTCTTGCTCAAGATTTCTCCTTTCCCCAGTGGAGTTGCCTCTGTGAGATCTCTTGCTCTAGATCTCAGCAAAAGGCGCCTTATCTGAAGGTTTCTTGCCATGAACCTTATTCCCCAGCAGAGAGAGACTCTTGAGATCTCATTCAGTTTCCCCAGAGGATTTACCTCTCCGAGACCTCTTGTTCAGTTTCCCCAGTGTCATACCCCAAATTTGTCCTACCTTTTCACTTTTATTTGGCTTAGGCTTTGCATTTAGTTTGGATCATTCTCATTAGGTCATTCACACATCATTCCTTCATTTCAATAAGGAAGTGGTTCAAAGCATCAGTTCTTGTGCTAACTAGGGTTCAATTTTGGTTTGAGGCTTCTATATTCTACAATTCATTTCCTTGGCTCCTCCTTGGGCAGTGGACAGTGGAATTGATAGTGGGATTTGTACTTATGTATCCAATGATTCAGACTGCAAGTGCACATTCTTGTCGAGTAGTTTTAAAAGATATCGAACCATAGAGACTGATGAATCGATCTACCGTTTTCTATTGTTACTATGTAAATCTAAAGCTAATGAATATTTGATTTGGGTTGTAGGGAAACTAATCACTAAATTAAGTTGTATTTTAATAATCAATGAACTAAATTACCAGTATGCATTAGTCTTACCTCGGGAACTAGCGATCTGTCGGGCGTTTTTATATTTTCAAAACAGTTTTCAGTAAAACCTATCTAGTTTAAAAACCCTCGTCTCACACTGTCGTTTTGTTGATCTAGGCTATGCAGTTAAGTCCTAACGTACGCTTCCGCCATCCCGCAGGAGTTAAAAACACTTTTTGGAAACTAAACAAAATCGTAATTAACTTTAAAGTGCTTCCGCTGTATTTTAAGCTAATGCCTAATTACTATTGTCCAGTTAAAAGATCTCAAACTTCCGCTTTGTTGACCCTAACCTCTATTTGTTTTTTACTTCCGTAACAAAACAATTTAATGATTTGAAAAATAGTAACTTAGGCCAGAAAAGAAAGTTTCGTAGTAAAAATAATCCCGACTAAGCTACTCGTTCCCTCGGTCGATTAACCTTACATACCGATATAGGATTTCTAGCCTGACATAATATTAAACCAAATTGAAGAATAATTTAAAGAACAAATACAAATAAACATAATTATATTAATTAATAAGCAATAAGAAATTGTAAACATAAACCTGGCAATTACTCCGAAGATAGAAACAGTCCTGCACAAGTTGTAGGCTTTGCTTCGATCGGAGGATATATTTAACCGTACAAAAAGAAAGTAAAACTGGAAAGAATAGTGCTGGATAGAAATAACTGGGAAAAGAAATAATGCTGAAAAGAAATAATGTTGAAAATAATAATGCTGAAAAAAATATCTGAACTTTTCTCGGCAAAAAGCAGAACCCCTTTCTACTGTGGTCTCAGGTTCTATTTATAATGCTTGCTTGGTTTGTTCGTCTTGAAAATGTAGCAACCGTTCCTCTTTCTTCCTTCAGAAATAATAGGAGAAATAATAGTGACGTTCGTTGCTTTTGACTGAGTGGGTGAGTGAATTGAGGAGCTCGTGTGATTCATCTTTGAATGAGTTGCTGTCCGTTGGATGAGAGAAAGTGGGGCGACAGTTGTGACATTCGTCACATGCAAGTGACTATCGTCACTTGGTCTTCATGGAGCGTGATGTTCGTCATGTCCCCCTTGACGGTCGTCAGGGCTTGCTTGCAAGTGGGCCACGTGCTCACATGTGTAATGGGCTTTTGGGCTGTTTTATTCTCCTTAGGCCTTTTTACTACTTTTTGCACCCTTTTTCCTTCGTTTCTTCAAAAGTGTCCGGCTCAGTGCATATCTGCAAAAATAGAAAAATACCTGCATAATACTTATAAAATAATTTAATTTAAACTAAAGTATGAGAAATATTCGGTGTATATCAAGCCAGAAATATCACATATTTGTGTGTTATCAAACTCCCCCATACTTAAACTTTGTTTTTCCTCAAGCAAATGCTAAGTACGATGTTTTTCTAAACATGGTTATGACTCGGCTCGACTAATACATAGCTGCATTGTGTTTTTGTCAGAAAATTGATGGCTTGATTCGTGCTCCATAACTACGTCGACGACGCTAGACAATCCCATTTTACGTAAACTAGTTACAGGTCCTATCATAGCCTACCCCGAGTATTTGTCTTGTTTTGCCTTTTTCATTCTAGCGCAATCACATTAAGCCCTTTATCTTCACACGCACATAGCAGAACAGTTGGTTAGTGGTTATGATCCTTTTAAACTTTTAGAGGTTTATGGCACATTAATGTGGCAACCTTTAATTCAAATGTTGGATGCGGGGGATCAGACCGTAATCTGCCCTACCGAGTTCAGTACCAGATGCTCCTGAGCCATCCAATAAATGAAATTTCATGTTACTTTGTAAGGTTTACATTCTTTGGATTAGGCGATCGGATGAGGATCGTCCAATTTAATCAGTGTTTTTCCTTGCAGCATTTTGCTGAAATATTCTATCATCCACTTATATTCATCAACTTCCTGCGTAGTTTGTGTTTAAGACGGTGCTGACTGCTAATATAAACTACTTAAGGTTACTATAAAGACTAAACTCAAGGTGTTGGAAACAACGGGTACTTGAACTGATCTATCATACTCTGGGGTTGTAGAGTGTCTAAACGGTAGAAATTTCGCTTAATCTCGCCCCAATTCCTGATGATTGAAGATTTTTGCAGTCTATATACTTGTCGAGTGAGAAAAAAAATTTATGGGCTCAAAAAAGAAAGGGGAGTCTAAGAGAACAACACAAATTGCTGTAATAGATGACTTGAAAAAGTTTTTTATTGAATTTAAGATAACAGAAGGGAAATTACAAAGAAAATAAAAATTACTAGGAAAAGGGAAATACTTCCTCCCCCATACTTGAATCATACATTGTCCTCAATGTATTGATAGAAATGCAAATAAGTAAAATATGTTGTGGGAGAAAGAAAGAAAAGGAAAAAAAATCGGAAAGTAAAAATCAGAATGCAGAAATGAAAAAAATAAAAATAAAAGTAAAAGATAAAGATATTTGAGAGATAATAAATAAAATAAAAAATTTGTGGGTTGCCTCCCACACAGCGCTTGTTTAATGTCGTTAGCTTGACAATTATGTTAGACGTGAATTAGTTTTCAAGTTGGTGCGGTAGCTCTAATAGCGTTAAGCTCGCGGTGTAATCCTTATTTTCAACGCTGTAATAATGCTTTAGGCGTTGGCCGTTCACTAAGAATGGATTCATGGATTTTCCTTTGATTTCTATGGCACCACTGGGGAAAACTTTGGTTACTTCAAATGGTCCAGACCATCATGAGCGGAGTTTTCCAGGGAACAGTTTCAGACGAGAGTTGAATAGGAGTACGACATCTCCTTCATTGAATTCTTTTCTTGAGATACGTTTGTCATGCCATTTTTTCGTTCTTTCCTTGTAGATCCTTGCATTTTCATATGCATCTAATCTTAGTTCTTCTAATTCATTTATGTCAAGGATTCTTTTCTCTCCTGCCGCAGTGTAGCTTAGGTTTAAAGTTTTAATTGCCTAGTAAGCTTTGTGTTCAATTTCCACTGGCAGGTGGCATTATTTTCCATATATGAGTTTAAAGGGAGTTGTACCTATCGGTGTCTTGAATGTCGTCCTGTAGGCCCATAATACGTCAGGTAACTTAGCTGACCAATCCTTTCTTGAAGTGGTAACAGTTTTTTCCAAAATTTGTTTTATTTCTCGATTTGAGACTTCCACCTGTCCGCTTGTTTGGGGGTGGTATGGTGTTGCGACGCGGTGCCTCACCCCGTATTTGGTTAGGAGTTTATCAAAGATTCGTGATATGAAGTGGGAGCCACTGTCGCTAATAACTTGTTTGGGTACACCAAACCTTGGGAATATAATGGTTTTGAAGAGTTTAATCACGACTCTAGTATCGTTTGTTGGAGAAGCTGTTGCTTCAATCCATTTTGAAACGTAATCTACAACCACGAGTATATATTTGTTTCCGAATGAGGATTGAAATGGTCCCATGAAGTCGATTCCCCATACATCAAAGACTTCCACTTGTAGGATGCCAGTCTGAGGCATCTCATCACGTCTGGATATATTTCCGGTGCATTGGCATCGGTCGCAGTTTAGGATGGCTATGTGCACATCTTTCCACAAATTTGGCCAGTAGAAGCCAGACTGCAAAATTTTGGCACATGTCTTTGATGTGTTTGCATGACCTCCGTACGGGGCATCATGACAATGAGAAATAATGCTTTCTATTTCGTTTTTCGGGACGCATCTTCGGAAAATACCGTCTGCACTCCTCTTGAATAATAAAGGTTCATCCCAAAAGTAATGTTTCAAATCGTGAAAGAATTTCTTCTTCTGTTGATAAGTCATATCAGGGGGAAGGATTTTGGCAGCTAAGTAATTTGCTATGTCCGCATACCATGGTATGGTTTGGATAGAGACCACGGCTTCTTGTATATCGTTATTTATTTGGTTTTGGCTTTCTCGTAAATCGTTGTTAGCAGCTTGCATGTCAAGTCCTAAGAGCAGTTGATTTGGATTTGATTCAGGCAGTTCTTGTTTGGCTTCTCCTACGTCCATCTGAGCCATCAGACGTTCATACGGGAAGTCATCGTTAATAGATACTTCTTCTGGTGTCAGTTGTTCCATTCGAGATAAATGGTCGGCTACTATGTTTTCGGTACCTTTTTTGTCTTTAATTTCTAGATCGAACTCTTGTAGAAGCATAATCCATCTCAAACGTCTTGGCTTTGAGGCTTGCTTAGTCAAGAGATATCTAATAGCCGCGTGGTCTGTATAGATGATTATTTTTGCGCCTACGAGGTAGGAGGGAAATTTGTCTAGTGCGAAGACTACGGCTAAAAGTTCTTTTTCCATTGTTGCATAATTCATCTGTGCAGGGTCCAAGGTTCTACTAGCATAGTATATCGCATGAAGCTTCTTATCTCTTTGTTGTCCCAGGACTACACCTACAGCGTAATCACTTGCATCACACATGATTTCAAATGGAAGTCTCCAATCGGGTGGTTGCATGATTGGTGCGGATACAAGGGCTGTTTTTAGTTGGTTAAATTCCTTTAGGCATTTGTCATCAAAATCAAATTCAACGTCTTTCATAAGGAGGGTGGTTAGAGGTTTTGATATTTGCGAGAAATCTTTGATGAATCGTCGGTAGAAACCGGCGTGTCCTAAGAAACTGCGTATTTCTCTTACTGTTTTAGGGGGTTGCAATTTTTCTATGACTTCGATCTTAGCTTTATCGACTTCAATCCCCTTTTCGGACACAACATGTCCTAGTACGATTCCTTGTTTGACCATAAAGTGGCACTTTTCCCAATTCAGAACGAGGTTAACTTTTACGCATCTCTCCGAAACTTTCTCCAAATTCACCAGACAATCTTCAAAACTCTCTCCACATACAGAGAAGTCATCCATAAAGACCTCCATGATGTTGTCTATGAAATCAGCAAAGATTGCCATCATGCATCTCTGAAATGTGGCGGGAGCATTACATAACCCAAACGGCATTCGTCGGTAGGCGAATGTTCCATAAGGACATGTGAATGTTGTTTTCTCTTGGTCATCGGGGTGAATAGGGATTTGAAAGAATCCGGAGTAACCTTCTATATAACAATAATGTGAGTGCTTAGCTAGTCGTTCAAGCATTTGATCAATGAATGGTAGAGGGAAATGGTCCTTTCGGGTGGCCTTGTTTAGCTTCCTATAGTCAATACACATTCTAGCTCCACTTATAGTTCGTTTCGCTACAGCTTCGCCTTCTTTGTTTGTTGTTATCGTTATACCACCTTTATTTGGTACACAGTGGACTGGGCTTACCCATTGACTATCGGATATGGGGTATATGATTCCAGCGTTCAAAAGTTTTTTAACTTCATCCTTAACTACGGTGCTCCATATTGGGTTAATTCTTTGTTGATGTTCTCTAGAAGATTTGCAGTCGTTCTCCAGCATAATACGATGCATGCATATGGAAGGGCTTATTCCTTTGAGATCTGTAATGTTGTATCCTAAGGCGGAGGGATATTTTCTTAAGACTTGTAATAATTTGTCTGTTTCATGTTGTCCTAAGTCTGCGTTGACAATTACAGGTCGTTTTAACTCGGTGTCCAGGAATTCATATCTGAGGGTCTTAGGTAATGGCTTAAGATCCAATGTCGGTTTTCTTGGACAAGGCATGTGATCGGGTGTCAGAGCTAAGCATTCCCTCAGATTATCGTCTCGGTATTCAGGACACCATTCGTTGTCTTCGAATATAAGAGGTGTGGGAATCTTCATGGTTTCAGAACAAGGTATTGGTTCCCATTCAATTTCTCTTACGTATTCGTCAACGATGTCCACCAGATAACATGTGTCATCTATGGCGGGCCCTTGTAAGAATTGTGTTAGAATAAACTCGACTTTCTCTTCAGCTACTTCAAAGGTTAGTTTGCCCTTTTTTACATCTATGATAGCTCCAGCTGTGGCTAAGAATGGTCTTCCTAAGATGATAGGTGTGCTTTCGTCTTCTCTAATGTCCATGATTATGAAATCTGTAGGGATATAGAATTGGCCTATTCGTACAGGAACATTTTCTAAGATTCCTACTGGGTATTTGACGGAGCGATTCGCTAATTGAACTGACATCTTTGTCGGTCTTAGTTCACCCATTTCCAGTTTGTTGCATATGGATAAAGGAATAACGCTAATACTAGCGCCTAGATCACATAGGGCTTTGTCTATGACAAACTTACCTATATGGCATGGTATAGAGAAACTTCTGGGGTCTTTCAGCTTAGGAGGCATCTTGTTCTGGATAATCGCGCTACATTCTGCTGTAAGCGTTATCGTTTCGTTATCTTCTAGCTTTTTCTTGTTAGATAAGATTTCCTTGAGGAATTTGGCATAGGAGGGCATTTGAGTTATAGCTTCTGTGAAAGGAATTGTTATATTGAGTTGTTTCAGAAGTTCTACAAATTTTTTAAATTGCCCTACGTTCTTGGGTTTGGCTAATCTACCAGGAAAAGGGATTTGGGGTTTATAAGGCGGTGGAGGCACATAAGGTTTTTCTTTTTCTTCGGCCTCTCCTCCTTTATCTTCTTTGTCTACCTCCGATTTCTCTGGTTGATTCTCCTTTTCAGTTGACGTTTCAGCCTTTTGATACATACTTTGGTTTGATAGTCTTGGATCAGTCGGTCCATCTAACTCGGTTCCACTTCTTAATATAATGTCATGAGCATGCCCCTTTGGGTTAGGTTGTGGTTGACCGGGAAACATATCCGCCGGTGCGGCTGTAGGTGCTTGTTGTTGAGCCACTTGAGATATTTGGGTTTCTAACATTTTATTGTGGGTGGCCAAAGCATCTATTTTGTTTGCTAATTGTTTTATCTACTCATTAGTGTGTATGTTTTGATTTTGGACGTCTTTATTTGTTTGCGCTTGAGTAGCTATGAAGTTCTCCATCATCAGTTCTAAGTTTGATTTTTTAGGTGCACTAGGAGCATTTACAGGAGCTTTCTGATATCCACGTGGTACGGCAGGTGCTTGGTTTGGAGCATACAACGCATTGGGGTTTTTATATGAGAAATTTGGGTGATTTTTCCATCTAGGGTTGTACGTGTTTGAGTAAGGGTTTCCTTGAGCATACTTCACTTGGTCAGCTGGAGTTCCTTCCAAGATCTTACATTCTGTGACTAGATGTCCAGGTATTCCGCATATTTCGCAATTGGGAGTTATAGTAGCCACGGTGGCTGGAGGTATTGCGGTCAAATTATCAATCTTTAGGGTGAGGGCATCTACCTTAGCATGGACACTGTCTAGGTCGCTTATCTCATACATTCCTCCTTTTGTCGGTGCTTTCTCTGTAGTACCTTTGTCTGCGTGTCCTCTTTCACTTCCCCACTGATAGTGGTTTTGGGCCATACTTTCAATTAGAGCATAAGCAGCGGTGTAGGATTTGTCCATAAGTGCACCACCTGCGGCAATGTCTATTGTTAATCTTGTATTGTAGAGGAGACCATTATAGAAGGTGTGGATAATCAACTATTCTTCCAGACCATGATATGGGCATAGTCTCATCAGATCTTTGTATCTTTCCCAAGCATCGAAAAAGGATTTGTTCTCCTTTTGTCTAAAATCGCTTATCTGAGATCTTAGCATAGCTATTTTGCTTGGTGGAAAATATCTCGCAAGAAAAACTTTCTTCAACTCGTCCCATGTAGTGAATGAGTTTGCGGGTAGAGATTGGAGCCAAGCTCTTGCTCTGTCTCTTAGAGAGAAAGGGAAGAGACTAAGTCTTATTGCTTCTTGACTGACCCCATTGTTCTTGATTGTATCTGCGTACTGTAGAAATATTGATAGATGAAGATTAGGGTCTTCCATCGATCCACCAGAGAACTGGTTTTGTTGCACAACAAATAACAAAGAGGGTTTAAGTTCAAAGTTGTTAGCCTCAATCGGAGGGGCAGCAATGCTGTTATGTGGTTCATCTTGTGAGGGTATGGCATAAGATTTGAGTGGGCGCGGAGCAGGATTTGCAGCCATTTCTTCGGTTGGTCGAGAAATAGGAGGTGCGAGTGATTGACGAGGTTGAGTGTTATGCAAGAGATGGTACTCTTGAATGCGGCGTCTAAGTCTGAGATAACGCTAGATATCGTTGATTTGTATGTATAACGGCTCGTCTTGCGAACGAGTGTTTGGCATACAAAATTAGAGAAGAAAAGAAAAAAAAATAGAAAAGAAAGAGAGAAGTTTTTGCTCTAGTCTCTACTGCGTAACAAAAGAGTAGCGATATCGACTTAAATCAGTCCCCGACAACGGCGCCAAAAACTTGATCGTGGGATTTGTACTTATGTATCCAATGATTCGGACTGCAAGTGCACAGTCTTGTCGAGTAGTTTTAAAAGATATCGAACCACAGAGACTGATGAATCGATCTACCATTTTCTATTGTTACTATGTAAATCTAAAGCTAATAAATATTTGATTTGGGTTGTAGGGAAACTAATCACTAAATTAAGTTGTATTTTAATAATCAATGAACTAAATTACCAGTATGCATTAGTCTTACCTCGGGAACTAGCGACCTGTCGGGCGTTTTTATATTTTCAAAACAGTTTTCAGTAAAACCTATCTAGTTTAAAAACCCTCGTCTCACACTGTCGTTTTGTTGATCTAGGATATGCAGTTAAGTCCTAACGTACGCTTCCGCCATCCCGCAGGAGTTAAAAACACTTTTTGGAAACTAAACAAAATCTTAATTAACTTTAAAGTGCTTCCGCTGTATTTTAAGCTAATGCCTAATTACTAGTGTCCAGTTAAAAGATCTCAAACTTCCGCTTTGTTGACCCTAACCTCTATTTGTTTTTTACTTCCGTAACAAAACAATTTAATGATTTGAAAAATAGTAACTTAGGCCAGAAAAGAAAGTTTCGTAGTAAAAATAATCCCGACTAAGCTACTCGTTCCCTCGGTCGATTGACCTTACATACCGGTATAGGATTTCTAGCCTGACATAATATTAAACCAAATTGCAGAATAATTTAAATAACAAATACAAATAAACATAATTATATTAATTAATAAGCAATAAGAAATTGTAAACATAAACCTGGAAATTACTCCGAAGATAGAAATAGTCCTGCACAAGTTGTAGGCTTTGCTTCGATCGGAGGATATATTTAACCGTACAGAAAGAAAGTAAAACTGGAAAGAATAGTGCTGGCTAGAAATAACTGGGAAAAGAAATAATGCTGAAAAGAAATAATGCTGAAAATAATAATGCTGAAAAAAATATTTGAACTTTTCTCGGCAAAAAGCAGAACCCCTTTCTACTGTGGTCTCAGGTTCTATTTATAATGCTTGCTTGGTTTGTTGGTCTCGAAAATGTAGCAATCGTTCCTCTTTCTTCCTTCAGAAATAATAGGAGAAATAATAGTCACATTCGTTGCTTTTGACTGAGTGGGTGAGTGAATTGAGGAGCTCGTTGGATTCATCTTTGAATGAGTTGCTGTCCGTTGGATGAGAGAAAGTGGGGCGACAGCTGTGACGTTCGTCACACGCAAGTGACTATCATCACTTGGTCTTCATGGAGCGTGACATTCGTCACGTCCCCCTTGACGGTCGTCAGGGCTTGCTTGCATGTGGGCCACGTGCTCACATGTGTAATGGGCTTTTGGGCTGTTTTCTTCTCCTTAGGCCTTTTTACTACTTTTTGCAACCTTTTTCCTTTGTTTCTTCAAAAGTGTCCGGCTCAGTGCATATCTACAAAAATAGAAAAATACCTGCATAATACTTATAAAATAATTTAATTTAAACTAAAGTATGAGAAATATTCAGTGTATATCAAGCCAGAAATATCACATATTTGTGTGTTATCAGGAATCAGGTTTTGAAGTATGGTTATCATGAGTTTCTTATTCATCCATGTACAAGGCAGTTTCTCATTCAGATTCATCAAGATCTTGGATTAGGTTTTACTTCCCTAGGTATGATTAAAAATCAGGGTTTGCTCCTCAGTTACCATCTCCTAAGTTGTTTAGTCAGAACTTAGGGTTTCCATTGGTTTGAGATTCCTTCAGTTAAAATAAAGGTGGACTCATATGCTTTTTCTCTTTAGCGGTGGACTTGTGAATTAAGGTTTTGATATCGTGACTATCTTGAGCATCATTTCCTAGATATCTAAGGTTTTTTCTCTCCATCATCACAAGCATTCTCTTTACTGAGGATCATCAAACCATTTTCTTCATTCAGTTGGAAGCTTAGGTGGATTAGGGTTTTACGTCCTTCATGGATGGGTTTGTTAAATTCCATCAATACAGATGTTAGGGTTATCGCTTATATGTTCTCAAGGGTTTATCAATGGCTTCAATCAAGATCCTGATTTAGGGTTTATTTCCCTACACAAGCTCAAAGATCATGAGTTAGGTGTTCTTCAAAAGTTTTTCAATGTTGAATCTTGTGACCTGAGGTTTTGAGGATGTTGTTAAGACAGAAGGTATTTATATTTCTCTTGAGGATCCATTGATCATCAGTGCAAGAATTCTTGTTGTTTGAGTTACAAAGCGTGCATCATGGTGCGAATGAAATTGCCTCAGATTCAAATTTGGGATTAGAGTTTCCTCAAGAGATTATCATGGTTTATGTGGATTTGTTCTTTGAACTTTTGCGAGAAACATTCAAGTTGAGAAAGGAGCAAAGTTGGAATTAAGGTCATGACATGACAAATTTTGGTTCAAGAATTGTTTCTCAAGATATTCATGAGTTGAAAAGATAAAATGGAATTTATTTCAATTTGGTCCAAGACAATTCAAGCTATATTCGAGTTTGCTCAAGTTTCAAAATAGCATTCATCAAGTTTCAAGTATATTACGAGAAACTCATCACCATTACAAAGGTCATTTACACCAAAAGCCATTACATTTTAGAATTTCTCATTACAAGTTCAAAGCTATTACGAAATCATCTCTATTATATCATGGACATTACAAGAAAATTCCAAGTTTACATCCAAACCAAAACCTAATACCCTAAACTAATTCTTCATGCTTTCTCTATAGAACCTCTCTTTGCCAAATATTCAATCCTCAATAACTCGAGCTTGCAAACTTGCTGGTCATATAGCCCTGTGTAGAAAAACCAAAACCATTCCAAAATCTATCCACGAAACAAAAAAACATGTCATTGAATAATGAAAAAAACAGCCATTAACGACAAAACCTACTGCAGCTTGACTCAAACCGTCCAAACCTACAAAATCCTTGATAAAGCTTGTCCAAAATAACAAAGATCTAGTCCTGCATAATCTGTGCTATAGCCTGTGCTAAAACAGCCACGCAACAAGCCAAAACCTGACCAAAACAGGCTGTTATTGCTTCCATAAACCTCCAAAAATTCGTCCGTGTATAACATGTGTTATTATTGTCCCAAACCTGCACTAAGAGGGACAAATATTGCACAGAACCAAAATGGAAAAACAAAACCTGCATCAAGAAAGCAAACAAAAATAGTGCATTATATTTATTCAAATTCTATCCTATTTCCCCCAAAAAACTCACCTCATTCACACTATATAAACTCCTCTCCAACACTGCTCAAGGGGGGATCTCACACAAAACACAGATATATGTTATCAAAAATTCCAAAAAAAAAGATATTACAAAGAGGAAAATATACTAAGAAATCTCTCCCAATACTCTCTCAACACTCTGTTCTCTTACTCTCCATAACCAATTCTTCCACAACCCCCATCACTTCCAAGCAACCGAATTTGAAGAAATCTCTGCATAAACAGAATACATAATAATCCTCAAGCATCTCTCAACATATTTTCAAAATGCACAGCTAGAAACACGCGGAGGTTGTAAGGAGCAGGAGAATTCTAGACGAAACATAACTAGAGAAGAAAGGAGAAATGTTGTACCTGATTCAACACTGGTGAATTCCTCATCCCCGTTCGGTAACTTTTCTTCCTCGCTTTCTCTTTCAATCACTGCTATTAGTGTATACTCGACCCTTTACTTTTCGTTGCTTTTATGTTGAGATTGTTACTGTTTTCTCGAAACTGTTATTGTTGGTGTTCGGTCAAGAAAAAAGGAAAGTAATAAAACATTGCCAAATTTTATCCAAATCTCCCTCCAAACTGCACTTCAAAACACCATAACTCAGTAAAACAAAAACCCCAAATATTAACATAATCAAAACCATCATTCAACATTATTGCAACATACAACAAAGAAAGAAAAAGATGTGAAAAACCAATAACAACAAGACTACAGAAAATTAATTGAACATGGTGCTTGTCGAAACAACATGTCCGCACCGACATAAATTGAATGACGACGTTACACCCTTCTACCCAGAACTACGCCTCCCTCCGCTTTTGTTAGCGCCTTTGGATCTGACACCGACTTCCCAGAATCCGACCGTGGAAGGCCACCCACGTCAAAAATACGTAACGCATCCTTCATGCGTATGCCAAGTTCCGTTGGATCAGAATGTGAGGAGGGAAGAACGGATATAATGAAGGAAAAAAACTGTGGAACATAGATGGAGTTTTGTTGTTGTGAAGTTGAGAGAGGAAGCAGAGAAGGAAATCATGAGAGAATGATGAAGAGGATAATTCTATCCCTGTTTTAATTAAGCTATTAAAAAATTAAAATTTAATTTTGACTTTTTTCCTTTCCCCATGTAATACAGAGCCCTTTCTACAATTTAGGGTTTAAAAAAAAACCTTTCATATTCTTCTCCCAACTGGGTCGACCCATTGGGTCTGATAACCCATTTCCATTGTCTTTGTTTCATAATTAGTTTAATAAAAATATAGAAATAAATGAATGAACAGATGGTGCAGTGGTTAGCGTGTGTGTTTGAATGCTTGAGATCCCGGATTCGAGCCCCCCCTGAGAATTTTTTTACCATTATTCTGTTTTTTCTCTTTTAGCCCAAACTTTTATTTTATTTTTAATCAAAGGTGTACATACAATAGAAAAACAAATATGGCTCAGCGGCAAGACAAGAGAGTTACAACTTAGGGGACATGAATTCAATCCCTAGCTTTACCTTTTTTCTTTAAAATTCTAAGTTTCAAGTTTTTTCTTATTTCATTTTAAATTTTATACAAAAATCACAAAATATTAGAATTAGGTTTTAATTTTATTTTAATTGTCTTTATATGATAAACATCCCAAAAATATTAAATTAGAAGTTTAATTTTCTTTTTATTAATTCTTTATTAAAAATGATAAAAATATATTAGAATAGAGTAGTATTAGAATTTTGATTTCCCATTTTTAAAAATTCCTCCATTTCGCAATTCATAAATAATTTAGAATTAAGTTTTAATATTTATTTTCACAAAAAAAATCATAAAAATATTATAGTATTATTTTCTTGATAAATATCATAAAAATGTTAAGAACTTAATTTCTTTATCTTTGTTGGATTACTTGGTTACATGTTCCCTTAGGTGATTCTCCCGAATCGATTAAATTCATGTTGATCATTTCATGTTGAATTAGACACTAGGATCAAACTATATATGATAACTTTTGGGTAGAATTTCCCTTTTACACTCAATATTAGGTCCACCTTGTATGACAACAATTAGGTTTTTTTAGTCTCCCTTTAGACTTTTTCTTCTTTTGTAAATTAAAACAAAACTTTCTCTCCATAATCAAAAAATCCAAAAACACTTAATCATTATTCAAACTCATTCGCACTTAACAAAAACACTCAACAAATCAAAACTTCCCTTAAAAGGGCATGTTATCTTCGTTCTACCACGATATCGGTTGTGCCTATTGCTAGAATGCGTGCATTAACGTCGCCCATTAAAAACACCAATAAACCAACTTTTTCTAGAAGAACTATGGTGTTCTGATTCCTTCACGGGATACATAGGCAACGGGTTATGAGACACTCACAAATGCACTATTAAAAAACCATTTCATTCCCTTTAGCAAGTATAGTTATTGATAGACACGCCCTTAGAAGCAAACAATCAGAATGCATCTCGTTGAGTACAACGAATGTGAGGGGTGCTAATACCTTCCCCTTCCATAATCGACTTTCGTACACTCTCTTTTGGTTGCAAGACCATCTTATCCATTCTCTTGTGGTTTTCTAGATATTTCCCTTTCCTTTAGGATAAATAAAGTTCAGTGGCGGCTCTGTGTTTTTTGCCGGTAGCTTCAGCTGGCGACTCTGCTGGGGACCCAATGCAAGTCAATCCTAGTTTTTGTTTATTTGTTTATTTGGGTGTTTATTTAGTTACTTTATTTGCTTTACCTCTTTATTTCTTTATTGCTTTCTTTTGTATATATTACATTATATTGTTTCTACTCACATATTCTGGATATGATGTATCTTTTGTAATATTGGAGTGGGTGATTTCATTTGATAAGTCCTATACCTGGACTTAGGGTTACACTTAGGATTAGGACGGGTGGTATAGTCATGTTAACTTTGAGGGAGTAATCCCGAAGAAGGAGGAATGAGATCTCCCACTCAGTGAAGGTCCCCTTGAATGTAGCATTGTTTACTGAGTAATCGGGAAGACATTGTTGATTTCTACCCGGGACCCGGAGAATCTGAGAGCCGTAGAACCTTTAACCCATCTTAGACTTTTTAGGTGTAGTGCGGAGACTATGACAGAGTAATCCGGAAGTAGTTATCATGCGATGCTGCACTCGGGCGAGTTTTTCCTGCGAATATTATTAATTACCGAGTAATTGGGACGTTGTTAATATCCAAAGGAAGAGCGTAGACTCTAAGATTTCCCTAGAACCTTGTTAGGCAGATGATAAACCCTAGTAAATACCTTATGGGTGGTTACCTTGACTCCATGCTTGTGACGTCGCACCTTTGATCCTGTTACTTTCAGTTTTTGCAAAGGACTACATAGTGGTTATCCAGAATATATGGAGCTGAGATCTCATGCCATAGCATACCATGACATCATACCATCAAGTATATACATCTCATATCTAAGGAATTCCAAAGACAAGTCTCATTGGTTGAGCTCTTCAAAAATGAAAAAAATTTGTTAAAAGATAGACGAGTCTTTGGATTTCCTCGGAAATAAAGATGAAACATGCATTCATTATTCATATCAAAAACTTATTGGGGTCCCTTTTCATCAGACTTCAGTGAACAGCAAAGATAATTTCCCTACATCCCTACCGTACAAGAAACAACCAGCGAAGACTTATGGATCTCTTCGAAGAAAATCATAATGCTCTCCGCCGAAATATGGACACCATGGGAACTCGAATGGATCAGCTTATGGAAACCCTTCACGCTGTCATCAAGGGTAAAGAAGAGCTACATCAAAGTGTTGCCAAGCTTGCCACTCATGCCCCCTCCAGTTCTGCAAATGGAGGGAATAATAATGTGAATGTTGAGACCCCTAGGGGAATTCCTCAAAATGATGTTGATGATCATCACGACGTCATTGATCTTGATGAGCCACAAGCGAATATCGCCACTGGAGTTACTGAAACTACAAAGATGTACCATGCTCTTGAAGAGTGTCTCAAAGCTATGGAAGGTATCAAGACTTCAGGATTTAATATTGCTGCAATGTGCCTCGTGCCGGGGGTAGTTATTCCTCCCAAGTTCAAGGTTCCTGATTTTGACAAATATAAAGGAACCTCCTGCCCAGAGACTCATCTTTTTCTTACTGTCGCAAGATGGTAGCTTATGTTGAAAATGAACCATTGCTCATGCATTTCTTCCAAGACAGCTTGACAGGGGTACCATGGGATTGGTATATGCAATTAGAGAGAACTCACATCAGTACTTGGGGAGAGTTTACTGACGCCTTTTTGAAACATTACCATTATAATACTGCCATGGCTCCTAGCCGCACTCAACTTCAAGGGATGACACAGAAATATGAATAATCTTTTAAAGAGTACACCCAAAGGTGGCATGCACTGGCTGCAAGGTTCGAACCTCCTCTCTTGGATCGTGAATTGATTGATTTGTTCATGGGTACTCTACGAGGTCCTTATCTCCAACACATGCTTAGAAATACCTCTACTTCTTTCTATGATATGGTTATTATAGGAGAGCATGTTGAAACTTGTATCAAGGCTGGAACGATCTAAGGAATCCCAAACAATACCAACAATAATACTAGCATTGCTAGGAAGCCGTTTTCTGGTTTTGTCAAGAAGAAAGAGGGTGAGACTAGTGTTGTCACCATCGACCAAGGAAAAGCTCTTGCATATCTTCAAGTTCGATTTCCTTATTTCCCAACACCTGTTGCTGTTCCTAATCAATATGTTCCTCAAGTGTATGCTGCTACAACTCCAGCACCCTGGATGGCCCAACAACGACCTTTTGCTCCTCAACCACAGTATCTTCCATAACAATAATTTCACCACCTCTTAATTATCAACAACAGAATTAGAAACCTCAAGGTCCAAGAGTTCAACAAAGACAAAAAGGGCCTGAGAGGAAATTTGATCCCATTCTCATGTCTTATGCTCAGCTTCTCCCTCAATTGTTTGCCAATCAATTGGTTCAACTGCGTGAACTTGGTCCACCACCAAATCCTCTCCCAAGGGCGTATGATATTAATGCTCATTGTGAATTTCATTCTAGATCCCCAAGCCACACGATTGAGAATTGTAGGGAATTTAAATGTAAATTTCAAGACCTCCTCGATGCAAAGACCATAAATTTTAAGCCTGTTCGTCCCAATATTCAGAATAATCCCATGCCTCCTCACCCAGGGGCAACGGTCAATGTTATTGAAGAAAGTAGTGAGCAGACTCTGGTAACCAAAGTTGACGAGATCAAGATATCATTGGGGACTATTAGAGAACATTTGTTGAAGCATGAGGTGTTGCAAGAACTTCATGAATTTTGCTTAATATGTTCCTCTAAACCTGAAGAGTGTGCTAGTTTGAAGACGACTATCCAACAACTAATGGATGAAGGTGTCCTACAGGTAGAGAAGATATTTCTAGAAGAAGAGATTAATGTCTTGGAAATCCCTTATTATCCTAGGAACGTATCAGTAACACCAAGCACCCCGTTGATGATTCAGGCTCCTGCTACCCACATTAATGATTCAAGCTCCAGTTACCCCCGTGATAGCTCAAACTCCTATTCCTCCTATGTATGACAACTCAAAGGCAGTTATGTGGGAGTATAATATGGTCTATATTCTTGGGAAGAAATATGAGTGTCCCCCAGTGGTTGACAAGAATATTACCAACATCGCAGGAACCAGTAACATGACTCATAGTGGCAGGGTCTTTTCTCCCCCACCACCGCCTCCCAAAGAAACCAACAATGATGCTCTAGCCAAGGCAAGGGGAAAGCAAGTGATTGGTGACCAACCTGAACCTTCTGTAGGATAAGAAGAGAAGCATCTTTTAGGGATTATTAAGTGAAGTGATTACAAAGTGGTGGATCAACTTAACCAGACGTCGTCCAAGATCTCCATCTTGTCTCTCCTCTTGTGTTCAGAGACCCACCGCAATGCCTTATTAAAGATTTTGTGTTCTTCACATGTTACACAAGATATTTTTTTGGCCTAGTTTGAAGGGATCTTAACCAATATTGTTGTAGGAAATTGTCTGGGTTTCTATGATGATGAGCTCCCAGTTGAAGGAAGAGCATACAACAAAGTGCTGCACATTTCCATGAAGTGTTTGGATACGGTTTTATCTCTAGTTTTTGTAGACACAGGTTCTTCTCTCAATGTGATGCCTAAGGATACTCTATTTAAGCTGAATATGGATGAGGTAATGATGAGGCCTTCCACCCTAAGTGTTCGAGCGTTTGATGGCTCAAGGAGGTCTATGGAGGGAGAAGTGGACTTACCTGTTAAGATCGGTCCCCACACCTTCTATCTTTCATTCTATGTTATGGACATTCGTCCATCCTATACTTTCCTTTTGGGTCGCCCATGGATCCATGTAGCAGGAGTTGTGACATTTACTCTTCACCAACGCCTGAAATTCATTATAATTGACAAAGTTGTTATCGTTTATGGAGAAGAAGATGTAGTGATTAACAATCTGACAACCTACCATTATATGGAAGTGGAAGGTGAGGTACATGAGTTGCCCATTCAAGCTCTGGAGATTGTTTCTGTTGACAGGTTTCTCGTCGTGGAAGTTAAGAAGTCTGGAGCACCCATGGCCTCTTTGAATGATGCCAAAGCCCTCATGGAAGCTAGATCTCCCCATGATGGTTGGGGAAATTGATTGAGGTACCTGAGAAGAAAGATTGATGTGGTCTTGGATATCAGCCACCCTTCTCTGTGCAAGCTAGTTTGGCTCCTCTTAAGGGAAAGCAGGTTCTCCCAATTTTTGAAGTGTTCATCAGTGCTAGTACAACCAAAGAAGGACAAGTGCTCGCAGCAGGTGATGAAGGTGAAGATGAAGATGTTTCCAGATTTATCTATCAGATTGTGCCAGACCAGGAGCTCAGCAATTGGACTGCCGTAGACATCCCTGAAGTTGTTCTCCTTAATGTGTAATTTTCTGTTTCATTAAGTCATATGCCCTGCCCAAGGCATAAAGACAGCTTGTACAAGGGGACCCTTATGTTTCAATCTCCATTTAAAATTGAATAAAAGTCACACTTTCGCATACAATTTTGTTCCCTGTCTTTTCTTTTACTTTTTACTTTTCAAAATAAAATGGCAATACTTTACTTTTCATATTATAAATATTTTCTGTCACTTTCTAAAATAGAACATAAAATCATCAATCATGCAGATCCGTCTCGAATTCCATCAAAAATCATAATGCTATGGTTCCTAATATCCTTGAGAATTCAGTTGACCATACTAACGAGGATAGTGGGGAAGATTGTGAAGTCCGTAAAGAACTAGCGAGACTTTTGAGACATGAAGAGAAGGTCATCCAGCCATATCAAGAAGATATAGAAGTTATCAATCTCGGTACTGAAGAGGTAAAGAGAGAACTCAAGATAGGTGTTGCCTTGCAAAGTGAAGAAAAGAAGGGGCTGATTGAGTTGCATCGAGAGTATGCTGACATCTTCGCCTGGTCATATGAAGACATGCCCGGTTTAGACATTGATATAGTGATGCACAAATTGTCGCTCAAGCCAGAATGTCCTTCTGTAAAGCAGAAGCCACAAAGAACCAGACTCGACATGGCTTTGAAGATCAAAGAAAAAGTTCAGAAACAGCTTGATGTAGGCTTCTTATCTGTGATAAATTATCCTCCATAGATTGCTAACATTGAGCCTAAACCTAAGAAAGATGGTAAGGTACGTATGTGTGTTGACTACTGAGATTTGAATAGAGCAAGCCCGAAGGAAGATTTCCCATTGCCTCATATTGATGTATTGGTTGATAATACTTCTCAGTCTTCAGTGTTCTCCATCATGAATCGATTCTCGGGTTACAATCAGATAAAAATGGCTCCTGAAGACATGGACAAAACCTCTTTCACAAATCCTTGGGGTACCTTTTCCTATAAGGTCATGCCTTTTGGTCTCAAAAATTCCGTTGCAACATATCAGCATGCTATGGTGACTCTCTTTCATTATATGATTCATAAAGAGATCGAGGTGTATGTGGACGATATGATTGCAAAATCACAAACTGAGGAAGAACACCTGGTCCATTTGCAGAAGTTGTTTGACGGTCTAAGAAAGTTTAGGTTAAGGCTTAATCCCAACAAGTGCACCTTTGGGGTTCGATCAGACAAGTTACTTGGTTTTATTGTAAGTCGGCGAGGAATTGAAGTAGATCCCGACAAAGTAAGAGAAATACAGGATATGCCGACACCGAAAAATGAAACAGAAGTATGTGGGTTCCTTTGGAGGTTGAATTACATAGCCAAGTCTGTTTCTCATCTTACAACTACCTGTGAACCCATCTTTAAATTGTTACGTAAGAATCAAGATGTCCATTAGGATGATAGTTGTCAACAGGCCTTCAAAAAGATTAAACAGTACCTTCAGGAACCACCAATACTCATACCTCTAGTTCCAAGGAGACCTCTCATCATGTATTTGAATGTGCTTGAAGGATCTATGGGTTGTGTGCTCAGACAACATGATGATACCAGACAAAAATAACAGGCCATTTATTACCTGAGCAAAAAGTTTACTGATTGTGAATCAAGGTATTCATTACTTGAGAAGACTTGTTGCGCTCTTACGTAGGAAGCTCGACGTTTGAGGTAGTACATGTTGATGCACTCTACACTTTTGATATCTAAGATGGATCCAATAAAGTACATCTTCGAGAAACCATCACTTATAGGAAGATTGGCTCGGTGGCAAATGCTTTTATATGAGTATGACATCCAGTATGTCACACAAAAGGTTATCAAAGGTAGCATTCTTGCTGATCATCCTGCCCACCATCCATTGGAAGAGTATCAGTCAATGAAGTTCAATTTTACAAATGACGATGTTATGAAACTTGATGATAAGGAAGGACCTGAACCAGGGGAGTGATGGACTCTCACGTTCGACGGTGCATAAAATGTCATGGGCCATGGTATTGGGGAAGTTATGACTTCTCCACGCAGAATATGAAGCTTGTGTAATGGGCCTTAAAGCAGCCATTCATTTGAAGATCAAGATTCTTAAAGCTTATGGGAATTCTGCCTTAGTAATATACCAGGTACGAGGTGATTGGGATACATGAAACCCTAATTTAGTTCCATACCGGGATTACATATTAGAGTTGTTGCCAGCTTTTGATGAGATCACCTTTGAGCACATCCCTACAGAAGTAAATCAGTTGGCAGATGATCTAGCTACTTTAGCAGCAATGTTCAAAGTTAGTTATCTGAATCATACACCCAATATAAGAATCCTTCATTACAAGGAGCCAACACATGTTTTCCCTGCTCATTGACTCATAACTGAAGACATGTAAGATGAAAGTCGTGGTATTTCGACATTAAAAGATATCTCGATAAGAAAGAGTATCCCTAGGGTGCTAAATTTATGATAAACATACTCTTAGAAGGTTAGCATCAAAGTTTTTATTGTCAGGAGACGTTTTGTACAAAAGAAACTATGATTGGTTTCTACTCAGATGCATGTATAGTCACGAAGCAGAATCCATCATATGAGAAATTCACGAGGGCTCTTTTTGGACTCATGCTAGTGGACATGCTATGGCCAAGAAAATACTATGAGCAGGTTATTTCTAGATTCTGATGGAAAGTGATTGTTGTGTGTATGTGAAGATGTGCCATAAATGTGAAGTTTACACAGACAAGATACATATTCCTCGCACTCCATTGAATATGATGACTTCACCATGGCCCTTTTCAATGTGGGGCATTGATATGATTGGATGGATTGAGCCAAGCGCTTCAAATGGACACGTGTTCATTATCGTTTCTATTGACTACTTCACCAAGTGGGTGGAAGTGGCTTCGTACAAGATTGTGACTAAGCAAGTCATCACTCGCTACATCAAGAAAGAAATCATATGTCGTTATGAAACTACTAACAAGATCATCATTAATAACGGGTCGAATCTCAACAACAAAATGATGAATGAAATGTGTGAAGAATTCAAGATTGAACACCATAATTCATCACCCTAAAGGCCAAAGATGAATGGCGCAGTCAAAGCAGCTAGCAAGAACATAAAGAAGATCGTCCAGAAAATGGTGAGAACATACAAGGATTGGCATGAGATGTTTCCCTTTGCTCTACACGGCTATCGAACTTCAGTGTGTACTTCCATTGGGGAAACTCCTTTTTCGCTAGTCTATAGTATGGATGTGGTGCTCCCAATCGAAGTGGAAATTCCTTCATTAAGGGTTCTGGTGGATACTAAGCTTGATGAAGCTGAATGGATTCAAACAAGGCTCGACCAACTCAATCTCATTGAAGAGAAGCGCCTAGCATCCATTTTCATGGTCAGTTATATCAACAATGTCTCAAGAGAGCATTTGATAAGAAGATTCGACCTTGAGAGTTCTACGCAGGTGACCTGGTCTTGAGGAAAATTCTCCTAATTCACTCTGATCCAAAAGGCAAGTGGACTCCCAACAATGAGGGGCAATGCATCATGAAGAAAGCTTTCTCAAGAGCTGCTCTAATCCTGATAGGCATGGATGGGGAAGACGTTCCACTTTCAGTCAATTTAGACTCAGTCAAAAAATACTGGGCATAAAAAGACCCGTTAAGTCGAAAACCCGAAAGGGAGGCTTAGGCAAAAGTTAGGGCTAAAAAAATAAAGAAAAAGTATAACCCGCTAAGTCAAAAACCCGAGAGGGAGGCTTAGTAAAAAATAGGTATCCTGGTGGATTGAAAACCGGAAAGGGTGATCCATGCAAAAATTAGGGACTAAAAGAGAGAGGTTGCAGTCTGAAAACTCTTCACGAATAACAAGTATACCCTCATAACACTGTATAGATCAACATAACTATCATCCTTCGGAAGCGAAGCACTAGGACGATCAAGGATATGGTAACTATAGCAATATCAATTTTAATGGAAGTTTGAGATTTTCTTATTGCCATTTTACATGTTGTATCTGTATTTTCTTTGCAACTTCCTCAATTAGGAGTTGTTTCCATGTATGAATTCCTATTCACAGGCCAATCTCATTAATGAAAATTTTCCTTTCCACCCAAAAGTTACTTTGTTATGTCCTTTTTACTTTATTTTTCGTATTCAAATTGTGATTTAAATTCTTTATTAAGCATTGCATTGAAAACAATAAGGCAATAATAATCACAAGCTAAGATATTAAACACAACGTTACACTAACATGAAGGCATCCCAAGGTAATTCCATGGAATTTAAATGTTGTTTTTCTATGCAGGTAGCAAGTCGTAACGGTCACCTTGACCTAGCTTTTGTCATCGTCACCCCATTATAGACGGTTGAGCATCTGATTCTCTAACACAAAGAAACTTTGGGCATTTAAGGAGACTCATGTCTCTACCTAGCCATCCATAATAAGTCTAAGATGTAGGGAAAAGTATACCAACCTATTTCTCCCCAGCAAGACTACAATTCAATCCCCAACAAGGCTATAACTCAATTCTCAAGTTTTCAAGCACTGATGCGTATTGGTATCTCAAAGACAATGGGCAAAGGACCCCGATGAGCCTAAAATTTGGCAATCTTCATATAGTAATCATCACTATATTACAATGCATCCTCAAATGCATAGCATATCCATTGAAATGGATCATTATGCCATATACTTCAAAATTCCTACGAAGCATAAGCCAGATTTGGTACCTTGCATGAAATCCCAAATCAATCTTTAAAATAGTAAAACATCCCCGCAAAGATTTCCATCCTCATAATTCTCAATTGACATCCGTATTTACACTACAAACCAAAAAATAGCCACTGTGTCAATACATTGTGCTCCCAACTCTCAATACACCATGTTATCTTTTCTTGGGTCGTAGGTCGTCCATAGATCTTAACCTCATGTTATCTTCTCTTGGGTCGTAGGTTGTCTATAGATCTTACCCTCATGTTATCTTCTCTTAGGTTGTAGGTCGTCCATAGTTCTTACCCTCATGTTATCTTTTCTTGGATCGTAGTTCGTCCATATGTCTTACCCTCATGTTATCTTTTCTTGGGTCGTAGGTCATCCATAGGTCTTACCCTCATATTACCTTTTCTTGGGTCGTAGGTCGTCCACAAATCTTACCCTCGTGTTATTCTATCTTGGGTCATAGAGAATACACCGATCTTTACCATTTACCTTTCTTTTTGGGTCAAAAATCCTACACGATAGGTCATCCATTGTCGTTGATTGTACCCGTTGTCTTTACCTTTCTTTTTGGGTCGTGAATCCTACATGATAGATCCTCCGATGTCATCGATTTTACCCGTTGTATTTACCTTTATTTTTGGGGTTGTGAATCCTACACGATAGATCTTCCGTTGTCGTCAATTTTACCCATTGTATTTATCTTTCTTTTTGGGTCGTGAATCCTACATGATAGATCCTCCGTTGTCTTCGATTTTACCCGTCGTCTTTACCTTTCTTTTTGGGCCGTGAATCCCACAAGATAGTTTCTCCACTGTCGTCGATTGTACCCGTTGTTTTTACCTTTCTTTTTGGGTCGTGGATCATGCACGATAGATTCTCCGCTGTCATCGATTTTACCTGTCGTCTTTACCTTTCTTTTTAGTTCGTGAGTCCTACAAGATAGATTCTCCGTTGTCGTCAATTTTACCCATTGTCTTTACCTTTCTTTTTGGTTCGTGAATTCTACATGATAGATCCTCCGCTATCGTCGATTTTACCCATTGTCTTTACCTTTCTTTTTGGGTCGTGAATCCTACACGATATATTTTCCTCTGTCGCCGAGTTTACCCATTGTCTTTAAGTTATCATGTTGTCTTTAATCCTACTTTCAGTCACCACGACATCATCAACCATACCTTTTCAATCACTATGACACCCACTTCCCCGAGAACCTTTTTTTGGCACCGTTATCTCGTTACAAGCTATCATTTCTCTCTTTGTTAATCCATATTCTAGGATCATCATTGCATGATAACAATAGGGGTATCACTAGGTTAGTCTCCCTTATACTTTTTCTCTTCATCTTTTTGCATGACTAAAACAAATAACTCTTTTATTTGGAAAATTTACAAAAATACTCTAAAAATAAAAAAAAAAAACCCTTTTTCAAGGTAAAAAACATCAACCAATGCAAACATTTTTGTCTTAGGACATTTTTCTTTTGAAAACCTTTCATATAAGGACATGTTAATTCCTTTCTATTATAAAGTGTGAGTCTCCAATTGTTGAGCTGCGGTAGAATGAGACATTAGTATTGTTCATAAAAAACATACAACTGACCAAAACTTTTGAGGTGAACTACAAGTGCCTTTATCCCCATTGCACGGTTGGTGGCACGTAGGCACAAAGGTTCGCAATCACGGCAGACACAACTAATAAAAACTTTTCTTTTTGTACATAATACTTTGCATTCATTAATTCCCTTTTAGCATTAAGCTTTAGACATAGATTAAATACACCCTTAGATTAGAACAAACTAAAGTGAATCCTGTGGAGTACCATAGACGTGAGGGGTACTAATATCTTCCCCGCGTAACCGACTTTCTTACCCTTTTCTCTTGGTCGCGATGACCATGCTCCTTTTCTTCCCTCGGGTTTAATTAGTGTTCCCATTCCCTCTCTTGGGATAAATAACATTGATGGCGACTCTTCTGTCTTTCGCCTCCGTTCGCGCTTCGATAAAAATATCATACGCGACAAACTTCTCATAAATTTCTTATGGTCTCTAGGTTCTTTGTCTAGAACCTCACTTGTAGAGATTAAGGCATAAGATATAAGATATGCATACGCAAGTCTCTAAGGTGGCATGATGACTCTTATCGTCCTATATCTTTCCAATAGATAGTCATTAACAGTTTCCTCAACTTCCTCAGCATCTTCTGCTTCTTTTTCGACTTTATTTGGGATATGCAATTCAGCATCAACATGCTCCACCTCAACAGGAATCTCTTTGTTCCAGCTCTTCGTCAGATATTTATTGCACTTCGATCAACATCATCAGTTTTCTCTAAATCCATTTCAGCTTCATTAAAAACTACATCTCGACTGGTGTTAATCCTCTAGTGACCTCGCTCTAGGCACCATAGCCTATAAGCTTTGACTCATTTAGGGTATCCCATGAACACGCATTTCATAGCTCTAGGTTCGACCTTGTCTTGCCTAATGTTAGCATAGGCCATGCAGCCAAATACTCTCAGTTTATCGAGATTTGATGAATGTCCCGACCAAACTTCTTCATATGTTTTCATATCTAACTTGGTCGAAGGATATCTGTTTATCAGATATATTGTTGTCAAAATGGCCTCAGCCCAAAGCACCTTCTTTAATCCACCACTAGTTAGCATGCATCTAACTCTTTATAAAATAGTTTGATTAAACCTTTCAGCCAAACCATTTTTCTGTGGAGTACCTGCAGTAGTTATGTGCCTTGCAATACCAGAGGCAGCGCAAAAATTTTCGAAAGCCTCATTGCAAAATTCAAGGCTATTGTCGGTTCTCGGTCTCTTGACCTTTCTGCCAGTCTAATTTTTAACCAAAGTCTTCCAACTTTTGAAATTCTTAAAAGTTTCATCCTTACTCTTATGGGTGAATACCCATAGCTTTCTGGAATAATCATCTGTTATGAATAGAAAATACCTTTCTCCTAAATATGATGGACAACTTGCAGTCCCCCGAAAAATCAGCACGGATGTAATCAAGGGACCCATCTGTTCTTTGTTTGCCTTTGTTGAACTTCACTCTACAAGATTTTCCAAGTACATAAGTTTTACAAATTTTCAGCTTTTCGACTTTGTCTCCACCAAGAAAATTTTGTTTCCCTAATTCGACCAGACCCCTTTCACTGACATGGCCCAATCTCATGTGCCAAATTTTTATCTTTGAGAAAGGTTTTGTGGATGCAACATTTTCGAACCACTTACAACTTCAGCCTCAAGGGTATACAAGCCTTGCTTTTTCACGCCTCTCAAGACTTTCTTCGGCCCCTTCATGACTCTTAGGATACTTTTCTCTCCTTGGAAAACATATCATTTCTTGTCTAATTCACCAAGAGAAATCACATTTCTCTTCAAATCAGATACTTACCTGACTTCAGTCAATAACCTTATTGACGCATCATGGAGCTTGAATCTCACTGATCCAACACCTGCAATCTTGCAAGCATTGTTGTTTCCCAACAATATATATCCACCATCTTGATCACATAACTCTTCGAACAAGTCTTTGTTTGGAGTCATGTGCCAAGTGCACCCAAAATCCATAATCTACTCCTTCGACGAGTTTCTGCTTGAAACCACAAGATCATCAGATGAGTCGAAATCATCTTGAAAAATGGTTGCATTTCCATTATCCTTACCTCCATGATCTTTTAGGCGTTCAGGACACACCTCTCTTGTGTGACCCTCCTTCTTACAATGATAGCATCGAATACCAGATGCTTCCCCACTATAATACTTCTGCTGACTTTTACCTTTCTTCTTGTCGAACTTACTATCATTTCACAGGAATTTTCCCTTAACATCCAAACCTTCACCAACCGCTGAAGGTTTATGCTTCTTTCATTCGTTCAAGTCCTTAGAATACAGGGTTGATTGAACTTCTTTAAAGTTCAGGGACTCCCTTCCATACAAGAGAGTTTCTTTGAAGTGAGCATATGTTATGGGTAAAGCACACAATAGCAACAGTGCTTGATCTTCATCATCGATCTTCACATCAATATTTTCAACATCAAAAATCAGCTTGTTGAATATATCCAACTGCTCAGCCAACACCTTTTCTTCAATTATCTTGAATGAATACAAAGCTTGCTTCAATCATTCTAATGTTGTCGTCTCATTTGATACCTTTCGAAGAACCTTATCACCAAGGCTCGACAATATTGCATTGTAGGCTTTCTCTATCATGAACGTTTTTTCTTTTTCCGTTAATGCAAAATCCATAGCCTTTGCTACCTTTAACGCTTCCAAACAACCATACTGAACCAGTAGGGCTTTCATCTTCAAGCGCCATAGACCAAAATCGTTCACTCTAGTGAACTTTTCAATCTCATACTTTGTTGAAGGCATCTTCTTCACGCTCACCGCACCAATTTTTTATAAAACACGATATCTTAGAAACAAAATATAATAGGTTTCCTTATTAGAGAGAAACCTTCAAGGGTAGAAAAGATGATAAACAAGATTAACAACAAGGAATTGGTTATAACTACTATTCTTTATTTTCTCTTAAATAAATATTACAAGTACACAAGAATAACAAATAACCCTCTCACCCTAATTTAGGATTTGTAGTATGCAATGATGAGAGACTAGTATGCTATTTATAATAAACCTAACATACTAAACTAATGGAATTTTCCATAAATATCTATTACAAGCTAACTTAGGATACAAGCTAACTTAAACAATTGGACATAACAAACAAGCTCAATTCGAAATACTAAGAATCCTAGCATTTCGACACCCATATACTAGAACACACTTCGAATACAGTATGTGGGTCTTCGACAACAGCATGTGATCATACTACAACGACATGCATAAATCATGTCGAACCAGAAGCTACTCTTCAACCCAATATAGTTCGATCCAATATCTCACAATATAGAAATAACTTTCCACTCTCTTTTCTCTAAGGAAACTCTAGTGAAATTTTTTTTAGAAAGAATGACACTATAAATAATAGTAGAAAGGTTTATCTTTAGAAAACTAGTGTGTAATAAAATGAGAATAAACCCCCTTTATAAAAGAAAAACTCTGGCTCAAAAAGGAAATGATCCATGTGAATTTTTAATGTTTTAATCGATTAATCCGTTGTTAGTCGATTAACTAACCTTAAAAAGGAAATTTTGAGTTTTGATGTCACCTAATTGACTAAAAAATTATTTAATTGATTAAGAGACATTACAAATAGGTTTAATTTATTAGAAAAAAGCCCCTAAATCTATTACCTTGTGTAAAACATCATACCAAGCTTCTAACTAATTAAGTGCGTGTTCGCAAAGGTTTTAAGATATTTTATCAAAAGAGATAAGAGGATTGAAAAGAATTTTATGTGTGTGTATGTGCACATTTCCTTAGTACCATAAGACTTGTTCTTGTTGCTTTTACAATAAAATGATCAAACTAAAGGCTAAGTGTAAGATCATGTGAGCTTTCACCCTTCTTTATTTTTACAATTTCAAGACTTCAAGTTCCTCTTCTTCATTAAATATTGTCTAACACTTCAACTAGAACTTTGAAACATCTAATTTATGAGGCTTGAGATAATTCTTTTTATTCAAATTGCATCACCATGAACCACTGGATGGTTGCAATCAGTCCTCCCTTTGACAATTGTTACGAAGAAGTTCTTGAAACATTAACTTCAATTGTCTTTTGACTTAGGGAGTAGTCATATTTTAAACCACTTAATATTTAACATTATCAAAACCAAATGATGGTTATATTCGCACAACACATAAATCCACACTATTATCTAACATATTTAGGATGAACTTCATGTGTTCATATAATATATAAGGGATCCAAGATCATAAACACAACATCTTATTAAATGATTGGTTGAAGATAAGTACATGTATATTGTTGATTTTTAAGATATTATTAATTTTATATTATGGACTCATCTAGATTCAATTAATTTTTTTAAACATTTTTCTGAGTGTTTTGGTGATGGTTTGTACTTATAAAACCAACAAATATTGCTTACTATTGCTTAAGTTTGTCAATGTTACTTCTATTGAGATGACTTACTCAATTTCATTTTCTTATATGATGTATGAGAAGGAATACATTGTCATTTAGGATTTAGTTAGGTGTTTTAATTTGTTAAAATCTCCAAAAGATTCCCCTAAGGTACCTGCGAATGATTTATTCTTTGATGAATGTTATTTGAAAGTTTTTTTTCAAGTGTAAACTTATTTACCATGTCGGTATCACATTTTGAAATTTTTTAGAGAAACATGTAAGTTGGATGTAAAAAATGAAATATTAAGCTTATAGATGGAAAAGAAATCAAACCAACTGAAGTATGAAAAACTAAAATGGGTGCATGAGAAACAATATTGGGTTCTAACTTGATGGAAACATATTTTTATCATCTTTGTTTTTTCACAATTGTGTGTGTGTAAACTTTTCCCATTTTTTCAAGATATGTGGAAGGTATTACATTGGTACATATGAAAAAACAAGTTTCGACAGTTTTCTTTCATGTAAGCTACTTCACTATCTTCACCTCTAAATAATGTTAAAACAAATATTTTGTTATATATGTACAATACATAGATCAATATTATCTCTTTTTTAAATAATGACTACGCATCTCTCACAGAGGTGGTGAAATATAAAAGATATAGATAAAAATATTAGAGTGGTTAATTTTCTCTCACGGAAAAATATAATATTCTCTACTACCTTGAGAATATACTTCTTCTCTTAAAGCATTATAAAAAAGATGAGGGAAAATTAACAACACATAGAACCAATAAATAATAGCTCATATAAAAATGATGAGTCTCCTGATAAAACATAAGCTTATAGAATAGAATTTAAGCAGGAAATAAGACCATACTTCTCCCCACAAATGGCACTATCCAACTTTAAGATCTATTCTTTTATTAGTAGTCTTTTTCTGATATTCCTTTTTTTGTTTCTGATCCCCTTTTTTGAAAAAATTAATCTACTACACATGGTTAGTAGCAAAATAAATATAGAGAAGATGCAATAACTTAACACTTATTAGAAGAATAATTGGGATTTTCTAATTTCATTCTCTATCAAGTGACTTATCTTTTACAAAACAAAAAGTAAGTTTTAAAGAACATTTTCTCCTTGATTATTTCTTATATCTATCTCAAAATTCTTTCTTTCAAAACTCTTTAAATCTTTTGATACATGAGAAAATTTTGGAGTTTGTTTATTCCTTGCTGAGATTCCTTCCAAAAATATTCAAACATGAAATTATTTTTTCTCAAGAAATCTTTGAACATATGATTTGGACAAATTTTTTGATTTGACAATTAAGCTTTGATGTTGCAAAGTTTTCCTTCTTAATTTTTATTGATGTACACTTTTATATTCCTTCTTTGTATGTTTCACATTCCTTAAGTTATTCTATTTAAGGATGTCTTTCTCTTTTTATATATTTACTATGTTATTCTTTAAGATATTGATCTTCAAGGTTGCCCATTTTTTAAGTTTGATTATCCCCATTTTTAGTTTAATTATCCCCATTTTTATATTCTATTAGACTTTTTCTTAGCATATCTACACAAACAAAAAATCTACCTCTACAATAGCTTTAAATTTAGTACAACAAAGATAATGTGTGTGAATATTTCTATCCTCTTGCCTATAGAAGTATTATACAATACTTTATTATCCTTCTCACACAATAGCTCAACACTAGGATTAGATATTATATTTATAGTCACGTGTAAATAAAAATTTTAGAATCATTTTTAAGTTCATAGAATAAATCAGCTTTTTATAAGAGGCTTTTTTATTATCTAGAATGAGAATCAAGTTATTATTTCTTTTAGTAAACTTATCAAGTGTGTTATGCATATCTTCAATTTTATTTTTTAAAATATTATATTTTTTATACACTTATATGTTTAACAAGATCCTTATAAGAAGGAGAAGAAGAGCTTTGAATAATATACTTTATTTTTCTCTAAGCATATCTATTTCTTCCAATAAATTTTTACTTTCATTTTCAAGAGAAGAAATTGTTCACTTAGAGATTGAAGCGAGGTTTTTTAATTTACGTGACTCACTATCTAAATTTTTACGAAGGTGGAATAACTAATTATAAGTAAATTCAGAAGTTAGATTATTTAACTCATTATAACTTTTCACATTTTATTGAGGTGAATTTCTTCCTTTTTTTCAGATTCACCGGAGGAGTCTATGTCATTTTCTTCCCAAGCAATATAAACTCTCTTTGAATATTTTGTGGTCTTTTGTAATTTTTAGATTTTTTTTGATTATGTGAATATTTTAGCTTTATCTTAACTTTCTTTCGGGAAATGAATATTCTTATAGTGAGTTGTTGAAAGCTTTTAATAACATGTATGTTAATTCTATAAACGCTTTTAAGAATATTTCTCTCTAAAAATAAATTATAATGACACTTTAATAGGAGATAAATAATCTTAATTTTGCTTTAGATTGTCTTAAATATGCACATACATCTCTAGTTGATGAATGTTATAATGTTTCTGATACTTTAGTTGAAAAGATAGAAAGAGTAGAATGTGTTGAATTTCCAATTTTAAAACATAAAATTGAAAATCTCAAAGGACACTTAACTCATGTTACTTCACTATCTTTTTCTTGTTCTATTTATTCAAGTGATAGAGGGACGATTTTCATAAAAAGACTCTCGTGTGACTAGAAGAAATAGAAGTGACATTTTATCTAAAGATGTTTTTCATTATTATGGTGATAAGGGACACATTAGGCCTCAATGTTGTAGCGGTATAAATGTTGAGACTAATCTATTAGATTAACTTAACACATACAAATCAAATAAAAATTATCACCGCACTTTATTGTTACTAGAGGAATAGAAAAAGAGCGAATAAACCCAAAAGAATGGGGGGTAAAGAATCTAGGTACGGGGGTTGGTTATGCAAAGAGAATGTATTAGCAGCCTAAATATCTACGGTACTCCGCATGAACCTCTTTGAAAAATTGCGTATTTTGGCTATAAATGGTGTATACAAAAATATATGGTGGAGATAAGAAAAGAAATATTTTTTATGATTTTTGTACCCACCGCGGTTGTGAACCTTTAGTGCCTACGTACCATCTTCTGTGCAATAGGGGATCAGGGTACTCGTAGTTCACCTTAAAAAAATTTAAAACATAAGTGTGTTGGTTAATTTTAAGAGAAGAGACATCATCGTCATATCCGTGTGGAAAACATACTTACTACTCATGATTATGAGAAAGGAATTTGCATCATCTCAAAGTGGAGGATATAACTTGGATTTTAAAATCAACAAAGTCTCACTCGACACCCAAGTGGAAAATATGCCACTTTGCTATATATAGTATAAGTATAATAGCTCGCATCACTACAAGAATCAACAAGAGTCTAATCTTTTGATAAAAGTTTTAAAGTAAAAAGGCAAAGTGGAAAAATAATTTAAATGAAGTTAATTGACTTTTAGTCTTCTCACAAAAAAAAATATCAAAATATGATTAAATTGATTAAAGTTTGATTAAGAAAAAAATTTTGAAAATGCTTGGACCTAAGTCCAAGTTTAATATGAAAGTGGTTCAAGTTAGAAAGTAAGAAGAGTTTTGAAAAGGAGAAAGAAGATTTTTTAAATTAAAGAATATGGGAGGATATGAAGGGACTATCCTAAGGAATAAGGTAAAAGTTAAGGAGAGGAATCATCTAACCAACAAGAATCCAACACTTGACATAAAGGAGTCAATATAGAATTCTCATATTTTAGACTGAAACCAAAAAAACTAAGATACCAAACCTCTTAGAAATACCAAGCTTCAGATAAATTAAGTCTTCACAAAAAATTGGACAGAGTAACAACTGTATATAGAGGAATTCCCTATCATAGACAAAACACATAATCAGAATAACTTGTATACAAAGAAAATAAACCTAATATCTTGGGGTAAACCCCAAGAACTCCAAACAAAATAACAGTAGAATCATAAGGTCCCAACGGGAGTCAAGGCTTCTAATCCTAAGTCCAAGAGGTCCACAACTCCATAATATCAAGGATAGTAACCAAGTAGTCCATGTAACCTTAAAGTTTTGTATTGTTCAAATTGATTATTAAGTGTCTTTAAAAGAAAAGAAAAGTTCAAATGAGCAAAATAGAAAGGACATAAAGATAAATGCTCAAATGAGCAAAGATAAAATGACATAAAGATAAACGCTCAAGTGAGCAAAGATAAAAATAGCATGAAATATAAATGCTAAAATAAATGCTGTATAAAAGTAAGGACATAAAATAAAGGGCATAAAGAAAATTCACAAAGTAAAGTAAATTGTTAGTGAATTAGAAGTTAGAGGTTACTTGGATGACCATCTTGAAACTTGCATTTAAAAACTCATTAGAAGATTGATAAAATCAAAGCTTCTCATTAACAAGTTTGATTTTCTTTTTGTCAAGTATATTATTCATTTCAAGTACTCAAGACAAGCATATATGATCAATGATGTTTAAATGATCCACTTAGACCAAAATTCATGAAAATTCATTAGAGGATTGATAAGGTTAAAGCCTTCTAACAATGAACCTCGAGGTTATTGGATCAAAGGTTTAAAATTAAATATACTTGTGCTTGCAAACACAGGTTTGGGCCACGAATGATCATTTTTCGAATCGGAACAAATTTAGCGTTATATTAAGAAATCGTAAGTGGACTTATATAGAAGTCACACCTATTTTGATTTTGATCAATAGAAATCTATGTACCACATGTTGGAGAAATGATATGTAAATTATCCTCCAACAACATGTAGCACTAGTAAGAAAGGGATGAGATGAAGAGGGAGGGGATGTATCAGATGAAATTAAGGTTTCAAATATCATCAACATCATTCATCCATTTTGGTGGATTAGGTTTTTCAACCTATCAACATCCAAAATCCAATGAGGTTGAGGAATTTGTCCCAAAATAACACCCAAATCAGGACCAATAATAAATAATAAATAATATTCAATAAAAAATATTTAAATGATTAATAAAATGGAAATTAGTGGTAAAATACACAGTACATTAAAACTCCAAATAAAAATTCTAAAAAAAGTCAGTGGTCAAACATGAGTTAATAAGTGTTGACAAAAAATTTCAGAATTTTTTAAAGTCAGAAATTATTTTTAAAATTTAGAGAAATAAGCAAAATAAACCAAAATTTGTGAAAATTAGTAAAGTCAGAAATAAAAATAAAATAAGGTCACCAATATTGTCAAGAGGTCCTTGGACCCTTCCATAATTTTTCTAGAATTTAAAAATCAAGAAAAGTATTTTTAAACAATTAAAACAAGTTAAATAAAGTTAAAAATCGTTAAAAAAATACCAAATCCCAAAATAAAATTGTGAAAAATAAAAATCATAAAGATAAATATCAAAAGTATTTTTAAGATTTTTTTCAGAATTTTTGAAGTTGAAATAAATTTTTTATGAATTTTTGAAGTTTAAAACAAATAAAATATAAAATCATAAAATGAAAATAAAACCAAAAAGATGTAGACCATTGGATTAATGTCAAAACGCGTTAGTAATCAAAACTAAGGGATCTGGCGCGTTGCGCATGATATGGACATTAGTGAATAAACCACCAAATCATTTATTTAAAACAGTTTTTTTTTAAATGTGTGGTGCGACATATTTGGCTGAAGGGAAGACATGTCATCATCTTCAACCTCCAGCCACGCGCAAATTACAGGTTCCATAAACTATAAAATTAGAAGCTCAGACCGGTAACTCGCGAAAAGTTTATATAAATTGTAGCTCGGTAGATTTGAACCAGTAGAAAAAAGTTGGAAAGGGATTTGAAAATTCATGAGTAAAACTCACTTCCAGTTAAAAACTAATAATGTGATCAGTATCAGAGTGATGAGAGCTACATTGTAGTAACAACTTTGGATAGATTTGATGGAGGAATCTACCTGTTGAAGTTCAAATTCAAAGCTCTGAAAATTGACTTGGCTAGCACGATTCAGGACACCTCAAGGCTTGTTTCTTCTTCTGTTAGCTTCAGTGAAGTTCAAGGATAAAGAATCAACAAAGAAATTGGATCGAAAGATGCTTTAGAATTGAATTTGAAGTTGCAGAACTATGAGTTATGGAGGGAGTTCAACAGAGGTCATTTGGATCTCTAAAGCTTGTAAAATGAAGTAAAGGAGGTCCCTATTTATAGAAGAATGTGATGTAATGATGAGAGAGTGAATGATAAGTAATTGAGTGAAATTGTGTGAACTCAGATCATGACAAAAGTGTGACTTGCAAGTTGTCAAAACTCGGCTAATTCTTGCGTTCCAATCCTTAATCCAGCCTTAGAAACTTGGTTAAACAGGTTTAAGTGGAAAGCACACATAAAATTGATGATTAGAGATCACATTATGGAAATCAAATTCTGACTTCAAGAGAAAACTTTAGTTCCAAGGTACTGACTTTGCAGCCATGGTGCGAGCAACTCAGGGACCTTTATGGGGTGATTCGTGAAGCATTTAAAAGATATCACCACAAACTTCACGTTGTTCCAAGAAAGATATCATTTGGATGTCTGAGTAAAAAGTCATGATCAATTGAAATCGTGAAAAACACACGGATTTTTGTACTTAGAAATATTTCTAAGTGTTGAACTTCAAAATAACCTTTAATGTTCTTCAAAATTAAATGAATTTCCATTCAAAATCTGGTCATGATATCTGAAGATGACATGAAGTAGACCACTTGAGTTGAAGTATGGAATTGATATCACTCAAAAATCATAAAAATTGAAAGAGTTATGGTCTTTGGAAGATGATGAACAAATTTGGGTAAATTCACAAAAGACCTATAATCTTTTCAATTCTTCAACAACTTTCCAAGCCTCTTCAGTTCTTGCACATAAAAAGAATATTGTATTAGAAATCCAAAAAATTATTATGGAAAAATAATGGGCTCAAGGAGATAAAGATTGAACAAGTTATGATTATTTGAAGTCAAACCCTAGGATTAAAAGGCTTTTCAAGTAGACTTGAAATCTTTCTCAACTTTTAGTGATCTTCCATTTAAAATTAGCCTTATAATTCTGAAGAGAGCTTGTTAAGGACCATTTAAAGAGAATCATGGCTTTGAAGTTACTCAAAAATATCAAAAAATGAGCAAGATATGGCCCTTGGAAGTCAACAAACCCTAGCTCAGAGAGTGTCAAAATGACTTAAAACCCCTTTCAACTTTTGATGATTTTTATTGCAAAATTGGATCTTGTCATGTGAAGAGAAGTTGTTGTAGATGATGATAAGAATATACATCAAAAGAACCAACTCAAAATGTTGAAAATTGAGAGAGTTATGCACTTGTGATCACTAAATCTAGTATTTTCTCAATTAGGTCAAACTTGTTGAGTCAACCTGAATATTTTTGAACTTTATTGGAAAAATAAGCATTATGAATTATAAGAAGCCTTTAAATGATGTTGTCTTGAAGTACACTCAAAAATAGAGCTTAAGTATCAATGAAGCTTGTTGAAGAAGGCATGGAAATAAACACATGAACCTATGAACCTTCTTGATGAATTCCACCACCAACTTTGAGGAGATCTTGACTTAAATAAAGTGAGAGAGCTCCTTGAACCACAAATATTTGATATCATAAACATGACCTTGAAGATTGAACTCTTGCAATCCATTATAGAACCATTTCATTGAGAATCGCCCCTTAAACCCTAGATTAGATGGTGAGATGAATGCAATTGTGATCACCTACAATATGAACATTCAAAGGAACATGTATAAACATTTTGATGTTAGTTAAAAGAACACATGTACAAGATACACATTTCAAGATGCTTGGTAACCCCTCAAGAGAAAACATAAAGATAATATAAAGAGAGAAACAACCCTAATGTGTGTGTCTTGATGCATTGTGAAATGAGATGGTGAGAAATCTTTAGGGGGGAAATTGGGATATAAAAAAGGTCACATTCGGAACTTCCAAGTTCCAAATGGTAAGATGGAATGGGTTTCTAAGTGTACCTCAAATAACTCAAAGGACTCACTAGTTGGGGACCTAAAATTTCCTAATTGATTGTCTGCAGGAAAGTCTTGGTTTTGCAAAAGGATTATGGTTTCTAGATAGAAGATGTTTAAGACACATGACGAGAGATGCTTCCATGTTCATCAAGTTAGATGAGAAAGAAAGAAGTCATGTCACATATGGAGACAACACAAGAGGTAATATAATAGGAGAAGGTGATATGGGAAATTCCTCCACAATTATCATTGAAAATATGCTTTTAGTTAAAGGACTTAAACACAACCTTCTCATCGTTAGAAAATTATGCAACAAATGGTACATCATTATTTTTATGCTCTTAGTTGTTTAATTGAGCATAAGGCAAATAAGGACCTTGTGTTTAATGGTTCTAGGAGTGATAACATCTATATGCTTGTCTAGATGATATGTTGATACATGGAACTAAGTGTTTAATTGCCAAGGGCGAAGGTTCTTGGTTATGGCATATGCGCTTAAGTCACGTGAATTTTGACTTGCTAAATAAAATAGCATCCAAGAATATAGTAATTGGTATTCCTAAAATTAAAATTTTAAAAGAAAAATTGTGTAATGCTTGCCAAATGGGAAAGCTAACGAGGGTGTTATTTAAATCGAAAAAGGTTATTTCGACATCAAAACCTCTCGAGCTTCTCCATCTAGACTTATTTGACCCTTCATGGACAATAAGTTTAATAGGCAACTATTATGGATTTGTGATTATTGATGACTATTCTAGATTCACTCGGAAGTTATTTTTAACCTATAAGGATAAAACTTTTTAAGCCTTCGTTAATTTTGCTAAGCTTGTCCAAAATGTTTTTAGATTGAAAATTATCACACTCTGTAGTGATCATGGTGGTTAATTTTTTAACCATCAATTTCAAAAAATTTGCACCGAAAATGGGATTGCTTATAACTTTTCATGTCCAAGGACTCCATAACAGAATGGTGTTGTTGAGCGTAAAAATCGTGTTTTAGAAGAATTGGCAGGGATTTCGATAAGTGAGATGAGCCTACCTAAGTACTTTTAGGAGGATACAATTAACATTGCATATCATACCTTAAACATGGTGATCATACGACTCATCCTAGAGAAGACACCCTATGAGTTACTTAAAGGTAGAAAACTAAATATTTTATATTTTCGTGTTTTCGGTTGACAAATGCTTTATTTTAAATAACGAAAAGGAAAATATTGGTAAATTTGATGCTAAGTCTCATGAAGGGATATTATTAGGGTACTCATATATGAGTAAGGCTTCTGTAGAAGAATCTATTCATGTTGCATTCAATGATATCTTACCCCAACAATCGTGAAAAAGTATTTGTTCTAATAATTCAGGTGTGTTAACCGGAAGATTGATCGATGATGAGAGTTCCAAAGAGGACCCTCTATCAAAAGAAGATGATGACGTTAACAATGATAAATAGGAAAGCTTAAACAAAGATGAAAAACAAGAGACCTTGAACCAGTTGCTTTAAGATTAGACAACCGAAAAGGATCATTTGTTAGATCAAATCCTTGGAGACATAAAATAGGGAGTAAGTACTAGATCACAAGTTAACAATTTATGCAATTACTCTGCTTTCATTTCCCAAATTGAACCTAAATTGATATATGATACTTTACTTTACGAAGGATGGTTACTTGTTATGCAAGAAAAACTTATCCAATTTAAACGTAGTGATATTTGGGACCTTGTTCTATGTCTAGTTGATAAAACTGTCATTGGTACTAGATGGGTATTTAGGAACAAAATGGATGAAAATGGAGTAATTACTAGACATAAAACAAGGTTAGTAGAAAAAGGATACAGTCAAATGAAAAGAATAGACTACAAGTAGAATTATTGTAACACCCTAATTTCCCAGCGGTAATTTTAATAAAAATCAGAGTAAAATAAAACTCCAAAATAGGATGTCACACCATTCAATCATATTAAAATTTGTTCAATTAAGATAAAAAAGATACATAACATACATTTTGGATGAATCGACAATATTTCAACATAGTATTCAAATTTCAACTTTATTAATGCAGCGGAAAGAATTTCATAATTATTCCAAAATCTCCAACTCATCATAAAATAAACAAATTAATCAATTAAGAAGAGAGTCTACAACACTCCCAAAATTCCTCAAAAAAAAACATCAACTGAAATAAAACAGTTGAGCATTCACCCCCCCGGTGTTACGTACCAGAGCAGTGACACACACTCAAGATGAAAAGAGTAACCTCTTCCGGACTTTGCAATTTCGCACTACTCCTGATTATCTGCATGTTACCCACGTGAAGGCAACATTCAAACAGAATGGATGAGATATCATAACAATATAATAGGTTATATAATCATAAGTAAACAACAAGTATATTATGCAACATTTCAAGTTTGACAATTATTAGTCACACCACTCCAACAAGTCCATAATTCAACAAATGTAGTGCAACTGCCCCTGATGCAAGATGCATGTGGTACCATCAGGGCATAAGACCTCTCCCAACAAATTACCATATAGGTCAGGGCATAAACCCTCAACAATTGAAAATACAAGCCAAGGTATAAGCCTGGAACATTTGCCAATATAGGCCAGGGCATAAGCCCTCAACATTTGCCAATACAGGCCAGGGCATAAGCCCTCAACATTTGCCAATACAGGCCAGGGCATAAGCCCTCAACGATGCATGAAATATGGCATGCTACAACCATATTTATGCAATCCCAATCATACCATCATCATCAAGAAAATTTTCAGGCCAACATCACCTTTTTAGTACTAAAACATCACCTGTAAATTCTTCGCATATCGTGGGTACGACATAGACACATCTTATCACGACATTTGGTGTCATAACTCATCCAACACACACATTCATCGCAATTATTCCGATAAAATATTAGGACACTTCTATAAAAATTAATTTCATATTATAGAAAATATTTTTAGTTTTCCAACAGTTCAAACGGTGCGTCAAACAGACACCCGAGACGAAAGTTATGATTTTTCAAAGTTTCCAAAAATTATGTCAGCTTCAGCGGTAACCGGTTACCCTATAATGGTAACCGGTTACTACACGAGATAGTAACTCTGTGTTTCAAAAATTCTTAGCGGTAACCGATTACCTAGTTACGGTACCCGGTTACTGCGTATTACAGTAAACCAATTTTTCTAAAATCACACAGCGGCTACCGATTACCCAACACAAACAGACCCAAAAACCAGAATTTTCTATTATGAAATTCCATTCTCTTCATCCAAAAACCACTTTTTAGGAATAATCAAACTCATCAATTATTGTGAAACATCAATACATATCATAAACCACAAATCCAACACAAACAACACATCAATTTCATCAATTACAAGCAATTTCAACAAACAATCTAACAATTACTCTACACCCAAAATCTAACATTCAACCTTCATCTACCCACAATTATACCATCTATTAGAGAGTTAGAACTCCACCCTTACCTTGGATTTGACAATTCTAAACTTTCTACTGGAAATTCCTCGCCCTAGCTATATGCTCTTCTCTCCTCTTCGTTCTTCTTTTCTTCCTCTACTTCTCAGTTCTACGATCTATTCCTCGTGTTTTTACTTCTATTTTTCTAACCACACACTTTAGACCCCTAAATCTACATACCAACTTTGTCCCTCCTCTTATTACTAGTTTTATTTTAATTATTAATTATTAATATTATAAAGTACTAATTATCTTTTATAATAATAATAATAGTAATTATAATAATAATATTATTATTGCTAATATTCTTCATTCACCCTCATGTCTCTACACTTTTAGCCATACACCTCTAACTTCTTCAATTATCACTACTTCTAACCTTCCAACAATTTCATCAACATATATAAGCATATTATATCATCTATTTTATTTTCAATAAAATAATCTTGATTAAACCGGGGTGTTACAACTCTCCCCCACTTAGAATATTTTTGTCAGGTCGCATTCCCCATCTTGCTCTCTAATTCCCATGTCACATTCTCTCAAGCAGCTCTTCCCCAAACCACTTTCACTAGAGAGATCTCTTTGCCACTCAACTTCTTTACCTCTTGATACTCGATCCTCATAGGTATGGTTTCAACAGTAAGATCATCCCGCACTTGTACATCATCCATTGGAATTACATGTGACGGATCAAAAATATAATTTCGGACTTACGACACATGGAATACATCATGCAAATTCGATAGATTAGGTGGCAAGACCACTCTATACACAATAGTCCCTACCTTTTCTTAAATTTGATATATACCAATAAACCAAGGAATCAACTTCCTTGACTTCAAGGCATGCCCCACACCGATTACTGGAGATACTCTCAAGAATACATGATCTCCTTCTTGAAACTCAAGGTCTTTTCTCCTCTTATCATGGTAACTTTTCTGCCTACTCTGCAAAGGTCTCATCTTCTCTTGGATCATCTTCACTTTCTCCGTAGTTTCTCGTACGATTTCTAGTCCAAGTACTGCATTTTCACCAGATTCATACCAACATAATAGCGTCTTGCACCTCCGATCATATAATACCTTGAAAGGTTCCATACCAATACTAGAATGGAAACTATTATTCTAAGTGAACTCAATCAATGGAAGATAACTATCCCATGTACCTCCTTGCTCAAGAACACAAGCTCTCAACAAATCTTCTAGCGACTGAATAGTCTTCTTCGTCTGACCATCTGTATGTGGATGATATGCGGAACTTAATTTCAGCTTCAAACCCAACACATCCTGCAAACTCTTCCAAAATAAGAAGTAAATCTCGGATCCCTATCCGACACAACACTGGATGGAACACCGCGTAGCTTTACAATTAACCAAAGATAAATCTCTCCCAACTTTGGTACAGGAAAATTAATATCGATCGGAATGAAGTGGGCTGATTTCGTTAATCTATCAACAATCACCCAAATCATATTGTTCCCCCTTGGAGTACTTGGCAGCCCTGCCACAAAGTTCATATATAGACTATCCCATTTCCACTCCGGAATGTATAAAGGTTCCAACTGTCCTGTAGGTTTCTGATGTTCAACTTTTAACTTCTGACAAGTCAAATATGAATACACTAAAATAACTCCTTTAAGTTGTGATACATCTTGGTATCTACCAGATGAATACTCAAGCTGCTTCTATGGCTCTCTTCTAGAATCATCTTTCTCATTTTAGCATCATCAGGAATACAAATCCTGTTTCGGAATCTCATCACACCTTGGGCATTATGATACGGTGGGAGAACTGACATGAGGTTTTGCGTTTGTGTTCGCAAATGTTTCGATTTAGCAAGAGTCGCCACCGACTTTTTATTTTATCCAAAGGAAAGGTCAAAAAGCATAGGAAAGACCTTTGAGATGTTTTCTTGGGTTCAGGGGGTAGATTATGAAAAGGGAAGGTGCTAGCACCCTTTTCATCCATGGTTTTCCATGGGCTCTTAGTTACTTGTTTAGATCACTTGCTTTTCTTTTTTCAATTGTTTGAAATGGTGCTTTTGTGTGTGGTTTTGAAAGTATTTTGAAAAGAGGCCTTTGTTTAGGCAATCTTTGTAATGATTCTTGTTTGAATGTATACAAAGGTGTTTGTCTTTTGAAAAATGTTTCAATGTTTGAAAGTTTGTTTTGGGAAATTGTTTTGAAATTGTGTGTGTGTTTTTGAAATTAGCAAGGATGTTTGCAAATTTATCAAGTAACTAGGAGTTGTCTACCCTACTCAAAGATCTTTCCTACACATTTTTAACCCTTTGACACTGTTGTTTTACCATTGTATTTGGTAAACAACCTTGTATTTGGATGTTAAACGGGACGGGCGTGGGTCATCGTATGACCATGATAACAATATTGCCAAGTATCTTAGCAAGTTTTTTGAGGGACTAGATCATTTTTGTTTAGGCAACCCAGATAGCGTCATCGAGGGACTATGATCTTTTTTTTAGGCAACCAAGATAGCGTCATCGAGGGACTATGATCTTTTGTTTTGTTTTGTTTTGCCAAGATACCTAGCATGCATACCATGGCCATGTTTTTTAGGCAACAAGTGGATGAAACCCTAGGGATGCTTGTGTGTATTGTGTTGTCATTTTTTCATGCATTTTTGTCTTGTGTTTAGTCATGCTATTTGTTTGATTTTGGTTATCATACAAAACCCTAATTTACTATCATGGCTTTTGAAAGTGATAAAATGCGTAAAAGTAAATCTAAGACTATTACAACATTATTATGTGGAGGGGGTACAAGTTTGAAATAGGGGACATTTGCACATAATAAAGCCCTAAAACTATTACAACCATATTGAATTTAATTTACAAATAAATAAATGAACAATATTTAAATATGCAATTAAATATAAATATGCAAAATGTTTTTATATTTATTTTTATGTATATAAAAATGAATTTATTTAATGTCTTAAAAAAATAAGAAAATAAAAATGATTATTTTTTGGAAAGGGTGGAAACCCTAGTTTTTGGTTTTAAAAGAAAATGCATTATATTATTTATTTATTCATTTTTATGTACAAGAAAATAAATAAAAATATATACAAAAATGTTAAAAATTAAATTATGTGAGAAAATATTATTTTAAGTATATAATATAATAAAGTAAAATATTTAAGTATTTCAATATTATTTACAAATTTTTATTAAGAAAATAAAGTAATATTAACCTAATAATCATTTATTATGCAAATAAAAATAAAATAAAAATATGATAAAATGCCAAAAATAAAGAAAATAATTTTTGTGATTTTAAATGTTCAAGAAAAAATGATAAAGTCAGAAAATAAAATAAAAAGAAAATGAAAAATATGCACAAATAAAGAAAATGGGTCAGGGGGTGCAAATATTAGAACGGAGGGTGTCAAAAGCAGAAACAGCCAGGCACATCCCACTTTCCAATTCATCCCTGTCCTTTGAACCAGAAAATGCGCGCGCCATGTACAAACTTGTAACTCCTGCATACGTGCTCAAAAACAAAATCTTGCAACATGAAAGTTATAGCTCATGATCACACGATTCTAACCATGTAAAAAACTTGATCTAACTCTCAAAGACCAGAGAGAATTTTGTTACCCCCAATTTCTGACCTAAAAAATTCAGCATGTTCATCATCTAAATTCTCCTAGCTCAGTTAATATAAATACAAGCTATGCATATGTACAGTTCAAGGACATTAAGGGCTAAATTTTTGCTTCACAAACTTAAGCCTAATGATTCCTAAATAAGGAGATAGAAGTTTGAAAAATACCTATTTCAGTCAAGTTCGAGTATGGCAATGTAGCAACTTTTAATGAGGCCTGAAGTACTTTATGGCATGCTTGATGTTCCCTTGATCTTTCCCAATGCTTAGCTTGCTTTGAAATGGCTTGAATCTCCATATAGAACTCAACCTACAAACTCAGAATTTGAAAATGGTGAAGCTTGAAAATGGAGTTACAGTTGCTTGAGAAGGACTTGGGTAGCTTGGATGGGATGTATGCAATGTATCTGAAGTGGTTTGGGATAAAACGCACGAGTGAAATTTGTTTTGGAAGTGGTTCTGCAGGGCTTGCCCGGTTTTGGGCAGAAATGGAGTTTTTGGTGTATAAGGGTGTTTGATAGGCTTGTAACTCGTGTATTCTACTTGCTACAATGTGTTGAGGTTGTTTCAAATGTGTACAAGACTTGCTCTTATCAGATTTCCAAGTTGTGTGGACTTTTGTAAGTTACTTGCTTTTGAAGCAAAAGTTGAAGTTGATAATGCCAAGGCTTGTACAGGCCTGTATTCTAGCTGCACATAGTTGGTGAACTCTGCCTGATATTAGTGGACATTGTTTTCATCAAACGGCTTGGTCCATGGCTCAAGAGAAACAAAGTTACATAAAGTGAACTTTATCAAAGTAGCAATGTTATCTTTTTGCCATTTTTGGATTAAATCTTTGTGTAATGTTCTAAAGCTCAGAAAAAATCCTTTAACCAATGTGTTTGCATTTAATTAAGGAGTGTGGAAAGGTTTAAGACCTGTAAAACAAGTACAAGCATGCTTTGGGACAGATTTGCAAGTTATAGCAATGTGCAAAATGCCTTGGACAAAAGTGATAATTTACCATTTTCAAACTTTCGATTCTCCTTAACCACAAATGATCTTGGAGAGTTCTTGGACATTTTGGAAAGCTTGTAACATGCTCTAAAATCCATCTTTGAAATTCATTTTGAGATTCCCATTGGAAATATGTGAAAAGTTGCCATGAAGATAGGTCAAAATCCTGCCTAAACTAGGGCAAAATTTTACTAAGTTAAAAGTTTCATGGACCCTTGTTGAAAACTCATAACTTGAGATCCAAGCATCTTTTGGGAAAACTTTGTGAATAAAAGTTGTAGATTTTGTGGAGGAATACAACTTTCATGTTAGAAGTTTCCTTTGAATCCAATTGCATCATGGTCAAAAAGTTGGGCAAAGTTGGGGAAAAATAAGAAATTTTCATAACTTCAAAAATTTCCAAGTCATGAAAATTTTCAATCTTAAACCCAAATTTTCAAAATTAGGTTTCTTAGTGAACAAGTTTCATGTTTTGACACATCTTGATGAAAAATGACCATTGGCACTTGATTTTGACCAAAAAGTCAAAGTTTGACTTTTCAGTGTATAGTTGATTTTTGATCAGTTGATTGGAAAGTTCATCTGTTAATCCAATGCTTTTCAGATCTTTTGAACCTTGTGATTAGGTAAAGATGATGCCATTGAGTCCTTGAAACCATGCTTGAATCCAATTTTCCATTGGCTAGGTTAAAAATCAGAAATTTCCCTTTTGCAGTCAAAACCCTAAAAATGACCATTTTGCCCTTTTGATGATCTGATCAAATTTCTTGAGGAGTTGTGGTCCAAACTTTATCAAATGGTTCATATGAGTCTATAATGTTGATATGGATCAAAAATTATGAGGTTTGACTGTAAATTGGCCACAGTTGACTTTTTCCCCAATACAGTTGATTTTTAGGTCAATTGTCCAATTGACTGGGCAAAAATTTGATTCAAGGCTTGAAACTTGGTATGAGATATCTTAGGAGTCCAACATGAAGTATGAAAGTCACATGGGGCATTGGGAGTCCAAAATTCCTTGTGTAAACTCAAACCCTAATTTCAGGTCATCAGTGCAAGGAGTGGTCTTGAGCTGAGCAAACCCTAATCTGGTCTTGAATCCAAAGAGTCTTGTGAAGAGAATCTTGATATAATGAGAGATACAATTTTGGGGTACAACAGGAATCTACTTTAAATTCACTATCTTCAGATTTGTTACTCTCGACCATCAAATATACTAACTTCACATCTAACTTTTGACCTTCTTTAATATTATCTATGAAGTCATTGTTAATCTTCAACATCCCCAACATCACACTCTACGGTGTGTTGTAACCGGTTTTAAAATAAGAGTCGTCACCATTAATTTTTATCCTAAGGGAAGGGTGATAATGGGATAACCCTAAGTTCGATTCAGAGATTCTAAGTTGTTTAACTCCTATAGACAAAGGGAAGGTATTAGGCACCCCTCATCTACCTTGATCACAAGGATACTAGGGTTTAGAATTTAAAGGTTTAGGGTAAGGGTTTTAGTTTTTTAGTTAGGGGATTCACCATGATTTTAATCGTATGCTTACGTATCCTCTTGCGAAGAATGAGAGCCCATTTCGTGGTTTGTAGAGTTTGTTGGTGCTTTTATAGGATTGTGTAGAATTGCTTTTGAATTATCCTTGAACCTTGTTTGGGTTGAAAATCGAGTGAGCGTAGACGTAGTTCGTAGTTAATTTTGAAAGTGATGTTATTTAATCCTTTTTTGAAAATGATCTTGATTTTATTATGTTAGTAGAAAAAAATTATTTGTTGTTGGTTAGCTATTTTGAAGTTGATTTGATCGAATATGGTAAGATACAGAGTGGGTGGAATCTGATATGTTCTCTCATCACGTGGCCATATATTGATCACGTGACGCTAGTTATGAAGGATGCGGAGGAAATCTGATATAGTCTCCCTCTTCACGTGGCCAGATATTGGCCACGTGTTGCTCACGGATGGAATTCTTGGTGAGTTGCATGGATTTAATATTTTTGTAGAATCTTGAATTGATTAAATTTACCAATGGTGTTTGATTTATATATATGTGAAATAATTAATATTTTTATTACTTTATATTTGATTTGTTTTATATTTTGTAATTTTATTGTTTTTTGTATTTTTAATAAATAAGTGTAAAATTAAACTAATTAATCCAAAATAATTCAATTAGCTAAAAATAATTAGATTAACTAGAATTAAACTGATTATTAAAATAACCGCAATTAGTGTATAATTAGAACATGGGAGTTTTATAGGAATAAGGCTCAATTAGCCCAAAGTTTACATTAATCCTAGTTTACCTAACATAAATTAATAAGTTAAAAATTAAATAAAAGAAAAAATACAAAAAACCACACAGTAGTTATAAGAGACGCTACTAATTGTCGTGTGAATTAGCATGATAATGGAGGTGTAAAGGGAATTTGTTGATGTCGGTGTTTATGGTTAAAGTTCAATGGTAGTAATGTTTGTAGTTACTATGCGCATCATTTGTTGTACAAAACTTTTATTCTTCTTTGATTTTAAACCAACAACAATTAAAATTAAAAAGTCTTTTCCCCCTTTTTTTAATTCTTTTTGTAACAAGTGAGAAACTATTTATTATAACTAAACAAAATTAATCAGAAAAAACTATATACTAACGACAAATAAATTTAATTACAGACCTGAGTAATAAAACTAAATAAATAAAAGTCAATATTAAAACTAATTAAAAATTATATATATAAAAAGAATTAAATTGCATCAGACAAACCATCGAACAAATAATGAGATCAAGCATAAAAGTTATAATTGAGGCATAAAAGACTGGCCTACTGAGAGGAGCAGTTCTCTGGTAAGCAAAGCGTAAAATGCCATTTTCTTTAAGCACCCCTGTGATCGGTGGATCTGGAACTGACTGTTTTAAAGCTGGTTCGCGAAATGTCGCGGAAGCAAGAGTCTCCACCGTCTTTTATTTTCTCCAAATGGAAAGGACAAAAGCACAGAAAAATTCCTTAAAAGAGATTGCTCTCGGTTCGGGAGGTAGGTTATAGAAAGGGAATGTGTTAGCACCCTTTCTATCCATGGTTATCCATGGGCTCTTAGATACTTGCTCAATGTGTTTTCAAAATGTTTGCTTGCTTTTCAATTGTGGGTTTTAAAAAGTTTCTTTGAAAAATTTCAGTTCGACTCGTACGTCAGAGTGTTTGAAAAATTTGTTTTGAAAGCTTTTGAAAAGGTGTTGGTGTGAAAAGTCTTTGAATTTTTATTTTGAAGAGAGCAAGTATCCATGAGTCGTCTACCTACCCTAAGGAATTCGTCTGTGTAAATGTCCTTTAAAGTAATGCCATCCCACCATTGAGAGGTAGGTAGCACCGCCGTTGGAGGTGTTCGGGTCAATTCGAGTTTTAGGGACATGGTGATCGCCGGAGCAATGGGAAGACACCTTAGAAGCTACCCTCATGCCAGGTTCCCGGATCATGAGGACTTACTAAGACGTCCTCTACTCGACGATCACCTTTCGAAAGGCAACAGTGAGGCGTACCCTAGGGGTGGTGTGTGCGATTCGTGTGTCATGTTTCAATTATTTTATCTTGTCATGTTTGTTGCGATCTACGCTTGATTTTATTTTTAGGGCCATACATTCTTTCATGCTTTTGTTAACAGTTATATACTTGCGAGAAAATAAATCTAAACTATTACAAATGGCGCGGGTCCACATCGCCAAAATAAACCGGACCCGATTTGACTGAAAAATAAATAAAGCGAATAAAAGTGCGAGAAATAAAATGATTACAAGGCTTTGGGGCATATACATAATTATAATAAGTGACATAAAATAAATATGCGAAATAAAATAATTAAACAATGGGCGTTGGACCCTTTTGCAAAAAATTAAATTTAATAGGAAATTAAAATTAAAAATTAAATGTTTTTGGTATTTTTGTATTTTTTAAGATTTAAAAGAAAAAAGAACTTTTTAGAATGAAATTTGAAATGCAAATCCTAATTCTAATGTTTTTTAGTTATTGTGAAAATGTTATATTAATCTAAATTAAACCCTAATTTTTACTTATATACATTTAATTATAAAAATAAAATGAATAAATAAATAATATTGTGATAAAGAAAAGGAAAATTTAAAAGGTATAAAAAGTCATTAAACCTAATGCTATATTTTTGGATTTTTAGTTATTAAGAAAGTATTAAAATCTAACCTAAATGCAACCCTAATTAGTTTACAAGTTTAATTATGAAAATTACTAATATTATGGCAAAAAACAAGGAAAGTTAAAAGGAATAAAAAAGTCATTAACCTAATGCTATATTTTTGGATTTTTTTATGGAAGAAAGAATTAAAGTTAAAACCTATTTTACTAAATTTATTTACATGTTAATTATTTACAAGAAAATAAGTAAAATAAATATTTTTTATGTTTTTATCCTTTTTCTGATTTTTTGATGTTTTTGTATTTTGTTAAAAATAAATTAATTAAACTAATAAAGAAAATAATAATTTGAAAAGAAATAAAATAGAAAGAAAGAGAAGGCAAACCAAGGGGGGGGGGGGGGGGGGGTAGCCCCAATTTGGAGGTAAGGCCTTAGCATTTCAGGCCCATTTGCGTTATGGCCTTGCTGACTTTTTGCTAGCCTGCTTCAGCGTTGACTGGAGTTTATTGTGCTCCTTGAATCCTTGCCTTTGAATTGGCCCAACTGGACGCGTGGACGATCAGGCTTTGAGGTGTATGGTATGCCCTGGACGTTAGCGCTGCATAAGATCTTGTATTGAAAAATATTATTGAAATTTATACAGACCTGGGGTTCGAACCCAGGTCTTGGACGCTAATGCCTTGGTGGTTTGCCAGCTGAGCCATGAAACATCTGTTAATATATTATAAGAAACAAATAATAAAAAAGAAACAAATGCGTTAGTGGGTTTCTGGCGCGAATTTCAAAATGGCCTATCACGTATTGACACGATGTTGTCTTCTCCAATTTTCCTGAAAACACAAAACAAAGGCCACGGTTTCTTATGCGTGGGTTTAGACAGCTTTAGAAGAAATAGCGAATAGCGCTATGTGAATCATAAATTGATCGCGACTACATCAATCTAATCGTCCAGACGCGTTGAACTTAATGGTCTTAGTCCCAGCCTCTAATTTTGCCTGATTGCAAAAACCCCAATTTTAAGGTTGAAGAACCCTAATCTGCATCAATGGCATAATCATGGATATTGCACAAAAACGAAATTAAATGGTATGGTTAGCATCAGAACACAATAACAATCATGAATCAACAAATAAAACTTAAGAAAGATGCTTAAATCATGATGCACGACTCCAAGTTTTCATCTGTACAGTTTTGAGTCATTATACCAATTCTTCGCGTTTTGGTTGATGTTAGGGATTGGAATGTGATCAGGAGAGTTTGAGGAAGCTATTAGCAAAACTTTTATGCTTTGAATCCACCTCTAGTAGTGATTTCAGTTTTGAGTTTTATGGAGAATTTTTCCAAGTTGGCAATGGTGTTTGGGCGCAGCCTTTTGTCTCTTGTGGTTAGGGTTTGACTTAGCCCTTATGAGGGAAGAGAATTGGCTTGCTAGCTGACCTAGATTCATGCTCATGAGAGAACTAGTCCTAGGGTTTTTTCATTAACAAATTTTTCCTTCTTTTAAGCCAAGACCAAGACTTAGTGTGCAATTTAACCCTAGCCTGAGTTTTTGAGTTGGCCCATGATACATAGAAGTTGTCCAAATTCAAATGACACTATTCCATTGGTTTTTGAATTTTATTTGAATTTTTAAAGATTTAAAATGAATTAAATTATCAAAAATTAAATAAAATAGAAAAATCAATATTTGGTCTTGAAATTAATCATGGGACACGTGTGTGGCATGACAAGGATGAATCAAGTGGAAGAAAGTGGTCCCTTTTGTCAAAAATTGGAGTTTCAAGGATAGTTGACTTTTGCCATTTCACAAAAATTTCCCAACTTCTACAAGGTATAACTTGCTCAATGTTTAAGCTTTTCACATGTTCTTGGACATTTTGGAAAGGTCTTTGAGTCCTCTAACCAATGCCTTTGGTCCCATGTCATTTTGATTTTCCAATCTCAAGTTATGGCCTTTGACTTAAAGTCCCTTTTTGTTGACTTTTGAAAATGACCTATAATGTTGAAATTGATAACTTTTTGTGAGAGCATTTCTTGGACTTGAAGTATGAAGATGAGTTGTAGGAAATGTCTTTCTCTTAAAAATGAGCTTTGGATGGAATTTTTCTGATAATCCATGTGAAAGTTATGCCCTGGTCAATTTCAGTTGACTTTTTCAACTGTCCAAATATAGCAACCTTTGCATCTTTGATGATTTCTGAGCCAAATTTTGAGAATCATGATCAAGCATTGATCAAATGAGGTTTGTGGCTTCAAAATGATATGTTGACCAAAAATTTGAACTTTTGACTGTCAAATGACCATTTTGCCCCTACAGTTGACTGTAGTGCAATTTAGGGTTTTGACTGTGCAATCTTGAGCTGAATGCCTTGAAACTTGATATGAGGATGCTTGACCATGTTTGTAAGCATATGAGACTTGATTGAGCCTTTGAACACTTCCTTTTCTTGATCAGAACCCAAACCCTAGTTTTGACTGTATGGGAGACTGTTGAGCTGTGCAACCCTTGGAGGAGTTTTGTGACTTGGCTTGGCAATTTCTTGAAGAATATGGGAGGGCAAATTTTGGGGTGCAACAGTTGCCCCTGTTCAATCTTCTTAGACCTGAGGATGCAGATTGGCTGACGTGCCTTTCGTAATCCGAGGGTAGAAGATGATTGGACACTAGAGTGCCCAGAAATTTGCGCTCACATGTTAGCAATGGGGGAATGGGCTTATAGATGCCATCTGGATGTTTGATTGCGTAAGGGATTCCTTGGCGAGAACCTGCATACCTGCAAAACAGAAAATGAGTACCTGACACGTTGCAGGAGCTGATGTTTAGATGCCTGGTATAGATGTGTCCTGACTGGTTACAGGAGCTGAGTCTGGAGCTTCAAACGGCGATGAAAGAACCAGGGATGATTACTTCCTTAGCATGAATGGTAAGAGAGCCTTGGGCGACTTTAACTTCAACAACGCTTGTTGAGAAAAATCTTGGGTGACTTTAACTTCAACGACGCTTGTTGAGAAAAATCTTGGTGACTTTAACTTCAACGATGCTCGTTGAGAAAAGATCTGGGGGATTTTAACTTCAACAACGCTCGTTGAGAAAAATCTGGGGTGTCTTCTACTGGGATAAGAATCAGGGAGATCTTAGGGTCGATCTGACTGAACCAGAGAAGGCCTTTGACTGGATAAGCATCAGGAAAATCTTGGGACGATTTAACTGAACCGGTCTAGGTCTTGAAATGTCTTCAACTGGATAAGCATCAGGGAGATCTTAGGGTCGATCTGACTGAACCAGAGAAGGCCTTTGACTGGATAAGCATCAGGAAAATCTTAGGGTCAATTTAACTGAACCGGTCTAGGTCTTGAAATGTCTTCAACTGGATAAGCATCAGGGAGATCTTAGGGTCGATCTGACTGAACCAGAGAAGGCCTTTGACTGGATAAGCATCAGGAAAATCTTAGGGTCAATTTAACTGAACCGGTCTAGGTCTTGAAATGTCTTCAACTGGATAAGCATCAGGGAGATCTTAGGGTCGATCTGACTGAACCAGAGAAGGCCTTTGACTGGGTAAGAATCAGGAAAATCTTAGGGTCGATTTAACTGAACCGGTCTAGGTCTTGAAATGTCTTCAACTGGATAAGCATCAGGGAGATCTTAGGGTCGATCTGACTGAACCAGAGAAGGCCTTTGACTGGATAAGCATCAGGAAAATCTTGGGGTCGATTTAACTGAACCGGTCTAGGTCTTGAAATGTCTTCAACTGGATAAGCATCAGGGAGATCTTAGGGTCGATCTGACTGAACCAGAGAAGGCCTTTGACTGGGTAAGAATCAGGAAAATCTTAGGGTCGATTTAACTGAACCGGTCTAGGTCTTGAAATGTCTTCAACTGGATAAGCATCAGGGAGATCTTAGGGTCGATCTGACTGAACCAGAGAAGGCCTTTGACTGGGTAAGAATCAGGAAAATCTTAGGGTCGATTTAACTGAACCGGTCTATGTCTTGAAATGTCTTCAACTGGATAAGCATCAGGGAGATCTTAGGGTCGATCTGACTGAACCAGAGAAGGCCTTCGACTGGGTAAGAATCAGGAAAATCTTAGGGTCGATTTAAATGAACCGGTCTAGGTCTTGAAATGTCTTCAACTGGATAAGCATCAGGGAGATCTTAGGGTCGATCTGACTGAACCAGAGAAGGCCTTTGACTGGGTAAGAATCAGGAAAATCTTAGGGTCGATTTAACTGAACCGGTCTAGGTCTTGAAATGTCTTCAACTGGATAAGCATCAGGGAGATCTTAGGGTCGATCTGACTGAACCAGAGAAGGCCTTTGACTGGATAAGCATCAGGAAAATCTTGGGGTCGATTTAACTGAACCGGTCTAGGTCTTGAAATGTCTTCAACTGGATAAGCATCAGGGAGATCTTAGGGTCGATCTGACTGAACCAGAGAAGGCCTTTGACTGGATAAGCATCAGGAAAATCTTAGGGTCGATTTAACTGAACCGGTCTAGGTCTTGAAATGTCTTCAACTGGATAAGCATCAGGGAGATCTTAGGGTCGATCTGACTGAACCAGAGAAGGCCTTTGACTGGGTAAGAATCAGGAAAATCTTAGGGTCGATTTAACTGAACCGGTCTAGATCTTGAAATGTCTTCAACTGGATAAGCATCAGGGAGATCTTAGGGTCGATCTGACTGAACCAGAGAAGGCCTTTGACTGGGTAAGAATCAGGAAAATCTTAGGGTCGATTTAACTGAACCGGTCTAGGTCTTGAAATGTCTTCAACTGGATAAGCATCAGGGAGATCTTAGGGTCGATCTGACTGAACCAGAGAAGGCCTTTGACTGGGTAAGAATCAGGAAAATCTTAGGGTCGATTTAACTGAACCGGTCTAGGTCTTGAAATGTAGCTTGAGAACTTAACTGGATCTTTCCTGAAAGGTAAAAGTCAGTCATATGCAATGCATGATATGGATCAAGCAATGATGTTCTCAACATAAATGAGATTTGTATGATGCAGTGTGTTATGCATGCTATAATGATGTATGTGATATTTTATGACTTGTATGTTTTTGTCTAGGAAAGTGAATCCTTGACGGGTGCCGGGAAGTCGTATCCTGGGCTGATGTCGAAGAATAGATTTTGCTCCCGCTGGGGATGATAACTGCAAGGATATTGGTAGGAGAAGATGACTCCGTTGCGGAATAAACTTGGCGAATGGAAGATTCTGCGGGGAGAAAAGATACTCTAGCGATCATGCTGGGAAGCAATACTCTGTGGGGATAGAGATGCTTTGCTGAGTGTTGATAGCAGTAATTTGCTGAGGATGTCTTTGTTGTTGGAAGTGTTAATGGACTTCGCTGGGGTGAGAAGACTTCGTCGAGGACGCTCTTTCTGTGGCTTTTGGCTGAGGATAACCCAGTTATATCCTGTTGAGGAAATAACTCTTTAAATCAAGCCAGACGACGCGTTCGTGTTCTGTGAAGAATAAGCTTCCAGAATTTACTGGGGATAAGCTTACTGCTTGGGGAGATATGAATTCCAACTTTCCTGGGGAAACTAATTGGACTCTCCTGGGGAGTTTTGATGTGCTGGGGAAGTGATTCCTTTGAATGTTGATGTATGCCGCCGGGGAACAATCTTTAGACCAAGACTGCCGGGGATGCTTGTTAAGAATATATGCTGCTGGGGAATATTGGGATCTACTGGAGGATACCCAATTTCCTTGAGATTTGATACCTTGTAGGACAGAACAATTAGATTGCTCTTAGACAGCTCCTTATTGCCCCTGTTTCTGAGGTGGGAGAGGAAGACCTGAGAGGTGCTGATAGCTTGCTGATGGACAAACCTTCTTCTGGTAGGCAGGTGACGAGATGACAGGACATAGTCGTACGCTTTGATCCCTAATTTTTGCCTGGACCGCCCTTTCGGGTTTTCAGTCCACCGGGGTACCCATTTTTGCCCAAGCCGCCTTTCCAGGTTTTCGACTTGCCAGGTGTACAGATTTTTTCATTTCATCCCTTCATTTTGCCCGAACCCTTTTGGTTCGCCGGGAAGCCCTTAGGTATGTCAACCTAGCGGGTCTTTGATTATGCGCAATATTTTTTCGACTATGTCCGTGTCCTCAGGATGTAGGGAATTGCCCCTGTTAGAATTGTTTTGTCATGCCACCAGAAGATCTTCGTTTGATCGTCCAATGCCCCAGGTGACTTAGACGGAGATTTGCCCCAGGCTGGTGGTGTCGCCATATTGTCAGAAGGTGTCTGATCGTGCAAGATTCGTTGCTGGATTGCCCCAAGTGACTCAGGCAGAGATTTGCCCCAGGCTTTTTAGCCTTTTGAGAGATTCTCTGGATCTTGACTTAACTGCCCCAGATGGTAGACCATGATCATGCCGTGCCCCTTGATTGGAGATACTCTTGTTCATTAGACTTTCGTCATGCGAATTTCTATGCTGTTCAAACAAAAAGTCATATGCAAACAAAGTTATATCAAAAATGCAAAGCTTATGTCTGTCTTGAAGTTTTTGAAAATGCATTCTTTTCATAAAACAAGTGATTGTTTGTAAAACGTGATGTCAACTCGTTATTTTATTGCGAGCCTTAAGGAGTCAGGATACCTTTCGTAACAGTATGCTTTCGAACTAACCCATACTTCAGCTAGGACTTTTAAGGGTTATAACGTGGCCTGGTTCATGGTTTTAAGAAACAAAGGATAAAGGCTCAAATTATTTGTACCCACCCACTCTTCGTGATGTTCTCCAAACCTAAACTCAGTTGATCCTACGTTAGACCTTGTTTGAGTCTTTGCTTTGATATACCAGCGATGGTTCGAATGTTGACAATTTATTTCAAATAGGCAGTCATCTTTGTTTTTGTTGAGGGTTTGTATGACCTCTTTCTTGTCTGATTTTTGTTATCCCTTTCTTTTTTTTTGCCTGAACTGTTTCCTTTTTTGGAATTACAGTCAGCGGGATGCCCCAGTTTTGTAAGTCTCCTTCATAGGTTTTGACTTATTGGGTTCTTATTTTTGAGATATAATGACTGCCTTTCCTTATTGATTATTCGGAACCATCACTGTTTTTCTTCGTTTTGTAAGGACCTCCTTGGTGCCATTCGTTATGCACTTGGATCAACTGAAAGAACTACCCTGCCCCAGGTTATGATAAAGGGTTTTAAATTTCGCAAATAAAAACTCCTACTTCTTTGGCTCAGAGGGGTTGACGAGGGATTATCTTCCTTATTACTCCAGTGTTTAGGGATTGAAACTATGCCTGTACCTCATCAGCGGGGTCTGTTCAAAAGCATACTGTAGATTATGGTATCATTTTCGTCATCCTCCCTCAAGAGGCTTAGAGTTTAGATCCAGAGTTGACATCGGAAAAAATATGAAAATAGTTTGCATATAGTGAATGCGAATATATTGATTCAAAAATAGACATAAGCGATGCATTAATGGAATAACAATGTTTTAACATGAATAAATGTTTGAACAAAAGAAAATTGCAACTTGAACATTCGAATGAACAAAACTTTCCAGTCTCAGGATTTGTCACTTCAAATGGAAGATTCTCAGCAGAAGAATTTCATTTGGCCACCCGGCATGAACTCCAGCACCCTTCCGTCGACCAAGTCCTGGATCTTGTTCTTCAAGCTCCAACAGTCATCGGTGTCATGTCCAGGACTGTCAGAATGGTAGGCACATCTTTTATCATGGTTATAAGTAGGAGCAGAGGTTCTAGGATTCTGGGGAGGACCTTTCAAAGTAATCAGATTGGCCTCCAATAAGTGTTTCAGCATTAGAGATGGTGGTATGCCAGTCTCAGTGAAATGTCTTCCAGGAGTGTATCGCTTGCGCCGATTACCCCGTTGATGCTGGGCTTGTGAAGTAGTAGCAATTTGGAGAGGTCTATTCATTGGGCCCGGCCTTTGCCCTCTTGGAAGCTGTTCCATGACTTGGGTTGGTTGCTTCATGTCTTGATGAAGCTGACTGATCATGGCCCTCAGCTCTCCTTGCTCCTGAGCTAAACCTTGAATGAGGGTCCTTTGCCCCAGCATCTGGGTCTTCAATGTGTCTACCTCAGCTTGTAGACGTTTCAGCTGTTCGTCCTTGTCATCCTCAGCATTGTTCCTGACCAAAGTCCCCGTGAGAAGTGTCCTTAACTCCTCCTGCCCCTTGGATAAATTCAGGAGGATGTCCCCGAGCCGAGCCTCTTGAGCAAGAAGGTCCTGGTTGTCTTGTTGTGAAGCCATTGCTGAAATAAACAGCGGGAAAGGTAAGTGACCTGCAACAAAGATACCTGTTATGTAAGGATGAGTATGATATGCATGCAATGTTTTCAAGGATCTCGCGGGGTAAACAAGAAAATTTGTTAGCATTGGAATTTAGAGCTTGATTGAAGGACACCCATGTTATTGAGAACTCTTCTTCAAGAGTCAAAGGCTCACCATATCAAGTGGGTCATAGCCCCTGACTTTAGTCATCATGTCTGGTTTTGATTTCCAAACAACCTTGGTTAGGGAACCTTCTTCAGGAGTCAGAGCTCACCATATCAAGTGGGTCATCGCCTCTGACAACATTGGCTAGAGGAAAATAAATCCTCTTTGCCCCTTGCTAGATGTTTGATTTATATGACCTGTATCACAGGCCCTTGAGATCCTTGAAATGGGTTAGGATGTATGCAATGGTATGATGTCATGATATGTATGGGGTAATGTGAGTAACCCTGTTATGAGTCCCAATTAAGGACTGCAAAAACCTGCAAGAAACTTAGGATACCCTGTTATGAGTCCTAATTAAGGACTACAAACACAACCTGCAAGAGACAAATGTCAGGTAATAAGCATGCAAGTAGTTCAAGTAGGAAGGCACACAAGTCACACAAGAGAAGCCCTTAAAGTTTAGGCCAGCATGGAGTCTGGGTAGTACCCTCTTGAAGTTGGTGGGTTCAACCTGTCCTAATCAAAGTAACCGGGTTCTAAGGTTCCCAATATCACGGGATTGCTTTCATTGTTCATCGTTTCGATTTAGCCACTGAACTGGCGACCGAAATATTCCAGGAAAGCAACCCTCAATTGAGTGTAGTATCGAGTATCAACCAACCTCGGACTGCACCAAAGTCAGTTATCTCACTACCCTAAAGAGGCCAAGATGGTTCAATTAAGGTTCCTAAGGTCTGTTGATGCTTCATGACACCACGCAGAGGCCCCGTACTCTCCTTGACTGAACTCAAGGGTTACCGGTACACACCAAAGTGCCACATCAACGTAGCAGACTGTTTCAACCATGTCGGTATACCCCGCACAGTTCCCTCACAGCCTTGTTGCTACTTTCTAAGAAAGGTATCCCCCAGATCCGGGTTTAGGATCTATAGAACTCCCAAGCAACCCACAATTTAAAGCACACAAGGAAAACAATTGAAAACACAATTATGAACTAGCCCTAAGGTATACCTCACTTTAAGTTTATATCCCCAGCAGAGTCGCCAGTTCTGTGATTGGTGGATCTGGAACTGACTGTTTTAAAGCTGGTTCGCGAAATGTCGCGGAAGCAAGAGTCGCCACCGTCTTTTATTTTCTCCAAATGGAAAGGACAAAAGCACAGAAAAATTCCTTAAAAGAGATTGCTCTCGGTTCGGGAGGTAGGTTATAGAAAGGGAAGGTGTTAGCACCCTTTCTATCCATGGTTATCCATGGGCTCTTAGATAATTGCTCAATGTGTTTTCAAAATGTTTGCTTGCTTTTCAATTGTGGGTTTTAAAAAGTTTCTTTGAAAAATTTCAGTTCGACTCGTACGTCAGAGTGTTTGAAAAATTTGTTTTGAAAGCTTTTGAAAAGGTGTTGGTGTGAAAAGTCTTTGAATTTTTATTTTGAAGAGAGCAAGTATCCATGAGTCGTCTACCTACCCTAAGGAATTCGTCTGTGTAAATGTCCTTTAAAGTAATGCCATCCCACCATTGAGAGGTAGGTAGCACCGCCGTTGGAGGTGTTCGGGTCAATTCGAGTTTTAGGGACATGGTGATCGCCGGAGCAATGGGAAGACACCTTAGAAGCTACCCTCATGCCAGGTTCCCGGATCATGAGGACTTACTAAGACGTCCTCTACTCGACGATCACCTTTCGAAAGGCAACAGTGAGGCGTACCCTAGGGGTGGTGTGTGCGATTCGTGTGTCATGTTTCAATTATTTTATCTTGTCATGTTTGTTGCGATCTACGCTTGATTTTATTTTTAGGGCCATACATTCTTTCATGCTTTTGTTAACAGTTATATACTTGCGAGAAAATAAATCTAAACTATTACAAATGGCGCGGGTCCACATCGCCAAAATAAACCGGACCCGATTTGACTGAAAAATAAATAAAGCGAATAAAAGTGCGAGAAATAAAATGATTACAAGGCTTTGGGGCATATACATAATTATAATAAGTGACATAAAATAAATATGCGAAATAAAATAATTAAACAATGGGCGTTGGACCCTTTTGCAAAAAATTAAATTTAATAGGAAATTAAAATTAAAAATTAAATGTTTTTGGTATTTTTGTATTTTTTAAGATTTAAAAGAAAAAAGAACTTTTTAGAATGAAATTTGAAATGCAAATCCTAATTCTAATGTTTTTTAGTTATTGTGAAAATGTTATATTAATCTAAATTAAACCCTAATTTTTACTTATATACATTTAATTATAAAAATAAAATGAATAAATAAATAATATTGTGATAAAAAAAAGGAAAATTTAAAAGGTATAAAAAGTCATTAAACCTAATGCTATATTTTTGGATTTTTAGTTATTAAGAAAGTATTAAAATCTAACCTAAATGCAACCCTAATTAGTTTACAAGTTTAATTATGAAAATTACTAATATTATGGCAAAAAACAAGGAAAGTTAAAAGGAATAAAAAAGTCATTAACCTAATGCTATATTTTTGGATTTTTTTATGGAAGAAAGAATTAAAGTTAAAACCTATTTTACTAAATTTATTTACATGTTAATTATTTACAAGAAAATAAATAAAATAAATATTTTTTATGTTTTTATCCTTTTTCTGATTTTTTGATGTTTTTGTATTTTGTTAAAAATAAATTAATTAAACTAATAAAGAAAATAATAATTTGAAAAGAAATAAAATAGAAAGAAAGAGAAGGCAAACCAAGGGGGGGGGGGGGGGGTAGCCCCAATTTGGAGGTAAGGCCTTAGCATTTCAGGCCCATTTGCGTTATGGCCTTGCTGACTTTTTGCTAGCCTGCTTCAGCGTTGACTGGAGTTTATTGTGCTCCTTGAATCCTTGCCTTTGAATTGGCCCAACTGGACGCGTGGACGATCAGGCTTTGAGGTGTATGGTATGCCCTGGACGTTAGCGCTGCATAAGATCTTGTATTGAAAAATATTATTGAAATTTATACAGACCTGGGGTTCGAACCCAGGTCTTGGACGCTAATGCCTTGGTGGTTTGCCAGCTGAGCCATGAAACATCTGTTAATATATTATAAGAAACAAATAATAAAAAAGAAACAAATGCGTTAGTGGGTTTCTGGCGCGAATTTCAAAATGGCCTATCACGTATTGACACGATGTTGTCTTCTCCAATTTTCCTGAAAACACAAAACAAAGGCCACAGTTTCTTATGCGTGGGTTTAGACAGCTTTAGAAGAAATAGCGAATAGCGCTATGTGAATCATAAATTGATCGCGACTACATCAATCTAATCGTCCAGACGCGTTGAACTTAATGGTCTTAGTCCCAGCCTCTAATTTTGCCTGATTGCAAAAACCCCAATTTTAAGGTTGAAGAACCCTAATCTGCATCAATGGCATAATCATGGATATTGCACAAAAATGAAATTAAATGGTATGGTTAGCATCAGAACACAATAACAATCATGAATCAACAAATAAAACTTAAGAAAGATGCTTAAATCATGATGCACGACTCCAAGTTTTCATCTGTACAGTTTTGAGTCATTATACCAATTCTTCGCGTTTTGGTTGATGTTAGGGATTGGAATGTGATCAGGAGAGTTTGAGGAAGCTATTAGCAAAACTTTTATGCTTTGAATCCACCTCTAGTAGTGATTTCAGTTTTGAGTTTTATGGAGAATTTTTCCAAGTTGGCAATGGTGTTTGGGCGCAGCCTTTTGTCTCTTGTGGTTAGGGTTTGACTTAGCCCTTATGAGGGAAGAGAATTGGCTTGCTAGCTGACCTAGATTCATGCTCATGAGAGAACTAGTCCTAGGGTTTTTTCATTAACAAATTTTTCCTTCTTTTAAGCCAAGACCAAGACTTAGTGTGCAATTTAACCCTAGCCTGAGTTTTTGAGTTGGCCCATGATACATAGAAGTTGTCCAAATTCAAATGACACTATTCCATTGGTTTTTGAATTTTATTTGAATTTTTAAAGATTTAAAATGAATTAAATTATCAAAAATTAAATAAAATAGAAAAATCAATATTTGGTCTTGAAATTAATCATGGGACACGTGTGTGGCATGACAAGGATGAATCAAGTGGAAGAAAGTGGGCCCTTTTGTCAAAAATTGGAGTTTCAAGGATAGTTGACTTTTTCCATTTCACAAAAATTTCCCAACTTCTACAAGGTATAACTTGCTCAATTTTTAAGCTTTTCACATGTTCTTGGACAGTTTGGAAAGGTCTTTGAGTCCTCTAACCAATGCCTTTGGTCCCATGTCATTTTGATTTTCCAATCTCAAGTTATGGCCTTTGACTTAAAGTCCCTTTTTGTTGACTTTTGAAAATGACCTATAATGTTGAAATTGATAACTTTTTGTGAGAGCATTTCTTGGACTTGAAGTATGAAGATGAGTTGTAGGAAATGTCTTTCTCTTCAAAATGAGCTTTGGATGGAATTTTTCTGATAATCCATGTGAAAGTTATGCCCTGGTCAATTTCAGTTGACTTTTTCAGCTGTCCAAATATAGCAACCTTTGCATCTTTGATGATTTCTGAGCCAAATTTTGAGAATCATGATCAAGCATTGATCAAATGAGGTTTGTGGCTTCAAAATGATATGTTGACCAAAAATTTGAACTTTTGACTGTCAAATGACCATTTTGCCCCTACAGTTGACTGTAGTGCAATTTAGGGTTTTGACTGTGCAATCTTGAGCTGAATGCCTTGAAACTTGATATGAGGATGCTTGACCATGTTTGTAAGCATATGAGACTTGATTGAGCCTTTGAACACTTCCTTTTCTTGATCAGAACCCAAACCCTAGTTTTGACTGTATGGGAGACTGTTGAGCTGTGCAACCCTTGGAGGAGTTTTGTGACTTGGCTTGGCAATTTCTTGAAGAATATGGGAGGGCAAATTTTGGGGTGCAACAACCCCTCTCTCTCTTTTTCGATCCTCTTGAATTACTTATTTTTTTCTCTATGAAGAGTTTTCTTGGACTTGATGGAGGCTTGGGGGTTTAAGTGTTGATTTTCCTCGATGTGAAGAAAATCAACTTGGGATATGTCTATGTAGAGAAATTGTAAGGGATTATTGATGTCCTAATAGTGTGAAAGAGTGGCCTATTTATAGTGATAATTAGGTCAACAAATTAGGAAATAAAATTGATTGGCTAATCAATATTTTCTTAGACAGTAAGCTAACCAATTAATGAATGAGTATAACATAAAATGACATCATTTGACCAATAAGAACCAATTAATTAGAAAAGACAATATTTTACATATTTATTATAATTATTGCACTCAATTTTGGTAAACAAATGCATAAAATTTAATAAATAATTATTTTTTAAATAGACTTTGAGAACGAATATTTATAAAACCCCAAAATATTAGTATAATAAACTAAAAAAAATTTAAAGTCAAGTTTGAAAATAATTTTGACCGTAGCACCAGAGGAGAAAATTTGGGGTATGACAGCTACCCCTATTTAATTACTTTGTGTTTGAGTAGTGCGAAAATACGCAGGTCTCACACATTCGAATCAGAGGGTTATTAAATAATGGAAGACCCCAAGTTTTGGACCAAAGCATTATTAAATAAGGATACACTGATATAGCGTACTCGGGAGCACCAAAAAATAGGCAAAGATGATGATGTATTATCCTACCAGAGTTTGAGTAGAGAGTAAAAATTAAAGAGTAAGATTGAACCAGATATGACGATGCGGATGACTCGTTAATATATAGAAAAACATATCGTAGTTTTTGCGTATTTACCATGACCTAGAAGGTAAACAACACAAGTTAAAAGATTATAAGGATATGTTGTACAATGCTCCTATGGGTATGAAGAGTAGACATAGATGATGATGTATCATCTTACCACCGTTCGAACCAAAGTTTCATTTTAACTTTGATATGACGATGCAGATAACTCGTCAGTATCTAAGAGAGATTGTAGATTTCTTGCACATTTACCATAACCTAGGAGGTAAAATGATACAATTTTTAAAAGTTTACTTACTAATGCTTGGAGACTAATATAGTAAGTTTATGACGCAAATTTTGTATATTCATCGCAACCCAGGGAATAAATAACATAGATCTTGATAATACATTGTCGCATGGAGACTAACAAGATAAATTATGTTTCCAAGAAAGATAACTTATTTCCTCTTTGAGACTAACGCAATGAGCCAAAGATTTTTTTTTTGTATATCTACCATAGCTTAGAGGATAGATAATACGAGCTCGAAATCAGATATTTAGAACTTTGAAAGACGATGGCGGTTGTGTCAGCCCTCAACTAAGACTCAATAACCAAATGAAATATGCTAGGTTTGAAGCGATGAACCCCAAAATTCCCTGATGATGTCAGTTATGTGATCCTCAACCATGACTATCAACATGAAGAAATAAACCCCAAAGTCAAGATGGTGTCGGTTCTGTCATCCTCAACCATGACTATCAACATGAAGAAATAGACCCCAAAATTCACCGATGATGTCGATTGTGTTGTCCTCAACCATGAGTATCAACATGAAGAAATAAACCCCAAATTCAAGATGATGTCGGTTGTGTCGTCCTCAACCATGACTATCAACATGAAGAAATATACCCAAAAGTTCATTGATGATGTCGGTTGTGTCATTCTCAACCATGACTATCAACATGAAGAAAATAAATCCAAAAATTCATTGATGATATTGGTTGTATCGTTCTCAACCATGACTATCAACATGAAGAAAATAAACCCTAAATTCATCGATGATGTCAGTTATGTCTCCCTCAACCAAGACTATCATCATGAAGAAATAAACCACAAATTCATCGATGATGTCGGTTGTATCACCGTCAACCAAGACTATCATCATGAAGAAATAAACCCCAAATTCATCGATGATGTCGATTGTGTCGCCATCAACCAAGACTATCATCATGAAGAAAATAAAATCCAAATTCATCGATGATGTCGGTTCTATCGCCCTCAACCAAGACTAACATCATGAAGAAGTAAACCCCAAATTCATCGATGATGTCGGTTGTGCCAGACCTCAACCAAGACTATCAACATGAAGAACATATAAACCCCAAATCTCTTCAAGTTTGAACTATATAGCTCGCACAGATAAGCTTTTAATGATGGACCCCAAGAAAGTTCGTAATTTTACCAAAGTAGTTTTGAAAGATTCCATGCATGCCGTAAATGCATAATGCCCTAAATTTATGTGCTACCCAAGTGTGATATATGCCCCAAATGTCTCGTTATATTCACATGTACCAAATGTTTGCATATGCCCCAAATATTTCGTATGTGTATGCCTCAAGTGCTTAATTATGCACCAAATGCTTGTGGTGAATTTTTTTAATTTTCTCTCCTTTTAAACCATTGACTTTGTGTCACCTACTTCCCAATGTTGCTTGTTGCTAATTGTTGCATCCAAGTCAATTTGATTTTTGATATAACATGGTGAACATTGTTAACTTGTCATAGATAGTTGTATTGCAGGCGCAGGCATAGGCGTGGACATAGACGTAGACTTCTTTCAACATTTTTCTACCCAAAATAAACTTTGATGTGTTATCAAATGCGCTTTGGTGTTTTCGTATGTTAGATGCACCAAATGTTGTGAATGTCCTTGATACTTTGATATGGTTATGTGTACTTCATGCTTGATGTGAGGCTCTTAATGAGAAATCTACTATCGAGATTTCCAAGGAATCTATTGTCGAGGTCTTTTGGATAATCAACTGCCAAGATGAAACAGAGGAATCCACTACCGAGATTATGTTGAGAAACTACCTTCTGCCGAGGTTTTTTGGAAAATCATTTGTCGAGATTAACCAGGAGAATTTATTTTCATGGTTCTGTTGAGAACTACCTTTTGCCGAGGTCTTTTGGAAAATCATCTGCTGAGATTGACCAGGAGAATCTACTGTCGAGATTTTGTTGTGAACTACCCTCTGTCGAGGTCTTCTGGATAATCAACTGTCGCGATCAACCAGGGGAATCTAATGATGAGATTCTATTGAGAAGATACCTTCTGTCGTGGTATTCTAGAAAATTATCTATCGAGATTAACCAGGGGAATCTATTGCTGAGATTATGTGTAGAATATATAACTTGATTGACAATGATGATTGTCTTCACATGAAACATAGTTTTATGCTATGTGTGTATGTTTTAATTGACACATGAAATGTAATAATTGATTGATGTATGTAATGATTTTCTTGGATATGTGTTGTAGCCCAAAATTATCCCTCCCATTTTTATGCAAGACATGCTCATTGAGGTTCCCAATTGCTCAAGGATGACCAAGAATTTACCAGACCAATTCTCCTCCTAGGCAATGAACCTCAAATTATGGTTTCACTTTTCATCAATATGTATGAGCTCCAAAGTTCTCAAATTTTTTCAATTTTCCTAATATGCCTTCAAGATTGTCCATGACAAATTTCATGCCTTACACTACAAGTTTGCTCAGTCAATTGCTCAAGTGTTTGAAAATTAACTATACTAGGTCAAAAGTCAATTGTGGCCCATATACAGTCAAACTTTAATATTTTTGGTCAACATCAACATTTTGAAGTGATATCCATCATTTTATCAAGGATTGATCATGATTCCTCAAGAAATGCTCATAATCTATCAAAAGTCAAGAATTGCTAAATTAGGGTTTCTATAGGAAAAGTCAATTCAACTTTGACCAGGAATAACTTTCAGATAATTTATCCATTTTACCCCAACCAAAGCTCATTTTGAAGAGAATCTCATTCCCTACAACTTCTCTTTTGTCCTCAAGTCCAAGAAATGCACCATTTGAAAGATACAAGCTCATACATTATAGGTCATTTTCAGAAAGTCAAATGCAAAGATGATTAAAAGAGAAAGTGTAGAGGAAATCTTGGGCTTTCCAAAAAGTCAAAGATCATCTTCAAAATATGAAATTTGAGCAACTTATGAAGTGCACAAGTTGGGCAATTTTCAAGAAAATGCATGAAATCTCAATGGAGCAAATTTGTGATTTAAAGTTATTGGCCTAAATTTTTGGAGTTCAAATATGTTCATGATGTGTCCAAGGACCTCTAAATCTATCCATGCATTTATTTTTATTTTTATTGTTATTTATTTGAATTTTATTCATTTAAATATGAATTAAACCAAATAAAAACTAAATAAAATTGCAAAAAATAGTAAATATTGGTTATGGAAATATGGGGTGATGGTTTGAATTATTTTTGGCTCCAAAATTTCATGATAAGGAGGCCAGTTGTATTGGACCTCAAAATGGGCAAGATTTTGCATTTTTGGAACTTTTTTAATGTGTTTGATTTTGGTTTAAAAGAAGGTCATTATGGGTGGATCCTTACCATCTTTTCTAGCCCTCTTCTTCCTATATAAATACAAGACCAAGGCATGAGCAAAGGACACACAAAAAAATCATTGCTACAAAGCTCTACAAAATTCTCAGAAATTTCTCAAAGTTGCCAAATTCTTAACCACACTTCTAGGTGCTCTCAAGCATAACAAAGGATCCGTTCATCTCCCCGAGGCTCCCAAGAGTTGAACTAGATTCATAACCATGCCCTTCCATGTCTAGAACTCTCACATTCAATCATACCGGTTTTGGTAAAATTTCTTGAATCTCAAACTGTCTATTCATGTCATATAAATTATTTTTGTGCATTGATATGTGTTTGTGAGACCATTTAGAATAGGTTAGGCAGACTGCATATGTACATGAACACCCTATGTGCAAGATGCCATGGTTAGGGCTATAAGCTTTTTGAGCTTCAGATTCTATGATACGAGGAGTTTCAATCCAAACCCACGATAGGCCTCATGGGAGAGATACACATGATTCTGAAGACTTTCCTCCTGCGCCTGGGCTCTCCTGCTAATGGACATGGGATTTTGCTTAGCGCATCCCCCATTTTCCTTACAACATGGCCCATTCTTTTGTTTTTTTTTTGCTTTAATTATTTATTTTCTTTTCATTTCAATTAATTCTTTTTTTATCAAAAAAATTCATAAAATTTATAAAATCACAAAAAAAATAGATTTAGTTCTTTTCTTTTAATTAATTTAATTTTCATAAATAAATTTAATTTAACTTAATTATGTTTTAGTATTTATTTCATAGTTAATTTGTAATTAATTTAGACTTAGGTCTTAAATATTAAAATCAAATCACGAAAATACCAAAAATATTTTTCTTAATACTTAGGCTTTTTAGAAAGAATGTATAGGTCGCACATTTGATTTTTTAATAGTTAGTTTATCTTTTTGCATTTCTTTTCTAAATATTGTAACTACTCATGGGATGTAATAGCGTAGGATTTACTTTCCGCACTTTATATTTAATGTACAGTATTACCGTTAGTAAATAGGATTGTATGGAAAGACTGAAAACAAAGTGCTAGGAAACTTAAATTCAAAGACAAATAACTGAAACAAGCACACATTGCACACATACACCTCTAGGGTACGCCTACTTTGGTTGCCTTTCGGGAAAAAACAGTCATGTCCCTCGAAACGGGGACGCTTTAGCAAAGACCCGTGAATTAAAGATCATAGTCCCTCGATGACCCTACAATATTGCCTTTCGGTAAATGATCTATCCCTAGACAAAATTTCTAAAGCGTCTCCATATGTTGCCTTTATGATTGTACGTCTCTTCGATTGTCCCTCAACATCTAACGATAGGGCTACCTACTCACTAATAGTAGGATAGCACTGTCTAAAGGATGGGAAGAAAAGAACAAACCTTTCAAGTATAAGTGAATAGTTCCTAGATGCTATGCTCAAAACAAATTTTTTTCACATACATAAAATACTTTAAAAAAAAATTTCTAAAAAATGCTTTATCAACACTCTTAAGGACTAATACAAGAGTTATCATAAAGCAAACTGCTGCACTAAGGCATTTCAAAATACTTTTCAAAAATACACGAAAGCACAAGGTATTTCAAAAATGAGCTAAGCATCTAAGAGCCCGTAGAAAACTATGGATGGAAAGGGTGTTAACACCTTCCCTTTCCATAATCTACCCCCCTTACTCAGAAAACTCTCGAAAAGGTCTTTTTCTATTCTTTTCGCCCTTTCCTTAATTTGGATAAAAAGAAAAGTCGGTGGCGACTATTGCTTACCGCAAGATTTGTGAACCCAAATGTAAAACCAGTATTAACAGTTGGTTCTGCCACCGTATTAAAGAACTGGCGACTCTGCTGGGGATACAATAAAATTTGGGGTTACCTTAGAGATAGTTTATTTTTAAACTGCTTGGTGTGCTTTGTATGCTTTACCTTTTGAGGATTGTTTGGGTTGTTACTATAGATCATATACTCGGATCTGAGGCACCTTTTAGGTAAGTAGAAATATATCATGGAGATTGTACGGGGTATACCCACACAGTTAAAGCGATGTCTACGTTGATGTGACACTTTGGTTGGTACCGGTAGCCCTTGAGTAGTCAAGGAGAATATGGGGCCGCTGTGTGAGGTCATGAAGCATCAACTGACCTTAGAACCTTTAATTGAACAACTTGGCCATTAGGAAGTAGTGAGGTAGTCGTATTTGGTGTATCCCTAAGTCGGTTGATACTCGATACTACACTCATTGAGATTTGACTCACAAGTTTTATTTGGTGGCAAGTTAGTTATCGATCAGAATGAAACTTATGGGAAAATCAGTGATATTATGATCCCTTAGAACCCAATTACTTTCTAAGACAGGTTGAAACAACTATACATTCAAGAGGGTACTTACCTACATACCCCATGCATGCCTAAACCTAAGGCTATTTGTGTGACTTGCTTGCTTTCGTTATCTAACAATGTGAATTCCTTGTAGGATTTGTTTATATCCATTAACTTGGATTTCTTGCAGGATTTACTTGCTTATGTCACTGTATGCTTTTCCTTGACGCATAGCATACACATCATAGCATCATGCCACAACATTTCCTTAACCATTTCAAGGATCTCAAGGGTTTGTGATGCAGGTTATGATAAATTAGACATCTAGCAAGGGGCAAGGTGATTTATTTTCCTCTAGCCAATGCTGTCAAAAGATCAAAACTCAATAACTTGAGTCAGGGGCTATGACCCACTTGATATGGTGAGCTTGACTCTCGTAGAAGGACACTCAATGATTCGAAGTTATTCAATCAAAGAGGCAAATTTCAACTTTTGACATTTTCTTGTTTACCTCGCGAGATCCTTGAAAACATTGCATGCATGCCATTTCATAACAGGTCTTCTAGTACAGGTTTCTCATCTTTTTGTTGTTTATTTCAGCAAAAGAAATGGCCCTTGAACAAACAGTAAAAGACCTTCAAGCTCAAAACACTCAGTTACAACAAATGTTCATGGCTTTGGCCCAGGGGCGGGAAGAACTGAAAGCTCTCGTCATCAAAGATAAAAAGAAGAAGAAGGCAAAGAAATCGGCTGGCATCTTGAATATGGGAAGAAGACTCAGAGGACCGGTTAAACGAGCTCTAGATCTCACAACTCTATCAAACGAATGGGATAATCATGAAGAAGTCAACAACCCCGAGGCTGATGAAAAAGAAGCTGATTACTCTGATAAACAATATCCTTCTGCTGACGATAAATACAAATAGCTAGAGGATCATCTCAATACTATGGAGATTCAGGAGGTACCTGTCTTGGACTTTGAAGAGTTAGGGCTGGTTCCTGGAGTGGTCATCCCACCAAAATTCAAGGTTCCCACATTTTCTAAGTATGACGGTGTCTCCTGCCCTAAGTTGCACTTAAGGTCATATGTCAGGAAGATCCAACCTCACACTGCTAACTGGAAGTTATGGGTCCATTTCTTCCAAGAAATATTAGCTGGCACGCAATTGGAGTGGTTCTATCAGCTAGAAAGAATAGACATTCATACCTGGGAAGCCTTGGTTGCTGCTTTCTAAAAGAAGTACCAATACAAAGCTAACCTCGCTCCAACTCGTACACAACTTCAAATCATGTATATGGGTTCTAGCGAAGGCTTCAAGGAATGTGCCCAAAAATGTAGGGATCTAGTTGGCAGGGTACAACCTCCTCTGAATGATTGGGAAATGGTAGACATGGTCATGGGCACTCTGACGGGCCCGTTCTTCAATCTGCTGATTGGGAGTTCCTCATTCGGGTTCACAGAGATAGTTCTAACTGGAGAAAGGATCAAAAGTGGTATCAAGAGTGGGAAGATCCCGATGGATGCATCGTCTAATGCTGAGAAGAAGCCATTTGCTAGTAAGAGGGAAGCCAATGTTGTGTATGGCCAGAAGGGTCGTAATAAGGCATACTACCACCAATATGTAGGGGCAGTGTTGGTCTCTAATTCGGCACGCGTGCAACGACCATAACAACAAGGTAATCAGAGAAGGAAAGACGAGCCTAAGAGACAGTTTACCAAGATCAACATGTTGTTGTCTCAAGCATTATAACATATGTTAAGAATGAATTTGATTACGTTGATAGGACCTCAACCAATCCCTAAGACTTCTTCTCCTAACTACAATCCTGATGCAAGGTGTGCATATCATTCTGGCAGTCCTGAGCACGATACTAACGATTGTTGGGAACTAAAATACAAGATTCAAAATATGATTGACACCAAGGAGATTGAGTTCGACCCTCCTGATACTCCCAACGTGATCACTTCTCCCATGCCAAATCATGTCCAGGATTGAGAGCATTTTTTTTCATTTGAATTCTCAAGTTGTATTTTCTTTGTTTGTTCAAACAATTATTGTCATGTCAAACTTTGTTATTTCATTAATGCATTGCATATGTCTATCTTGAATTAATTTGTTTTCATTATGCTTAAACTATTTTCTTACTTCCTTTTTGTGATATTCAACTCTTGATTAAAAGCTCTAAGCCTTTAGAGGGAGGATGACGAGAACGATACCACAATCTTTACAGTATGATTTTGAACAGACCCCGCTGACGATGTACAGGCGTTGTTTCAAATCCTAAACAATGGAGTTATAAGGAAGATAACCCCTAGTCAACCCCTTTGAGCCTAAGAAGTAGGAGTTTTATTTTCACACAAATTAAAACCCTTAATCATAACCTGGGGCAGGGTAGTTTTCTCAGTTAATTCAGATGTGTATTCAGTCGCAAGCTTTCCCTTCATACACGACAAATAGTGTAGAAGATGCTCTCCAAAAGATGGTGATGGTTCCACATAATCATTAAGAACAGGCAGTCATTATTTCTCAAAATAAAAGCCCATTAAGTCAAAATCTATGAAGGAGACTTAAGAAAAAAACGGGGGCATCCTGCTGGCTGTAATCACAAAAGAAACAGTTCAGGCAAAAGACAAGGATAGAAAAATCATAAAAAGAAAGAGGTCCTACAAATACTCAACAAAAAGAAAAGGTCACAAAAATGATTGCCTTCTCAAATAAACGTTCAATTTTTTAGCCATCACCGGAATATCGAGGCCAACATTCCAGAACTCAACTGGGATTCGAAATGCACAATTAACTGAGCATAGGACTGAAGAACATCACAAAGAACGGGTTGGTACAAATAAATTTTGAGCCTTTATCCTTTGTTTCTTAAACCGTGAACCAGGCCACGTTACAACCCTTAAAAGTCCTAGTTGAAGCATTGATTATTTCGAGAGCATACTGTTACAAAGGTATCCTGACTCCTGTAAGGTTTGCTATAAATCATGAGTTGATATCACATTCTTGCAAATTTTATTTTGCTACAAAAAATGCATTTTCAAAAAATTTCAAGATAGACATAAGCTTTGCATTCTTTAAATAACATTATTTGTATATGGTTAATTGTTCAAATGGCATAGAAATTCACACAACGAATATTCAGTGAACGAAGACCCCCTCAATGGACAGAATCACCTCAGACGGAGAAAAAAATTCCCAATAACAAGCCTTTCTTAATCAAGGGGCGTGACATGGTGTCTAATTAATCTGGGACAGTCAAGCCAATATGCAAAGAATCTCTCCAAAAATGCTGAATAGCCAGGGGAAGATCTCCATCTGAATCACTCGGGGGCTGTTACATCGATCGCGGATTCCAGCATAAAATCACTATGAAATTTGAATCTTTAGTACCACCAAATTGCTTGTTTGTGCCAGTAGTATCAGATGGTGTTAGTATCATGTCTTCAAATCCTTCCATGCAGTTCTTAGAAAAGATACCTAGGAAATTCAAGACTATCAGAAACTTGATCAAACATCAGGTGCACCAGATTCATCCTGAAGCAGTCTTGCACAAGCTCCCACGTATGAAAGGGAACATGCGATCACATAAACATTTTCTGGCATTTCTACAACACGTGTTGTCATAGACGGTGATAACTCTCCACATCCTATGAGCGCGGACATAGTTAGAAAAACTACGCATGAAAAAGACCCGCTAGGTTGACAGGCCTAGGCAAAATTAAGGGCATCCCGGCGAACCAAAAGAGTTCGGGAAAAAATTAGGGATATATACAAAAAAATTGTACACCCGGCAATTCGAAAACCTGAAAAGGCGGCTTGAGCAAAAAAGGGTATCCCGGTGGACTGAAAACACGAAAGGGCGGTCCAGGAAAAAGTTAGGGATTAATAATGTACGACTATGTCTCTTCATCTTATCATTTGTTTATCAGTAGAAGACTTATCATTCTGATCATCATTTACCAAGCACCCCATAAGTTGGGATGACACTCAAACCATCCACAAAGTCTTCGCAGGTACTTTCTTCAGCAGGTACAGAGGCAGGGGCGTCTTACTAAAAAGTCTCCACCATATCCTTAACTTACAACCTAGTGATGTCAGGTCTTCTTATATCCCCGACAGAACATGAATTTTTAACTACTGCTCCGGCATTAGGTTTTCCCCAGTAAAGTCGTCAAACTTCTCAGGATTCCCCAATAGGATTTCACAAAATCCTCAGGCTGTGCACATAGCTTTCCTTCCCCAACAGAGTTTACTTCTCTAACAACGGAAGATCATCTCCCAACAGTTCAACTTCAACCAAATCTGAAGACCTACATTCTTCATCGCCAGCTGCAATCAGGGATTTATTTTCCCTAACTCAACAACGCTGTAATATAACAACTGATACATTCACGTATTGCATTCATACATCATTCTACAAACGTCATAGCACTGTAGTACAAATGCATATATCTCAATCTCATTTATTTTGAGAACACCATTACACAATGCATTTCATACATCACGACATTGCATACAGCTAACGCTTTACCTTTTCAGGAAAGATCAATCAACAAATATTTATCATCAACAATTTTCAACAGGTCCAGGATTAGCTCTTGAAACAAAACATAGCAATTATCTGTGCGACTAAATACAGCTTTACACGAGCTCATCATAAAGCAATCTTACACGGGTTTCTTCTGACTTCTAAATACAACTTTACATGGGCTCAACATGAAGCAATCTTACACGGGTTTCTTCTGACTTCCAAATACAGTTATACATGGGCTCATCATGAAGCAATCTTACATGGGTTTCTTCTGAATTCCAAATACAGCTTTACACAGGTTCAACATGAAGCAATCTTACACGGGTTTCTTCTGACTTCCTAATACAGCTTTACACGAGCTCATCATGAAGCAATCGTACACAGGTTTATGTTGACTTCCAAATACAGCTTTATAGGGGCTCTTTATGAAGCAATCTTACATGGGTTTCTTCTGACTTCCAAATACAGCTTTATATGGGCTCTTCATGAAGCAATCTTACAAGGGTTCCTTCTCTCTCTTTTTGAAGTTTTACACGGATTCATCCTGAAGCAACCCTACCCAGTATCCTTCTCACAATCTCCAGATGCAACTTTACATGGACTCATCCTGAGGCAACCCTACCTAGGTTCCTTCTCTTGATTTTCGAGATGAGTTTTACATGGACTCATCCTGAGGCAACCCTACCCGGGTTCATTCTCTTGAATTTACAGATGCAGTTTTACACTAACTCATCCTGAGGCAACCCTACCCAGGTTCCTTCTATTGAATTTCCAGATGCAGTTTTACACTGACTCATCTTGAGGCAACACTACCCAGGTTCCTTCTCACAATTTCCAGATGCAATTTTACACGGACTCAACCAGAAAACAGCTAACTTTCATCTCTCTAGTCTAGAGATAACTCCTCAGTAGAGCATTGGACAACTGAAGCTCCTAGACTTTATCCCCACAAAGTTTTCCTCAAGTAGGAGAACAACATAAATTAGCATTCCCCAGCAGCCTCCTCCTCATACAATAGGAACAGGAATCCCCACAAAGAGACCTCTTATGAAGTCAGCATCTACTTTGGATGGCATCTTTAAACCCATCTTCGACGACTCTCTTTCATATTATCCAAATAGAATCTATAAGCCCATTCTCGACATCATCAACCATCGGTGTTACTTCGTGCGAGTGCAAATTTATGGGCACTCTAGTATTCAATCATCTTCTACCTTCAGATCACGAAAGGCAGACAAGCCAATCTAAATCCTCAGGTATAAGAAGATTGAACAGGGGCAGCTGTTGTACCCCAAAATTTTCTGCCCCATTTTTACTCAAGACATGCTCATTGAGGTTCCCAATTGCTCAAGGATGACCAAGAATTGACCAGACAAATTCTCCTCCTAGGCAATGAACCTCTAATTAGGATTTCACTTTTCATCAAGATGTATGAGCTTCAAAGTTCTCAAATGTTTTCCATTGTCCTAGTATGCCTTCAAGATTGTCCATGACAAATTTCATGCGTTGCACTACAAGTTTGCTCAGTCAAATGCTCAAGTGTTTAAAAATTAACTATACTAGGTCAAAAGTCAATTGTGGCCCATATACAGTCAAACTTCAAGATTTTTGGTCAAAATTAACATTTTGAAGTGATATCCATCATTTTATCAAGGGTTTATCATTATTCCTCAAGAAATGCTCCTAATCTATCAAAAGTAAAAAAATGCTAAATTAGGGTTTCTATAGGAAAAGTCAATTGAACTTTGACCAGGCATAACTTTCAGATACTTTATCCATTTTTACCCAACCAAAGCTCATTTTGAAGACAACCTAATTCCATACAACTTCTCTTTTGTCCTCAAGTCCAAGAAATGCACCATTTGAAAGATACAAGCTCATACGTTATAGGTCATTTTCAGAAAGTCAACAAAAGGCACTTTTTGTCAAGATTATTTACATCAAGATAAAATTTTCAAATGTAAAGATGATTAAAAGATAAAGTGTAGAGGATATATTGGGATTTCCAAAAAGTCCAATATTATCTTCAAAATATGAAATTTGAGCAAGTTATGAAGTGCACAAGTTGGGAAATTTTCAAGAAAATGCATGAAATCTCAATGGAGCAAATTTGTGATTTAAAGTTATTGGGCCTAACTTTTTGGAGTTCAAATATGTTCATTATGTGTCCAAGGACCTCTAAATATATCCATGCTTTTTTTATTGTTATTTATTTGAATTTTTATTCATTTAAACATGAATTAAATAAAATAAAAACTAAATAAAATTGCATAAAATAGTAAATATTGGTTATGGAAATATGGACTGATGGTTTGAATTATTTTTGGCTCCAAAATTTCGTGCAAAGAAGGCCAGGTGCATTGCACCTCAAAATGGGCAAGAATTTGCATTTTTGGAACTTTTTAATGTGTTTGATTTTGGTTTGAAAGAAGGCCATTATGGGTGGATTCTTACCATCTTTGCTAGCTCTCTTCTTCCTATATAAATGCAAGACCAGGGCATGAGGAAAAGACACACAACAAAATCATTTCTACAAAGCTCTACAAAATTCTCATAAATTTCTCAAAGTTGCAAAATTCTTAACCATACTTCCAGGTGCTATCAAGCAAAACAAAAGATCTGTTCATCTCCCCGAGGCTCCCAAGAGTTGAACTAGGCTCATAACCAAGCCCTTCCACGTTTAGAACTATCACATTCAATCATACCAGTTTTGGTAAAATTTCTTAAATCTCAAACTGTCCATTCATGTCATATAAATTATTTTTATGCATTGATATGTGTTTGTGAGACCATTTAGAACAGGTTAGGACGATCGCATGTGCAGATGAACACTCTATGCGCAAGATGCCATGGTTAGGGTTATAAGCTTTTTGAGCTTCGGATTCTGTGATACGAGGACTTTCAATCTAAACCCACGATAGGCCTCATGGGAGAGATACACATGATTCTGAAGACTTTTCTCCAGCGCCTGGGCTCTCTTGCTAATGGGCATGGGAGTTTGCTTAGCGCATCCCCCCATTTTCTTTACAACATGGCCCATTCTTTTGTTTTTTTTTTTTTGCTTTAATTATTTATTTTCTTTTCATTTCAATTAATTCTATTTTTATTAAAAAAAAATCATAAAATCACAAAAAATAGATTTAGTTCTTTTCTTTTAATTAATTTATTTTTCATAATTAAATTTAATTTAACTTAATCATGTTTTTAGTATTTATTTCTTAGTTAATTTGTAATTGATTTAGACTTAGGTCTTAAATATTAAAATCAAATCACGAAAATACCAAAAATATTTTTCTTAATACTTAGGCTTTTAGGACATTTGATTTTGTTTCTAAACAATCTCTTCTCCTTTTTTTCTATTTTTATTTTGTTATTTAAATTTTAGAAAGAATGTATAGGTCGCACACTTGATTTTGTAATAGTTAGTTTATCTTTTCGCATTTTTTTTCTAAATATTGTAACTGCTCATGGGATATAATAGCGTAGGATTTACTTTCCGCACTTTATATTTTGTACAATATTACCGTTAGTAATAGGATTGTATGGAAAGACTGAAAACAAAGCGCTAGCAAACTTAAATTCAAAGACAAATAACTGAAACAAGCACACATTGCACACATACACCTCTAGGGTACGCCTACTTTGGTTGCCTTTCGGAAGAAAAAAATAGTCATGCCCTCAAAACGGGGACGCTTTATCAAGTACCCGTGAATCAAAGATCATAGTCCCTTGATGACCCTACAATGTTGCCTTTTAATAAATGATCTAGTCCCTAGACAAAATTACTAAAGTGTCTCCACATGTTGCCTTTATGACTGTACTTCCCTTTGATTGTCCCTCAACATCCAACGATAGGGCTACCTACTCACTAATAGTAGGATAACACTGTCTAAAGGATGAGAGGAAAAGAATAAACCTTTCGAGTATAAGTGGATAGTTCCTAGATGCTATGCTCAAAAAAAAATTCACATACACAAAACACTTTCAAAAACATTTTCAAAAAAAATGCTTTATCAACACTCTTGAGGACTGATACAAGAGTTATCATAAAGCAAACTGCCGCACTAAGGCATTTCAAAATACTTTTCAAAAATACACGAAAGCACAAGGTATTTCAAAAATGAGCTAAGCATCTAAGAGCCCGTAAAAAACTATGAATGGAAAGGGTTTTAACACCTTTCCTTTCTATAATCTACCCCCCTTACTCAGAAAACTCACGAAAATGTCTTTTTCTGTTCTTTTCACCTTTTCCTTAATTTGGATAAAAGAAAAGTCGGTGGCGACTCTTGCTTAGTATAACATTTGCAAACACAAACGCAAAACCAATATTAACAGTCGGTTCTGTCACCGTATGACAATATGCGTCAATGGATGTTGGAATTTTAATGTGCCAGTGAGATATGGGCTTAAGGGTAGACGCCAAGAGATTGGGCTCTTTGTTAGATCCATGTTGTCAGAATTCGCCAGATGGATGAGATGATATGTGTAGCTTGACTCTAGATCGAAGTGACCTAATGAATGCATGACAATGATTTATGAAGACTCGTGTGCTTTTGACTGATGCAGGTGGCTAAGACGTAGAGAGGTTGCCTATGCAATAAGGTTGCATGTCACATGATGGTTGAGTGTTATACTAATATGATTTCTCGATACTCGATTTAAACTCGAATATTAGTGATGTAGGAGAAGGGCCCGTTGGTGATTGTGAAAGTATGTAGAGAGTTTTCCCTTTGTGGAATTTCTTGTCCCAATTTGTTGATTTGTATAGATTTCCTTGATATGATCTAGGAAGTAGTTTGATCATAAGATGAATGACCCTACTATCTTGAGTTATGCCTCTGTTTAACGGACTCTTGAAGATATTTGGCTTTGATGAATCATTTTGAATCAACTCCTTTTGATTGAGCCTCACAATGGTATGCCCCAACATTTGCACTTCTTGAAAGGTATGCCGCCCATTCTCTAGAATTTGGAGGAGGTACTCTTATATCTCCATGATGAATTTCCCCAAGCATTCGAATCTAACGGGGTTTGTATCTAAAGTTGCTTGAAGGAGAACTTGAACCCATACTTTGTAAGATGGACTTTGATATGCACTGCCCCAAAATCTGAGTCTCGAAGGTTGCCCCCTGATTGTTAAGGCCTCGAGAAGTCACCAAAAGAAGAAACTGATCCCTACCATGTTGTGATAGGAACTTGATTAAGGAATTCCATTTCAAAGGGTATGCCCCTTATTGAACAGTGCTTTGAAACATGATCCAAGTTGATTGAATCTCCTAATGGTCACCCCTAGTCAATAGGATCTTCATGTGATATGCCCCTATGATCAATAGTATTGTCTATGATTATGGGGTTCCTCTTTAGATGTATTTCCCCCAGTTAGGAGCTTTCTGGAAATGATCGCTCTTGATTAAACCAATTTTTGAGATATCCTTGATGCTAAGTATTGATTCGTAGATAAAATTGTACATTTTGAAAAGTAATTCTTAGTGATGCACATGCAAGTTTTGAAATTGAAGTTAGAATAGAAATGGATGATTAGAAATGGATATTCAAAGAAGCGAAGTGGTTGGCAATAATTTTAACAAACATAGGAGTCAGTTTAACACAAATTTTATCGAGTATGCTTTCATAGTTAACCTTGCTTCAATTAGGAATTTTGAGGATTGTAACATGGCCTTGGTTATGGTTTAAGAAATAGAGGATATAAGGCTCAAATTTTATTTTAAACCATCCCATTCTCCTTGATATTCTCCAATCCTCAATCCAATTAATGCAATAGATGCGCTCGATCTCCAAGATAAATTTCATGAAAAACATAGATAAAGTTCAAGCACTGATGAAAAGCGTTGATAAGGTCCAAGCATTGATAAGATTTAAGCATTTGGTGAGAAGCCTTGATGATTCTTGAGATGGAAGTCACAATATTTTTCTCCAATTTATTTGTTTTAATCCCTTATTTTTGCATGGGCCGGTTCTTTTGAATTTGGTTCATCGGGATGCCCTAACTTTTGCCTAAGTCAAGTTTTTTTTATTTTTACTTGACATAGCGGGCTTTATTATTTTTTTCTTTGAATTTATTATTTATTTTTGATGTTGAACACTTGTGACTGTCATGCTGATTGATGTAAGCTTCATATTTATTGTTTATGTGATCTTGAATGATGTATTGAGGAAGAAGACGTTGTGAACTTTGTATTTATTGATTGCTTCCTCAATCTTTGTTGATGTTCATGAGGAAGATGATGTGCTTGAAATTTTGCTTATATCATTTGATTCTCTTGAGAATAGAATACACCATTGAATTAATTGAAAGACTACCTTGTCCCTGGTTGAAATTAAGGTTTTTTATTTTAGAAAATATAACAAAACTCCAACTCCTAGATCGAGAGGGTTAACTGCGGATTAACTCCTTATTTCTCCACTTTTTAGGTTTTGAAACAATGCCTTACATCGTCAGCTCGATCTTACATTGAAAGCATACGTCATCCAAATTCAGGTATTTATATTTTGTCATTCTCCCTTGACATTTTCCAATACAGGCCAGGGCATAAGCCCTCAACATTTGTCAATATAGGCTAGGGCATAAGCCCTAAACATTTTCCAATACATGTCATGGAATAAGCCTTCGATGATGCATGAAATGAGACATTCTACAACCACAATTATGAAATCCCAAGCATACCATCAACATCAAGCCAATTCTCAGGCCAACATCACCTTTGTATTACTACAACATCACCTGTAAATTCTTCGCACATCGTGGGCACGACAAAGACACATCTTATCACGACATTTAGTGTCATAACTCATCCAACATACACATGCATCGCAATTATTACGATAAAATATTAGGCCACTACTATAAAAATTAATTTTATATTATAGAAAATAATTTTAGCTTTCCAACAGTTCAAACGGTGCATCAAACAGGCACCCTAGGCGAAAGTTATGATTTTTCAAAGTTTCCAAAAATTATATCAGCTTCAGCGGTAACCGATTACCCGGTAATGGTAACCGGTTACTGCACGAGACAGTAACTCTGTGTTTCAAAAATTCTCAACGGTAACTGGTTACCCAGTTAAGGTAATCAGTTACTGCGTATTACATTAGCCAATTTTTCTAAAATTATACAGCGGTAACCTGTTACCCAGATATGGTAACCGATTACACAACGCAAACAGACCCAAAAACTAGAATTCTCTGCTACGAAATTCCATTCTCTGCATCCCAAAACCACTTTTTAGGAATAATCAAACACATCAATTATTGTGAAACATCAATACATATCATAAACCACAAATCCAACACAAACAACACATCAATTTCATCAATTACAAGCAATTTCAACAAACAATCTAACAATTAATCTACACCCAAAACCTATTCTTCAACCTTCATCTACCCATAATTATACCACCTATTAAAGAGTCAGAATCTCACCCTTACCTTGGATTTGATGATTCTAAACTTTCTATCAGAAATTCCTCGCCCTAGGTTGTATGCTCTTCTCTCCTCTTCGTTCTTCTCTTCTTCCTCTTCTTCTCACTTCTATGATCTATTCCTCGTGTTTTTACTTCTGTTTTTCTAACCACACACTTTAGACCCCTAAATCTATATACCAACTTTGCCTTTCCTCTTATTACTAGTTTTATTTTAATTATTAATTATTAATATTATAAAATACTATTTATCTCTTATAATAATAATAATAGTAATTATAATAATAATAATAATATTATTGCTAATATTCTTCGTTCACCCTCATGTCTCTACACTTTTAGCCATAAACCCCTAACCTCTTCTATTATCACTACTTCTAACCGTCCAACAATTTTATCAAAATGCATCATAAGATCATCAACACATATAAGCACATCATATAATCTATTTCATTTTCAATAAAATAATACTAATTAAATCGGGGTGTTACACTTATGCTCTTGTAGCTCGTCTAGAAGCTATCAGACTCCATTTGACATTTTCTTGCTGCTTGGATTTTAAGCTTTTACAAATGGATTTTAAATCTACTTTTCTTAGCGGTCATATAAACAAAGAGGTGTATGTGTCACAACCACCCGGTATTGAGGATCACGATAATCCTAATCATGTTCTTAAACTAAAAAGAGCCCTATATGGTCTCAAATAAGCTCCTAGAGATTCATATTAGAGATTGAGTGGATTTTTAATAAAAAAGGATTCAATCATGGTAAATTTGAAACCACTTTTTTTATTAGACGTAAAGAAAATCATATTCTTTTAGTCCAAATATATGAAGATGATATCATATTCAATTCTACTTATGAGTCTCTTTGTCGAGAATTTGCTAGTTTAATGCAAGGAGAATTTGAGATGTCTCTTATTAGAGAATTGACTTATTTATTGAGATTTCAAATCAAGAAATCCGAAGAAGGGACTTACATAAGTCAAACCAAATATTACCTAGATATTTTGAAGAAGTTAGATATGAATGACTCAAAGAGTTTCTCAACACCCATGGCATCTAATATGCTTATTGACAAATATGAATGAGGAGTGGATTTCAATATTACCAGGTATAAAGGTATAATCAGGCCCTTACTCTATTTAAGTGAGAGTGGGCCAGATATCATGTTCAGTGAGTGCATTTGTGCTAGATATCAAGCATCACCAACGAAACACATTTTAAGATCGTAACATGCATTTTAAGGTATCTTAACAAAACTTCACAACAAAATCTTTGGTAGCCTAAGGGTAGTAGTGCTTGTATCTTATTAGGTTATTCTGATTCTGATTTTGCAGGGTGCAAGTCGGATAGGAAAAGTACTAGTGGTACATGTCATTTATTTGGAAGTTGTAGCGGCAAGTAAAAAGTAGTATTATTTTACCGGGTGATATTTAGGTTATATCGTATCGTGTCCATAGAGATTGGTTATCGAGTCGTCGTTTGACAAATCATTTGTTAATGAGTTTGAGGAAAAATGGGTTTGAAGTAAATGCGGGAATTATAACTATTAATAGAAAGTAAATTCATTCTTCCAAGAAACAACATATCAAGCATGCATATAATTTACTCCTCACAAACTTAAACTTATCTACCAGTTATACTCAACATACAAGACTCATCAATGTCATCATGTGTCAAACACGACACCAACTATATCATCTTAGTAGCAATCTCTCAACCAACATTAACAACATAGAAGTCAACCGTGTTACTCGCGTTAACAATCTCTTAGTCAACACAACCAACACAGAGGCATTAATCACAGACACCCAAGTGAATAATAGCGCCAAATCTATCTGTAAAATCTAGACATTGTTAGACAATGATCCTAAATAAGAGTTCAAGCAATATATTTCTATAGTAACTCAAACACCTAGCACAGAGCAAATATCCAGGACAACAAATGACAAAGATTTGTAAAGCAAGTTTTATATAACACCATGGACAAAAAATATACATAAGATCAAAGTAAATACATATACAAACTCAACATACAAAGAATACACAAAGAAGAAGAGAAATAAACCACAAATCTCTCAGTTTGTCAGTGTGAATTGAAGAGCAATCCACCTCAGATCATCCGTATGCAAGCTTCAATGTTGTTTTCTAAGCTAAACCTAGAGAAAATGAAGGTTGATGGAGTTGGGAGAAAAAACTATCTCCCAAAACCATAACAAAAAAAAATGAAATAAAAATGAAATATATAAAAAAATATGGTCGACACGCATTGCCCGACGACGGTTCCTAAACACAAGGCCCAGGTTGCGCCACGTACGCATATGACCAAAAATATCCACCCTCGCACGGTGTCATAATGTTTCCTCTCTCAACGATCTGCTAGCGAGCCCAAGTCAGTAGACGGTGGAAAATGATCAAAAACCTCTCGCCCCATGCTCTCTCAGCGAGCACGACACGTAAGATCTTCGCCCAGGCTTCATCCGACGAGGCTTGATATATATCACTTCTTTATTTATCTTCCTAGTCTATGCAATGGATTTACTACTTCATTACTGCATCTTTGGAGCTGCCAATTGGCCATTTATTCCTCAATGCTCCAAACACACATAAATTCCTACAAAATAGGTACAAAACTATCAAACTATACATTATGTACATGAAGACACATTATACACAAACTAAACGTATTTATACAGAAAGTTGGATTATTCAACTGATATTAACAACAAAGAGTCGATAAGTGCAACAAAAAGTCTATACAAAAATAACTATAATTTACACTTATCAAACCTTCCCCAACTTGAACTTGTTTGTCCTCAAATAAGGACAAATAACTCAAAGAAGAAAAAATGATCAACCAAAGAATCATGAATTAACAAGTTTTGAAAATAGAAAACAAATGTATGGTTCAAACAAAAATGCACACGCAAGGCAAATACTTACCACAATCCTACAATGACAACATGTAAACGAAATGAATTATAAGTACAAAAATCATACTAAATATTCTACAACAAAACAAGCTCAATCATGAATCACACCTAGCAAAAATTCATTAGTAGATAAAGAACACACAAAAGTGAGGAATAAAAATGACTCATCCATAATCTTGAATACAATAGACTAAATTATGCATTCATCCAAAAACTCATATTGAAAATACAAAGGCAAGAATCACAAGGGCTTTTTAAGATTGAAATGCGGCTTGGTTAACAAACAAGGGATAAGTCCTAAAGCTAATCGAAACAAAAACTTGCCTTAACCTAGGGGAGTGACCAAATCACAAAGACTCAAGCAACACAATTTATATCACACTTCTTCTTCATTCCAAATTTCAAACCTACACACGTCACTTATTATCACAATACTATTCCATACTCTTTTTGTTTTTCTTTTTCCAAGACTTTTTCATCTTTTTTCTTTTCTTTTTCTAATCTTTCTTTTTCTAATCTTTCTTTTTCACTTTTTTTAATTTTATTTTTATTTTTCTCAACCTCATAGAAACGAACATTTAAATGATTAAACATTGCTCTCCACAACTTGAATTCAATCTACATCATAATTTGAATACTCCCTACTTTCTAAGGCAAGACAAAAATTTAAACTATAAATCATAGTTAAGGGTTCAAGAAAACAAATAACCAATGTCCATTCAAAAATGAAAACTAAACACTCATAGACAAGTATTAAGTTCAAAAATAATATGGACATTGACAAAAGGCTTAAAGGGGATATAATGATCACACACTCACAAGGTGAATTGACAATTTGGTTAGGTAATTATACTCAAAATGAAACAAAATGCCTTGATCACTTTCATGCTTTCATAAAATCAACCCAAACAAAAGATTAAACATAATCAAATCCAGTTAAAACAATAATTGTGGCCTCCAACATATATGAACAATGGAAAGCTTCCTCACAATTTGGGTAAAAGGGGAACTTAAGTGATTCAAGTAAAAAGCAAGTAATGCAAAAAGAATGAACGGTATGGTAATTATACAAATGAAAAGTTTCCTAAATATGTTATGCTATAGAAAGTGATAAATGAGTACTTGAGGTGTACCAACTTCAAAACATTATCATTACCATACATCTGCAAGTTAAAACACTCAAATTCGGACAATCACCTCAAAATTCTTCAAGTTACCGGACCAAAATTGGAGTCCAAACAACAACAAAAGAATTAGAAAAAACAAAATTACACACATACAAATTTCCTCAAGCTAATAAAAGAAAGCTCTCGGAAGTTTAAACAAGTTAAAAAGTGAAGATTTGAGAATTTAGAACAAGTCCAATTTCAATTTGTTTAAACAACAATCAACACACTACTTAAACTAACAAAAAAAAATATGCTTATTTTACATCTTAAGCTCGACGCCTGTTATTTAAGAACGTTCCTCCAAGTTGCTTCCACTTGGTTATTCCTAACCAACACACAAGCAAACATGAAAGGAAACAAACAATAATATAACAAATTCACAAGTATAGAAAACATGTACATGCATGGTAAACATAAACAAATAAATTCACAAGTAAACATAAACAAGTTCATGCATACTTTCTATACAACATATACATTAATTACAAAACTCAAAAACAAAGGACTTATCGGGATGCAAAACAATAAACCAATTCCCGGTAAAGACGCCATTTTGTTGCATCAGCATAGCGGCAAGCAAAAAATATAGTGTTATTTTACCAGGTGATATTTATGTTATACCGTATCGTGTCCACATAGATTGGTTATCGAGTCACTGTTCGACAAATCATTCGTTAATGAGTTTGGGGGAAAATGGGTTTGAAGTAAATGCGGGAATTATAGATATTAACAGAATAAATTCATTCTTCCAAGGAAAAACTTATCAAGCATACATATAATTCATTCATCACAAACTTAAACCTATCCACCAGTTATACTCAACCTACAAGACTCACCAATTTCATCACGTGTCAAACACTACACCCACTATATCATCTCAGCAGTGATCTCTCAACCAACCTTAACAACACAGAAGTCAACCATGATACTCGCGTTAACAACCTCTCAGTCAACACAACCAACAGAGACATTAATCACAGAAACCCAAGTGAATAATAGCGCTAAATCTATCTCTAGAATCCAGGCACTATTAGACAATCATCCTAAATAAGAGTTCAAGCAGTATATGTCTATAGCAACTCAAACACCTAGTACAAAGTAGAAATCCAGGACAACAATCGACAAAGATTTGTAAAGCAAGTTTTATATAACTCCATGGGTGACAAATATACATAAGATCAAAGTAAATACATATACAAACTCAACATACAAAGAATACACATAGAATAAGAGAAATGAACCATAAATCTCCTGGTTTGTCAGCGTCGATCAAAGAGCAGTCCACCCCAGATCATCCGTATGCAAGCTTCAATGTTGTTTTCTAAGCTAAACCTAGAGAAAAATGAGGTTTGATAGAGTTGGGAGAAAAAACTATCCCCCAAAACCATAACCAAACAAAATGAAATAAAAATGAAATATACACAAAATCAGGTCCGCACGCGTCGCTCAACGCCATAAAAGGCGTCACCCAGCAACGGTTCCTAAACACAAGGCACAAGTTGTGCCATGTACGCAACTGGCCAAAAATAACCACCCTCGCCCAACGAAGGTAAGCTTCGCCCGACGATACAACATTTCCTTGCCCAACGAGCTGCTGGTGAGCCCAAGTCAGTAGCCATTGGAAAATGATCCAAAACCTCTCACCCCATGCTTGTCCAATGAGGCTTTATAGATAGCACTTCTTTATTTCTCTTCCTGGTGCATGAAGTAGCTTTATTGCTTTAATCTTGCATCTTTGGAGCTTCCAATTGGCCATTTATTCCTCAATACTCCAAAAACACATAAATTACTACAAAATAGATACAAAACTATCAAATGATACACTATATCATGAAGATGCATTATACACAAACTAAACGTATTTATTCATAAAGTTGGGTTATTCAACTGATATTAAGAACAAAGAGTCGATAAGTGCAAGAAAAAGTATATACAAAAATAACTATAATTTGAAATTATCAGAAGTTGTTTAGTTTCTTGGCAAAGTAAGAAGTAGCATAACATTGCTTTTTCTACCACTGAGGTTGAATACATAGCAGTTGGTATTTATTCTGTATAAGTCTTATGGCTAAAGCAATAATTACTTAATTATGATTTAAAACTTAGCTGCATTTCGATTAAGCGTAATAGCGCTAGTGCAATAAACCTTGCTAAGAATCCGATACTTCATTCACGAACTAAACACATTGAGACCAGGAACCATTTTCTTAGAGATCGTGTTGAGAAAAGGTTCATTGTTTTTGAATATGTTGACACTAAAAGCCAACTTACTGATATCTGTACAAAACCATTATCACCGGAAACTTTTCACAAGATCTGTAGGGATTCAGGAATCTTAGATTCCTCCAGCTTTAAATAGAATAAGTATTATGCTTAGTTTCATTTTCTATATATATTTAATTTCCACTAACACTATTTTGTAGCAAATCTTGCTTTCCTTATTAAATTGGTATGTCTCTAAACTCTACCATTGTGTGTATGTGTTCTATGTATCCATTAGTGTGCTTTCTATCTCTTCACTTTGCTCATTTAGTTCCCCAGCATGTCTTTGATTGTTCTTCTTTGTGTTGAATTCTTTTAAATGTGTAGTGCTAATTATGTGCATTTGAGAATTTGTGTAACTGTTCATGCATTATTTATCTTGCTAATGAATTCCTTTATACATTTTATTTTTTATCACTTTTATATGTTGTTGAACATTTTAGTTGCATGTCTATGTTGCATTTTGTTGCATTTAGCGTGTTTATCTTCATATTTGCATATGATCTATGTTGTTGTATATTCTTCTTAGCTTGTTTAAGCTCACTTGTTCTTATGGAATTATTTATTGAAGGTTGTTGTTCTTGGTTTAGACTTATAGAAATTAGTATCTCTTTTTTATGTTGTCAAAGGAGCAAAAGTTGTAATGAGTCTATAATTGGTTTTATGCGTCTTATGTTGTGGTTTGTGTGCAATATTTTAGGGAGAGCACAAGTATTTTTGCTTTTAGCTCAAAGTCTACTCAATTACAAGTGAAATCTTGCCAAGAATAAAAAGGGGGAGATTGTAGTTACACATCCCTAGGGGAGTTGGTTGCACGTCTTTATCATATGTAGGGGAGCACCCCTGATACGTTTATTTTGTTGCTTGTCTTATATCTTTCGTTTATTATCTTTTATTGAGTCTCCTTCATAAATTGCACACCGTGAATCAAGTTTGAAATTAAATCATAAGTCTTTTAAGCATATGCATAAATCTTTGGTTATATTTGAACTTTATTATGATGTTCTTAGTCATTTGCATTAGTTTGGGGAATATGAACATTATGTGTTTTTTATTTGAAGAAAGTATAATGTAAAATATCAAAAGCCTTTTGAAAACTTGAAAAATTAGGATTTTACATGTTTGATTTGAATCATAAGAATTAAACATGCTTTCTTATTTGAATCAAATTGGACATGCTCTTTCCAAGAATTTTTTAGCTGATTTATTCGAATCAAATTTTCAACATGATTCAAATCACACTCTTCTTGTGATCTTCTGCTCAGTTTGATTCGAATCAAACTTTCAACATGATTCGAATCAGACACTGTTTTTTTGCATTTTTCAGGATTCTCTGTTTGATTTGATTTGAATCAAATGTTGAACACGATTCGAATTCCGGGGTACATGATTCAAATCCCACATTGTGCTTGCTTCGAATTAACTAAAAAATGGGTCAAAGATCTGATTTTTGTTCATTCCACTTCACTTTCCCACTTGTCTCATAACTTAACTTTATTTTATTCAAATCTAACTAACTTTTTTTAGTATTTTTCTGTTTAATATCAAGCACATATAAAAAAATTTGTCAACACTTTTCCATGAGAGGAATTTCATAATTGTTTTGTGAACTTGTGAAAAATCAATTTCCTCTTTTGAAACCCTTGCATTATAAATTCTTTCATCTTCAACCTCAGTTTCAATTTTATATCTTGATCATGAGTGATTGAGAATTGATTGAGGGAGACATTGTCTTGAAACTAATCATTCTTGAAGATTGGATAAAAAATTTCATGTTCTTGCAAGATTGGGGTTGTTGTCATTGGTGTTGATAAATTCTAGTGAAAATAAGAAGGTTTTCTCTCCAAAATTTCCTTAGCAGTGATTGTGTGGAAGACTACAGATAAGTTAGAGTTCTTTTTAGATCTTCAGACAAATCACCACTCAAGGAATCGCTAAGATCAAGGGGTTGATTTCTACACACAAAGGCTTGGAGCAGAACTAGTGATATTGGAAGATTTGAAGCGTTGATAGAATAAATATTGCACAAAAGAGTGAGGCATTGATTCATATACAAGCCAAGATCCATATTGAAGATTTTATTTGTTATTTTTCTTCAGCATTATCGTGGATTGGTGATTTTATATTCTCTTATGATATTTGTTAAAATAAAAGGAAACTATTGGAAGAAGTAGACGTAGACTCACGTGAGGAGACAAATTTGAACCACTATAAATCTCGTTGTCATATCTCTATCTTTTACTTTTGAATTTAAATTTCATAGAACATGGATACTTATGTTTAAATTCGGTCATAGCAATTTATTTGATAAGCTTAGGTTTTGTTGGAATTAGAGACCTAAAAAGAGCTTTAGTGGTGATTAAAATCTTATAAACATCATGTTTTTCGCTTGTTTATTAATTTATTAACCACACCTCGTGACTTATTCAATTAATTCATTTGCATATTTTGTGTTTCTTCATCTAGACATTACGATATTTGTAAAGTGATTTGAGTTGATATGCAAAAATTATCAAGTGAGTTCACATTTTCGCTATATAAACTTCCGCACACAAACACTAGAAAATATCTGGTTATTCTCATTCAAAGAATCGGGTTGATTTCATTTTTTAAAGTCTATTCACCCTTCCTTAGACTATTTTCTAACATAACATTCTCACCCAACAGATATTGTAGACCCGACTGTTGCACCCTAAAATCCGCCCTCTTCATTTTAACCCTAATTGGATTATTTTTCTCTAACATATGCATGCATACATGTCACTGATTCTATGGTTACAGGATCAAAGCATTTATCTTCATCGAGCTACAGAAGACGATTGTTCTGTCAGGCATACATTGAAGCGTAAATTCAGGGTTTTCAGAATTGAAATGCACTCCGCATATTTTTTATCCGATCTTGCTAATCAGTGAGTAATCAAGTCCTCATAATGCCAAGCTTCAAGGTGTTCCATCATGATTCAAATTGCAAATAAAATCAAGCGTTTCAGTTGATTTGAGACAGTTTAGACTAAAAATTAGCATTTTTGCAGTTAAGGTTAAAAAATTCATAATTTTTGTCTGGAAAATTATTTTTAGTGGGTCTTTGGGCATTGGAATTGTCTTGACTTTATCTCCATTTCATATATTCGGGTTAGAAGCCAATTTTGTAAAGAAGATTTCCGAATTTGCAAAATACGTTGAAAATCGCATGCTGAAGTAAATTTTCGATCAACTGTTTCTCGATATCGCAAAAATCATAACTTTCTCTATTTTTGACATTTTGGGACGATTCTCGCAGCACGATATCACAAATTTTGTTAGCTATAACTTTTCTTCAAGAGTCGGGTTCGAATTATGCTCAAAAAGTTTCGGTTTACGGCTCGCTTCTCAGATTGAACATGAAAATATGATGAAAAAACCGCGCAACCAAAAAAGAGAGGGATTTATAACTCCAAAAATTTATTATTTCAATTACAATTTCCAAACAAGGCCTAAAGCCTCCACTGTATATCATTTTTCACTCAAATTCAAAATAACTTTTCCTCATTTGTCACAAGAATTACTCAAAATCAAGAGCTCTCTCAAGTTTCTCTCAAGATCTCTCCCTCTCAAGTCCCCTCTCTCTCCCTCTGATCCGGTCACCATTGCCTCTCCTCTTGTCCGACCTACTGCCCCTTAAAGGCCTCCCCTTTTGCGTGCACCGCCTAGACCAGCTGACTGGCCAAGCTCCCACTGTTCGTGTATCCGACAGCCCTCCATCTGGTCCCTCCCTCCATGTCCGATCGTGAGCTCCCTCCTCCTACAACTTTGGTCTCCTCTTTGCATCGATTTCGGTAATTGATTATTAATCTTTATTGATTTAATTATTAAGAATTGATTTTTAATTAAGTGATTATGTGATTTTGCAAGAGTTGATTTTTGAATTGTGAAAATTAATTGATTCTTAAGGTAAATGATGGATAATTGTGGAACTGAATGATTATTCAATTTAATTGTTTGAATCTCCTGAACATCGACGCGGAAATTGTTGTTAATTGTTGAAGCTTACACGTTGTATCAATTTTGAGTCAATACTTGTTGATAATTGTGGAATTTCATGTGTTGATGTTTGCTTTCGCGTTAATTAATTGATGTCGACGCATGGATAATTTTTATTTCGATGATTGGAAACTAATGTATCGGTATTGATTTAATTATTGCAATTTATTTCTGAATTCCGAGTTGAAGTTCCAAGTATTGGTGTTTGAATTTTACATGTTAAACATTGATTTCTAATCGACTTTTGATGGACATTGATACATGGAACAATGCTTCTTGGAATTAGCAAATACTTGTAAATTTTGATTTGATTCTTGCTCGAAGCATGATTAACTTTCACTTGATGATTGTTGGATATGGATGTTGAGTTTTGTTGATTTTAATTCTACTTTTCGAGCATTTCATGAGTTAAAGCAATGTTGTTCGGAATTGGTAAATGCACACGGAATTTGATTTAATTTGTGTTTGATGCATAATTGGTTTTAATTTGATGGATGCTTGATATTAGTGTCGAGTTTGGTTAATTTCAACTTGATATTTTGAGCGTTTCATAAACCAAAACAGTGATGTCCAGTGTTTTATTTTGTGGTTCCGATACTTGTTTGGAACTTGTTTCTTCATGATTTAATATCAATTTGAGTTTTGATGTGAATTCTTAACTTCAGTTATTATTTATTTTATTTACTAACTCATTTTGTGAATTGTGAAAGCTTTCAAAGGTGTCTCGGTACCCGAGACTTGAGATGTGCTTTTGTTTTGTCAAGACTTGTATCTTATATAGGCTTATTGTTTGATGTTCGGATATGCTTGACGCATCTTCCGCTTGTGATTTATTTTCACATTGATGATGCTTCGACATTTATTCTGAGCATTCAATTTCTGACTCTTTTTTTTTATTGGTTAAGCTTTCATGAAGGTCTTCGGGTTTCTTACGCTTTGTTACACTTTACGACGGAATTTTGTTCGTTTGGTATTTTTCCTATTTTATTCGGCATTGTCTTTCAATTTCTTTGCCATGAGAAGTAGGAATAGAGATGTATGGGGTTGAATACCTATCCCTGTAGGCATTGTGGAACTTGTTTTTATATTTATGTTTGCAAGAGACCTCAAAAAGGGGAAAACTTTGTGTGTTTAAAGACCTCGAAGAAGGCATTTGTTTAAAGTCCTTAAAGAAGGCAATTCCCCATTCCCCTTTTACTTTGTGCTTGTAATCGAGTCAATAAAAGTGGAGGAGGGCTTGCAATCGGCCCCCACGTTTCAAGTCCCTTAGTCATTCTTAGCTCGCGTTACACGTTGATGCTTTGAATTGTTCTTCTCTTGTCCTTTAAGTTAATAAAATGGAAGAAGGGCTCGCAATAGGTCCACGCGCATTGTCATTGTTTCAGCGATATTTAGCTCATGTTTCTTAACTTTGATCTTCGAGTTGTTACTCAATTTTTGATTGAGGTATTATAGTGGAAGAATGGTTTTTAGACTCATCTACCTTGGATTCATGTATAAATATCTCATGTTTGATGCTTGTTAGCATCTTTTGTTTGTGTTTACTTTCTTGCACCTTTGCATGTTCCCTTAGGCTCACTTGTTTCGTTTTCGAATCAAGGTAGACATTAGGTTTGTAAACCATGCATGCTAACTTAGGTTGACGTCTCCCTTTTGTATCCAAACTTTAGGATCACCATTGCATGATTACATTAGTATTGTTAGTCTCCCTTAGACTTTTTCTCTTCCCCTTTTGCATCATTAAAACTAAAACTCTCTTTTCTTTTTCAAAATCTAAAACACTTAATAAATAAAGATGTGAATCATACGTAGTTGAGTCTTGTGGGGTAGAGTGAATCAGTCAAGAATGAATCTTGCTCTTTCTTTTATTTTCGGACTTTATTACGATTCAATTTTAAAACTCCTTTTTGCAAATAAGAGGAGAAATAGTGAGTGTCCCTCCACTGGGATCCATTTTCTATCATCCCACTAAAAACACCAACCAACTCAATTTTTTTTTGCCTCTGGGCCGCCTTCGGGATTTTCTTTGAAAACCTTTTCGCTAAAAAGGATGTATTATTTCCTCTCCACACAAAATGACGCGTAATTCCACAAAGGTCGGGTGGCATTATATCAACTGCTAAAGTGCAAATGTAATACCATCCGCTTAAAAAATTCAAACCAACCAGCATTTTCTAGATGAACTACGAGTGCCTTGGCCCCTTATTGCACGAAGGGGTTACATAGGCATAAAAGGTTTGCAACCGTAGCAGGTACACCTAATAAAAACTTTTTCTTTGTATATACACTTTACATTCATGCATTTTCCCTTAGCTCGTAAGCTTTAGATTTGAATACACCCCTTTGATTAGAATAACAAGAGTATATCCCATGGAATACCATGGATGTGAAGGGTGATAATACCTTCCCCTTGTATAATCGACTCCCGTACCGGATCTCTCGGTCGCAAGACCGTGATTACTCATTTCTCTTGTTTTCTTCGATGTTTTCCTTTCCCTTCTATGGGATAAATACATACTCGATAGAGACTTCATTGATTTTTCTCTTGATGATTTTCCTGGTTGCTTAATCGGCCAAAGAATAATTAAATTGTATATGATTAGAAACTAATTACATTTTATGTATAAAATGATATTTTTGATATAACTATTTATGTTATAATTTTTTTATTGAAAAGTTAAGTATTTGCAATTATAAAATAATCAAGTTTATACATAAATAACAAGAAAACGCGCAACAAGTTGTGCCATTACTCCTTTTTATATGGAAAAACCAATCTTCTTAAAAACTACATTCATTATCCTAGAAGTCACAACATTGCTACGCATAAGCCTTTGAACTCTCTGTAAAATATTCATTGTTTCTGGTGCTATAAAATCAAAAGTTTCAAAGACAAATGGTATGAAATCGTGTTGATTGTCAAAACACGCTTTCTCATGCTTGACCACTTTACTTAAAGCGGCTTTGAGAGTTGGCTTTCCCATAGTAAAACCTTTCAGTCCTCAGTCCCACCAGTGGGGAAACCTCGGTCAAGTCGACACATGCATATTTTCCCCTTACCCACCCATACACTAAAACATTTGTTGGACTAAGAGTCGATCTCCCCTCCTATGGGTCAGTCAAAAAACTCACAGACGCTTTTTTCTTTACAAATACCCTTGCACGCATGAATATGTAAAATAGGACATTCCTAACAAATGTTTTCTGGTATTTGAATCTTGGAAGCTCTTTGCTATGAATACCATGTTTCCCAAATGTATCCAAGCATGCCTTGCGGAAAACATGTCATGCATCATCCAAAAGAAGTAAGGGAAACATAAGTTAATATTCAAGGATGATACGATACTTTACAAGGGACATATGTTGTCGTCAATATAGATAGCAAGTAGAAAATCTTGAGCATGTGCTTCTTGCAAAAAACCAAAAACTAATTTATGTCTTGTGGTCATTTCAAATTCTACATCCATGTCCTGAATACTTTTACTAAAAATGGCACTCTCCGGAACATGTTATTCTTTAGGAGGGACGGTGTCCTTTCTAGTAAAACCACTAAGGTCAAAATATGGAATCACAACACTAATACCATCAAAAGCTCTGCCTAAATCAAGGTCCATACCACATATCCCACTCTCTCTCAATATATGATCCACTAACACCTAAAATTGGGCCCTAGAAACCATAAATGCGTATGATGTAGCCTATATTATCGAGTTTAAACTCAATCCCCTAAATATAATAGGTAAATAAGTCACCCTCCATTAAAGGTCCTCGAAGAAATGACCCCCACCAACCATGATGTCTTCAATCGACCTTCACAACTCTTTATCAAACCAAATAGTTTCTTTCTCCGTATGATTAGGTTGACATGTTCTAAGGCTAAAAAAGAGTTTGGAAATAATCATGTAAGAACAGAAGAGACTCACTCTTATGATCCCTTAGTTATGGAAAAAGATGCATCACCTCAACAGTTATAGCCGCTCTCTTCATGGAAAACCTCTAGATAAAGCCTTTATCTGGACTAACAGCCCCTACAGGAAAATTCTTCCCCAACATCGGCCTCCCAATTTCTGAAGGAAGAAACTCCCCACTAAGTTTACTATCATCACAGGAAGGCTAAAAGATATCATTTTTATGAATATTTCATTTGAGACCTAATCCTGAACCTATCTCTCGAATGATGTCAATGGGTTTAGTCGCCTCCTCTGAGTCACCTATGATGGTTCCATCATCAAGATACCAGACATGAAGAAGAAACTTACAATTGTCATTGAATGTTGTCTGACCATAGAGAAACTCAGCCCACAAGAAAATATATGGGCATATCACATTCTCCTGTCGTAGAATGGTCGATCGATCTACCAAGTATAAAGCATTCATAAAATCTATCGTAAGTATATTCAAAGTGTCATCTTCACGTAGTTGGCTCCACACCTTGTCGCAACTATGAAAAATGGCCTCTGCTCCACCCAATACACCCATCCCAATCTGGAAGTCATTGATATATTGTGGCACATTCTTACTAACCTCTTTCATTGCAACTTGGGATACCAACCGACTCTAAATAGAACCCAAAGATTTTGTATGTATTCCACCATCACGCTTCAATGATGATGTCAAAGTTGTTGAGGCAATAAACTCTATCAAAATCATTGAACATCTCATATAACATCCTAAATTCCCCGGGGAATAATAAATAAAGATCAGAGTAATTTTAAAATAAATAACGAACATTTAGGATGCTACTTTTTCACAAACATACAAAAATCTCCTCATATTAAGTGTAAGATACATAACATGAGTAACGTATGAACCAAAACATCAACTCATAGTATTCAAGTTTAACTTTTATTAATGCAGCGGAAAAGAATCATATTTGAAGTCAAACAATCTCTTCAAAATAAATCAACGTTTATTCAAATCATAAGGTGTTCCTAAGACTCCAAACAAATTACTAAAACAACAAAATAAATAAGTGTTTATCCCCTCTCCCCTGGGTTACTTATCAGAGAAATGACGCCAACTCGAATAAAATGAAGACCAAGCTCTTCCAAACTCTGTAGCCTCAGACTACTTTTGACTATCTGTACGATGTCGTATAAAGCATCATTCCAACAGAAGGGTGAGATATCACAACAATATAAGAAAATGTGTAATAATTATACAATGAATATAATCATGCACAGTCATACATTCCACGTCTCACACATTCACACCATCGACATCAAGTATATCACTTGTTGCTTATACAATCACAATAATCACCCGCACATATCAATCATCGCCATGTGGTGCACACACCAATCACATAACTCAAACATCATATTAACAACAATGCAATTCAATGAGACCGACTCAAAAACTCAATGCATGTGATACTAATATAACTCTTAAATCCATGCCATCTAAGACCAGAGCCACCAATGTCGTGAACAATTTGGTTCACATCGCTTCGATCCACGCCATCTAGGATCAGAGTCAAGAAAGAAGACTAAAGTCCACAACATGAAATGCATGCGACATAATCATGCAACAAAATACTGCAAATTGATATCTACATCCATCAATGTGACGCGCCATTAAGGCCACCAGCTATCGACACATGCAACATACAAATTATACAGCCCCAACAACATCATACAACGTCATCACACATGATTCCATACACATATCTCAGCATAATAGACAAAATTGCATACAGAAGGGCATAATACCCTAACAAATAATCACCCACTACATTTGAAATTATTTTGATATGATGGAAAATGTTTTTAGCTTTCTGTAGGTTCAAACGGTGCGTCAAACGGACATTCGAATCAAAAGTTATGGATTTTTAAAGTTTTCAAAAAGTTTTGTTCATAATGCATCGCTTGATGCTCGTCCAACGAAGCTATGGCGGCGAGCTTGCCCCGTGCACGCCCGGAGGCATAGAGGCGATTGGCTCTTCCCGTACATCGCCTATGAAGCTGAGGCGCTTCGCTTAAAAACCAGGAGCACCCAATTTCTTCCCTTTCCCTCACCAGATATCTCGCCTGGCGCTACTTGGGTGAAGACTCTCACCTGGCTATGCTTATGGCTCGCCCGACGTTGGCTTCCTGACAACAACATTGTTGTTGCGATTCGTGCACACTTCCTCCTCAATTTTCCATATGTTTTCAATCTCATTTAGTCCAAAACACTTAGAAATTCACCATATTATCACAGATCAACAACAACACATCAACATACATGTTATACACATCAAATCATAGTATTTCAACATTATATTTTTACCAATTTCATCACCAAATTATCATATTATCGCCTGGATTCAGTCACACTAAAATAATTTCACGAACCAGAGCACACAACAACTATGGAAGTCATAAACCCTAACATACCCATCATTATATGATACCATTAGAAAGTTGAAACCCCACCCTTACCTTAGATTGATGGTTCCCAAGCTTCAACAATGATTTTATCTTGCCCTAGCTCCTTCTCACCTTCGTGCTTCTACTTCTCTCAGAGTACGATCGTTTCAATTGATACGATTCAACTCTCTATTCTTCCATTTTTACTAGATTAGCCCTTACACCCCTAATATGACATTCCTTCCTCACCCTCACTAAACCTCATGACAATTATTACTTTGACCTCTATATTTTCTACACATTTTATTCTATTTAAATATTAAATAAACTCTAAACAATTATTCTTAAATCCAAATAATTTCAACCAAATTATTTAGATTAAAAATAACTTTTGTCACTACTATAATTCGACACTACCCCACACATAGCACCATCAAATCACTCATTGCATCATATAATTCACAAACAATTAATCAAATAATAGATTTTAATATTCTGGGTGTTACATCTCTCTTCCAACCATAGGTTAAAAACTAGAGTGATTTCACATAGGAGATCTCTAGACACAACATAATCTTCTCCACACTATGCGTCAAATAAATGTTAAGCTCGTAAACCATTTCTACCATATAAAATCTCTTTAGAGAATGACTTAAAGCAACCGAAAGAAATATCAACTCCAACTACTAAAAAAACTTCATGGAACAAAGTCGGTATGGAGAGAGGTAGTTTGTACGGGCATTTAGCCTCCAAATCCTTCATAATATATGCATTATATGAGATCATGCCAGATGATCCCAATACTCTCACCGTCTCTGTAAAAGAATATTTATGTTATTCAAATTATAATTGATTTTAGTTATTCAAGTTTATTTTTTCCTGATTAATGGATGATCTATTTATGTTATAATTGATTTGGCTTAGCTATTTAAGTTCGAAATGTATTTTTGATTTTCAAAGAAATTCTCGTAACTTCTGGAAAATAAGGGACAAAAGGCCAAAAATATTGAATGCTAGATCAAACATGTTTCCTCTGAGAGAACCAATCAAACGAATGATCTTGGTTGGATTTAGAACTTTTTTCTCTTCTACTATAATTCCTCTCACTTTCCTAGGAACCAAATTACCACACACACAATAAAGATACACAGTTCTATACTTCTATTATCTCTTAACTATATGTAGACATGCTATGGTTTTTCTCAACTATATGTAGACATGCTATGATTTTTAAATTTAAAGCTAGATTCTTTCTGGAGACACAATCTAACTACACCTCTTTCAGAAAAAAAAATACCCTTAATTACTTTCAAATTTTCAATCATTAATATTAAATAAAGAAATTACAATGAAGGAACAGGTTTTGTGACCAAAGATAAAAGTGAAAGAGACCATAAACACCACTAGTGAAATTTTAATGAAATATTAACAAAATGTCTCCTTTTTGCTAACATTGTATTGCTCTACTGGTCCCAAAAACATATGCTCATAGAAAATTAAACGATAATGAAAGAAAGTAGATGCATACATTTATCTTCAACTTAAATTAAGGACCATTTTTGCTATGGATGTGACACTAAAACTTATTCTCTTATTTAATATATGCTTTTGTTTTTTCAAATTACTAAAAGCAGACTTTCTTTTTCTATTTTAAGGGAAATGAGTTATATAAAAGATAAGGGGTTTTAAATATATTTTATTTTAATCAACATTCAACATTTGATAGCAACAAGGATAAAGAACACGTTGATCAAGCACTATCTAGCTCATTTATTTTGTATCATAATCATGATACATTTTAAAAGACCCTCCTAATGTGGTTTATATGGCTAACATCTTATTATCACCAACCCTTTTATAAGTGCATGCTTTTAAACTTTTTTACTCTCAAAGTTATCATAAAAAAAAACAATATTAAGGAGTTGGACTTGAGTTTTCTTTTTGTTTATGTTGTTTTTTTTATCATTATTACAAATAGAAATTTAAAATTAAAACAGATTTTAAGATGAGAATTTATTAATACAGCAATGAATTAAACTTTTGAAAATTTAAAATGTTTTTTGAGATGTATATTCCACTGCATTCAATATTTTATTTTTTTAATATGCATATTCGAAATAATTCAATATTTCGTCTTTATAGAATTTTCATATATGAATATTCGAATTAATAGAATATTAAGAATCAATTAAAATAAATGTGTATCAATTACAATCAAAGTTTATCAATTATATTAATTATATTACCTTATGATATACAATTTATATGAATATAAATATACCCTAATGTGATATCATTAAACACATATTATAATACAGAAAATACCTGGAACCTCGTGTTATAATATTATAATGTGTTTAATGAGATCACATTATAGTATATTTATATTCATATAAATTATATATAATAAAGTAATACAATTGATACACATTGATTCTAATTAATATACATTTATTCTAATTGATTATTACCACTCTATTAATTCGGATATTCATTTCTAAAAATCCTCTAAAAACGAAATATTAAATTATTTCGAATATGCATATTCGAAAACCGCTGAAAATAAAAAATTGAGTGCGTTCGAATACTATTCATAGAAGAGAAACTCTTTTTATATGAAGTAGATAGGCGTGTATACAAAATAGAATGTTTGTTATTATTACTAGATTTGTTGTAAAGATGGAAAAAAAAGAAGGAAGGCAAAACTAGAATTGAATTATGAAAGGGGTGAAAAACATAAATAGATCATACATTGACTGGTCATTCATTTGTATGATGTTTAAATGAAGAAGATTCAAGACACATATATTATAATTGACAAAGAACCAAGTTGCACCGAAACATGTATTGAGTTCTTTACAAAATAAAAACAAGGACAATCGAATTGTTATAGGCTAGTCTTATAAGATTCGAAGTACAAACCATTTGCCTATGAGAGTCCCTAAAATGGAAATGCAACACACAATGAAATTAATAGAAGTTGAGAAGTGTGTGTGTGTTGGAGTAGAAAGCATTAAGACAGAAAATTCGTGAGTGCTTTATTTTGGATGCATTCAAATTCAATCAATTTGTTGAAAATGTTTCATATTGTAATGATACTTGATAACATAAAAAACAAACAAATACAAACTACCATTTTTTAAAATTTTTTGAAATGTGAAATTAATTAAACCAAGTGTCTAATCAATTGGATAAGGGAAATTAAGTCAACAATTAACTATTATAATATCTTAAAAAATTGTAACGGTTCTCTATTAAAACATTTTATTTTGAGGATGGATTGTTTGTTTCTTAACCCATTTTTTGGCTTATAAATAACGGTTTTCCTCTTCATTTCTTAACATCCAGAAAATTTGAGATTTCTCATCTTCCTTTCACTTAATCTCTCTCAAAATTATTTTTCATTCTTTCACATATTTTTAACCATAGCTCTTTGAGAAATGTTCTTGTGTTTAGTGAGAAAGTTATTCTGAAATAGTTATTATTGTAAATTCACCTAAATTTCTTTTTCCTCTTGATTGAATTATTCTTCCTTAAGAATTTTTTAGTTAGATTTGAGCTAAACCTGTTAAAAACTCTTTGGGGTTTAGTGTTAGTCTTCATTTAGTTTGTAGGTTCAACTACTTAAGGAAAAACTCTCCTTCCAGATTTGTGAAGAATAAACAATGAAAAATCTTCACATCGGTTCTTGAGTTCAACCTTATGGTCAGTCTTGTATAAATCCTTGGTTTGGTTAGGAAAATATCCAACTCAAAACTTCATCTTGGTTTATGATAAGTCCGTATAAAATCTCAGTTTAGCTTAGAGACTAACTGCTTGAAATATTGTTCATTGTTTGGCGTGAAGACTAACCGTTTCATTCCATTTTTCGTTGTTTTGTGGGAAGTAAACTTGAAACTTCAATTTTCCCTATACAAGGGGATTTGTGGGTTAGACCTTCTAAAAGCTCTCAAATATTATTAGATAGTCTCAAGATCAATTCTTTGGGAGAGAAGTAAATCACTTCTTTAAGACCTAATCTCTATAAATATTTTGTGTTATCTCTCTTCCCTCAAATTTTTACTTTCCACTTTTTTTTTTTTTTTCGTTGCATATCTAAACATTTTTCTTAAAATATTTTTAAACTTTGATTTAGAAGATAATTATATTTTAAAATATTATTTTCGAAATCCCACAATTCATCCCCTCTCTTATGTATAGAATCACATGTTCAACATTTATGGCTCACAGAGACCTTGCTTTAACAAATGTTATTGTAGTTTTATTTTTAAGTGTAGTTAAATCGCTTTGTCATTTCATATCATTAACAATGTTGGTACAATATGCAAATAACATGGACTGAAGGATAACCGTGAAGCATTTTAGGTTTGTGGGGAATAATCTTTTACTCTATTGATGAGGAACATTATGAGTATATTTTGATACCATTTGAGAAACTATGTGTATATCGTACAAGATTCTTCTATTATGCCAAATATTTTTTGTTGACTCATCACCAAAAAAATGTGTTGTAGGATAACTTTTTCAAGTGATGCATCTTGGAAATATGAAAACTTACAAATATGTAATCTTATATTAAAACTTAAAGATAAAATTTATAATTGTTTGTTAAATTTAAGTTATTAAATAGTTTTTCTTTAATTGTGATCTTATACTAGGGCTGAGTTTTCACATTGGTTATTGAAGTAGATGTTGGAGGATGGTAAGGGTGATTTATGAAAATATTGGGAGATTATGCACAACATGTTCTAATTAAAATCTATGAGTGAAACTTGGCCTCTATAAATTATTTTGAATGATGTCAAAAATACGAGAATCTAGCATCTATATAACTGAACGTTATGTTTGAGTTTTGTGTGGCATCCTGTTTATTTAGAAGTCTTAAGATGTTTAGGAATCATTAAAAGTTATTTTGAAATTTATCCAAGTCATTAAAAACAAGTTTCTGTATAAATTTTCATTACATGTGTTGACATATACGATTTTCAGGTCGATACATGCAACTCAGTTTTGAATCCTATAGCCTCTGAAAGGCTCGGGTCGACACATGCATTGCATAGGTCGACACATACTGAAGCATTTTTTAAATTGTAGAAATTTATATTTTATGTGTCGAAACATACGATTTTTAGGTCGACACATTTACTGTTGTTTTAAACATGTAACCTCTACTTGTTTCGGTCGACACATACCTTCTTTCAGGTCGATACATACAGCTTAAACTTGACATATGTGTCAACACATACGATTTATAGGTCGACACATATTTATTTTTTAGGTAATTTTTTTTAAAATCTTTTAATTTCGAATATGTCTTTTTTTCCCTAAATTTCCAAAACTATAAATACTTCATTCATGCATCATTCATAATTTGATGATACCATAAAATTAGCCTACATTTGCTCTTTATCTTCAACCTCCAATCTATGCATACACATTGACATTCCATTGTAACGATGTTCTATTGGGGTGTAATCTAGATGAGGTTTGATGACGTCCGATTATGTTCTTGTGCAGCTGGAGATATTGGAATGAGATTTGTAGGAGTCTTCATCCAGAAAAATGTGGTTTATCCTCCAAGAACATTGGTTGATTTGGGGGTTTTCGTGCAAGACGTTCAAGAGGTAATTGCAGCTAAGTGAAGTCCTTTAGAGATAAAGAACGCAAAGGATCTTTTGTAGATAAAGAATGTAGAGGAAGTAGTGAGAGAATGAAAAATTACAATTGAAGTCTTGTATTTGCAATAGGTACAATTGGTGGTGCACCAAAGCTTTTGAGATAAAGTACACAAAAGAGTAGCAAGATCCAGATAACCAATTGGTAGTTATTGTGTCTTGGTCTTTCTCAAGATAAAAATAAGAGCAGTGGTTGAATCAACAACAAGCATTAGGGTATATGGAGTTTCTCTTTAACACTTCTTTTGTATCAACTTTTTGCATAGTAAGAATTATCTTAATTCCATTGGAATTAGGTGCAGATGTACCTATACGCGAGGATGAAAGTGGCGAGCTGTGAAGACAAATCCTGGTGTCTCTTTTATTATCTCTTTTACTTGCTTTGATATTCAATAATTGATTCGTCTAATAGCATTGTGTTATCAATTGAATTGTAAGAATTTTTTACATTGTTTTTCATTTTAAATCAAGTGTTGATATTCCTTATAATCACTTTTGATTATAAGTGATTTTGTGTATCAACACAACTTAAGGGAAAATTCTCAAAATTCAATTTCATACAAAGTGTTCGACAAATTGATTTTGTTTGTTCTTTTAAATATTGGAATTGGAAATAGAATCTATAGTAACTTACTACAAACGATTGATAATGTGTTACTTAAAATAAGTTCTATTAATTCAGTTTAGTATATTCATTCCATTTGCAATTATTGTATAGTTGCATATCTAAGTTTTCAATAATTGCTCGTATAGACGACCTTTTGAAAAAGCTTCTGCATAAACTCTTTGTTAAAATAACTTTTTCAAAACCATAGTTTTTGGAGATTTTTAAAGGGGTGTCTATCCACCCCTCTAGATATGTTTCCGTCGTCTAACAAGTGGAATCAAGAGCCCGGTTCATTCCGGCTTCGATACTCTTTAGAAAATGGATTACAAACCTAAAGGGGATTATAAAAGAGCCTCAATTTTCACGGGAGAAAACTATAGTTATTGGAAAGCTTGTATGCAAATTCATGTCAACTCATATGATAAAGGTGTGTGGGAAGCCATTCTAAATGGTCCAACACCGGTGAAATATGTGGTTGATAATTTTACTATACCTAAGGCGAAAAAATTATGGAATGAGGATGATACTAAAAAGTGGTCATATGATTAGAAAGATAAAAACATCATCGTATTTGTTCTTGGTGTTAATGAGTTTTATCGCATTTCCCATTGTCAAACTGCTAAAGATATGTGGTATGCTCTACAAGTTACCTATGAGGGAACTAATTAGGTCAAACAAGCTAGGATTAATACATTTAACCAAGAGTTTGAACTCTTTCGCATGAAGCAAGGTGAAACCATTGCTCAAATGAAAAAGTGGTTCTCGCATCTTATTAATCATTTAAATTTGCTAGGCAATCCTATTTCCAATGATATTCCTACTAACAAAGTTTTGAGATGTCTTACTAAGAATTGACAACCAAAGGTCGCCGCGATCAAGGAAGCCAACAACCTTGCAACACTTGATTTCACCGCTTTGTTTGGAAAGTTAGAAGAACACGAGCAAGAACTCAATTGCTTGGAGAAATATGAAAAGAAGCTGGAGAAAAAGAAGAAGAAAGAGAAAGAAACTAATAATGAGGAAGGATTGAAGTCCAAATATCGCATGGCTTCAAGTTCAAAGTCCTCAAGGGACGAGCATTATTATTATGATAGAGATGTTAGTAACAACTATGATTCGGAAGACGGAGAGATGGGTTTATTTGTAAAAAAGTATCACAAGTACATGGAAAAGAGAAATGAAAAGAGTTTCAACAAAATAATTATTGAGCCTAAAGGAAAAGCTACATCTTCTAAGGAAGAAAAATAAAAGAAAAAGTAAGACTTTAATCCTGACAAGAAGAAAAAGAGGGTTCAACTCAAGAGTTATGGCAAACCTAGGAAAGCCTATGTGGCTTGGGAAAGTGACAGTGAATCCTCAAGCGATGAGGAATCAAATGATAATGGTGATTTAGCAAATGTGTTTTTTTCAACTCACCTCAATGATAGAAGACATAAGAAACACAAACCTTCCAAGTATGGTGGAGTGTATCTCTCAGGTCATTATCATGAAGATAAGAAGAAAAGAACGATAGCATCTACAAGTAATGACATTCATCATTATAATCATCATCAAAAAGGTAATAATGACAAGGTAAACTCTTCTCAAAATAATTTTGTTAATGAAAAGTCTCATCTTGATTTACTTGACGCCTTTGAAAATTTACATAAGGGAGTTATTGAAGCTTTTAAAAAGTTAGCTTCAAATAGAAAAATCTTTTCCCATTTAGAAGAAAAAAATTTAGAAACTGAAAATAAAATGGAAGCACTAAAGAACTCTCTTGTAGGTATTCATACAGTTAAAAATAAGATGGATGACAATCCTTTTAACTTCGGTTGTGATACATGTCACATTTGACAAAAAGAGGTCAAAACTCTTAAAGCTAAATTGATAATGGCTCAACAACCAAAGATTACTTCTGGTATAAATCCAACAAAGTTTAATAAACCTTTAAATCCATCATATGCAAAATATAACTTTATTGAAAGGAAGTTGAAAAGAAAAAGTAACGTCTCTCGAAATATAACTTGTCACTACTGTTGTATGAAGGGACACACAATTGCCAAATACAAACTTAGGAAACTTTCAGTACCTAATGGTATTTCTCAATGGTCACCAAATTGCAACAATTATGTTACTCACCCTCAAGTTCCCAACAAGGATTGGGTACCTAGTTTGTCTTATTGAAAATTGCAGGAAAATTGTCTTGATTCTATGAAGAAGCTATAGAGCTTCATATGTAGGTACATCAGGACAATTAAAAGGTGACATATTCATATCTCACTGACTTTATGGAAAGATGATTGAATGTGTTCTATAAAAACATCAAAAAGTGACTCCTTGAATCAATGAGAAGATAAAATTGATGAAACTTGGTCATGCTTGTTCTTGGGATGCTTGTCAGTTGTTGATGCTCATGTTCTTGAGCTTCACGTGAAATGCGTGTGTTTTTCTTCGTATTATTGGTGAGGCTGTATTGTTTCATTCACCTCTTATTTTAAGAGTAAGATAGTTCTTTTATCTATTTATGTCTACAAATATATAAAATACATGTTAAATGCCTTTTTGCTCCTATGTTCACTTCCAAAAAAATTAATTGAATCTGTGATTATTTCAATTTACATGATTACAGTGACTTTGATCAAAGTGTGCAAATTTTATGTATTTTACATTGCTTAGATTGTATATCAATAAGAATTATTATCACACATATATAAATCATATTACATATCAAAAATATGAAAACATATCTATCTCTCTTGGTCCTTACATACATTTGGTGTTTTTGAGATAGTATAGGTCAGCATATAAATTCCATGTGTCGACACATAAACTCATTTTTATTGTTGTTCAATTTGTTTCAGTATGTGTCGACAAAATTTTCGCATAGGTCGACACATAAAATAATTTTTTGAGCTATTTTACATATACTCTAGTACATGTCGACACTTAATACGTAATGTGTCGACACATAATCTAATCTTGTCGACATGTGTGTCCAGGTTGAGCCAAAATCTTACCCTTTCATCTTCCATATTCATTCACTATTCTTTTGTGTCAAAAACTTAAACTTAACTCCTTCTTGTCACATCTATATTCCGTTCAAAATTCATCTCCTCAACATAAATTGTGTCGTAAAACCTATTTCTCCCACTTCATCTTAATTCATCTCCTTAAATACTCCAAATTTATTACCATTCAAAATTCACTATAATGTGTCTCTAATCATTCTACCTCATCCATTGCATCTTTCATTCATAAAAATTCTATATATTGTGTGTTTACTTGCTATTTTGTGCACTTACTCTTGTCATAACATCATTTCCATTGGTAAGGGAAGCATATATCTCAAAAACCCCAACTGTTTTGGTTGAGGGATTATGTCGGACACCTATCAGGTAAGTCTGTTTTGCTAAGTTGGCTCATGGCTCCATAAATTTCAAGAGGCGAAGGGGCTGGCAGAGGTAAATGGAAGGTTGGTTCATCCTCAAATTCTTCTGAAATTGTGTTTGATCTGGTTAATGAGGAGAACATGAAATTCTTTGATGAGAAATGTCGTGGAAGAGTTGTTGCCAAGCAACATTATTACAAAGTACATACAAATGAAGAACTTTATATTCCAGAGGTTACAAGCAGGCTAAACCATCACGAAATCAACTACTTCCTATAGTTAACTCAACAATACAATGAGGATTTGATTCGCATATTTTATGTTGGATTGCACAAGCGGGACAAGGATGAATTCACATTTGAAATTGGAGGTAAAATCTACACTTTTAACAATTATAAGTGGCGGTATGTTTTTGGAATTAGAATAAGAAATGAACCCAGGGTTATGGACACAAGTGTTCATTCTGATTTCTATTGAAGAATGCATTCTAATGATTAGTTAAAAGCTCTAAGAGACAACAACAATAATGAAGATATTACTACAGGTTGCCTCAAGAAATTGCCCTGAATTTTGCATTGGTTTGTCTCACATATCTTGTATCCCAAGGGTGGAGGCTTCTCAAGAGTCGATAATGCTGAAATAAATCTGGTTTATCTCCGTCTAAATCAGATAAAGATAAATTCTCCGTATTATTTTGTTGCCCGCATGTTCACCATCAAGACATGCAATAAAGGGACTGTTTTTAGCTACCCATCTATGATAGCTAAATTTTTTAATTTCTTCAACATTGGCTTCCCAAACCTTCCATTGGTCTATCCAGGTGCGATGTTGGCATTCACTAAGAGAACCATGACTAATCTGAGATACTATTTGGATCCAAAAAGGGAAGCATACTATTACCTTATTCGTCAAACTAAGCGAAAGATTTATAATTTAAATGATCCGACTGAATACTATGATGATGTTGATGAGCAAGGGATTGATGAAGGTACGAAATACATAAATGATGATCATCAAGATGACATTCCCATTACTGATGAAAATCATGAAGAAGATGAAATATGGATGAATGCCATTGCTGCTCAACAAAATGAGTATGAACAACCTTGGACAAAAAATTGGCAACAAAACTCTTGGAATGAACAGGGAGTGAACTATAGAGGTTATGATGGGGGTTCTTATGACTATGATGATGGATCACATGAAAACGGATACGGATCTGATTTTGGAAATAATTTTGAGATCCTTACTATGCTTCAGAACATGCAAATCCAACATAATCAACGTTATCAAGAGGAAGTGTAATGGCGCGCTGCTGAAATGCAATGGCATACTGATTTTTCAGTCCGTGCAGAATGAGAAATTCAAGTTAGTCAATGCAAGATTAGACACTCATGAAACCAACTTTGAGTTATTTTCCTCAACTGCTACTGCATAGTTTCAATCTCTTCATGATGAGATCCACAGGTCAAATGAGATTATCCAAGGAAGAATCAATCATCTCTACACAATTGGTGTCCAGCAGAATGATGAAGCTTCTGCATTTTATGAAGATATGGGTAGAAGTGGATGTTTCTATCAAAGGCGTCATGGTGACCATGATGGACGTTATTGTGTTGCATATCACCTTGTTGTTACGTTTTTTTCCTTTCATGCTTTGAATTTGAAGGACAATTTATTATTTGGTTTCATGTATTTTAAATTTTCATATGTATCTTTGAACAACGTTTGTAACTATGTCCTAATTATGTTATGATTATTGAAACAACCGGCTGAACAAATCATCGAGATGAAATCAATGAAGTTGCCATCGAACGTTTTTTTATCCCACAGGAAGGGAAAGGTAAACATCGACTAAACCTAATAAGGGTGAAATCACAATTAAACGACTGAGAGATCGGGTAAGAGAGTTTGTTACATGAGGGGAAGGTATATGCATTGAAGCATCAACAATCAAGATCAGAATGTGTAGTGGATACATCCGAATATCAAAATACACCAGCACCAGATATCGATCCAGACACAAATATGATATTATGGTGCACAATAATATGCACACATGACACGGAAGGTGTGTCGATACAGATCAGTATCACAAACAAAATACCTGCATGAAATACAATTCACACAATATACAAGTAACAATTACATGGAATATGTATCAGACATATCTGTGTAGTACCAGGGGACCTGGAACAGATGACAATCCAAGCAAGTAATAATAATACACAAAGATGTGTGCAAATAGCACAGAATATGTATCGATACACATCCGACCAAACAAATGTACCTTGCATAAATCCATAAAAATGTTAGAAATAACAAAGTGAAATTACACATAAACCAAAATAAACAAATAAGAAGCACACAAATAGCTCATCAAAGCTCAAGAATGATCAAGTAACATGTAAGCACACATTATACATCTATTGGAAACAAACACATGTCAAAAAGTGTACAAAAACACCGAAGTCCGGAAATTAGGCGAAAAACCAAACTCCTTGGAATTACACCAAATTTACATGGTGACTTGTAAATGTGCCAACGGATCCAAAAATGAACTTTGTTCGTCCAAATTCTAAGTGGAAGTATGATTTCTGAAACAGTACAGTAGCAAAATTCGTGAAAAAATATATCCCAAATCGACTAAAAGGTACACCAATGGCTCTGGAAGCAACAACAAAGTTAAGTTTCATTAATCGCAAGTGCAAAAACTCACCACTGTTGAGAAATTAGCTCAAAATTGAGATTATGTCAAGTGTTAGAAAAATAATCAAGAATTGTGATATTTTCCACTTATCTCAAATTTTTATGTTAAAAAGATGGTTTATAATGCCTCTTGAGTTAATTGGAATATATCATAACTCATGGACACAAACAACATACACTTTCAAGAACAAAAAGTGAAAGGGATTCAATTGTTAACACAATTTTTAAATTGAAAAGTTTTGATTTAAGAATTTGAAATAAACATTCAATTCAATTCAAATAATGTATTAACTCATGAATTAGCAAAGTGCTAGTAACATCTCAACAAACAAAAATGCACCATGAAATAAAAAAATTCAAAATACCATAATAAAGTCTCATGTAAACACATAAAAACTCAATCAAAATCCAATTATAAAGTTTCATGTAACAACACAAAACATCACAAAAAATCAATTAAAATGTCTCATGTAACAACACAAAACTTCATAAAAATTATGCACAAAGTAGATTTTAACAAGTGTTGACAAACACTAAACAACTACATTATTATACACAGGAAACCTAAAGTGTCAATCAGAATCTATCATATCCCACACTTATTCAACATTATGTCAAATTATGAATTTTCTATATTTTTTAGTGTTAAGTTTCATTCACGTAGGTAACTAATCAAGTACCTAAAGTGTTCCTAAAATTCACACTAAATCAACAAGAATCCTAGTTAATATACCAACACTAAACTAGTCTATGTTCAAATTCAACCTAAACACTAGTGTATCTACACCTAAGACTAAAAATCAACACAACAACACTATGTCAATTTCAAGTTACACCGAAATCAAATTCTCAAGTTTAATTAATCACTTATTTTAATAAGCTATTCAACAAAATGTAATTAAATCCTCAATTTAAATTAATTCTCAACAATTAAGCCTCAATGATACAATTAAAACCTCAATCAAGAAAAAAAAACTTATTCAAAATATCACTTATTTCAAAAAGCATTTAATTTAAGAAAACTCATCGATAGAAGTGAAGAGGAGGCTTAGGTATAGAGATCGCAATGAACGGATCAATAATCGAAGAAGAATTGCTCTTGATCTTGATGAAGTTGTTGTTGTATTCTTGAACAAAATTGAGATAAAGTTGAGTTTAATCCTGGAGAGAATTGAGAGAAAAGTTTTGATTGCTTGTGGAGATTAGTGAGTTATGAGAGAAATTAGAGTAAAAAAAGAATATATATATATATATATATATATATATATATATATATATATATATATATATATAGTATGGGCTTATGTGTGTGAATTTGGTTAATGAACATCAAATATCCACAAATACTAATGGAGAATTTTAATTCACTTGAGTATGACACATTTCGGGAAAATCCGCAGGAACCTCGATGCGATTTTTGAATTTGAATTGTGAAACTAAAATATAGCTGACATTGAGAACGAACTCTTGTCCGAAAATGGGTTCAATCGGATAAGCGGTGATTTAGTTATGAATTTTTGAAATTTCGCTTCACACAACTTTAATTCCCAGCTTCAGAATTTTCAGTGAGTTGAACACGCTTCGGGTAAAAAACGGAACCCTTCAGGGTACCGTTTGCTCTTGAAAATGAAAACCAAATTTTAGCTAACTCAATTTGCGAAACAATGCCACCGAAGCGGGCTCGATAAGATAAAAATCAACCGAGTTATGATTTTTTGGATGTGGTGCAGATAAACATTTGCCACAATTTTCCTGTGCGAAACTACTTGATAAATCCATATTTTCGGGGCCTTTCTGAGCAGAATTAGCTTCCGATTGTGAGCGATGAAAATGTAGATAACTTCGAGATAGAATTTTGGCCACCAAAACGGGTTCAAAATGAGCCACATGCTTCGAGTTATGAATTTTTTAGTGTCCAAAAACTACATCTTCAGCACACTTTTTCATTGTATTTCTTTGAGAAAACTCGCACATTCGGAGACCTTATTCAAATGATTGGTTTTCAAGCCGAAGTTGAATTCAAGGACATATCATTGTGGATATCTTGGAGAAAGAACACCTGAACATGACGAACCAGATTAGACTTATGAATTTTCCGAAACCCACACCTCCTTGAAACGACGAACCAAGCCTTAACATGGAAAATACTCTGAGGGCATCCATTAACGAAATAAACATCTTCTGCAAAATTCCGAGGCTTTCCAGAAGTACCATGATCCCATAAATATAGAACCAATGATATGTATACTATGCTAATGACCTAATGAAAGGATGCAAATGAATGTGAAACCTAATCCAGATAAAAGTACAACTAGGAGGGAAAATTTTGGGGTGCAACAACTATCTATTTGTTTTTTATCTGTTATCTATTTTATTAAAGTAGTGTTATGCATGTGTACACTCTATATGCAAAATTTCCTCTGAATGATGTATAGATTTGTCGTGGGTTGAAAGATAAGATACTTCTAATCGTGTGTCTTGTCTCTTTTTGATTTTGTCAAAGAGGGAGAAGATATATGTGATGATAAAAATTGAAAGCACGTACTCATGGGGAGCACCAATCAAACATATGAAGTGCATCGTTGCATTTTGGTAAGTGTAAATTATATTTTTTTGTATATACTTTTTGTTGCACTTATCAATTATTTATTGTTAATAATCGTTGAATAAACCCTACTTTGGTGTAAATACGTTTAGTTTGTATTTATTTATGTTTTTGTGTACATAGTGTATCGTTCGATGTTTTCCATTCATTTTGTAGATATTTGTTGCATTTTGGAGCATTGAGGAATAAAGTGTCGAAGGCACAGCTCCAGATGCGCATTTTCATAATAAAAGACCAGTTTTGAGAAGTTTTGCCTAGGAGATCGCATTTAGCGCATTTTGTAGTGCATTGCTTGTGTTTTGACAATTTGGAAGAAGCATAGTTTTGGAGCCGACTTAGCGCGGATAACGCGCTTAGCGCGGTTTAGGTCGGTTTGATGTGTAAAATAAAAAAGTCGCGCTTAGCGTTCCAGACCGGCTTATCGCGGTATGCTGAGATTTTTTAATAACTTCATTTCATTCATTTGTTAGGTTATGGTCTTTGGGGTGTTTTTGTTCCCAAATTCAATCAACCTCATTTTTGGATAGATTAGCTTAGATAACAACTATGGAGCTTGCATACGGATGATTCGGGGTGGATTGCTCTTCGATTGATGTTGACAAATTGGTAGATTTGCGGTTCATTTCTCTTTTTATTTGTGTATCCTCTATTGGTTGGATTTGTATATGTATTTTCTTTGAACTCGTGTATATTTGTCACCCTTGGCATTGTATAAAGCTTGCTTTACAAATCTTTGTCGATTGTTGTCTTGGATTTTTGTCCTGTGCTTAGGGGTTTAGGTTTTTATAGACATATACTGCTCGAATTCTTATCTAGGATGATTATCTAATAGTGTATGAATTCTAGAGATAGATTTAGCGTTATTATTCACTTGGGTGTCTGTGATTAATGTCTCTGTGTTGGTTGTGTTGACTGAGAGATCGTTAACGTGAGTAGCATGGTTGACCTTTGTGTTGTTAAGGTTGGCTGAGAGATCGTTGTTGAGATGATATAGTGGGTGTTATATTTAGTACGTGATGACATTGATGAGTCTCGTAGGTTGAGCATGACAGGTAGATAGGTTTAAGTTTGTGAAGAGTGGGTTATTATGCATGCTTGATAACTCTTTTCTCCAAAGAATGAATTCTTTTCCTGTTGATAACTTTTAATTCACGCATTTACTTTCAACTCATTTAAACTCAAACTCATTAACAAGAGATTTATCAAACGACATTTCAATACACCAATCTCTGTGGACACGATACGATATAACCTATATCACCCGGTAAAATAATACTTTACTTTTTGCTTACTGCTTTACCACTTCAGCAAAAATGGCGTTGTTGCCGGGGATTGGTGTTTATTTTTTGCATTGCGATAGTTTCTTTGTTTTTGAATTTTTGTAATTAATGTATATGTTGTATAAAATGTGTACATAAACTTGTCTATTTTTACTTGTAAATGTTTTGTGTTTACTTTCCATACTTGTGCATATACGTGTTTTTTTTTCACGTATTATTGTGAATTGTCTCGTTTTTGTAACGTTTGTTGTGTGCATGTTAAGACACTTTCTTTAGGTTTGTACGGTGTGACAATACCATGGCATGATGAGAGGAGGTTACTAGCTCGCACAATAAAGGCGTCGAGCTTACGACGTAAAATAAGCATGTTTATGTTTGTTTATGTTGTGTGGTGAATTTTGTTTAAATAATTTAAAATTAGACTTGTTTTAAATTCTTAAATTTTCACTTTTCAACTTGTTTATTCACTTTCACCCGTTTGTTTTGTTATGTCAATTTATGTTTTTTCCGCAAGCTTGTCGTGTTTAGCTTGAGATCTATTGTCGGTTGTAAATATTGTACATGTGTAATTGAGATTGTGTAGGTGAATGTAGAGGTTGTATTGCTGTCTCATGGACTAGTTTTTTCTGTTCGGGAGTAGCGCTCTTAGCGCGCTTGACTGCGCTTAGTGCGCCTGGTTGTGCAGAGCCAGAGAATTCTTTTTAATTTTTCGCTTGACTCTCCTTTTTCCCACTTCACCCAAGGCTTTATAGTATAGTAATTAATAATAATATTTTAAATTATTTCTTTTGTTGTTTGGACTCAAATTTTGGTTCGATAGCTTGAAGTCGCATTTTGTGATTTTTCCGATTTTGAGTGTGTCAACTTGCGGATGTATGGTAATGATAATTTTTGAAGTTGGTACTCATTTATCTCTTTCTATAACATGTTTAGGAAATTTATCATTTGTATAATTACCATATCATTCATTCTTTTTTCATTACTTGCTCATGACTTGAATCACTTTAGTTCCCTTTTTACCCATAAATGTGAGGAAGCTTTTCATTATTCATATATGTTGGAGGCCACAATTCTTATTTTAATTGGATTTTATTATGTTTAATCTTTTGTTTGTATTGATTGTATAAAAGCATGAACATGATCAAGGCATTTTTTGTTTGATTTTTAGTACAAATACCTAGCCAAATAGTCAATTCACCTTATGAGTGTGTGAACTTTTGTTAACCCCTTTGAGATTTTTGTCGATGTCCATGTTTTTTTTAAATGCTTATCTATGAGTGTTTAGTTCATATTTTTATATGAACATTGATTCTTTGTTTTCTTGAACCCTTAACTATGATTTGTAGTTTGAATCTTTACCTTACCTTAGAAAGTAGGGAGTATTCACATTATGATATGGTTGAATTCAAGTTGGGAAGAGAATTGTTTGCTTGCTCTTGTATGTATTGCTATGAGGTTGAGAAAGAAAAAGAAAGAAAAATAAAAATAAAGTGAAAAAGAAATAAAAGAAAAAGAAAGAAAAAGAAGAAAAAAAGTGAAGAAAAAAAAAAGAGAAAAAAAATTAAAAACAAAAACAATAAGAGTTCGAATAATGTTGTGATAATAAGTAATGTGTGTTAGTTTGAAATTTGAAATGAAGAAGAAGTTTGATTGAAATTATTTTGTTTGAGTCTTTGTGAGTCTATCACTCCCTTAGGTTAAGGCAAGTTTTTGTTTCGATTAAATTTAGGACTTATCCCTTGTTTGTTAACCAAGCCACATTATAACCTAAAAAGCCCTTGTGATTCTTGCCTTTGTACTTTCAATATGAGTTTTTGGATGAATGCATAATTTAGTCTATTGTTTGCAATATTATGGATGAGTGTTTTTTTTTGCCCCTCACTTTTGTGTGTTCTTCATCTACCGATGAATTTTTACTAGGTGTGATTCATGATTGAACTTGTTTTATTTTAGAATATTTAGTATGATTTTTGTACTTACGATTTGTTTCATTTACATGTTGTCATTGTAGGATTGTGGTAAGTATTTACCTTGTGTGTGCGTTTTTGTTTGAACCATACATTTGTTTTCCGTTTTCAAAACTTGTTTATTCATGATATTTTGATTGATTACTTTTGGTTCTTTGAGTTGTTTGGCCTTGTTTGAGGACAAACAAGTTCAAGTTGGGAAGAGTTTGATAAGTTCAAATTACAGTTATTTTTTTATATACTTTTTACTGCACTTATCGACTCTTTGTTGTTAATAATCATTGAATAAACCCGACTTTTGTGTAAATATGTTTAATTTGTGTTTATTTATATTTTGTGTATATAATGTATCGTTTGATGTTTTTACATTCATTTTGTAGGTATTTGTTGCATTTTTGAGCATTGAGGAATAAAGTGTCGAAGGCACGGCTCTAGATGCGCGTTTTCAGAATAAAAGACTGGTTTTGAGAAGTTTTTCCCAAGAGAGTCCGCTTAGCACACAAAAGGCTGCTAAGCCGTGTGCACTCAACGCATTTTGTAGAGCGCTGCTTGCGTTTTGACAATTTGACAGAATCATAGTTTTGGAGGCTTCTTAGCGTGGATAGCGCACTTAGCACGATTTAGATCGGTTTGATGTGTAAAATAAATAAGTTGCGCTTACCGCGCCAGGTCCGCTTAGCACGGTCTGCTGAGATTTACTTTATAGCTTCATTTCATTAATTTGTTAGGTTATGGTCTTTGATATGTTTTTGTTTCCAAATTCCATCAACCCCGTTTTTGGGTAGATTAACTTAGATAATAACTGTGGAGCTTGCATATGAATCATCCGGGGTGGATTTCTCTTCGATCGACGTTGACAAACTGGTAGATTTGCGGTTCATTTCTCTTTTTCTTTATGTATTCTCTATTGGTTGGATTTGTATATGTATTTTCTTTGAAGTCATGTATATTTTTCGCCTTTGGCGTTGTATAAAGCTTGATTTACAAATCTTTGTCGATTGTTGTCCTGGATTTTTTCTCTATGCTTAGGGGTTTGGGTTGTTATAGACATATACTGCTTGAATTCTTATCTAGGATGAGTATCTAATAGTGTTTGAGTTCTAGAGATAGATTTAGCATTGTTATTCACTTGGGTGTTTGTGATTAATGCATCTGTGTTGGTTGTGTTGACTGAGAGATCGTTAAATTGAGTAGCACGGTGAACCTATGTGTTGTTAAGGTTGGTTAAGAGTTCACCACTGATATGATATAGTGGGTGTTGTATTTGATATGTGATAACATCGATGAGTCTTATAGGTTGAGTATGACAGGTCGATAGGTTTAAGTTTGTGAATAGTGGATTATTATGCATGCTTGATAAGTCTTTTCTTCTGAGAATGAATTCTTTTCCTATTTATAGCTTTTGATTCCCTCATTTACTTTCAACCCATTGTTGGCTGAAGATTTTGATGATACTGTTCGAAGCGAAGCAAGTTGGATGTTTCGTTGGAATAAAGCAAGATGTCATGGTTCGGAATGGTAGAAGCAGTTCTTCGAATGGACATGTCAAAGCTCGGAGCTTCGAGTGACAGTTATGAGGATATATTCAAAAGAAGCCTCGAAGTAGTAATGAGACTGTGTTTAAGAAAGGAGTTCGAAGCGAAGAGTGCCAAAACATTTGAAATTCAAACACAAGCGGGATGTTCGAAATTTAAAATATATGGGCTGGAGCATTCGAAGACGCGTGGAAGCTAGAGAAGGGCAGTGCTCTGCATGTTCTGAATGTGGCAGAATCTTATAGGCAAGACCGTTATGGTCGAAGTAGTATAAATAGAAGTCTTAGCGTTAGGATTTCGTGTGTCATATCTATTGTACAAAATTCAGTAAACATTCAAAATACCACATGGCTAGGGAAACGAATGCTCGAACAATGTACGTATGATAACACCAAATATTTATGACTCAGTAAAACTCTTTATCATTTCCAGTTTATCTTCTATCTTCATGTCAATATCATTCAAAAGCCTTTACATTAAAATCTTTTCATTCAAAGTCATTTACTGATTTCTTGCATTTGAAAGTCTTTCTTTCTATTTCGAATCTTTTACATTTCAGAAACTCTTTTACATTACATGCTTTTATACTTCAAAGTTATTTACTTGTTTCTTGCAGTTTTACATGTCTTTACAATCGAACCTTTATTCATGCAATTTAGTTTCGCACGTCCTTACTTGATCATGTCATTAGATCTTTAATATGGTAATCGAAGTAAGTTGAACGCCTACACAACATTCTAAATACCAACCATGAATATCAGTTCTACAATGAGAATTATCCAAACGACCAATACACCATAGGATCAATCTAGTCGATCCTGCAAGTTACCAGAGAGATTAAATAACAGTCATTAAGATTATTTGATAGTTTAGAGGACTAGCGGTTGTTTACCAGAAATCACTGTAAACAAATTGGCACACCCGGTGGGACCGTCATTGGTCATCACGAAATTTAGAACAAAGTAAAGATTGTTGAGACATAACCATTGTAAAAGTACTTTCTGAGTGATAAGTTCGTTGTTTTATGAACCTTAGAAGTGGTAGAATAACCAATAGCAATCAACCCTTACCCAGAAAACGCATTAGCAAGATGTCTAGTCCAAACAATCAACAAGGGGAACAAAATATCCCACATGCAACAGGCAATAATATGTCCGCTTCAACAGGAACATCTAATACAATCCCTTCGAACGCACAGTCTGTTGCATCTTCTACCAGTAGTATAGCCACGAATGGGACAAGCGGCATCTCGACTAACAATTCGATCCTAGGAAATACAGGAACCATTGGCTATCCTGGGGGATTCGTCCCACCATCAGGGACACAAACCCATTTCGCCACCCCACTAACTAGACCACCCGGGTTCGATGCTAACAGACACAGAAATTCCTCTTATGGGATGCCAACATCTTTTATGGCGGGTCTGCACACTTCGACATCGAATACGTCACCACAATTAGGGTCTGGGTCTGGGGCAAATCAATTTATGACAAATAACCAAGGGTCAGTGGGTTACAGTGCAATGCTTATCTTAACCACAGAAAATCAGTTGGCCTTTAGGCAATTAATGGATGACAGTAACCATAATATGATAGGAGTGTTAGCGCAAACTATGCAAGAGATCTTTGCCCCAATAGTACAAAATGTAACTGTGACAAACAGAGAAAACGCGGATAACATGAGTCGAATAGCAGATTTTTTCGCTCCCCCAGAAAGGTGTAGGCAGAATCAGGCGGGAGTTCGAGCAAACGTACCTATCATAGAACAAGTTGCTGATGACCCACCCTATAGACCAGCCAGAGAGGGGGTTAATTTGGGGGCAAGGGCACAAAGGTTAGAAGCCCCAATGATTCAAGGCCCACAAAGGGAAATTATGGAACCAGGGGCAAGGATCGAAAGGTTAGAAGTCCCAGAGTTTCGAGAAGAACAACCTAGAGGAGTTGTAATGGTGGGTCGAAATCAAGATGCTGATGCAGTCGTTCACAGAATTCGAAACGATAACATCTTGGCAGAAAATAACTTAACCACCATGATAGAGAGAATCATGGCCCAGAATGGCCTTAACACAGGAATTAGAAGGCCAAATTATGCCTCTCCTATATTAGATTACATAATGCACACTGATTTACCAAGGGGATATAAAGTCCCTAAGTTCACGAAGTTTGCTGGAGATACCAATGAATCAACAGTCGAACACATAGCCAGGTATCTAACCGAAGCGGGAGATATAGCGAATAATGAAGACCTTAGGATCAAATATTTCCCAAGTTCCCTAACTAAGAACGCTTTCACATGGTTCACCACTTTGCCTCCTGGGTCCATAGACACTTGGGCTCTGTTAGAGAGATTATTCCATGAACAGTTCTACATGGGGCAATCTAAAATAAGTCTGAAGGAACTAGCCAGTGTCAAGAGGAAGTTTACTGAACCCATAGATGATTATCTGAATAGGTTCAGACTTTTGAAATCTAGATGCTTTACAGTAGTTCCTGAACATGAGTTAGTCGAAATGGCTGTTGGCGGCCTGGATTACTCTATTCGAAAGAAATTAGATACTCAATACCCGAGGGACATGGCTCAGTTAGCCGATAGGGTTCGACAAGTCGAAAGGCTAAAGGCCGAAAAGGCCAGAGTTTTTAAAAATAACAAGAAATAAAGGGTCTCCTATGTTGGAGCTGAGGAAGCAGAAGATTACCTGGAATTCGAAGAGGTCGAAATTGATCTCGCTGAATTGAAACAGGCTCCACCTTACTCTTGTAAGTTATTAGTTCCCACAAAATGGAAAGAAATTGTTGAGAATGAGAAAAGTGACAAATTCCCAAAGAAGGTTTACACTTTTGACATAACAAAGTGTGACGAGATTTTTGATTTGCTTGTCAAAGATGGCCAACTCATTGTGCCATCGAACGTCAAAATACCTCCTTTAGATCAAAGAAAGAAAAGAGGATTTTGCAAGTATCATAGTTTCCTATGCCACAAAACCTCACAGTGTTTTCTTTTCAGGGATCTAATTTAAAACGCGATTAAGGATGGCAGATTGAAATTCGCTGACAAGCCAAAAATGAAAGTAGATGAAGATCCTTTGGATGTCGCGGACACCAATTACTCCGAGCCTGTATGCATTGGAGAAATCAATATGGTGGAAGCAGATCAAAATGACACTCCATTAGGAGAGAAAGGCACTGAGAATGAAAGTTGGGTGTTAGTCGAAGTCAACAAGGGGGTTACTGAGGACGTCCACATGCAACCAGAGGCTTTGATCGAAGCAGTACCTTTGGCTGTTTCAAAAGAGATCCAGGCTACTGAAGGCCAGGAGAACCAAAAGCAAGAGTTGACACAGGTCACTGAAGGCCTGAGGCTAGAGTTGGAAAAAGTCCAGATCACAAAGCCACCCTCCCCTCAGAAAGAAATATGGGATACTTTAGGGGAGCCCAGTGGAAAGTTTGACTACTTGGTTAAGTATTCTGCCCCAAAGAGTTCAAAAATCCAAATTGAAGATATAAAACCTACAGGATGGGGAGATGATGACATTAAGGGGGAGGATGTAGATGTAAACATGGTGGATATGGAGAGACCTCGTTCTGAAATGGATGAGATTGAGAGATACTTAGAAAAAGAAAAATACAAAATGGAGGATAATTATGCTGGGGATGCCAGTCTTAAGGATTACCTCATGTCGTGCCACAAAGGAGATACGGGAATGATACTATGCCCTAGGTGCAGCATCGTCTGTAACCAGAGAATTGCTGCAAACTTCGAGAGGATGCAAAGGGCACGAACTGGCATCAACTGGCGCTAGGATAACCAGTTATTCAGGTGTTATCCTAAAGCTGGAGAATGTTTGTTGGAGTTCTTGGTTCGCTGTTACAAAGGAGCAACAAAATGCCTAGTGTGCCCAAGGTGTTCTGCTGTGTACGATCAAAGTATGGCCAGAGCCTTCGAAACAATCCATTTCGCCCCATACTGGAACCACCAAGAGATTGGTCAGATGGGCCAGTGTTTCGATACCAAATACACTCAACGAAGGCCTGATAGTCCTCATCCCAAAGGTGGACGGAGGCTAACGTTTAAAATTCCTGCTGAAATACCAACAGACAAATGGCTGCAAGTCAGAACTGACAAGGGCAAAGACAAATGGAGAAACATTGAATGAAACATACGCCACGCTATGACATATAGAAGGCAGTTCAACATAGCGAAGAGGGAAGAAGTGAGGTTAGAGAACTACAAAGGAAGAAACCCCATGTCAAGATCTCAATGGCAAAGGCAACAGAGAATTCGAAAGGCTGAAAGGGAAGTTATGGCAAGTAAAGGAGCAACTTCGATAAAAAACCAAGGAGAATCAAGCACCAACAAACCCACACCAAATAATCAAACTGAGGACAAACCCCCAGTTAGTAGGAGACTCTTCTCTGAAGCACAACCAAATGAATCGAAGGAATACACTCCAGGTCTAGAAGAAGACGAAGATATGCTAACGGACAACTTCGAATCAGAGAGGGAGTCTTCGCTCAATATCAATTGCAACGTGGTATCTGTACTTCCTTGTGAGTTTGGACAGGAAACTAAAATCGAAGAGTATGAGGAAGAAGATACAATAGATCTGATGAAGCATAGGCATGTGTGTTACTACGTGATGGATAACGGAGCTGTCGAGGAGCAGAATGCGTTCTTCGAGCGCCCAGAACCAGCTATGAAAAATCATCTGAAGCCATTATTCATTCGGGCAAAGGTTGGTGCCCATGGCGTAAATAAGGTTTTGGTGGATGGGGGCGCTGCGGTTAACTTAATACCCCATTTCATGCTGAAAAATTTAGAAATACGTGAAGGTGACATCAAACCACACAACATGGTTCTGTCCAATTATGAAGGGAAAGTAGGCAAAACATTGGGGGTAGTTCAATTGGACTTGACGATAGGATCAAGCTGTAGGCCCACCATGTTTATGGTGATCGAAGCCAAAGCCAACTACAACTTGTTGTTGGGAAGAGAGTGGATCCATGGCGTAGGAGCAGTTCCTTCGTCAATGCACCAGAGGTTGGTTTTATGGAGAGAAGATGAGATTGTGGAGAACATTGAAGCAGACCAGAGTTACTTCATGACAGCAGTCAACTTAGTTGACAAGAGGAATTATGACAAACATCTGGCAAAGATTGCTCCTTGTGTCCCTAATGATGAAATCAACGAAACCAGAAACGCACACTATTATATGACCCTTCGCCATGATGGCATATATTGGGATAGAAGAATAATTAGTGAATATGAAGGAGTCGAAGGTACTATGCAAAGACGGCCAGCAGGCTGGGAATTCGACAACCTTGCTCATGATTAAGTCCTCCTTCTTTGAAAGGATTTCGGCCTATATGGCTGAGAACGAATCGAAAGCGGCCTTAGAGGCTGAAATAAATAAACTAGCTATGAAGGTGAACGAAATAAGTGGGGATGGCTCGAAAGGCTAACCCTTTGAAGAACACGAAATAGATCAAAGGTTGGACGCCATCTATGATAAAGAACCCTTAGGCTTCGAGAGGGACCCCATAGACTCAGGTGCCAAAATGTTGGCTCAGGATCCACTCGAAGAAGTGAATTTAGGGGATGAGAACACAAAGAGAATAACCTACATAAGCGCAAAACTTAACCCAGGCCTCAAGCAGGAAGTGATCGAAGTCCTCAAGAAAAACAAAGATTGCTTCGGGTGGGATTATGACGAAATGCCTGGTTTAAAGAGGGAGTTAGTGGAACACAGACTTCCAATCAAGGATGGCAAGAAGCCCATCAAGCAAACTCCTAGAAGATTCTCACCAGCGATTCTCACAAAGATCAAAGCTGAGATCGAAAGGTTGTTGCGCTGCAGATTCATCAGAACCACAAGGTATGTCGAATGGTTAGCAAATATAGTGCCTGTTATTAAGAAAAATGGCTCTCTGAGAATTTGCACAGATTTTAGGGATTTAAATACTGCAACCCCTAAAGATGAGTACTCCATGCCTGTGGCGGAAATGTTAGTAGACTCTGCTGCGGGATTCGAATATTTAAGTATGTTAGATGGATACTCTGGGTACAATCAGATTTTTATTGCTGAAGAAGATGTTGCCAAGACAGCATTTCGTTGCCCAGGAGCCTTAGGCACCTACGAATGGGTGGTGATGCCTTTTGGTTTAAAGAATGCTGGGGCAACTTATCAAAGGGCAATGAATTCGATTTTCCATGATTTCATTGAAACCTTTATGCAGGTGTATATTGATGATATAGTCATCAAATCTATATCTGCAGAAACCCATTTGCATCATTTGAGCCAATCATTCGAACGAATGAGAAAACATGGCTTAAAGATGAACCCCCTTAAATGTGCATTTTTTGTGAAGGCTGGAGGTTTCCTTGGCATTGTGGTTCATAAAAAAGGAATCGAGATCAACCAAAATAAAACCAAAGCCATAATGGAGACGAAAGCGCCTACGTCAAAAAGGGAGTTGCAATCTTTGCTAGGGAAGATTAACTTTCTCAGAAGGTTCATTTCGAATCTAAGTGGATGAACCCAAGCTTTCTCTCCGTTACTTCGTTTGAAGCAAGGCCAAGCCTTCGAGTGGAACGAAGCCCATTAGGAGGCATTTGACAAGATAAAAAGATATCTCTCTCAGCCTCCCATCTTGTCTCCACCTTCATGGGAAAAGCCCATGAGATTGTACATATCTGCCTCTGAAGTTAGTATAGGTAGTATGTTAGCACAAGAAGATAGCAATGGCACCAAAAGAGCCATATACTATTTAAGTAGGGTATTGAATGATGCAGAGACTAGATATAGCAATATAGAAAAACTATGTCTCTGTTTGTACTTTTCTTGTATGAAACTTAAGTATTATATAAAGCCTGTTGATGTGTATGTTTCATCTCATTTCGATGTTATTAAACACATGCTTTTGAAACCAATAATGCATAGCAGAGTTAGTAAATGGGCTTTAGCCTTAACAGAATATTCTTTGACTTTCATGCCTTTAAAAGCTGTGAAAGGCCAAGTACTTGCTGATTTCATTGTGGACCATTCACTGGTTGAAAAGACTGTCATGGGTTACGTTGAAATGCAACCTTGGAAATTATACTTTGATGGTTCGACCCACAGGAATGGTAGTGGTGTTGGAGTTCTTATAATTTCTCCTGAAGGAATTCCAATAAAATTCAAGTATAAATTAGACGGTCCTCGTTGCTCGAACAACGAAGCTGAGTACGAAGCGCTTATTGTTAGACTTGAAGCTTTGTTGGAATTGGGGGCAACTAGAGTCGAAATTAAAGGAGACTCAGAGTTAGTGGTCAAGCAAATAACAAAGGAGTACAAATGCATAAAGGAAAATCTGATGATATACTTCGTCATAGTTAACAGGTGTGATCGGTGGAAATAGAACTGACTGTTTAAAGCTGGTTCGCGAAATGTCGCGGTAAGCAAGAGTCGCCACCGTCTTTTATTTTCTCCAACAAGGAAAGGACAAAAGCACAGCAAAATTCCTTTTCGAGATATTTCTCGGTTCGGGAGGTAGATTATAGAAAGGGAAGGTGTTAGCACCCTTTCTATCCGTGGTTATCCACGGGCTCTTAGGTACTTGCTCTTATGTTTTCAAAAGATGTTTGCTTTTCAAGTGTGCGTGGTTTTTGAAAAAGTTTCGTTTGAAAAATTTCTAAGTAACTCTTGTATCTGTCCTCAAGAGTGTATGAAAAATTTGTTTGAAAACCTTTTGAAAGTGTGAGTGTGAAAAGTTGTTTTGTTTGTTTTGAGAGAGCAAGTACCCATGAGAAATCTACCTACTCTAAGGAATTAGGTTGTGTAAGAGTCCCTTCAACAGTACTATCCCACTATTGAGAAGTAGGTAGCACCGTCGTTGGAGTTGTTCGGGTCAATTCGATTATAAGGGACAGTGTGGTCACCGAAGCAATAGTAGGACACCTTAGAAGTAACCCTAATGTCCTAGATCCTTTTATCCGAGGCAACCGTTTCGAGGCAACTGGATCTTTAGACAGGAGGGCGACCTCTAAAACACCCTATACTTGACGACCACGTTCGAGGCAACCAGTGAGGCGTACCCTAGGAGTGGCATGTGCATGTGCGTTGTTTCATGTTATATTATCTTGTATATGTATCATTGTGAGCTACGAATTGATTTTATTTTTCAAGCAAGTCTTGCATGCATAATTAACAGTTAATAATTGTGCGGAAAATAATTTGCGGAAAGTGAATCTACGCTATTACAAGGCGTCGGGTATTTACATCGCCAAAAACAAACCCTTTAATTTAAATTGCGGAAAGTAAAATAAAGCGGTAAATAATTAAAGTCCTAATTAAAAGCTATTACATTCCGAGAAACAGATACAATAATATGATAAAATGGATCGCGTGCGAGAAATTAAATCGGATGCGAGTTTTTTGGGTTTTGACCCTTTTTTTGAAAGGAAGTGATTTTTTGGTTATTTTTGGATTAAAAGAAATTAAATTAAGTTAACAATTAAATTAATAAACTAATTAATTAATTAAAATATTTTTGGATTTTTGAGTTTTTAAAGAAATAAAATAAATCGAATTAATGCTAATAAAAACCTAATATTCTAAATTGATTTTAAATATCGCAAAAAATATTAAAAGTTAAATCTAATTAAAGCTAAATTGATTAAATTAATTTATTTACAAAAATAAAAGTGATGAAGTTAATTTTAATAAATAAAATATTTTTTTGTGTTTTTTATTTTATTAGGAAAAAATGTTAATTGGTTAATGATTAATAAAAATAATAACGATTAATTAATTAAAGGAACATAATACAAATAGAGAGAGAGTTTAGGAGTATACGAGCCTGATTGGGGGGGTGAAACAGTTATTGGCGTCATGTGTAAACTGTTTTGTTTTGGCCATTTGTGTTCTGGCCTCAACGTTCCTTAACCTTCTCAAGATGTCTGCCTCGCCATGTATTGGTGTCATGTGTAAGTTGTTCTATTTTGGCCATTTGGCTTTTGGCTTTTGGCCATTTGTGTTTTGGCCTCAACGTTCCTTAATGAACCTGCATGGGATCCTGTCTAAAATCTACAGTGTTAAATCTCATGAACACATTAAATAAAATCATAAAATGTAAATAAAGTCAATATATGAAGAAATTTAATGTTTAGGCACGATATGGCATGTATGAATGATTATACCCTTTTGATCATGGAGTCAAAATCAACCTTACCCTTACTGGAAAAGTAGTGACATGAATGCTTTTATGCCCTTTTGATCATGGAGATCAAGTCAGCTTTACCCTTACTGAAGAAGTAGTGAGATGTTGGTTTGTAACTGAATGGCTTGTTTGTAGTGAGAGAGGGATTTGTAATAAGGATTTCAAGGTTTTAGGGTTCTTGAAAGAATTTGATATTCTGACAGTGTTGTGGCCAGGTTTTTTTTTCTCTCCTCCTTTTGGTTTGTGTGAAAAGAATGTGATTATATAATGGAAATTAGGGTAAAGAAAATGGGCTTTGAATGTGCAATTGGGCCTCCAATGTTCACTTGAGTTCGTCACTTTCCAGACTAAATCGCAGGGACTTAAGTGCAATTTTTGAAGTTGAAATGTGAAAACAAAATGTAGCCGATATCGAGAACTAACTCCTTTCCGAAAATCGGCTCAATCGGATAAACGGTGAATTAGTTATGAATTTTTGAAGTTTCAGCTCAGACAAACTTATTTTGGGCTTCAGTGTCGACTCTGACACGTTCTTCAATAAAAAACTGGTATTGATCGGAGCATAATCCGGTCTCGACTTTTGAAGAAAAGTTGTAGATCTATGAGTCAGTGACCTTGTGTAAAAATATGAGCCCAATCCGATAAAAATTGACCGAGTTATGAATTTTCGAAGTTTCGGCCCAGATGAAATAATATTCAGCATTCAGGATTTTTGGCGTGTCATGCACTCTGAGCAAAAAAACGAAGGCCTTTTGAATACCGTTTGAACTCAATATCTTCTGTGAAAATGTAGCCAACTCAATTTGTAAAATTTTGGCGCTGGAACCAGCTCGATACGATGCAAATTGACCAAGTTATGATTTTCTGAACATGACGCAAATAAACTTCTGTCACAAATTTTCTGTATGAAAATACTTGATAAATCCACATTTTTGAAGACCTTCTGATCGAAATTGGCTTCCAGCCGTGAGAGATGAAAACGTAGATAATGTCAAGACAGAATTTTGGCCACCGAAACAGGTTCAAAACGAGCCACGATCTTCAAGTTATGAATTTTTTAGCGCGTAAAAACTGCACTTTCAGCACACTTTTTCACCATATTTCTTCGAGAAAACTCACACATTCGGATACCTTCTTTAAAGAATTGACTCTTGAGCCGAACCTGAATTTGAAAATACGTTATCAGAGATATCTTGGCGAAAGAACACTTGAATATGACGCGCCGGGTTGGACTTGTGAATTTTTCTTGAAATGTTTTGAGAAATATGGGAGGACAAATTTTGGGGTACAACAACAGGCTACTTAGAAAATTCGAATACATGGATATTCAACATATACCAAGAATAGAAAACCAAGAAGCAAATGACTTAGCACAGTTGGCTTCAGGTTATAAAGTTTCTGCCAAAAACTTTGAGGATTTGGTCGAATTAAGAGGTAGAGTTATGGCTACTAGATTCATACCATCAGATCTAGAGAGTATAAAATTAGGGTATGCTGAGAAACAGGGATTCGAAGTACTAGCCATAGACACCTTATCAGATGCAGATTGGCGAAGTCCACTTGTGAGTTATTTAACAAATCCAACATTGAATGTTGATAGGAAGATAAAATATAGAGCATTATCATATGTCCTCATGGGAAATGAATTGTTCAAAAAGACCCAAGAAGGCGTATTACTGAAATGCCTAGGAGAAAGTGAGGCATACTTAGCATTGTCAGAAGTCCACAATGGGGCATGTGGGGCACATCAAGCAGGTCATAAAATGAAATGGTTGTTATTTCGATATGGCATGTATTGGCCCAGCATGCTCAAAGATTGTATAGACTTTGCTAAAGGGTGTGAAGAATGCCAGAAACATGCAGGGATTCAACATGCCCCTGCAAGTGAGTTGCATTCAATCATTAAACCATGGCCCTTCAGAGGATGGGCATTGGATTTAATAGGAGAAATAAATCCTGCTTCGTCTAAAGGACAGAAATATATCTTGGTAGGAATAGATTATTTCACCAAATGGATAGAAGCAATACCATTAGTAGCTGCTGATTAAGAGGCTATTATTGAGTTCATACAGAAACAAATTATCTATAGGTTCGGATTACCAGAGAGCATAACCACAGACCAAGGTTCTGTGTTTACTGGAAGGAAGATGCAAGAGTTTGCTCAAGAGATGGGGTTTAGATTACTGACATCAACACCATATTATGCTCAAGCAAATGGTCAGGTCGAAGCAGCTAATAAAGTGATAATAGGGTTAATCAAGAAACATATTGGTAAAAAGCCAAGGAACTGGCACAAAACTTTGGACCAAATACTATGGGCCTGTAGAACATCTCCTAAAGAAGCTACTAACACCACGCCTTTCCAACTAACATTTGGTCATGATGCAGTTCTGCCAGTAGAAATTCATCTATAATCAGTTCGAATTCAAAGACAAAACAAAATCCCATCTGCATTATATTAGGAGATGATGATGAATGAGTTAGTTGAGTTAGATGAAGTTAGATTGCATGCATTGGAAATCCTGATGAGACAAAAGGAAAGGGTAGCCAGGGCATATAACAAAAGGGTGAAAGGAAAAGCATTCACTATTAATGACTTAGTCTGGAAAGTCATATTGCCCATGGACAAGAAAAATAAAACATTAGGTAAATGGTCACCTTATTGGGAAGGACCTTTTCGAATAATAAATATATTTTCAAACAATGCATATGAAATTGAAGAGTTGGTTGATGATAAGCGAATCCTAAAGGTTAATGGGAAATATTTAAAGAAATATAAGCCACACCTGCAGGAGATTCGAATAATAACAACGTAATCAAAACATCATAAAGGAATGCCAAAATGGTAATATGGGATTGCCAAAATGGCGTTGTTCGGATATTACAGACCAAAACCAAATTTCAAAACTAATTAAAACTGAGATTTAAAAATAGGCATTATTCCTCAATCTATTAAAGGTACTCCGAAAGGACTCAAGCCTTTGTTGAGTGAAACGCCTTGCTCCTTCTAGGGTAGCTACCTCTCCTTTAAGTTGCTCTGTTGCCTCCATCTCTGCAAGTCCTTTGTTGAGGAGCTCTTCGAACTGATCACCAGCAGTATTGGTTTCATAGGCCAATTGTTGTTGTTTAGCCTCCTTAACCTTTTGTTGAAGTTCTTGAATTTGCTTTTCCTAGAGAAGAATAGACTCAGCTCGAGCTTCATAGTCAGTTTTGGCTTGCTTTATGTGCATGGCTTGATCTTCAGCTTCTTTAGAGAGCTTCGAAGCATGCTCATAAGCAGCGTCCATGGCAGTTCTTTTCTCTTGGACCTTTCTGGTAGCAAATTCGTCTTGGAGAAGACACCCAGTCACGTTGTCTAACAGAGATTGAAGATCGAATAAGATGGTGCTGACTGGCAAAGAACAGGTGGCGAGGTTAACTTGCGTAAGTAGCTCCTTCATGGTATAGCAAGCTGTACTATCCTGTTTGAGCACTTCGAACAAGTCCACATCAAGGATTGTTCTCCTAATTCTGTTAAGGAGTACAACTCTATCATCTGAGGGCAACAGATTGCTAGTCGAACTAGTACCAGCCCTAGCAAGTGGAATATCCCTTTGAGCTAGTTTTGCCTTCATGTACCCAATTGGATCATTTCGTCTTAGGAGAGCTAGCTCCTCTTCGGTCATTTGAGATTGAGATGATTGAGGAAGTTCCATGCGCAAAGGAGTCACATCCATTTCGACTTCCATAGGCTTATTGGTCTCGTCACCGTCACTTTCACTCGTTTCCTGCTCATTGCCTTCTTCATTATCCACCAGATCCACCACTTCGATATCGTTGTTCTCACTGCTATTGGCATCTGACTCTGTCCCAGCAGTCGAAACATTGTGGGCATCTTCTTCCTCAGACTCTTCCTCTGCAGATTCTTCGTTTCCTTGATCAGAATCAGCCTTCTCTTCTTCAGCGTGAATGTCCTTTGGATTCTCTTGAAGGGTTTCAAGAGGGTACTTTTGAAGAGAAGTTTTTTGTAAAGTCTCTGCAGATTCATGAAGCGTTGCTTCATTCGTTTCTTTCAAAGGGGGAGAAGTACTCTGGTCAACTTGCTGCTCTGAAGCCCCAGTCAGAACCGCCATGTTGGAGGATCCTTTGTTTTGCACCAGGTTACTGGAGTCCCCATGAGGAGAAGAGTTGATGGGAGCAACAGTCTTTGATGGAGAAGTTAAAGTGGTAAGTGTTGGGTTCAAAATGTCCTACAGAGACAAAGGATGTTAAGAGCACACACCAAGGTAAAGATTGACTATTTTTGTTAAAAATTCAAATTCGATTTACCTGTGGATTCTCAGAAGAGAGGTTGCTATCTATATGTTCCAACATTACGTTGGAGGTCGAAGGTGGATTTTTAGATTTAGTTGAGGGAGCAGCATCTCTGGAATCGAGTCCAGAAATGCCAGTTGGTGCAGCGCCTTTGGAAGTTTCTTTCTTCTGCTTCTTCTTCGAAGCAGTTGGTGAATTCCCTCCAGCATTGGGAGTCTTCCCAGTAGTGTTTGTTTTTCTTTTCTTTGGAGTGGTTGGTGGGAGTTTGCTAGTCTGAAAATATTTAAACATGAGTTAGATCCAAATCATGAAATTCAACTTATTTGAAACATCAGGACTGATTGATTACCTGTGGATTTGGAATAGTTGTTATTTTTGGTGTTGTTGTTGTTGCAGTAGTTGTTGTCGGTTTGGATAAGGTCACATCATCAGTAGTTTCGTCAGATGTTTGGGAGGCACTTCCTTCCTTAGACTTCGAAGCAGCGGTCTTTATCCTGATGGCTGAAAATCGAAACAATTAAGGTAAAAGTTAAAAATGTAGAAAGTGAGAAACATTTGGGATTTTCCCAAGCATTCGCACCTGCGCCTTGATCAGATTTAATCGACATGGCAGAAAGGTCATAACGAAGATGTCCTGGGAAATCGTGGAGCCAATGACGAGCCCATGTCATAGTCTCAGATGGCTTTGGTTTCTTTTGAAGATATTTGAACATTTCTTTGAAAGTGAACCACCAAGGGTATGGAGGAAACCAAGCCAGAGCCAGTTCTGAGGTAGGCAATCTAGGGAATTTAGGTGGATGCATTTTGAATGCCAACCTATACCTATCCTCAGGTGACAACCCTGAAGGAAGTTTGAGCTTAGAAATTTTTTCTTTAAATTTTTCCTTCAAGGTCTCAGCCGCTTGATACACAGTGGATTCCAAGTGTGTGGGATCATAAGTGGTTTCGAAATAATTTTGAAAAGCCCTAATCTCTTTGGCGTGAGTGAACATACCTTTCTTGGAGTGTACATGCACATCGAACGCATCAGTTAGTTTCTGTTGAATGGAGAGGGTATCGAACATATAAGATTGGTAGAACTTTGTCCACCATTCCAGAAAACCCTTTGTTGTGAAGTGTGTGGGTTCAAAAGGTATTAGTTCAAAGTGGGCGAAGCCTTGATATTGTTCCTGTTGTAGTCTGGCTTCTCTTGATTTGAAGGTTCGACCAGAAGTGATGGCACTTTCTGTTTGGAACAGAGGTTCAGGGATTAGTTGGCACAGGCCAAATTGTCTAGAAACGAAGTTGGGTTGATAGGCAAAAAGGAAGATTTGATTCTTGGAAGGAGTGATTCGTGAGGAGATTAATCTGGGAAGCAAAAAGGCTTTCCAAATATCTTGAATTTCTTTGCTTTTAACTGCTTCTGAGAGAGCCATGGTGAACCATGATGGTCCATGAGTCCTTGAAGCAAAGGGCGCCATGGTCTCTTCAAATTTGTGTCTCTTGGAGAAAATCATGATATAGTTTGAGAAGAGAACTTTGAAGTCATCTTTATCATCGTTTGGGGTAAGTTTTCGCAGCCTCGTACCTTCAATGATTTTATCCGCTATCTCCGGATCTTGTTCAACAATAGTGTTAGCAGTTGATAGTGAGGGTTCAAACATGGCATTAAGCCATAACTGGAGTAACCAGAAGGGGCCAGCTAGAAGGATGTTTTTGGGAGTGTGGGATTTCAAACTCGAAACGGCTGATCTTAAGCTTTTGTAAAGATCAACAAGTAACAGTTCGCTTAAACACACCCTCCTATTCTCATGTAAGTCTCTAGCTAGAGGGATGAACCTGCTGGCTACCTGTAAGGACCTGCTGCAGAATACATACCTTGATAACCATAAGGTGAGGAAAGCAATGTGTTCCACATCTGACACACTATCTCCTTCAGTGTGGTAGTGGCTAATGAACTTTGAAAAGCTGGCTAATTTGACTTCGAAGTCAATTATACTGGAGTGCTCTTCATTGTCAGGAATTTAGGTTTCTCCTACTGGTGACAAACCAGTAATGGTTTCTATATCGAAAAATGTGGGTGTAATCATTCCCCCAGGGAGATGGAAGGTGTTGTAGGTGCTGCCCCATAAATATAAGGACGCAAATAATAATGGATGACTATAGGTGAAGCCTGGTTTCGATAACTTAATCAGATTGTAAATTCCTAATTCCTCCCATTGCTGGGATTTCTTGGCTTCTACTTTGGTAAACCAGTTTTGGTAAGCTGTGTCAGAAGTGGGGCAGGATCGGAACGGTTTAAAGTTGCTCTTCACATAGTCTAGCACAAAAGGGTCTTTTGGGGGAACGATTGGAGTTTCCACGGTAGTCGAATCAGAAGACTCGCTTGTCTTAGGGATATCCATTTTATTAAACAAAGGCTTAAAGTTATAACAAACAGGGAAGATTTTTCTAGTATCTTTTAAGATTTCAAAGACTGTAAGAGGACCCATTAGAGCAAACCTCTTTCCAGCAGCATTAGTTGGAATTAGTACCTGAGATGCGTAGAGAATTTCCTTCTCTTTGGAGATCATTTGGGGGATAAGCACAGATTGACCTTGATAAGTACCAAACTTGCTTTTCATTATTGTTCCTGTGTTCTTTCCTTTCTTTTTGGAAGTTTTCTTCAGTTGGGATGATGTTGTAGAAGACATTGTTGAAGATTGTTGGAAGTTTTAGGGTTTCGGTGAGAAGAGAGGGAGAAAAGATCCAGAATGTGGAAAAAATAAAAGACTAAGTTGATGGGTTTTTTATAGTGTGGAAGTTTAAACATCCACTAAGTAAGACTAGGATACGTGGGAGTCGTGGGTTGGATTGAGAAGGAGGTGGCGTAAAAGCTGATATTGGTAATAGACGTGATTAATAATAATCATTGTTTTATAACTGCACCATGCTGTGAAATACTGATTCAAGATGGTTAAGGAATCCGAAAGGCGTCGTGATTGACGTGACTGGAGTCATACACAATAAATGTTACACTTACTCAAAGGTCACATCAAAATCTTGCATATATATTTAAAATAAGTGTTTCTCAAAGGATCGAAATACATATTTTAAAGGGGCATTTTATTGGCTGAAGATTTTGATGATACTGTTCGAAGCGAAGCAAGTTGGATGTTTCGTTGGAATAAAGTAAGATGTCATGGTTCGGAATGGTAGAAGCAGTTCTTCGAATGGACATGTCAAAGCTCGGAGCTTCGAGTGACAGTTATGGGGATATATTCAAAAGAAGCCTCGAAGTGGTAATGAGACTGTGTTTAAGAAAGGAGTTCGAAGCGAAGAGTGCCAAAACATTTGAAATTCAAACACAAGCGGGATGTTCGAAATTTAAAATATATGCGCTGGAGCATTCGAAGACGCGTGGAAGCTAGAGAGGGGCAGTGCTCTGCATGTTATGAACGTGGCAGAATCTTATAGGCAGGATCGTTATGGTCGAAGTAGTATAAATAGAAGTCTTAGCGTTAAGATTTCGTGTGTCATATCTATTGTACAAAATTCAGTAAACATTCAAAATACCACATGGCTAGGGAAACGAATGCTCGAACAATGTACGTATGATAACACCAAATATTTATGATTCAGTAAAACTCTTTATCATTTCCAGTTTATCTTCTATCTTCATGTCAATATCATTCAAAAGCCTTTACATTAAAATCTTTTCATTCAAAGTCATTTACTGATTTCTTGCATTTGAAAGTCTTTCTTTCTATTTCGAATCTTTTACATTTCAGAAACTCTTTTACATTACATGCTTTTATACTTCAAAGTTATTTACTTGTTTCTTGCAGTTTTACATGTCTTTACAATCGAACCTTTATTCATGCAATTTAGTTTCGCACGTCCTTACTTGATCATGTCATTAGATCTTTAATATGGTAATCAAAGTAAGTTGAACGCCTACACAACATTCTAAATACCAACCATGAATATCAGTTCTACAATGAGAATTATACAAACGACCAATACACCATAGGATCAATCTAGTCGATCCTGCAAGTTACCAGAGAGATTAAATAACAGTCATTAAGATTATTTGATAGTTTGGAGGACTAGCGGTTGTTTACCAGAAATCACTGTAAACACCCATTTAAACCCAAAATAATTAACAAGAGATTTGTCAAGCGATATTTCAATACACCAATCTCTGTGGACACGATACGATATAATCTATATCACCCGGTAAAATAATACTTTACTTTTTACTTGCCGCTTCAACACATTTTTGCCATAAAAAAGGGAGTTTGTGAGTGAAACTTGGCCTCTATAAGTTGTTTTGAATGGTGTAAAAAATACGAGAATCTAGCATCTCTATAACTGGACATTATCTCTTAGTTTTGTGTGGCATCATATTCATTTAGAAGTCTTAGGATGTTTATGAATCATTAAAAGTCATTTTGAAATTGATCCAAGTCATTAAAAATAAGTTTCTGCATAAATTTTCATTGCATGTGTCGACACATGTGATTTTCAAGTCGACACATGCAACTCAGTTTTGAAACCTATAGCTTCTGGAAAGCTCAGGTTGACACATGCATTGCATAGGTCGACACATACTGAAGCATTTTTTAAATTTGCAGAAATTCTTATTTTATGTGTCGACACATATGATTTTCAGGTTGACAAATTTAATGTTGTTTTAAAGCTAGTAGCCTCTGACTTGTTTTAGTCGACACATACCTTCTTTCAAGTAGACACATACAGCTTAAACTTAACATATGTGTCGACACATACGAGTTATAGGTCAACACATACATATTGTTTTGGTCTCTTTTTTTTAAATCTTTTTAATTTCGAATATGTCCTTTTTTCCTTAAATTTCCAAAACTATAAATATTTCATTCATAATTTAATGATACCATAAAATTATCCTACATTTGCTCTTCATCTTCTACCTTCAATCTATGCATACACACTGACATTCCGTTGTAACGATGTTTTGTTGGGGTTCCATCTAGACGAGGTTTGATAACGTCCGATTAGGTTCTTGTGTAGCCGAAGATATTATATTGAGATTTTTAGGGGTCTTCATCCAGAAAATACGGGTTTATCCTCCAAGATCGTTGGTTGATTAGGAGGTTTTCGTACAAGACGTTCAAGAGGTAATTGAAGCCAAGTGAAGTCCTTTGGAGATAAAGAATGCAAGGGATCCTTTGGAGATAAAGAACACAAAGGAAGCAGCGAGAGAATGGAGAATTACAATTGAAGTCTTATGTTTGCAATAGGTACAATTGGTGGTGCGCGAAATCTTTGGAGATAAAATACACAAAGAAGTAGCAATTTTGTCTTGATCTTTCTCAAGATCAAAAGAAGAGAAGGAGTTGAATCAACAACAGGCCTTAGGGTTTGTGGAGTTTCTTTTGCACACTTCTCTTGTATCAACTTTTTGCATAGTAAGAATTATCCTAATTCCATTGGAATTAGGCACAGACGTATCCATACGTAAGGACAAAAGTGGGGAACTGTGAAGACAAATCCTCGTGTCTCTTTTATTATCGCTTTTAATAGCTTTGATATTTATAAATTGATTTGTCTAATAGAATTGCGTTATCAATTGAATTGTAAGAAGTTTTCCAGACTGCTTTTGATTTTAAATCAAGTGTTGATATTGCTTATAATAACTTTTGATTATAAGTGCTTATGTGTATCAACACAACTTAAGGGGAAATTCTGAAAATTCAATTGCACACCAAGTGTTCGACAAATTGATTTTGTTTGTCCTTTTAAATATTGGCATTGAAAATAGATTCTCTAGTAACTTGCTACAAACGATTGATAACATGTTACTTGAAATAAGTTCTATTAATTCAGTTTAGTATATTCATTCAATTTGCAATTTATTATATAGTTGCATATCTGAGTTTCCAATAATTGTTCGTATAAACGACCTTGTGAAAAAGCGTCTGCATGAACTGTTTGTTGAAATAACTTTTTTCAAAACAAGAATTTTCTGGAAATTTTTAAAGGGGCATCTAATTACCCCCCTCTAGATACGTTGTTGTCGTCTAAAAAATCAAGACTTAAACATAAATTGAGAAATTTGAACATTGCATAGTAATAATAATTAATTTTCTAGGAGCTTAGATATGGATTTGAATCAAGAAATGCATATTAATAGGAAGTGTTAAGAAAACATTTTGTTACTCAATTAGAACAACATGTGATTTACCTTAAGATTTTGAATTGGCCTAATCTAACATAGTGATAATTTTAATAACGTTGGATAAATTAAGTGTATTGGAGGATATTGAAATTAAAGAGTCAACTAAATGATCTAGAGGTCTAAAAAAGGTTAGAATTGGATATCAAATTAGACATGTATGTATTATGGAAGTTGTAAGAGATACATGATGTCACTGGTAAAGGGATATTGAATAACAAGATATATGGGATTCCATATTCACGTAAAAATTGTATGTGCCAACCACCTAATAAAGTCAAAACCAAGAACGAAGTGGAGAAGAAGGGTAAGAACCAAATGGTATATGATGTTAAACGTAAGCCTTCGTATTGGGAGAACATTGATGTTTTTTATTCATAAAATATAGGTTTGCATGCATCATACAAGAAACCCTTTCAAGGTCTAACCAAGCAAGCCACACAGGGTCAATCCAAGCAAGGCACTCATATATCACCCCAAATTAGTATTTAAAGTGTCATCCAACCAAGTTGATCATAAGTACTTTGAGTAGTTGCCAAACTTATTCATAACTATGTCATGTAACAACCTAATTTAATCAATAATAATTAAAATTATATTAAATGGAAATAAAAAATTGGAGTAGATTTGATTAATTAGTAAGGAGTGTCATACGTGTAGTTATAAGTAAGTGAAATTGAGTGGCATATTTATAATTAAGTGCATTAACACAATGGAAATGGATCAAAACAACTTTTATTGTTTCCTTCTTCCTTCTCAACCTAACCATCCTCTCCTTTATAGTCAAAATTCTCAAATTTCAAATCTTAACAAAAAACCAGGACTCAAGTATGAAAGTTCATCGAAAAGCTTAACTCATTTTCATGAAGACCTTATGTTTTTCTGTACTCCATCTTATTTTCTATTTCTATCAAAATCTTAAACCCCAAATTATCAAAATATAACAATTTCAAATTTTGCATTTATTACTAGCCTCATTCTTCAAGACTTTATTGTGGTAAAGGAAGGAAATGAGGTTGGAAGGATCCAAGTATAAAATCCCTTTGAAGATTGATTGGGGGAGAGGCTTTAGAATCAGAACTAGATATTATTCTCTCAACACTTGATTGATGAGTTACTTTTAGGATTTAATCAAACAACTAAAATACTAGTGCAATTAGTTAGATAGAGTAATTAATTATAGCACATAATCAAGTTCTATAGAAATCTCAAAATTTTAGGTTAGGGGTTGTTTGACATTTGATTAGAATGTTTGTTACTAAATATTATGATGCTGAGTTTTAGAATTCGTATGGCAGGCCAATCATAAAATTGACCATATAATTTATTTGAAAACTTTGTTACATGTTAGATTTTAGAATTTTAAAAGTAGACACAATTCTCTTTATTTTTAGTACTAATTTCATACGAAGAGAATTTATAATGAGATTAGGGCATAAAGTTTAAGTTGAGGCTACAGTGCTGAAATATGCAAAAAAATTCCATACAGATTTTAGGAAAAAGAGTAAAAACTTAATGATTGTATGTATATGTTTTAGGTTATATGTATATACATGATAAGTCCTGCATAAACCCCATAATTACATGATTTGATATAAGAAATGAGTCAAGAATAGATGGTAGAAAATGGAATTAGTCTTGATTTATAGACTTCTAAGTAAGATCGATCATAAAGATAAAAGTAGTTGATTAAGAATAGTTTAACTAACTATTAAATCATAATTTTCAGTTGATCAAAAGAAAATTGGAAGTGTGTGAAATTCTGTTCAATCTATGTTATTGAGTGAGTACACATAAGTATTAATTGACATTGTGAATATGATTTCAATTTGATTAAGAAATCTCAAGTAAATTGTGAGAAAGGTCTGCATATGATTAAGTTGTCATCAGTCGGATTAGTAGACTTCTTGGGAACGCCTTACTTCAAGAATATCCTTTGAAGAATAAAATAAACAAGATAATGTTGATTGTTGATACACTATATTATTTATTTATTTTGTGTGTAAATTATTTAAAATATGTAGTTTCTCTTGATCAACTAATAGGTAAACTCCAATAACTTACTAACAATAATGTTTGTAGTCAAGAATTCATTGAGAGAAGCAAGTCTCATTCCTCATAGTTTTTAATTTTCTAATAAACAGATGTTCAGAGGTAAAAGTGATGTTGAATGATTAAAGCTTGAAGAGCTTTTGTCTATTTTTTCAATTATGTGTTCGTCTTGTTAATTATGCTTAAGGTTATATCTTAGTTTAATTTTATGCTATGTAACTTCAAATGTATGTAAGTTCACATCGTTATAATACAATGTATTTTAATGTATCTGACGTGAATTTAATTTGTAATTTTAAAAATATCTAGTATCAACTATGTGTGCCTTGTTTAAAATTCTAGATAAATCTATTTGGGATGCTATCTATCGATGAGATAGTCAATGTAAAAGCATATGAAAATGTGGTTTTCATATGTAAATGTATTACTTGAGATGACTAGGGACTCTTGAAGTGTGATGGATTCTCTAAAGTGTAATGATATTGGTTTTCAATCTTTGGGAGAAATTAAAGAGTATACTCAATATGTGGTTAGGAATGTCAATTTGTATTTGTTAATGGGGATTTCTGTGAGGATTATCTCTTCGAAACATCGAAGTTGGAGATTTTTTTCCCATGGGGACAAGAATGGATGGAAAAGTTCCCCCGATGACACTTTAGGTGAGGATTGAGAAAATACTCTCCCCCCCGTAGATTCCCCGACTTTGACCATATTATTTAACTTTTAGATTTTATATATTATATAATTATAATTATATAATTTTACATAAAAATATATTAATGTATTAGAAAATGAAAAGTCATTAGTGGATCATTTTATTTTTATGTTTTATTGTATAATGTATTATTTCACTACTCAAGTACTCAACCCTAAAAAAATGCACCCAATACATAGATTGTACACATTGTCTCCTCCTTTTTTTCTCAATTATCTTTGTCTCCTCCATTCATCATCTCTTATGTTCTCATCATCATCACAACAATCACTTTCCTTTGTTCATTGTATATATGGTAATTATTTTTTAAATTCACTTTACTTTCATTAGTAACATGTTTTTCATTTAATTAATAAAATAGTAGTTATGGATTTCCCACACTCACAAATGATCAACCACTTGCACTAGACAACAACGATATTATGGTAGTAAACTAGCAGAAGTATGATAGCAATAAGTTCCGTTAATATTTATTATTGTTTTACATAAAAAAATATTAGCAACAAGTGTTTTTACATTTTTTTTATTATCGATGCAAGATGTATTTTTATTTTTAAAAAAATAAAGATGTTAAATATATATGTTTTTTTTAAAGGAAAATATAATGAATTATTAATGTCATAGTTTTGATAAATAAAAAATATACAAATTTTCTAAAGATTCAATCTCCGTGAATCCCTGTAAGGATCTGTGAGGATGTGGATGAGGAATAATATTCTCCCGTGACAGAGATCAAGATGGAGATGGAGAATAAATTTAGAGGTGGAGTGGAGAGTGAAAAAACATCTTTCAAACATTCTTTGTTCCGCCGACATCCCTGTATGTGGTGCGTCATAATATCAAGGTTTGACAATATTTTGATTGCACTAACAAAGCATTTAGATTGACTCTTTTTTTTTGTGCTAAAAGTTCACACTAGGATGCAATAGAAATTATCATTGTGAATGGTCTTGTCGATGTCTATTGATTCCGTGCAGTCGCGATATCACACATTTACATATTCAAAATATTTGAAACCGTTGAATTTATATGGTTCAAATTTATCTTAAATAATTCATGCAACCAATCTAAGCAATAGTAAACTCCTTTAGTGATTTAAATATCTTTACGATATTGGATCTTAAAAATTGTAAAAATGTCATAAAAATTAATAACCAAGTCATTAGGTTGTGTAGAGAACATAGTGGAAATGACATTTTTTAATTTAATATCATGTGAAGCTATCTTTACTTCTTTTTGAGAGAGAAAGTAAGTTGATTTACTTCTTTTTTTTAAATGAATAATATTTTCCTAAGTTAAGATGATTTGGAGGGTGTAAGATTAATAAAACGGGTATGAAATCATATTTTCTCTCTTGTTTCCGACCCAGCCTACCCTAAGGCCCAGAAGTGAGTTAGAGAGATTCTTTATCATCGTTAATATATTTGGGTTTGCTAAAAGCACCCTCTATATTTGGGGTTTGCTTAAATAATATGAACTAATTCTACATTTTTTTAGTAAATGAAATAGTTTTAATTAATATTTTTTATTTAATATTTTAGTAAAGTTGTTTTCAAATCCAGAATCTCTGATTGAATTAGAAGAGATTCTTTATCATTTCATTTAAAAATAATTTATTTATGAGTAATATCATATAATACGAAACATTTGAAAAACTTAAAAGTAAAAATAGACCGCTGTCAATGTTTTAAAATAGAATTTTAAATCTATTATAAAATAAAAATTATAAGATAGTCGAGATAATGAATAGTTGAGATTTATCCATTGTCATTTTTATTTTCATAATTTAGTAAAAATAAAGATTTTTCTTTATTTATTTGTAAGAAAAAATAGTTCAAAAATAATTTATTTACTTATAAAAAATATTGTTCCAAAATAGTTCACTCTTTTCAATTTGGAATAGTATCTAATTTAAAAAAAATATTGTTATATAACTAATACTACTTGTATAAATCAATATCTTTATAAAATTACTTTTTAACAAAATAGTTTTTGAATAGCCACGTCAATAGCAATAACTTTTGAATAGCGGAGAAGTTTTTGCAATGAGTCATTTGTTTTTTTCGCTTCTACGCTACCGCCGATTAAGCCATTGGATAGAGGCGCATCTAAGCATTCTACACTTTCGTTCTAGGATATTTTTGAAGGTGGAGAAGAACACAAGAAAGAGAGGGGGGTTGAATTGAGTTTTTTAACTTTTCGTTTTGAATTGTTTTGACATCGTTTAGAAACGTTTTTGTCAAACGATTAGAAATGTCAAAACAATTAGAAGTCTTTTTTAAAACAACTAGAAGTGATTTCCACAAACGATCAGATTAGAAATCAATGCGTTAGAAGAGAAATAAAGACACAATTGATTTATCCAAGTTCACCATAGAAAAGGTTAATCCTGTCCACCCAAGGTGATTTTTCCTTAGAGAAGGATTTAATCCACTATAACTAAATTGATTACAATTGCACGGACTATCTGCTGGTGACTAACAACAACAGTGATAACATGTTAGTGATCCCTTAAGAATTCTGATATATTCGGTCCCCTAAGAGATATAACAATAACTGATTCCCAAGGTTTGTGACCTACCTAATACCTCAATGGAGATTTCTCTTTGCTTTAGACAAGGACTTAAATCAACTTCCCGTTTAAGCGTTGTGTTTACAAAGTTACTTCTAATAAGCAGATTACACAGATTTTTAAGTTTATATTGCTTAACAAAATTATGAACAACAACTCTTGTGTTTAAACAGTTTACAATGGTTACACAAATATGAGCAACAAACTTGTGTTTTTAACTATTATAACTCTAACACAAATATGAGCAAAAACTCTTGTGTTTCTAATAGATAATTGAAGAATAAATAATAACATAATTAATGAGCAGTAACTCTTATGCCTTTGACTTATTTATTAGATTGTTCTATCATAGTGGTATCAACATAATAATGAGCAACAACTCTTGTATTTTGGTGAATAGTGGAATCAACACTTATGCGAGTAACAACTCAAGTGTTCTAGTGAAATAAATACTTATATGAGCAACAACTCAAGTGTTCTAGCAAATAATAATGTTAACACAGTAACGAGAAACAACTCTTGTGTTTTGATCTTTTCTTTTCTTTTTCTTTGTTTTTTTTGTTTCTGATTTTGCTTTCGATTTTGGAAGCATTATTTTTCTTGTTCGCTAGTTTCTTGTTTTTCAAATGAAATAATTGATCCTTTATATAGGCGTTGAAAATTAGACTGTTGAGGAAGTAGACCGTTGTAGTAGTACAAACGTCACTTTCATCATTGTTAGCTGCCAACAATAAGAAACGATCGTGGAAGACAAATAATACACAGTACATCCATTTGAGTGGAATGTGTAACTATACTATTGTGCTAACTCTTGTGGCTCACGTTTCTGGTGATACTTGTCTTCTAATGAATGATACTTTTGTTGAGTAGATTGGCTTGAGAAGATATCATCCTTTGATCTTGTCTTCTAATGGACTATATAATGTTGATTAGAAATGAGTCCATAAGATCTTTCTTTAATTTATCATTTCTTATGATTAGAATACTTCTGATATTGATCAGAAATGCGCGTATTCTATAAACTATCCTAGTCTTCAAAATCTTGACTTTGTCTTCAGAATTAGAACAACAACTCTTCTGATGAATAAATCTTGACTTCTGATTCAGAGGTAAAAGCTTTCTCTTGACGTGTTCAGAATCTTAACTTTATCTTCAGAATTATAAGCAAAAACTTTTCTAATGAGCAAATATTAACTCCTGATCTTTGTGTTGGAAGCTTGTTTCTTGTGTAATCTGATTTATGATCCTGAAACAGCAGCTTGTCAAATTCTTTCTTCTTGTGTAATATTGTTTTCTGATCTTTGAGTAACATCTCTAACAAAAATTCTTTCTTCTTGTGACTTGTGACTTTTGAAACAACAACTTGTTGAGAAGTACACACATGATCTTCTTTCTGACGAACATTCAACATTCTTCAAAACTAATGATGTTTCTTTAGAAGCGGATGTGAACAGTCTTTCTGATGTGCTTAGCGTATTTCTGATTCTTCAGACAATATTCCTGAATCAATTAGAATTTTTTATCTTCACACTCAAGAAACTTATTAGAAACAAAATTGTTTACATATAAAATATATGTATTGTTATCATCAAAAACTAGAGATCAATTGTAGAATTCAAATCTTGTTCTAACAATCTCCCCCTTTTCGATGATGACAAAACCATGTATTTTGATGTAACAATTTTACACAGTAATATCATAATTGAATTCAGAGTTTAGAAGAACACTTCCTCTGATTAGCATGAGCTCCCCCCTGAGACTAAGACTTGAGGTTTGGAAGATTGGGATTTCTTAGCATTGTTTAGAAAAATTTCCCCTGAGTCAAACAATCTCCCCCTAACTCTAAAACTTAAGATCTTATCAGAAAGTAGGGTTTTCTGAGCTTGCTTTCTTTTTCTAGAATTCTGATTTAAAGAGAATGGAAGCGGTTTATTAGAGTCTGTTTTATCAGACATTCTTTCTTCATTAGAACCTTCTAATTAATAGAAGTTCTTTATGACAACTTGGTCTATCAAACACTTCTCTGAGATAAAACTTCATTATCAACACTCGATCTTTTAGAACCTTCTAATCATCATAAATTCTTTATCAGAGTTTAATCTTTAATCAACACTCGATCTATTAGAACTTTCTATGCATTAGAATTTATTTTATCAGAGTTTGATCAACAGAACCTTCTAAACAGAAGTTCTTATCTTGTACCAGAAGCGCATTTATAAAAGCTTGCAAATATATATATATATATATATATATATATATATATATATATATATATATATATATATATATATATATATATATATATATATATATATATATATATATATATATATATATATATATATATATATATATATATATATATATATATATATATATATATATATATATATATATATATATACACACACACACACGTTAGAAATATAAGCAATGATATTTAGAGAGTTAGGTATACATCAAAATCATCATTATGCTTTCTCCCCCTTCTTGTCATAATCAAAAAGAGTATTCATAATAAAACATATCAAGAGTTTGGGAAAACTTTTTGAAAAGAGTATTAGATTTATCAACATGTAAACTTTTATTCAGAGAAGGAGAAGGGGTACAAACATGATACAACCAGGACAAAACAACAGAATGACCCTTGGAAGGATTCATAGAATTTAGAAGTTATAAACAAAATAAGACAACAAAAGAATATAACTTAAAAATGATGACAATAACCATTTTAACCATTGATCATCAATAGTTTCACAGACTTCTTCTAACATAGCAATGTTAGGACCAACACGAATCCTGCGAACAATTCTTATAATTTCCTTGTTGTTGAGTACTTTAGATAAGACTCTACCATAGGGAATAAAGGACTTATTCTGATTTCTGGATGTGGTTAAGGATTCTTTAAGGTAGTTGAAGATAACTTGAGGCAAATTAATCGGAGTATTATTAAGTAGACAGAGAATCAAGAGTTTATCATCATGATACAAGAAATTTTTGTTGATACCTCGAGGTCAAAGGTTTGAAAGAGTAAATTGAAACTAACCTTTAGCAATAAGCAAGAGTTTATTAGGATTTGTGGGTTCAAAACCATAAGAGACATCAAAGATGGAGATCATCTTGGCATCAGGGGTGCACCTGAGAGGGTCTTGGCTTGGAGTAGTACCCATTTGAGCATAACAAATGGCCTAAACAATGCAGGTAATAGTGAAGGAGACATGAAAGCCAAAGATATTAGATTCAATTATATTACCATCAGTGCTTATAGATACATATTTCCAAAAGGCCTTTACAAGGTTTAGATAGATGGGTCCTCATAGTGTGGTAAGATAGCCATTCCAACTCTGAAAGTGTATGCCAAGATGGAAGTTCTTACCAGCACCTGGAACATTTGGATGCTTTTCATTTATGACTTCCAAAAGATCGTCATCTCCATGATAAGTTTTGGAAGACATGATGAAAACATGTTTGTGGGAAGAATTTGTGAAGAAGGACACAAAGGAAATGTGAAACAGAAGAGGGTATAAGTATGGAAAGATTAAACAAGACTGATAGGAGAATTGATTCCCTTACACAAGCAATCGAACTCGAGATACCAAAAGGAGATACTGTTTACCAAGACACAAGAGGAACCAAACAAGAAAAATAATCTTTTCCAAGACAATTGTCAGAAAAGGAATACAAGATGACAAACTAGGCTTAGAAATAGGTAGCCGTGCTAAAAGATTCCCATTATTTAATAAAAGAATATATTTTTGGACCTTTCCTAAAATAGACAAAATATATGAGAGAAGCATTAAGATTTTAAATCTATTCTCAAGAATATTACATCGCTTTAAAATTTATATTCTTATTATTTTAGAATACACATTCTTATTTATTTCAAGAAGTTTATAATCAAGATGTCTTCTAACTGGTAGAAGTATCTAGATGTACTTCATCAGAAAAATATGTAAATTTTACCTTGTGTATTTTTTATTATGATGAGATCACCTTCCTCATCTATCTTGTTTCTTATGATCCACTTGGTTACAATGACGTGAATTTCTTTCGATTTAGCCTCTCGATCCCAAGCATTAATTTTGGAGAACTGATTTTGCTCTTCTTGTACTTCCAAAATCCATCCATTATCCTGAAGTGTTTCATCACATGAAATTGGTTATATTAAGGATACCAATCCCAAAGACATTTCTTCATATTGTTCAAGTGTGGATCTTGTTCTGAGAGGTTCAACCATGTCTTCCAGAGTCAAATCTTCAGAAATGGTTTTTCTTCACTTTTTCCCTTTTATTTTCTGAGTTGATAGATAATCAAGTGCTTATGATGTATCACTATTTCTAATTATCTTACTATCATAATATTTATCTTCAGAACCTCTAAGTGTTATCTCTAGACCTGTAAAACTTTCAAACAACTTTGACTTTTCTGAGTCAAGCTTGTTATCAATTCTAACACTGATCGACTCCTTTACAATACATGTTTATGTATCGTGTACTCTATATCCCTTAGAGTTAGTGTTCACAAAGTTTCTGATAATCATGGATTTTTGTGCAACATTAAATCTTTGTGTTTGTGCAGGGGTGTAGAGGTGAGAGGAAAGAGATATAGGTTGATTCTCTTTAAAACAGTTTTAATTATCGTTATAGTCAAATTCTCTATTCATATTATTACTAACACCATAGATCATATAAGCCATCATTTTTCTTCCTTAGTTATTGTGATACGGTGGGAGAACTGACTTGGGTGTTTTGCATTTTATCACAAATGTTGTGGTTAGCAAGAGTCGCCGCCGACTTTTCTTTTATCCAAAAGGAAAGGTGAAAAAGCACAGGAAAGACCTTTGAGATTGTTTCTAGAGTTTGGGGGTAGATTATGAAAAGGGAAGGTGTTAGCACCCTTTTCATCCATGGTTTTCCATGGGCTCTTAGTTACTTGCTAGATCACTTGCGTTTGTTTGAAATTGTGCTTTGTGTAGTTTTTGAAAGTATTTTGTAAAGATGCCATCGTTTAGGCAATCTTTGTAATGATTCTTGTTCGTAAGAATGTATACAAAGACGTTGATCTTTTGAAAATGTTTTCAAGTTTGTAAGATGTTTTGAAAGTGTATGTGATTTGTTTTGAAAATTGCAAGGATGTTTGTTTTGAAATGGAGCAAGTAATTAGGAGAAATCTACCTACTCAAATGTCTTTCTTGTGCATTTTTCTTTTCCTATGACATTGTTGTCTTACCATTAATTTGGTAAGCAACCCTATCTTTGGATGTAAACGGGACGGGCGCGGGTCATCGTATAACCACGATTAGCAATGTTACAAGGTATCTTAGCATTCTTTTTGAGGGACTAAGATCATTTGTAAGGCGACTTAGATAGCATCATCCAGGGACTATGATCTTGTATTTGTTTGTTTTTGCTAAGATACCTTACATGCGTAATATGGCCGTTTTATATAAGGCAACCAAGTGGGTTTTACCCTAGGGGGTGCTTGTGTGCAAGTGTGTTTAATTTTCATGCCTTTTAGTCTTGATTAGGGTTAGCTAATTGTTGATTTCATGTCTTGCCATGCATACCCTAATTACTAGCAATACATGAAAGCAATAAAAATGCGGAAAAGTAAAATCCTATGTTATTACAAACATTAGGGGGATGGGGTGTACAAATTCACAAATGGGGATTGAAAATTAAATCAAGTCCTAAGTTACTATTACAACCATATTGAATGGATAAGAATGTACAAGAAAATGTAAAATGCTTGTTTTGTTTAAGAAAAGAAATAAGTTTTGTTTAAAAAATATTTTTGATCTTTTTGTTTTAAGAAATAAAATGAAGCATAAAAATGTAAAATGTTTTTGGTGTTTTTGATTAGTAAAAATAGAACTGATGGCAAAAATGGTGAGAAAAAAGAAAAATAGAATCAATGTATTGCTGAACTAAAAGAGATCAGAAGTTCTGACTCTGGCGTGCTGCAAAAAACAAAAATCATATTAGCAGAAATAGGTAAAGTCAGAAGTTATGGGCCCACTAGGAACAAAGAAGATTTCAGAAGTTCTGATGCCACTGACAGAACTTCATTCCCTCTCTATGCTAGTCAGAACATCTGCAACTTAGTCAATTCTCAATAAAACAGAAGATATGCATATAACTGTTAGGGCAGGTTTCATAATGTTTCAGAAACAAGAGATATCAGAACTATAAATCAGAAGCAAGAATGAATTTGCTAATCCTAATTCAGAGTCCTAATTTCTTCAAGAAGTTCTGAACTAGAATTCTCTCTACTTAGGCAGGCAAATATGAAACCTCGGAATATGTACAATATCAGAATCAGGATGTCTACATTATATTTTGAACATGAAAGTCTAACAATGCTTAAGTAATATGACAAGAGTTAGCAGAAGCTTACCTTGCAAGTGGGAAATGTTCTATGATCTGAAGTCTGGTTCTGAACGCTGGTGATATTCTGAATAGCTTCTTCACGTGCTCAGCAGGCTGAAAGCTTTCAACTTGGGCTACGAATGTTTAGAGAATTCTGGGACAGTCAAGGGGTAAAATTATGACTTCTTTGAGGTGGAAGTGGATGGAGAGTGTGATACAGTATGAACACATAAGTTAGGATAACTTCTAATATGTGAATCAGAAACTTATGGATAGTTTTGGTTAAGAAAAACTTGAGAAAAAAAATGGAGTTTTAATGCAAGAAATCAAAAGTTAACAGGTTTGTATGTTGTGTTTTGCAGTATTGGATTCTTGGAATTTTATCAGGGGTTCAAGGCTTTTTCTTTTTCAATTTTTCGACCTCTTTACAGTTTCCAATGAAGTCCAATTTATAGGCAAAGGTTTAGTAGTTTTGAGAGGTCAAGTGGCACCAACGTCATATGCTAGGCGTTGACTTGTTCTTAAAGCAAGTTTAAACAAGCATGGTTCAAGGCACAAAGTAGGGTGGTTATTAGTGCCTAAGCTGGATTTGTCAGCAGGAATTAAGGAAAAGCAAAAGCAACACATAGACCCAACACACTTTTGTAAAAAGTTTGCTTTTCCAAGACAGTAAAGGTACACGTGGGGGAAATCCTTTGGATAAAGACTCAAAAGTGGTTGTGAGCATTAAATGATGATAAGATTTATCAAACTAGAAATCCTGCAATGTGATATTTCCTAATTCAGGATCAGAAGTTCAGCTTCAGCGTAACTTAGAAGAGACATCCAACTTCTGATCTTTGAAGCTCTTTGCTCTAACATGTTCTTAAGGAGCTCTTAGAATTTCCTAAAAGATTATAACATACTTTGTAAATCCTCTTTGCATTGCTTTTGCAACTTCTGACTGAGCCTACGTGAAAACTGGCCCAGAAGTTGTAAACAACTTCTGACTTGAAAATGCTCAGAATTTGTTAAATGCCTAAACTTCAAAGATGTACCTTTGAGGATGTATAACTTGGAATCCCATCATTTCCAAAAGAAGTTTTGTTCTGCAATGTTTTAGATCTTATTGAAATCTATAACTTTTATGTCAGAAGTTCTTCCAGGATCAGCTTGCATCATGGTGATAATCTGATCAGAAGTTCTGCGTTTGTCATATTTCTTAAACACTTAGAAAAATTCTAAGTATTTGAAAATTTGACTTTTCCAAAGTAATTTTGACTTTTAAATCTCTTGATGAAACAAATCTCACATTCCAACATGTCTTGATGAAATATGATTCTTGATACTTGATTTTGATCCAAAAGTCAAGGTTTGACTTTTTAGTATGCAAATGACCATTTTGCCCTTGTGAATGACTTTCTTGAAAAATTTGTAATTCGAGGCTTGGAATTGGATGGAGGCAAACCTGAGGGTCCAGGGAGATCCTTTGAGAAATGAGAGGGCAAATTTTGGGGTACAACAGCTGCCCTTGTTCAATCTTCTTACACCTGAAGAGTTAGATTGGCAAATCTGCCATTCATTACTTGAAGGTGGAAGATGATTGGACACTGAGTGCCCAGAAATTTGCACTCGAAAATGAATTATGAATGGGCTCAAAGATGCCATTTGGAGGAATGTTGGTAAATACTGGAAGAAGTATCAGCACAAATATTTCTTTTCGATTTATATTAAACTTGATGTTTTACTTGTGAGAAACAGAGTTAGTAAAAAGCATATGCATGCATGATGTTCACCAGATGTGGTATTATGTTAAATGCATATGGTATGTACATGCTATGATGTATGAATGTGAGGTGTATGTTTCTGTCCAAGAAAATAAATCCCCGACTACTGTTGAGGAAATTCTTGGAGGTTGAATCCCTGATTTTTTGTTGGAGATGAAGAATATGCATATCTTCAAATTTTATTGAAAGGATGATTTTGCCGGGGAATATCTCTTGAATGTTAGCTGTTATCTGGTCGGATCTAGACTTCACAATTTGCTGAGGATGAAGTAGTCAACTGCTATCTGGTCGGATCCAGGATTCACAGCAACTTACTGGGGGAAAAGACGAATTAATTGTTATCTGGTCGGATTCCAGGCTTTGTAGAAAATTTTCTCGAGATTGAATAGTTATCTGGTCGGATCTAGGCTTCACAATAACTTGTTGGGGATACAGAAGTTAATTGTTATCTGGTCGGATCCAGGCTTCATAGTAACTTGAACTGGTAACTACTATCTGGTCAGATCCAGGTTTCATGTTTTTTTTAGAAAGTTGTACTATTATCTGGTCGGGTCTAGGCTTCATAGTGTCTCTTTGGGGATCATATTTAATTGTTATATGGTCAGACTCCAGGTTTCACAATAAACTGTTTGAAAAACTGTTATCTGGCCGGGTCCAGGCTTTACAGATTTCTGAGGTTGATGAGGTCAACTGCTACCTGGTCGGGTCCAGGTTTCACAATAGACTATTTAGGGATATAGTTGTTATCTGGTCGGGTCCAGGTTTCACAACGAATCTCTGAGGGTGATTGCTATCTGGTCGGTTCCAGGCTTCACAATAGACTATTTGAAAATATGGAATTGAAAACTGATATCTGGTCGGGTCCAAGTTTCTCAGTAATTTGTTGGGGAAGAGGCAAACTCTATTGGGGAAAAGAAATTAGACCTTGGTCGGATGGAGTCTAGGTTTTTTCTATGTCTTTGAAAAATTAAACTATCATCTGTTCGGGTCCAGGTTTCATAGTATCTTGAAATTTAGATCAACTGTTATCTGGTCGGATCCAGGTTTCAGATACTCAAACTGTTATCTGGTCGGGCCCAGGTTTCAGTAATTGAAGAAGTCAAACTATTATCTGGTCGGGTCCAGGCTTCAGTAATAACTTGAAAATTGTGCTAATATCTGGTCGGATCCAGGATTCATAGCATCTTTTGGAAATAGTAAAGGCTTTGCTGACGACTTTACTGGGGATCAGGGGTTATGGCCCTGTGATTTGCAATAATCTGAAAGGGAAATTCAAATTGGAGAGTGTCTAATGAGTTGAGTAGGACAGGCTCAGCTTGGGGAGGATACATCAACTGGGGAGGATGGACTTCGTTTGGAGATGATAGCCTTGGCTGGGGAAGATACTTAGCTGGGGAACTTTGTGGTGTCTTGATTGTTGTATGTTGGGGAAATTTTAACTCGGATGGGGAGTTATGTGGTTCCTTGATTGTTGTATGTTGGGGAAATAAAACCTGTTGGGGAAAGATTTATTGCAGCCGTCCTCGTGGGGATAATGATAATGAGATAACTCTGTGGGGATATTTCATATACATTAAAGAGATGCTTACTGATGCTTAGCAGGACACATGTGCCAAATAGTTTTAATTATGTTCATATGCATATGTTCATTCAATTTTAGTCATTGGACAAATTTGCATTCAAAACAAAGACAGAAATTTTGTACTTCAAAGTGTATTTGTATTAATATTTTGCCCATGAATAGGCGTTTTTTGTATAGAGAGACAGAGATCCTAGTAAGAGGAAATCGTCGAAAGGGAAACAAAATTGAGAATGAAAACAAATATCCATGTGTAATGATTTCATTGCCTTCCAACTCTACTATTTCCCCAATGTCTTTGAATGTCCCTTGCCGTTTGATAGAAGTTGATTGGATTGATCTTGGACCTTGGTGATAAGATTGACTGTGTTGATTCCACGGGACATAGTCATACGCTTTTTAATCCTTAACTTTTGCCTGGACCGCCCTTTCAGGTTTTCAGCCCACCAGGATACCCTTTTTTGCCCAAGTCGCCCTTTCAGGTTTTCAACTTGCCGGGTGTACAATCTTTTGCATATATCCCTAATTTTTGCCCAAATCTTTTGGTTTGCCGGGATGCCCTTATTTTGCTTAGGTGTGTCAACCTAACGGGTCTCTTATGCGTAGTATTTTTTAACTATGTCCGCATTTATGGGATGTGGGAAATCCTCGCCATCCATGGTAGTCAGCATCATGGCACCGCCAGAGAAAACTCTCTTGACAACAAATGGCCCTTCATAGGTGGGAGTCCATTTGCCTATGGGGTCGCCTTGTGGTAAAATGATGCGTTTTATCACCAAGTCACCAACTTGATATACTCGAGGCTTGACCTTTTTTGTTGAAAGCCTTGACCATTCGTTTTTGATACGTCTGACCATGGCAAACAACAGCTAATAGTTTTTCATTAATCAAGTTCAGTTGATCCAATCTCATTTGAATTCACTCGTCTTCGCCTAGGCCTGCCTCAATCATAATCCTCAGCGAGGGAATTTGAACTTCCACTGGAAAAACAGCTTCTATGCCATAGACTAGAGAAAAGGGAGTTGCCCCAGTTGATGTTCTAGCTGATTTACGATAGCCATGTAGATCAAACAACAACATCTCATGCCAATCCTTATAGGTTACTACAATTTTATGCACAATCTTCTTGATATTTTTGTTGGCCGCTTCGACTGCGCCATTCACTTTCGGCCTATACGAAGAAGAATTGTGATGCTTGATCTTAAACTGAGTGCAAAGCTCATTGATCATAGCATTGTTGAGGTTAGTCCCATTGTCGGTGATGATCCTTTCGGGGATACCATAACGACAGATGAGGTTGTGTCTGATGAATATGGCTACCACATTCTTGGTGACTGAGGAAAAAGAAGCGGCTTCGACCCATTTGGTAAAATAGTCTATAGCAACAAGAACAAAGCGATGTCCGTTGGAGGCGGTAAGCTTGATCTCTCCAATCATGTCAATGCCCCACATTGCAAATGGCCACGGGGCGGTCATGACATTCAGAGTGATAGGAGGTACATGGACCTTTTCAGCATAGATTTGGCATTTGTGACAAGTTTTTGAATGTTGATGGCAATCGGTCTCCATCGTTGACCAATAGTAACCGGCTCTTAAGATTTTCTTAGCCATCGTATGTCCACTTGAGTGAGTACCAAAGAGACCATCGTGCATGTCTTCCATAATTTCCTCTACCTCCTTCTTGTCCATACATCGGAGTAGAGTTGAATCATGGTTGCGTTTGTATAATATCCCGTTACTTAGGAAGAATGTGGCTGCAAATCTTTGCAAGAACTTTCTGTCATTGATAGATGCCCCCTCTGGATACTCTTGTGCTTCAAGGTATCTCATCACTTCATGGTGCCATGGCTTTTCCGCATCGGTGCCAAGCTCATAGCAATGTGCAGGTTCATCGAATCTTTCAATTGTTATCATAAGGGCTTAGTTGTCCCATCTGACTTTGAACATTGAAGACATGGTTGCCAAGGCGTCAGCTAACTAGTTTTCTTCCCTAGGGAAGTGCTCAAAAGTGATCTCTTCGAAGTAAGGAATTAGGGATAACATAAGTTCCTTGTAAGGGATAATATTATGGTGTTTAGTGTCCCAATATCCTTTTACTTAGCTTATCACTAAGGCGGAATCCCTGAACACATCTGAATGCTTGATCCTTAAGTCAATAGCAGCTTTCAGACCTAAGATGCATGCTTCATACTCGGCCATATTATTTGTGCAATCGAAGCATAGTCTGGAAGTGAAAGGAGTGTGGAAACCTTCAGGAGATATGATCACAACACCAATTTTGTTACCTAAGGCATTGGAAGCCCCATCGAATGCCATAGTCCATCGGGATCCTGGTTCAAGTTCGTCATATGGTCCAAATTTCGCGCAGTTGGTTACCAGCATGATGTTCTCATCGGGGAAGTCGAAGTTCATTGACTGATAATCATCCATATCTTGATGGGCCAAATGATTCGCTAGTACACTTTATTTGATGGCTTTTTGATTCGTGTATTGAATGTCGTACTCAGTCAAGATCATTTTCCATCTGGCTATCCGTCCAGAAAGGGCAGGTTTCTCAAAGATGTACTTGATTGGGTCCATCTTAGAAATCAACAGAGTGGTATAAGTCAACATATACTGTCTTAGCCGACGAGCAGCCCATGCCAGAGCACAACAAGTTTTCTCGAGCAGTGAATATCTGGTTTCGCAGTCGGTAAACTTTTTGCTCAGGTAATAAATAGCATGCTCTTTTAGGCCAGACTCGTCATGTTGGCCCAAAACACACCCCACAGAATTCTCTACTACTGTCAATTACATGATCAAGGGTCTTCCTTCAACTGGAGGCATGAGAATAGGAGGTTATTATAGGTATTCTTTGATTTTGTCAAAGGAAATCTGGAATTCATCGTTCCACCTGACTACCTGATCTTTCTTCAAGAGTTTGAAGAGTGGCTCACAAGTAGCAGTTAAGTGTGATATGAAACGGGCAATGTAATTGAGGCGACCCAAGAATCCTCTGACTTCTTTTTCAGAATGAGGGACTGGCATTTCTTGGATGGCCTTTACCTTGGCAGGATCAACTTCAATGCCTTTATTGCTGACAACAAAACCTAAAAGCTTTCCAGAGCATACTCCAAATGTGCACTTGTTAGGGTTTAACCTCAGCTTGTACTTTTTCAGCCTTTCGAATAGTTTGTGCAAGTGATCATGATGTTCTTCTTAGGTTTGTGATCTGGCAATCATATCATCCACATATACCTCTATCTCATGATGAATCATGTCATGAAATAAGGCTACCATAGCCCTTTGATATGTTGCCCCTGCATTCTTTAATCTGAACGACATGACCTTGTAGCAGAAGGTGCCCGATTGCATAACGAAAGTAGTCTTTTCCATATCTTTGGGAGCCATCCTTATTTGATTATAGCCTGAGAAGCCATCCATGAATGAGAAGACTTTATGTTGAGTAGTATTATCAACTAAGATGTCAATGTGTGGTAGAGGGAAGTCATCCTTGGGGCTTGCCCTATTCAGATCCCTATAGTCTACGCACGTGCGAACTTTCCCGTCTTTCTTTGATACTGGCACCACATTGACCACCCATTGAGGATAGGATGTCACAGATAGGAACTCTGCATCAAACTGTTTCATTACTTCAGCTTTGATCTTTTCATACATATCAGGCCTCATGCGACGAACCTTTTGTTTAACAGGAGGGCAGTCCTCTCTTGTCAGTAGACGGTGAACTACGATGTCGATATCCAACCCAGGCATATCTTTATAAGACCAAGAAAATACTTCCCCATAATCACGCAACATCTGAACCAACCTTCTCTTAACACTGCTTTCCAAATTAGCACCGATCCTGATTTCCTTCTTATCTGACTCAGTACCCAGGTTGGTAACTTCAACTGACTCTTCATGTGGTTGAATAGATTTTTCCTCTTGTACAGAAGTCTGGCTAGTTCTCCTGGTATGTCACAATCTTCCTCGCCTTCGTCTTCGACTTGGTTGATAGGACATTCAAAGTCATAGTCGGCAATAGTAAAGTCATTGGCAATAGAATCCAGAGTGGATGTAGACTTGCAAGAGTGTGTTTGTGTGCATGTAAGATACATGGCTATTTTTGAAAATGTATTTGAAAGAAAGGAAAGACAATGAACACGAATATTTGAATGCAAAAGAGTCCAATGTACTGAATGATCATATGATTAGATGAACATAAATAAAACCCTTGACAAATGGACCAAATTGCCCCGGGCTAGGCACACTGCTTAAAAGTCAATATTAGAATATTACATACAACAAGTTCTTGAATAGATGGAAAAGCAATAACAAGTAGATTACCCATCAATGAAGGAGATGGGCACAAAGTCCTTTGTATGCCAATTCTTCAGCTCCGTTGTAGTTGGGTACACCCACTCCTTCAATGCAGCTTCTTCTTCAGAATCACCCACGACGTTGACTTCATGGCTTCCAATGCAGAGAGGTGGCTTTCCAGCACGAGAACGCCTCACTTCCTTATGAGCTTTGATGGTGAATCCCAAACCAAATTTGTCTGCTTTAAAAGGGATATCGAGGAGTTACCCCCAAGTATCATAGTTTCCTTCTTCAATTGCCGCACGGGCATCCTTGACTGAAACCATCTTTGGCGTGGCCTTAACAGCTTTAGACTTATCAGAAGAACATTTAGTAGCAACAATCATTGGCGATACAACCTCAAAGGCTTGACATGGGGTTTCAATGAATTCTCCGTCCATCTTTACGTACTTGAAAGAGTTAAGGTGGTTCACCATAAACTTTTCTTCCCCATAGACGGTGACTATCCTGCCTTTGACTGGGTATTTGAGTTTTTGATGGAGGGTTGAGGTCACTACCCCAACCTTATGAATCCACGGGCGACCTAACAGACAAGAATAGGCAGGGAAAATATCCATAATATAGAAAGTGGAGTTGAAGATTTGGGAGACCACTTTGATTGGAAGATCTACCTCCCCATGAATAGTCCTCTTTGATCCGTCAAACGCCCTTACGATGATATCGCTTGGCTTCAATACTAAATCCTCACAGTCGAGACGGTCTAACGCCCCCTTGGGTAATACATTCAGAGAAGAACCAGTGTCGACTAGCACATGTGCTAAGGTGGTCCCTTTGCACTCGATTGACATATGTAATGCTTTGTTGTGATTCTTCCCGAGAGGTGTTAAGTCAGCATCTGAAAACCCCAATCCATTATCAGCTGTCAGGATAGCCACGCAATTCTCAAATTGGTCTGTTGTTGTCTCATGGGGGACATGAGCTTTTTTCAGGAACTTGATTAATGTCCGAGCATGGGCATTGGAGCAAAGCAGCAATGACAACATTGAAATCTTAGAAGGGGTTTTCCCCAACTGTTCTACAATTTTGAAGTCGCTTCTTTTTATGATCTTCAAAATCTCGTCCATCTCGCGGGCGGAGGGTTCTTCATCAGCTACGTCTTTGGAGGGTATCTCAACCACATCAGGCTCAACAACCTTCCCCTTTCTTCTGGTATCGGTATTTGGCTTGGTAGAGGTAATGCCGATGGGCGTCTTTGTAACTACTAGAGGTGAGATATTGGGTGAAAATATTCTCCCAGTTCTAGTTACTTTGCTTGAGCCAGCTATGTTGCCAATATCGTCATCTTTTCCTTCTTTGATCCAGGCATCTTGTCTAATCCCATAGTAGAACACTTCAGCACCGTAATTCCATGGTACCGCTTTATTTGAAGAGTAAGGAATTGGTCCGATATTGGTAATTATTAAGGGAGCAATAGTGGGTTCATTTGAAATCCTAGTAGGACATTTGGAGGTGATCCTAAGAGGCTTGTTGGAGATGGTAATAATGGAGAGGTCTTCACATTTGTTAACCAAACTCTTGGCAGGCGGAGTCTTTTCAAACAGAATTTCGTGGTTATCCATCAGGCGTTGTATACCCTTTTTCAGCCCTTTACATTCATTGGGTTGTCTTGTACAGCACACGCAGTCTTCTTCACAGCCCGGGTAGATCCCAGCTTTTAAAAGATTGTTCTTGATTACATTCAGTGGAGTAGTCAATTCTTCAACAGAGGCAATAAAAATTGTATCTTCAACAACATTAACACCTTTGTCATGCTTCGGCATTGGAGAGGTAATTACATTCGGTGTTGGAGGGGGATCAAACTCAATAGTTTTGTTATCAATTAAATCCTGGATTTTGTTTTTCAAGGCCCATCACTAGTCATTTTCATGCCCGGGACTGCTTGAATAGTAAGCACACTTAGCGTTTGGATTATACTTTGGTGACAAGGTGTCAGGGTTGGCGGGAGGATCACGCAACGTCACTAAATTAGCCTTGAGAAAATGTTGAAGGGCTTGAGACAGTGACATTCCTAACCTTGTAAATTGTCTTCTTGGAGTTTCGAAATATTGATGATTTGCAGATGGACTTGGAGTAGGAGTTGGATTGGAGATTCAGACAACATTGACAGACTGGTGGTCATTCTTCTTGGTATAGGCCCTTGCCCCATACACAACATTAACTTCCTTCTTTGCAGCAAAAGGTTTCTTGATAGGATTGGGAGTGGAGGTAGATGCCACGGAGATTTTCCCACTTTTAATGCCACTTTCAACTCTTTCGCCAGTTAAGATTAATTTGGTGAAACCAGAAGAAGAGCAGCCAACCAGCAGATTAAAGAAAGGACCAAATAAAGTGCTCATGAACATGTCAATGTGCTCCCTATCAGTCAAGGGAGGTTGTACCCTGCTAGCAAGGTCTCTCCACTTTTGCGCATATTCCTTAAATCCTCCGTTCTTCCCCATGGTCATATCTTTCAACTGAACCCTCGTTGGCGCCAAGTCGGCGTTGTACTGATACTGATGGTAGAAGGCAGTAGCTAAATCATCCCAAGTGTTGATACGAGACCCATCTAACTGATAAAACCATTCAAGTTGTGTTCTAGCCAAGCTTTCTTGGAAAAAGTGAACCCATAGCTTCTTATCGCCAGTGTACGGCTGTATCTTGCGCATATAAGACTTCAAATGGGGTTTTGGACAAGAAACCCCATCGTACTTTGAAAAGTTGGTATTTTGAATTTATGGGGAATGACTACCCCAGAGATCAAACCCAAATCATCAAAATCTAAACCGGGGACAACTCGGATTTCAACAGCTTTCAATCTGTCTTCTAACTGCTTGTATTTGATATCAGCGGGTGGGTACTGCTCGTTGAAATAATCATCATCGGATATTTGATCATTGATACAGTCAGCCTGGGTACTCTTGACCTCACCAATCTGGTTCTCGTCCTCTTTGGATGAATCTTCTTCTACTGGGATTTAACGAATTGTCTCTTTGAACCTTTTACCCATGTTGAGTAGAGCTTTCTTCTTTGGCTTCTTCTTAACGGACAGCAAAGCCATCATATCTTGCTGCCCCTTGGCTAGGGCTAGTAAAGCTTCCTGAAACTGAGAATTTTGGGCTTGGAGTTCCGTCACAGTTTTCTCTAGATCCATCTTGCTGAAATAAACAACAGAAAGATAAGGAAACCTGCTATGCGAAAACCTGTCATGTTATGATGCATGAATATGTATATGCAAATGATTTCAAGGATTAATGAAATTCAAATTTGTATAGACAAAAGAATGAACAAACGTTAACTTTCATTAGTCAAAACAAGAAAGATTACACTATGCCCCCTTGGGATTACAAAATAGCTTTCTAAGATGAAAAGACCGAACGCATCCTCTTTGGCGCGAGATAAGCATTCACATTTTTCTCTTCTTGTAGATGTTTCGTAAGCTCCGAGACCCTCTTCTCACTAGCATAGAATTGAGCCTCGAAAGTATCTCGTTCTTCCTTCAGCTGGATCCAACCCTTTTGTAAGTCTTTGAGAGAGGTAGGCATGTCGGGATGGAGGATAATGTATGGAACATCTCCCTCCATGACAGGCTCAATGATTACCGGGATAATGGAGGGGTAAGGCATCATAAGACTCTGAGCATGAGTTCGTACCCATTTGAGGTAAGGCTCAAGAGGGATGGAATTCTTGTGCCTCAAAGTCTTGCTATCCACCTTGTTTAACATCCTCCAAGCTCGAATGAATCTCTGGAGAAGACCTTGATCGTCGTTGTCGTAGTCAAATACCAAACCTTGAATCAGCATCTCATGCGGGCCATCCCTTCGGGCATAACCAAACTGTCTTAAGGCCAAGAAGGGATTGTAGGTGATACCTCCCCTAATGCCAAGTAAAGGGACGTTATGGAATTCTCCATAACAGTCGACAATGATAACATTCTCTTTGGATCGGGAACACCAATGAATGTCTGAATGTTTGAGTGTCATCAACCTTTGTGACCACCTTGAACCTTGCTCATTCTTTAATACAGATTGGGGAAGATGAGAAATAAACCATCTTGCCAAGAGAGGAGTGAAACACATGAGGACACGTCTTTTCCTCATTGTGCGAGTGTGAAAAGAGTGTAAGATATCTCCTAGCAATGTAGGCACCGGGTTGCGGGATATGAAGATTTTGACGGCGCTGACATCTATGAGTTGGTTAGGATTTGGAAACAAAATCACCCCATAGATGAGGAGAGCCACAATTTCCTCAAAGGCTTTCAAGTCCAAGGAATTCCAACAGTTTTGGGCTTTCTCAAACAAGAACTTTGCTAGGAAACCTTTGACATCACTCCTTGTTTCCCAATTAGTTGTGACATCAGATGAGTGCAAGTGTAGAGCTTGAGCAATATCTTCTGGATTTGGGTCTCTTTCCGTACCTTTGAAAGGTAGTTGATTGAGAATAGGAATCCTCAAGAGTTGGGAGAATTCTTCCAAAGTTGGCACAAGTTGGTAATCGGGAAATGTGAAGCAATGGTGTAGGGGATCAAAGAACTGAAAGAGCACCTTCATCAAGTCTTCATCAGTGTTAGAAGTGACCAGGTTTAGTAGGCGACCATGTCTTTCGGTAAATGGAGAATTTTCAGGAATCCTTGATTCTAACTCTTTGAGTTGAGGAGGGATCCTTACAAGATCGACTTGAATGGTTTTCCTGCGAATAGAATCTATGTCCTACAAAATAGAACAAAGATAAATCCCAAAAAATCCTTGAAATGTTTAGTGAGTATGAATATGATGTTATGATGTTTATGATGTCATGTACAAGTAAATATATACAAACAAAGCAAACAAGTCCTTAGGTTTAGGCTTGCATGAAGTCTCATAGGTAAGTAACCTCTTGAAGTTTGGTTGGCTCAAACCTGTCCTAGTAATAGTAACCGGGTTCTAAGGAGCTCAATATCACTGATTTGTTTTCTCGGGCATTGTTTCAGCGCAAGCATCTTTAATGGCAATCGAAATATCCCAAAAGAACAAACCTAAATGAGTGTAGTATCGAGTATCTACCAACTTCGGACTGCACTAAAGCCGGTCATCTCACTACGTCCTAAAGGCTAAGTTGGTCAAGTAAAGGTTCTAAAAGTTCATTAGTGCTTCATGACATCACTCAGCGGCCCCGTATTCTCCTTGACTACTCAAGGGCTACTGGTAACCACAAATATGCCGCACTAACGTAGCTATTGCTTAGACCGTGTTGGTATACCCCGCACAGTTTCCACAACGTATTACTACTTACCTATAAGGTATCCCAAATTCGGGTAGAGGATTCAAACCCAAACAAAGAACCAAAATGTAAAGCACACAAGTCAAAAAGAAAGTAAATGTGATCTAACCCTAAGGTAACCCCACTTTTAAGAATCTCCCCAACAGAGTCTCCAGTTCTATGATACGGTGGGAGAACTGACATGGGTGTTTTGCGTTTTATCGCAAATGTTGCAGTTAGCAAGAGTCGCCACCGACTTTACTTTTATCCAAAAGGAAAGGTGAAAAAGCATAAGAAAGACCTTTGAGATTGTTTCTTGAGTTCGGGAGGTAGATTATGAAAAGGGAAGGTGTTAGCACCCTTTTCATCCATGGTTTTCCATGGGCTCTTAGTTACTTGCTAGATCACTTGCTTTTGTTTGAAATTGTGCTTTGTGTGGTTTTTGAAAGTATTTTGTAAAGATGTCATTGTTTAGGCAATCTTTGTAATGATTCTTGTTCGTAAGAATGTATACAAAGACGTTGATCTTTTGAAAATGTTTTGAAGTTTGTAAGATGTTTTGAAAGTGTATGTGATTTGTTTTAAAAATAGCAAGGATGTTTGTTTTGAAATGGAGCAAGTAATTAGGAGCAATCTACCTACTCAAATGTCTTTCTTGTGCATTTTCCTTTTCCCATGACATTGTTGTCTTACCATTAATTTGGTAAGCAACCCTATCTTTGGATGTAAACGGGAAGGGCGCGGGTCATTGTATAACCATGATTAGCAATGTTGCAAGGTATCTTAGCATTCTTTTTGAGGGACTAAGATCATTTGTAAGGCAACTTAGATAGCGTCATCGAGGGACTATGATCTTGTGTGCAAGTGTGTTTAATTTTCATGCCTTTTAGTCTTGATTAGGGTTAGCTAATTACTGATTTCATGTCTTGTCATACATACCCTAATTACTAGCAATACATGAAAGCAATAAAAATGCGGAAAAGTAAGATCCTATGCTATTACAAACATTAGGGGGATGGGGTGTACAAATTCACAAATGGGGATTGCAAATTAAATCAAGTCCTAAGTTACTATTACAACCATATTGAATGGATAAGAATGTACAAGAAAATGTAAAATGTTTGTTTTGTTTAAGAAAAGAAATAAGTTTTGTTTAAAAAATATTTTTGATCTTTTTGTTTTAAGAAATAAAATGAAGCATAAAAAATGTAAAATGTTTTTGGTGTTTTTTATTAGTAAAAATATAAGTGATGGCAAAAATGGTGAGAAAAAATAAAAATAGAATCAGCGTATTGTTGAACTAAAAGAGATCAGAAGTTCTGACTCTGGCGTGCTGCAAAAAACAAAAATCATATTAGAAGAAATTGGTAAAGTCGGAAGTTATGGATCCACTGGGAACAAAGAAGATTTCAGAAGTTCTGATGCCACTGGCAGAACTTCATTCCCTCTCTATGCTAGTCAGAACATCTGCAACTTAGTCATTTCTCAATAAAACAGAAGATATGCATATAACTGTTAGGGCATGTTTCATAATGTTTCAGAAATAAGAGATATCAGAACTATAAATCAGAAGCAAGCATGAATTTGTAAATCCTAATTCTGAGTCCTAATTTCTTCAAGAAGTTCTGAACTAGAATTCTCACTACTTAGGCAGGAAAATATATGAAACCTCAGAATATGTACAACATCAGAATTAGAATGTCTACATTATATTTTGAACATGCAAGTCTAACAATGCTTAAGTAATATGACAAGAATTAGCAGAAGCTTACCTTGTAGCTGGATAATGTTCTGTGAGCTAAAGTCTGGTTCTGAACGCTGTTGACGTTCTGAATAGCTTCTTCACGTGCTCATCAGGCTGGAAGCTTTCAACTTGGGCTACGAATGGTTAGAGAATTCTGGGACAGTCAAGGGGTAAAGTTCTGACTTCTTTGAGGTGGAAGTGGATGGAGAGTGTGTTACAGTATGAGCACAGAAGTTATGATAGCTTCTAATATGTGAATCAGAAACTTATGGATGTTTATGGTTAAGAAACACTTGAGAAAAAAATGGAGTTTTAATGCAAGAAATTAAAAGTTAACAGGTTTTGTATGTTGTGTTTTGCAGTATTGGATTCTTGGAATTTTAGCAGGGGTTCAAAGCTTTTTCATTTTCAATTTTTCAACCTCTTTACAGTTGCCAATGAAGTCAAATTTATAGGCAAAGGTTTAGTAGTTTTGAGAGGTCAAGTGGCACCAATGTCATATGCTAGGCGCTGACTTGTTCTTGAAGCAAGTTTAAACAAGCATGGTTCAAGGCACCAAGTAGGGTGGTTATCAGCGCCTAAGCTGGATTTGTCAGCAGGAATGAAGGAAAAGCAAAAGCAACACATGGGTCCAACACACTTTTATAGAAAAGTTTGCTTTTCCAAGACAGTAAAGGTACAAGTGGGGGAAATCCTTTGGATAAAGACTCAAAAGTGGTTGTGAGCATTAAATAATGATGAGATTTATCAAACCAGAAATCCTGTAATGTGAGATTGCCTAATTCTGGATCAGAAGTTCAGCTTCAGCGTAACTTAGAAGAGACATCCAACTTCTGATCTTTGAAGCTCTTTGCTCCAACATGTTTTGAAGGAGCTCTCTGACTTTTATAAAAGCTTGTAACATACTTTGTAAATCCTCTTTGCATTGCTTTTGCAACTTCTTACTGAGCATACGCGAAAACTGGCCCAGAAGTTGTAGACAACTTGACTTGAAAATGCTCAGAATTTGTTAAATGCCTAAACTTCAGAGATGTACCTTTGAGGATGTATAACTTGGAATCCCAACATTTCTAAAAGAAGTTTTGTTCTGCAATGTTTTAGATCTTATTTAAATCTATAACTTTTGTGTCAGAAGTTCTTCCAGGATCAGCTTGCATCATGGTGATAATCTGATCGGAAGTTCTGAGTTTGTCATATTTCTTAAACACTTAGAAAAATTCTAAGTATTTGGAAATTTGACTTTTCCAAAGTAATTTTGACTTTTGAATCTCTTGATGAAATAACTCTCACATTCCAACATGTATTGATGAAATATGATTCTTGAGACTTGATTTTGATCCAAAAGTCAAGGTTTGACTTTTCAGTGTGCAAATGACCATTTTGCCCTTGTGAATGACTTTCTTGAAAAATTTGTAATTCGAGGCTTGGAATTGAATGGAGGCAAACCTAAGGGTCCAGGGTGATCCTTTGAGAAATGAGAGGGCAAATTTTTGGGTACAACAATTATCAATTAGGAACCTCTGAAAAGCTTTATCATTGTAACACGCAATGGTTTCAGAATATAGAGAAGATTTAGAAAAAACTTCTTCAAGTTTTGAACATTTTTTAGTTAGAGACATATCTTCATTTTTTAAAAATAAAATGATCATATTTTTGTTCAATACTTTTTTCTATAGCTTATCATATCTTCAATTTCATATTCATGGACCTTTTGAAGGTTCTCAAATTTTCGTTGAATGCTTTTCCAGAATTTTTGATAAACATGTTCTAATTCAGCATAAGAGAGTTCAGAGTGTACCTCTTCAGAGTCAGACTTTGTTTCTAATATGTCTTCTTCGAACTGATATCCATGGGAGTTAATTTTGTGTGTTCTTCTTTTGAATCTGACGAGTATCCATCTGATATGGAAGCCATGAAGGCTACTTTGGCACGTTCTTCTTCTGATTTTGAATCTTCAAGGTCAAAATCATCCAACGTTGCCATGAGACCTTTCTTCTTTCTTTTGAATTTATTTTTCTTGAAACTTTCTCTTCTAGAGCTTTCCTTCTTGAGATTTGGACATTCATTTATGTAGTGTCCAGGTTCATTGCACTCAAAGCATATTTTTTCATTGCTAGCTTTTCTTCTATCAGATGTTTCTGAATGATCTCTTCTGTTTCTGAATCCTCAACCATTGTTTTTTCGTTTCCTCCAGAGTTGTTGAAATCTTCTAGATATAAAAGATAATTCGTCTTCGTCATCAGAACTTTCATCGTCAGATTCTTCGATTTCTTCAGCTTGAAAAGCTTTTCCCTTTTTGATTTGGTTCTTTATATTCTAAACTTCAGAGAAATGGATTTATTTCTTTTATGAGGATCATCTTCTTCTAAATCAATCTTACGACTTCTAAGCAAACTTATTAACTCTTTAAGAGTTATGTTGTTCAAATCCTTAGATAGCTTGAGAGAAGTGACCATAGGTCTCAATCTCTTTGGAGGACTTATGATGATTTTCTTTACATGATCAGCGGTTGAATATCCTTTGTCCAGAACTTTCAGTCCTGCTACCAAAGTTTGAAACCTTGATAACATGGTTTCAACCATCTCTTTATCTTCCATTTTGAAGGCTTCATATTTCTGAATCAAGGAGAATGTCTTAGTTTCTTTGACTTGCAAATTTCCTTCACGTGTCATTCTGAGTGAGTAAAGAATATCCTTTGTAGTTTCTCTGTTTGTAATCTTATGATATTCGTTGTACGAGATTGTGCCGAGAAGAATAGTTATGACTTTGTGATGATTCTTGAAGTTGCGCTTATGATATGCACTCATACTATTCATGGGAATGGGTATACCAAGAGGAGTGGTAGGTGCTTCATAACCATTTGTAACAATTTCACAGAGATCAATATCATAGCCTAGAATGAAACTTTTTATTCTATCTCTCCAGTAGTCAAATTTCTCTCCATAAAAAATGAGAGGTTTAACATTGTATCTATCGTTATCGTTTGCGTTAGCAGCAACCATTTTAAAAGTTTTTTCTCAATATGGATCTCTCTACACGGTTAAGTGTTTGATTATAAAATCAATAACAAAGCCAGAGTTATGAAGCTAATTAAAGGTGGAGAAAAAACAAGAAAGGGGGAGTTGAATTGAGTTTTAAAACTTTTTCGTTTACAATTATTTTGATAGCGTTTAGAAATGTTTTTGTCAAATGATTAGAAATGTCAAAACAATTAGAAGTCTTTTTCAAAACAATTAGAAGTGCATTCCACAAATGATCAGATTAGAGATCAATGTGTTAGAAGAGAAATAAAGACACAATCGGTTTATCCATGTTCACCTTAGAAAATGTTAATCCTGTTCATCCGCCAATGTGATTTCGCCTTAGAAAAATACTTAATCCACTATAACCAAACTGATTACAATTGCACGGACTACCTACCGGTGACTAACAACAATAGTGATAACCTGTTAGTGATCCCTTAAGAGTTCTGACCTACCCTGTCCCCTAAGAGATATAACAATCATTGACTCCCAAGGTTTATGACCTACCCGGTCCCTTAAAGGAGATTTATCTTTGCCTTATAAAAGGACTTAAATCAACTTCCCGTTGAAGGGTTGTGTTTACAAAGTTGCTTCTAATAAGCGGATTACACCGATTTTTAAGTTCAGATTTCTTAACACAATTATGAGCAATAACTCCTGTGTTTAAATAATTGTTGCAATCCTTGGAAGGTGGTGCTAGTCATAAAATTCCTTGGAAATAATGTGGGCTATCATTTGATGAAGGATGTGGAAATTTACTGGAGATTTTAAGATCGTAGACACTGAAAATGGTTTCTTTATGGTCAAGTGCGAACAGCTCGCGGGTAGGGAGAAAACTATGTCAGAAGGCTCGTGAATGTTGTTTGACCATTATTTAGCAGCGACTAAATGGACTCCAGACTTTGCATCTCCTCTCGCAAAGATGGAGAAGACTCTAGTTTGGATTAGATTTCCAGGGTTTAACTTATTGTATGAAAGTATTCATATTATTAGCTCTAGTTGTGGTTGTTATAGACGTCAGATCCGTGATTGCAAAAATACACTAGATAATATGATGCAGTCGGTCATTCAAATAGTGGAGCAACCAAGAGGTCCACCAGAAAACAAAGTTTTCCATGAGAATCTAGAGCAAAGGAATTCAGAGAAATAAATGCAGTTCATGGTGATTGTCTAGTGGTGCATATGAGAAAATGCAACACGTGTGTCAGTAATATGGTCAAGTAAATTCTTTATCCAATAATGCTCTTAGAGATCCTGGCAGTTATAAAATCAAGGGAATTGATGTTTCTTTAAAAGGAATAAGCACTGACACCAAAACTGCTAGACCCAATCAACTTTATATGGTTTTAAAGAAATGAAAATTTGATATGGGTGGATTCACCCGAGACGTGCATAATCCGGCACGAAGAGGGGGACCATGATTCAAGGCCAATTCTTCCATTTTGGAACCACATCTTGATTTTACTGGGCCTTCTCACAAAATTGGGCCAACTTTTAATTCCTGCCAAGCAAAAAAGGGTGTGCCTAACACTACTAAATACACCTTCATCACTACCGTATAAAATTTGGATTAGGAGACCATCACACAATACAATATTCCATATTTTGAACCGATAACAAGTCAGGATGATGGAAATAACCAATGCGTTATGGATGAGGTTGCTACTTATGAAGAGGAAGTTGTTCGTGAAACTTCCATTGAATGGAAGCCGACTACGTAAATTGCCTTGTGTCTAGGACTTGACTTGTCACCTCCACCAACTAGATTAGTTATGTTAGGTTTAGAATAAGTCATCATGCTCTCCAGGAATATATTGGAAGCCTATAATAATAAGGCTAAAAGACATGAGATGAATGTGATTAGAGAACGCTCTCCAACATTTTTAATTGTTATGGAAACACTCTTTAGTTTTCATAAGACCAAATTCTTCTAGGATAGAGATGGATATGTGAGTGTTCACTACATGGGTATGCATGGTCAATATAGGGACATTTAGGTATTAAAGAAGAATGGTAGTAACATTGTAAGTGTTGTGAATGATGTTTTTATGGATACAATTACCATTAAGCTATCATTGAGAACTTCCCCTTGGTATGTAACTGGAATTTATGCTAATCCTGTGTACACTTCTTGTCTTAATTTGTGGCTCCACCTTATTGATCAGAGGAATTATGTAGATGGTCTTTAGATGATGATTAGAGACTATAAGGATATCATTCATCCAAGTGAACAAAAAGAAGGTAATTTTAATCATTATAGGGAAACTGCTTTGTTGAATTTCATTGATAAATGTAATTTAGTTAAAGTAGACATGATTGATGGGAAATTCACATGGAATAGGACTTGAACTAGTAGTCAAATGGTCTATCGCAAGCTAGATAGAGCCATCTTTTATGTTGCTTGGCACATGGCCTTCCATGATGCGTATGTTGAGGTGTTGTATAAATTTCATTCTGATCACAACCCTATTCACCTTAGGTGGGGCCTTCCCTTCAAAGACCACAAGTCGTGTTCTTTTTGGTTTGAGGAAGCTTGAATTACTCACCTAAAATACTCCAATATAGTCTAGACTACTTGGGGGAGGGAGGGGGGGGGGGGGGGGGGGCTCCAAATGCCATTGTAACTTATCTCTAAAATGTGTAGAACAATTCCATCCTTTTTTAATAATGAAAATTTTGACAATATCAGCAAATAAAAGCATAACATTAGAAAGAGACTTAGGGGTACCCAATGCTCTTTGGAGAGAATAGATTTGTAAAGACTAGTTTATCTCCAACATGAGCTTCAACGGGAGTATGCTTAGAAACTTGTGCAAGAAGAGATTCATTCGTATCAAAAGGCTAAAGATGTTTGGATTAAATTAGGAGATTATAACACCAAAAAATTTCTTACCAAGACGATAATCAGGTGGAAGAAAAATAAAGCCCATGACCTTCACATTCCCAATGGTGTTTAGTACAATAATGACACTATTCTCAAGGAAGAAGTATTAACTTTCTAAGGTTTTTCGGCCCTACATCTCATATACTCCCCTCTAGTATAGGTGAATAAATTATGGACCTCATCCTTATTGAAGAAGCCCATCACTCTTTAACTTAACAAGTGATAAGGGATGAAGTTACTTATATGTTGAATTAAATGCACCCTTTCAAGGTGCCTGGACCTAATGGATTCCAGGGTATTTTCTTCAAACATTTTTAGAATATAGTTAGAGATGACTTGTCCAACTGATATCATATGCTTTTGTGATAGGTAGCTTTCACTCCTCTCTTTCTAAGACACTCTCATAACATTAATTCATAAGATTGACTGCCTCAGAAATTTTAAGGAATTCAGGCCCATTAAATTACGCAATACTATTTTTACCATCTTATTACAAATATTATGGTTAACAGATTGCATCCTTATCTAAATCAGATAGTTGGACCCTTCTAGAGTAGTTTTTTCTAGTAAGTGAACAACTGATAGTACCATTATCCTCCAAGAAGTAATTCATTCTATGCGTAAATCTAAAAAGAAAGAAAAAAATCTCATATGGTGTTCAAAATAGATCTTAAAAAGCCTATGATTAAGTTAACTGGGATTTATTGTAATTTTTTAAAAGCAAAACAAGTTTCCTCCCATTACTATAAAGTTGATAATGCACCATGTAACTAGCTCCTCTATGTTTATTCTTTGGAATGATAGATGACTACCAAATTTTGTTATGACTGGAAGATTGCGACAAGGAGACCCCCTTTCGCCCTATCCCTTTTTCATTTTCATGGAATTATAATTGCAGAGAATCATTAGGGAAGCCAATGAAGGCCATTGAAAATATGTCAGTTTACCTCATAATGGACCCCCTCTATTGCATTTTTTATGTTATTCTTTTTGCGAAAGTTTCTAACTTCTAGAAAAAGTTCATTTGAGATATCTTGAATTATTTTTCCATGTTTTCCGACCTTAAAGTGAATGTTAATAAATCAAAGGTGTTCTTCTCAACTATACTAAGAGGAGTAAAATAAATTTAATCATCTTCAACACATGTATCAAGTAACCTACTACTCTAGATAAATACTTGGGTTTCCCTATATTGCATGGTCGTCTTCAATGCAAGGACTTTGAGTTTCTAGAGGATAAAATCACTCAGAGGTTAGCATCTTAGCAACATAAATTATTAAACAATGTCGGTCATTTAACTTTGGTTAGGTTTTTTCTAAAGTCCATCCCAAATTATTATGTGCAAGTGGCTTGGCTACCTTAACCAGCTTGTGATTTTATTTATCGGATGTCTAAGAATTTTTGGTGGAAAGGTAATTCAAATTCTGGTGTACATCTCGCTGGTTGGAATATGTTGTACCCCAAAATTTACCCTCTAATTTCTCCAAGGATCATCCTAGACCCCCAAGTTTTCTTCTGTCATGTTTCAAGTCTCAGATTACAGTTTTCTAAGAAAGTCTTTCACAAGGGTAAAATAGTCAAAAACACACTGAAAAAATCAAACTTTAACTTTTGGATAAAAAATCAAGTTTCAACAATCATGTTTCATCAGGACATGAAATTGGTTCATCTAAAATCAGAAGTCAGAAATTACTTTGAAAAATCAAATTTCTAAACACTTAGAAAATTTTCTAAGTGTTAAGAGAATATGATACTTGAGAACTTCTGGGCCAACCTTCTCACAAGTGCAATCAGAATTTGCAAAGACGGTTCAGAACATGACTCTTCAAACAGAACATATGGAGACTGTGTGCTTCGATCAGAACATGACTCTTCAGCATATGGAGGCTACGTTCTATGCTTCGATCAGAGCCCCACCCTTCGAATCTCACTCTAGTCTTCTGCGATCAGAATATCACCAAATCCCAAAACCTCGTTTGAGCAGCCTGCTGCACTACTATAGCACAATCCTACATCCAGCTGCCACAACACTCCAAAGTTCTGCTGATCCAGTCCACGCCTGCATTTTTCTCAAACCCCGTAATTACACCAAATTAGCATACAAAAGCTGTGTTTAAAAAGCAATGGAACAGTATGCCAAAAAGGTTTAAAATTCCATTGGTTTTCCCCCCAAAACCACAACAAACCCATCTATAAATAAGTTTCTCCATCACACATTCAAAGGGATGGCTTTTGGAAAGAGAGAATCATCAAAGAGAGAAAAGAAAACAGTCAAACGTTCGTAAACCCATAATTCCCAAACAAAACCAAACCTTTGTTCTTCCTTTTGAATCAAAGAACATAACATTCTGTTCCATTCCTTGCTAACCCCAAAACATCTGAAGGCAGCAGCTCAAGTCCCAAACACACGTTCCAGATTCAAGGTAAGTCGTTCTGACTTTAAGTTTTTCATTCAGAACATCATTAAATATGTAAATATCATAGTGTTGATGTTGTCCATATCATTGCATAAGCAGATAAACTATGGACCATAACTTCTTGAATAAAGCTAGGCTCAAAATTAGGATTAAAACTTCTATAAGCTGTCGTGCTTTTATCTTTATGATTTGTTGTTATTAAGAACTAAATAAGTTGCAGATGTTCTGACTAATGTAAGGAAGGAGGTGAAGTGTAACACAGAACTTCTTGGTTTTCTTTCCCACTGTTTGAGCACAACACAAAACTTCTGAGTTCTCCTTACTATTTTAACACACTAGAACTTCTAGGGTTTTTCACATTGTTATGGCACAACACCAGAACTTCTAGGTTTTCATATTGTTATGACACCACACCAGAATTTCTATGTTTTCATATTGTTATGACACAACACCAGAATTTCTAGGCTGTCTTACTATTTTAACATACAAAACTTCTAAGTTCACTTCACTGTTTTAACACACATAACTTCTAGGCTTTCTTACTGTTTTAACACATACAAAACTTCTAGGACTTTCTCACTGTTCTGACACTCAGAACTTCGGCGTGCAGCAACCCAGAACTTCTATTTTTCCCTCTAACGTTTCTTTCAGGACCTCAGAGTGCATCAATCCAAAACTTTTGTTTTCTCTGACGTTACATTCTGAACCATAACGCGCCTGGAATTAGAACTTCTGATCTCGTTTGTTTTGCTTTCAGCAACATGCTGATCCTATTTCTCATTATTTTTCCTTTCTCTCTCTTATTTTTATTATTTTTAGCATTAGTAATATTTTTTATTAATATAAAAAGACATCAAAAATATTTTCTTTTATTTAAATAATTATTTTCCTTTTAATTTATTAAGACAAAAAAAATCATTTTCAAAACAAATCCTTTCCTTTTCTTGTATTGTACAATTCAATATGGTTGTAATAGATAATTAGGATTTAAAATTATTGCAAACCCCCATTTGTAAATTTGTACCCCCATCCCTAAGTGATGTAATAGCGTAGGACTTTACATTTCCGCAATTTATCGCATTCAAATATAAATGTTAGTAATTAGGGTTTGTATGACAAGACATAAAATCAATAAATAGATAACGCTAATCAAGACTAAATGCATGTAAATCAAACACACCGTTCACACTTGCACCCTTAGGGTAATCCTGCTTTGTTGCCTTTCGGAAAATACTCATGTACCTCGAATATGGGCATTTTAGTAAAGACCCTCGATAAAAGATCGTAGTCCCTCGATGACCCTCAATGTTGCCTTCGGTAAACGATCTAGTCCCTAAACGATATTGCTAAAACGTCTCATAGGTTGCCTTCGATGACTATACAAAACATCCTGTGCCCGTCCCTTCACATCCAACGATGGGGCTTCTCACCAAATTGATGGTAAGGTAGCAACATCTAAAGGAAGAGGAAAATAACATTAAGACCTTTTGAGTAGGTATGATGCTCCTAGTTGCTCGCTTGCTCACAACAAAAACATTTTATACACCCACAACTTCATTTTGAAACATTTTTCAAAAGACAAAACACTTTGTACGTGTTCTTATAGAGACGAGAACCATTACAAAGACATTCCTTTTCAAAATACTTTCAAAACCCACATCACAAACACACTTTCAAACAAAAAGCAAGTGATCTAGCAAGCAACTAAGAGCCCATAGATAAATACGGATGAAAATGGTGCTAACACCTTCCCTTTTTATAATCTACCCCCCGAACTCAATAAAATATCTCGAAAGGTCTTTCATGTTCTTTTCAACCTTTCCTTTTGGATAAAATAAAAGTCGGTGGTGACTCTTGCTATCCGCAACAATTGCGATCAAACGCAAAACACCCAAGTCAGTTCTTCCACCGTATTTCAGAATGAAATCACTAAGCCCAAAAATCTGGGTGGTCTTGGGATCTGGAAAGTAAGTGAGACCAATACTTTTATGTTAGGTAAGCTGATTTGAGGGCTCCAGCGGGATTGTGATTCCCTATGGGTCTAATTTTTGAAGTATAAGTACATTAGTGAAGAAACATTCCTTAATATGAAAAATAAACCTTGACTAGTTACTTGGAATGAAATTATGAAATCTTTCTCCGCTCTTAAAGATGGATTTGTATTTATATTGAGGGATGGGAACTCCTCTTTCTAGTTTTCAAATCAATGTGAGGTAGGGAAATTAGCGGAGCAGGTTCTCCAGATCGATATCCACGAACTGGAAGTGCGAGTGAATGATGTTTACTTGGATGAGAATTATAACTTCAATTTATTATACATTAATATTACTTCGGGTGTTTGTGACACCTGAAAGTGCTCCCTATTTATTTGAATTCTATGATGCATGATCAATTAACTTGGCTCAACAAACTTGAACATGTTCATAATGAAACATATAATAACTATTGGGAGTGGGTGTGGCATATTCCTGTTTCTGAGAATATGAAATTCTTTCTTTAGACAACTTTACATATGTTCCTTCCTACTAGATCGATGTTGTGTCATTGTGGTATACTCTAGACGGATCTCTGTCCTAGATGCAATCAGGACGCTCAGAATGATTCTACACTGCTTGAGAGACAGTGAATTTGCAACTCGCTTTTGGAAATCTATTGGTTTCTTAAACCCAATATTCTTTCAATGGAATATTTTATATGAATGGATTGGACATGGCATTGATGGTGGCCCTATCTTTTTGGCTGTTTGTTGGTGGATGTGGTGCTCTAGGAAGAAATTGTGTCTTGCTAATGAAGTGATATCTTCCTATACTTTGAAACTCATCATAGTGAATTATGCTAATCTGTTAGGTAAATGTTTGCTCAAGTATAATATATCTCATCCAACGAGAACATCACGTGGGATATACACAAAGGTAGTAATATGATTTTGAATGTTGATGGAAGTAGCCTCATTAATTCTAACGTCTTGGATTTTGGTGGATTGATTTAAAATGCTGATGGTGTTTGAGTTCACGGTTTTGCATGAAATATTGGTTATTCCAACATCCTTCACGTTGAACTGATGGCATTGTATCATGGTTTACATATGACCTGAGAACTTGGCATAAAAAAATCAATGTGTTATTCTGACTTCAATTTTGCTACCAAGTTTATCTCATAGTCGGTTAATGTTTGGCATTATTATATTACGATCCTCCACAACATTAATGTATTTTTCACTAGAGAATGATGAATTCAAATATTTCATATTCTTTTGGAAGAGAATACTTGTGCCGACTGTCTAACAAAATATGGGACTGATAATGATGTGACATACCGATCTTTTGCGCGGTCTCTTGTAAGAATCATCACTCTTCTGCTAGCTGACGTTAGTGGGATTTTATTTTCTAGATAATTTTTGTTTTTTTTTTTGTTTTCCTTTTTCACTTATACATAAAAAAACCAATATCTATTTTTATTATAGAAAAATTACATTAATAAAAATATTTTATTTTATTTATGTACTTTTTAATTTATAAATTCATCAAATGAATCAATTATTTTAAGAAAAAAGAAGTAAATAATTCCTAATAATCATTTACTACAATTTTGATTCAGCAGCTTCCATACATAAAAACAATGTATCCCAGAATTTTTTTTTGCAATAACCAGGTATTAAAAAAAAATCGCAAATAACCACTGTGATCGGTGGATCTGGAACTGACTGTTTAAAGCTGGTTCGCGAAATGTCGCGGAAGCAAGAGTCGCCACCGTCTTTTATTTTCTCCAACATGGAAAGGACAAAAGCACAGAAAAATTCCTTATGAGATTGTTTCTCGGTTCGGGAGGTAGATTTATAGAAAGGGAAGGTGTTAGCACCCTTTCTATCCATGGTTATCCATGGGCTCTTAGATACTTGCTCATTTGTGTTTTCAAAAGGTTTGTTTGCTTTTCAATCGTGAGTGGGTTTGAAAAAAGTTTCTTTGAAAGTTTCAGATCGACTCTTGTATCAGTCCTCAAGAATGTTTGAAAAATTGTTTTGAAAGCTTTTTGAAAAGTGTCGGTGTGAAAAGAAGTTTTTGATTTGTTTTGAATTAGAGCAAGTATCTACGAGTCGTCTACCTACCCTAAGGAATTAGGCTGTGTAAATGTCCTTAAGGTAGTGCCATCCCACCATTGAGAGGTAGGTAGCACCACCGTTGGAGGTGTTCGGGTCAATTCGTTTGTTAGGGACAGTGTGGTCGCCAGAGCAATAGTAGGACACCTTAGAAGCTACCCTTATGCCATGTTCATGGACATAAGGACTTACTAAAACGTCCTATACTCGACGACCACGTTTCGAGGGGCAAGGCAACAGTGAGACGTACTCTAAGAGTAGTGTGTGAATTGTGTGTCATTTTCAGTTATGTTTTATCTTGATCATGCATCGGGTGAGCTACGCTTTGATTTTATTTGGGCCATTCATTCTTTCATGTGATTAGCAGTTTAAAGGCGCGGAAATTAAAATACGGAAAATAAAGGTCATACGCTATTACAAGGCGCGGGTCTATACATCGCCAAATTAATAAAGACCCGTTTTTTAATAAAATGCAGAAAGTAAATAAATTCCTAATAAGTATTACAAGGCTTTGGCAATTACATAATATTTAAAACGAAAAATAAGAACAAACGCGCGAAAATAAATTAGAATCGAATATGCGAGGGCGTTGGACCCTTTAAAGAAATTAAATTGGAATTCAAAGTTAATTAATTATTTAATGAGAAAAGAAATTATTTTTTTATGTTTTTTTGTTATTTAATGAAAATAAAGAAAATTAATTGAAAGAAACCCTAATTCTAAATATTTTTAATTATTAAAGAAAAATATTAAAGTTTTAACCTAATTTATACTAATTATTTAATTACATGAGTATTTACAAAATAATTAATAGTTAATAATAATAATAATAAGAAAAATTTATTTAATGAGAAAAGAATAAAAATGCTAAAAACCTAATTTTTATGTATTTTAGTTATTTAGAAAAAAACATTAAAGTTGAAAACCTAAATTTAAACTAAATTGATTATTGAAAATTTATTTACAAAAATATTAATGCATTAAATATTAAATAAAACATATTTTTATTTTCATGATTTCTGATTTTTTGGTTTTATAAAAAAATTATTTTGTGAATTAAAAGAAACAATTAAAATAATTAAAATAAAAGAGAAAAAATGAGAGAAAGAAAATACAAACAAGGGGGGTATTCAGACCCAATTTGGAGGTTTGTTGAAAGCAGTTTGGCCCACTCAATTCCAGGCCTTGTTTGACTTTTGGTGGTTACGTGTGCCTCAGTTGACTAGCGCGCATGATGGAGTCCAGATTCTGGCCTTTGGATTGATCTCCTGGGCGCGTGGCAAGCAAGCAAGTGAGAGCACATGATGAACCCTGGGAGAGCATGCTGCATGGAAGCGTTTTGAGAAAATATTATTGAAGAAGTGGGGGACCTGGGAATCGAACCCAGGTCCCAATACCTGCATGACAAGTCATCTTCCACCAAGCCAAACGCGTTTCTTTGTTAGCTTAATGGAATAGAAATAATATAAGAGAAAACAAGCATTATTCCGGAATAACCAAAAAAAGCGCGCCAGTATTCAAACTGACCAACCATGATCAGACACGCTGCCTTCTTCTTCGTCTTTTCCCTGTAACTAAAATCAAATAGCGGGGGTTTTAAACCCCCACTAACTGTAATACACAAAAATAGCGATTAGAGCCTGGTGGATTATAAAAAGGGCGCGAGGTAGTCAATTGATTCGTTTGGATGTCCTGAATCCAATGGTATAGGTTTGAATGGTCAATTTTACCATATGAAGAAAACCCTAAATCAAGGTTTCTGAAACCCTAACATGCGTTAATGGTGGATCACGATATAGGCAGTCATTCTTCAATTGAGTGGTACCATTAACTTCAGAGCAGTCATGTTAGTATAAATCAACATTCAAAATACACGTATAATGCATGAAAAGTAGAACACGATTATGAATTTTTTTGTGAAAAGTGCAACATGGTTCTACCAATTCCTTGTGCGTGGAGACTGGAAAGGTATTGAGACACGTTCAGGAAGGTCCCAGTAAGCGTTTGGAATACTTTTTGAGCTTTGAATCACACTGCAACTGTGTTTTTAGATTTCAATTTTTTATCAACTTTTGCAAATTAGTAGGCAACCTCTTGAGCAATTTTTCGTTCTCCTTAGGATTAGGTTAACTTGTGCTTATGTATCTGAAGCAATTTAGGTTAAAAAACCAAGCCCAAAACCCTTGTATTAATGATTCAATATTTGATTTTTAATCCAATCTTTTTCAATCTTTTTCATGCCTTTCTTATGCCAACCATTGCCAATCATATTGAATCTTTTCTTATTGAATGGTGCACGAAATATTGAGTGAATTCTATGCACAAAAAGATTTGAAGCACATGGTTTAGTATTTTTCTCATAATTAATTTCAATTAAATGAATTAATAAGATTAAAAATTCAATTAATTAATTAAAAATAAGAAAATAACTCCCTTTAAGGTCAATGGGTCGTGCATGGCCTTTGGGTGATGATTCATGGAAGAAATTGAGGCCCATTAGCAATTTTGAGGCATTTGAAGCAAAGTTGACTTTTCAAAATTCCCAAAAATTTCCCAACTTCCACAAGGCATATCTTGCTCAATTTTTAAGCTTTGATCATGTTCTTGGACATTTTGGAAAGGTCTTGAAGTCCTCTAATCAATGCCTTTGGTACCATGTCATTTTGATGTACCAATCGCAAGTTATGGTCTTTGACTTAAAGTGCCTTTTTGTTGACTTTTGAAAATGACCTATAATGTTGAGATTGATAACTTTTTGTGAGAGCATTTCTTGGACTTGAAGTGTGAAGATGAGTTGTAGGAAATGTCATTCTATTCAAAATGAGCTTTGGATGGAATTTTTCTGATAAACCATGTGGAAGTTATGCCCTGGTCAATTTGCAGTTGACTTTTTCAATTGTCCAAAAATAGAAACTTTTGCATCTTGAGACTTTTTGAGCCATGCTTTGAGAATAATGATTAAGAATTGATCAAATGATGTTTGTGGCTTCAAAATAAGATGTTGACCAAAATTTTTGACTTTTGACTGTCAAATGACCATTTTACCCCTGCAGTTGACTGTGAAGCAATTACGGTTTTTGACTGTGCAATTTGGTGCTGTGAGTCTTGAAACTTGACATATGGATGCTTGACAATATTTATAGGCATGTGGGACTTGTTTGGACCCTTGGAAACTTCAATTTCTTTGCCAGAACCAAAACCCTAATTTTTGACTGTTAGGAGGCAATTGGACTGTGCAACCTTTGGGAGATTTTGAAGCATGCTCTTAGCAAATCTTGAAGAAAATGGGAGGGAAAATTTTGGGGTACAACAACCACGTTTCGGAAAAAATTACGCAAATAACCATGTTTCGGATGACTCCCCAAAGGAGGAGCCATCTCACTTGGCGCCTCCACCTAGGGTTTTGCCCTAGGCGCCATCTCACTTGGCGCCTCCTCTCACTTTTAGCCAAGTGAGATGGCGCATGCACTTTAAAAGTGAGAGGAGGCGCCATCTCACTTGGCTCCTAGGGCAAAACTAGGGAAAATGCTGTTTTTATAAATAATTCGTCTGTTTCTCTGTCATTTCTCACACTATTTTTTTTTTTTTTTTTACTCTGTTATTTGCATCATGACATCGCCCATGATTTTTACCATAGATGGTTACATTATCTTCTCCGCCATGAAACCTGTGATGAAAATGAAATTCTGGCACATTCACTCCATGGAGCGTCTGAAGCGGGAGTTGATGCGATGGCTAGATGGAGACATTGCGGAGGGGGAAAAAATTCGAAGGATCTAGCGAAGACGAACAACAACTTCACATGCGACAGGAAGACCTAATGTATGGTTGGAGGAAGTCAAAACAGAAGCGATGTAATGTTGATGATGCATGGGTCAGATGAAATTATTTTAACAGTTGTAATTTTGTAGACGAAATATCATGTTTTTTTCTTGTACGCGCAATATTTATTGTAGAAAATACTATTAACGAAAAACCCTAATGTTTACAACATAATTAAGGAAAGATTTTATGTATTACAATTTTTATGTGGTCGAGGCAGATGCCCGATTCGGACAATTTTTGCGATTGTGTCCGACCTGACGACATAAACCATACTTTCTTTCCAGCTTGTCAAGTTCGTCCATTTCTGTTATGATGCGCTTACTTTTGGGACGACCCTTCTTGTTCCTTCACATTTGGTCATTGTGCCACACTATTTTGCCACCGTATGCAGGCCAATAATCTGGTTTTGCTACCAAAGGAAAGTTGTTGTTATAAACGTTGAGCAACGTTTCAGATTTGTAAATGTGTGACAAAAGTTGTAGCGCGTCTTGATGGGTATAAGCACAAGCGGCAATGACATGAGAGCAAGGCATACGAAATGCTTAAAACTTGCCACAATCGCACCAACGAGAAGGTAGTATGACCCTATATTCTTGTCTTGGCAGGCCTTCGTTGTGGTTGATTGTTTCTTTCACAATGAAGTTGTGGCTGTGTCGGTCAAACCGTATAACCATATGAGTTTTGGCTTTGGCACTTTCTTCCTTAATGTACTTCATGCAGCTTTCACTCCATAGTTGTCCAGATTGCAACACCGCATTCCATATTTCACCTCTTTTGGTAAACAACGAAGTCATCCTAAAATACGTAGATTTTACCAATGTATTGATCGGAAGGTTTCGTATGCCTTTGAATACCCCATTCATCGATTCAATAAGATTCGTTGTCATGTGCCCCCATCTTTGGCCATTATCGTATGACCTAGTCCATTTTTCCACCGAAATATTGTCGATCCACCTACCGGCTTCCGGATTTGACAAACGGATCTCGTTGCGGTAATATTTGAACGTGGGTTGTGTCAATGCATATCCCACATTCATAACCGCTTTCCTTAGTGTTTTGTCCTTGATCTCCCTCGTGAAATTCTGGACGATATGCATAACGCAATAGACATGCGTAGAAGGAGAGTGATGCCAACCGTTTGCAGGATTATTGTAGGAACTTTCAATGGAGGCATGTCTGTCCGAGATCAAACAGAGATCTGGTTGAGGAGCCACGTGTGTTTGCGGGTTTTTCAGAAAAAAGCTCCAAGTACCACCGGTCTCCCCCTCGACTAGGGAAAAGGCAATTGGGAAAATGTTGTTGTTGCCATCTTGTGCAACTGCCATCAGTAGAGTGCCTTTGTATTTCCCATACAACCAAGTCCCATCAATTTGTATAATTGATTTGCATGAGGCAAACCCTGTGATGCAAGGTTGAAATGCCCAAAACACTCGACTGGATATTCCGTTTCCGTTTAGTTGACTACCATCTTGGGCGTATGCTGGCACTGTTTCTAGAACGTAAACAGTACCCGGAGAATAAGTCTTGAGTGCATTCAGGTAGCGAGGAAGTTCTTGGTATGACTCCTCCCAGTTTCCGTACACCTTTTAAATCGCCTTAGTCTTTGCTAACCACGCCTTACGGTAAGACGGAGTATAGTTAAAAACCATGGTGATGTGGGAGATGATGGTTTTCACCTTCAAAGATGGGTCGTTGCTGACCAGTGGTAGGATTTCTTGACAAGTGAGATCGTAATTAAGTTTTCGATGGTCATGTGATTGGGTAGAACTTACACAAGTGTGGGTAGTCATGGAACCTATGACCCATCAATCACCTCTTAATCTGTATGATGTAGTGAGCTTGAACATACAGTCAGGGTGGACACACTTGATCTTGTACCTTTCTAGGTTGACACGGTCCACCTTAAAATCGACCGAGTTGAGCATGTGGAATTTTTTTATGGCTATGATGCATTCCTCTCTGTTACGAAACTTGTCCTTCTCTTTTAAGTTTTCATCCAACTGCATATACGGATTGAAAAATAAATCAGTAGACGGTTCATCTCCGCCCATGTTGAAGTTTGTCATGTGCGGAGGTGGTGTGTAGATCTCGTTTGTAGGAATACTAGGTATGCCATCATCGTCGGAATCATCATTCACCATTTCATCAAACTCTAACTCGTCATCTTCTTCTTCTTCATCAACTGCATCTACCTCAGCTTGTTCGTTCTCCAAAGGATCAACCACTTGTGTCACCTGAGGCTCTCGCAGCATAATGTACAACTCAATAGAGTCGTACCCAGAATAGACATGGCTGGAAAACATACTCTGAAGATCCTCGTCATCTTTAACCTTAACCTTATAAAATATTATTTGGTTGTTTCCAAAAAAAACTGGATTCTGATAAAATATATGTGTCACTGGGCCTCGTCCAAGTTTGGCCTTCAATCGTTTTTTGAAGTACGAGAAATTGGCTTTCCCGTTTAAAAGAAATCGGATGTTGTCTGTGTCTCTAAACAAAAACCCAGAGGTGGGACAAATGTATGTCTCACCGTTGAAATGTGCATTGATGACATATTGGGGTGCAGAGGCCATTGCGTAGGGTTGTTTGAAGGTTTGAAGGTTTGAAGGTTGGAATGTTTGAAGTTTATGAGTTATTCGAAGGTTTGTATGTTTGATTGTTTGAAGGTTTGATTGTATGAGGGTTTGAAGGTTGGAATGTTTGAAGTTTATGAGTTATTCGAAGGTTTGTATGTTTGATTGTTTGAAGGTTTGAAGGTTTGATTGTATGAAGGTTTGAAGGTTGGAAGGTTTGACAGATTAAGTGAATCAGTGTTTTGATAAATGTAAGACTAAATAGGTCATACTGAATTTGAATTAAGTAAGGATGTAACCCCCAAGGCTGCCAATAGTGTTACATACATTCAGGCATGGCATCCCAAAGGCTGTCACCTAGTCTGCGCCTACTCTGTAACCCATGACACCTCTTATTCGCCAATGGGGATGGCGACACCTTTCATTTTTGTACTCTTTCGCCAAGTCCAATGGCGCCTCCCTTAATGTCCAATCGTGTTACATGCATGCAGATATGTAACCCCCTAGGCTGCCACCTAGCCTGCGCCTACTCTGCAAGAGTGACACTTCTCATGCATGCATGCACCAGCTACCACCTCACTTACTCTATGAAATTTTTTTGCCTATAAATACAGAGCATAACATACTTCTCTCACACCCACAATCGTCTCACTCTCTGCTACAAATTCTTTCATAATCTCTTACACTTTCTAAGTCTTTCATAATCTCAGGCATTTTCATTAATGGCTCTTCTAACAATGGGCGATTCTCACAGAGGCACAAGGGACAACATTGCCACATTTGTAAGTTTCTATTTTGGTTATACATTTTTTATACTTCAGGTAATGCTTTGTTCATCTTACTTAATCTTACACCTTTTACATTATTAACTCAGGATACGAAAAGATTCAGAATCCGGTCTCACAACTACCTGGCTCCCGACCCATTTATCGTACCATATCTGGAATACGCAGGTTTTAGACATGTTATAAAGATCTCCAACTGCACAATTGATTCGAAGTTCATTCTTGCAATGTTGGAAAGGTGGAGACCAGAGACCCATACATTTCACCTACCAATAGGTGAATGTACCGTCACGCTAGAGGATGTGTACATGTTACTGGGTCTCCCTGTCGATGGTAAGGCCATTAATGGGTCGGTTCAACAACCCAATTCTCAGTGTGAAGAATTGTTGGGCAGGGATATGGTTGAAGGTGGTGGTGCGAGAGGTTAGGGTATACTACTCACTGAGCTTAAAAATCATTATGCAAGTTTGGAATTAAACGAAAATTCCCCCGAGCAAGATAGGGTAGTAAAAGCCAGAACTTATCTAATGATACTATTTGGAACCTTTTTATTTCCCGAAAGTACGGGAAATAGTGTAAATTTTATGTATTTACATTTACTTAGAGATTTTGAAAAAACAAGAAAGTATAGTTGGGGCTCTGCAGTTTTAGCCCACCTATACAGTTCCTTGTGCAAAAATGCAGTCAAGGAAAAATGTACATTTTATGGCTGCACTTTTTTACTACAAGCCTGGGGTTGGTGGAGGATGGAGTCCTTAAACCCCGTCAACAACAACACTTTTATTTTCCCGTACGCAACAAAGTAAGTCATCAAGTTATATCATTTATTACTATTCATCTCTTCACCAAATATATGCTAAAAATAAAATGTTTTTCATTTCCTTTAGATATTGCGTGAGGGGTATGGATTACGGCAAGAATCTAAGATTCAATGTCGCACTATACCGCAATCTGTTAGATCACCTAGGCTCGGATAATGTACGTTGTACCTTTAAACTTTTCTTCATTTAAATTATTTATATATTACGTTTTCATTAACCTGATTTAATTTTTTCCGCCGTTTGTCTGGAGACCATATTTGGGTTTGGGCCATGAACCAAACCCCGAGGATGCAGCAATTTGGAGCGCCAAAACTGCAATCATACGGTTCAATGTTGTGGAGATGCATCACAGCGACCGTGTGAAGATGCAGTTCATAATGCATCAAGAGATACCAAGTGATCCGACTTGTTTGTCCCCGTGGCATCTCAAAAGGGTCGACGCCCAGTGGGGTCTTACCAACTGGAAAGACTTTGCTCCAGAATGGTCTAAGATGTGGCAGAGGCGTCACCGACATGTCTTGTAATTCCCGGTTTTCCTCAATCATGGTAATATGCGACACACAGATCAATATTTATCTTGATATATGTCGGTTAGTAACCCTGAAATGCACGTGTCTCATCCAAGGTATTTGGTTGACCCACGAACACAATGGGCACAACCCTCGTTTCCCCAACAACAAACCCAACACACATCAACCTCCCACCAACCCCCCAGACGAAACAGAACCACAAACACCCAACCACAGTCCCCACCACAACACAATTACACTCAAATGCCCCACAACCAACCACAATCACCACCTCAGTACCAATACCCCATATGCCTCACACCCAACCGCAATACCAATCACAATACCAACACACCCGCATACCCCACACACAATTTCAATCTTCCGTATATCCCAATATGGGCCCCTCAACATCCAGCCTTAGCCCTGATCTGGGAATGTCGGAAGATTACGAACCAACCGACCTAACTTACCATCAACCACAATATCACCAAACCACCCAACATTCACAATACCAAACACCCCAAGATCCATTTCCTTTCCACCCCCCGTACTCAGACGATCAATGCTACAGACCCACCATGGAACCCCACCCACCGCCAACACGACCAAACTTTGAGGGTATGGGTAACCGACTGTACTAAAGCGGATCTTCTAGATATGGAGATATGACTGATTTCATGGATCCGGAATGCATTGACTTCGTTGGGCCATCGATCCTGCCACAGCAGGAAACACGACGACACCCAGCACGGGAAAGACGAGGACGGGGATGCGGAACCGGGGGTCATTACCGGCTTCCGGGGGATCACTGATTTATCTGTTTTTTTTACTATTTTTTTAATGTAATACATATGGGTGTAATCATTTTTTTAATAAAAAGTCAATTCTGTTGATCCTGTATCGAATACGCAACGCACCAGACTGAGAAAAAAACGCGAAATTTGCCCTAGAATTGCACTAAGGCGCCATCTCACTTGACTTAGGACATGCCCTAAGCACCTAGACGCCAAGTGAGATGGCGCCTCCCCTTAAATAATGGGTGTAGGCGCCAAGTGAGATGACTTCTCCTTTGAGGAGTCATCTGAAACATGATTATTTACGTAATTTTTTTCGAAAGTTATTATTTACGATTTTTTTTAATACATGGTTATTAAAAAAAAAAATTCATATATCCCAACCTATTATAAACAAAGATTTCATTCCTTGTTTTAATGCCTCACTTTCACGTGATAAATCACTTTTTTTCTATCATGTTTTTTCCATCAAACCACTTCGATACTCTTCAAATTTGTTAGGTGCACACTACTATTTATGTATTCATGTTGTAAGCTTTCATAGAGATATAACGTCTATATCAAAATTAATTGTTGGAGGAAATAATGCTAGAGTGAAGGAAAAGATAACTCAAACAACGTTTGTATTAAGCAAAATGATTCCTAGGCTTTATCCCTACAAAAACAATATCAGTGGCTATGATTTAGATTGCTTAAGAGTTTAATTCCACTAATATCTTCAAATTATTTTATATTTTAATTAACATCGTCTTATCTTCGACAGCGTATAAGTCATACTATCTCATAAGACTTTAAATTTGTTATAATTAATATGTGATTAAATAAAATCTCTTTAAATGTTTATAATAATTAAATTATAGTTAAATAAAACTTCAATTTGTCTTTTCATGATTGAATTATGATTAATCTATATAAGATTTTTAAAAAATTTGAAACGACTCTGATTTTAATTGAACTCAAATTTTCTATATTCACTAGAAGAATATATGTCCCCAGCGACATATATTAGCGACGTGGATATCACGTGAGTAGTAGCGACGTGATAACCACGTCGCTAATATATTTTAATGACAAATAATGCAAATCAGAGAACGTTGTAAAGTAAAAACATCAGCGACGTGTCTTACACGTCGCTACAGAAGGGGGAAATTTGAATTTTGGTAGCGACGTGATAGCCACGTCGCTATATTAAAGGGGGGAAAATAAAGTTGGTTGATGACAGGGTTGCAGAGTGGAAAAGAGAATAATTTTTCTGTTTAGTGTGTAGCGACGTGATTATCACGTGGCAATGTTGCGACGTGACAGTCACGTCGCTACTTGACTTTACATCTCCAAAATTTTCATCCGTTACAGCAGCGTTGTCTTGCTTTCCTCTTCCTTTCTTCTTCCTTTCCTCTTCCTTTCTTCTTCCTCTTAAACCCATTCTTCTTCCTCTCAAACCCAAATTTCCGAATCAAATTTCCTCCATCCCAAATTATTGAAGAAAAATAAGGTATTCATATTTTGATAAATATTTATTTCGTTTGTTCATCATTTATTATACTGGAAAGAAATATTAAAAAGGGTATTTGTTCATTTGTTCATTATTTGTAGAGAAATTTGAAGAAGAACACCAAGAGCTACCCAAGAAGAAGCAAATTTAGTGAAGAAATTATATAGAGGTATTTATGCATTTTTTTATAGATTTTATATGTATTATATAGATTAATTAGTGGTATATGTATTTTGTGGTTAGGAAGTATATGTATTTTGTTAGTAGTATATGTACTGGTAATAAAATTTTTTAGAAAACATAAAATTAAAAGTCTTATTTTTTATAGATGTATATATATATATATATATATATATATATATATATATATATATATATATATATATATATATATATATATATATATATATATATATATGTTAACACATAAATTTAATAACATATTTAAAAACAAAAATGTATATTATATTTATTATAATAGTTTTATTTTTTTATTTATATGTTAAAGATATGAAAAAAAAATTATATATTAAAATAAGAATTTATAAAAAATATAATTAAAAAAAGAGTATATATATTATATTATTATTTTAATATTATTGTTATATATATATAATAAAAAGTATATATGTTACATTATTTGTTTTCTAATATTATTGTTGTATATATAATAAAAAGTAAATATGTTATATTATTGTTTTTTGATATTATTGTTATGTAATAAAAAATTATATATTTTACATTTGAATATTTATTTATATGTTAGTATATATATAAAAAAGCAAAATTTATATTTTTAAGAATAGTATTAAATAGTTTAAGAATAATATTATTAAGTTGATTAATATTTCTAATGAAAAAGACAATGATTGTATAAATGTGCAGTATGGAATATTATCGGTATTATCGCAGTTGGATGTACGATAGAACATATCCAGGAAGAAGTGGACTTAAACCCAATTTTATAGTAGGAGTTGATGGGTTTATTAAGTGGGCGTTTGCTCAGGATTGTTGTCGAAGCGAAGGAGGGGTTAGGTGTCCCTGTCTTAAATGTGAATGTAGACCAATAATTAGTGACCTAGAGGAAGTAACACGTCATCTGCATAGAAGTGGATTCATTGAAAATTATTGGGTTTGGACGTATAATGGTGAAGAACTACCGGTTAATGTACCAGAGACTAGCAACACGTATGCTTCAAGTAGTCGACCGATTATGGAGTATGAGGAGAACTTTAATTTGATCGGTGACATGGTTGAGGATGCTTTTGGTGTGAACGTGACATATGATGAACCTGAAGATTTTGACGGAGAAGAGTTGCCGAATGAGGAAGCGCAAAGATTTTATCAATTATTGAACGAGATGAATACGTCGTTGTTTGAGGGGTCGTCAAACTCAAAGCTATCAATGTGTGTGAGATTATTGGCCGCCAAGTCAAATTGGAATGTTTCTGATCAATGTCTGGAACATTTTGCAAAAATGATGTTGGACTCCACCGCTACGAAAGACAACTTGCCTACAAGTTATTATGATGCAAAGAAGTGGGTGTCGAAGTTGGGTTTAAAAGTAAGAAAGATTGACTGTTGTATTAACGGTTGCATGTTGTTTTATGACAATGAGTTTGGTACTCAAGATGGATTGTTAGAGGAGTGTAAGTTTTGTAATAGTCCAAGATATCAAGTTCGCAGTAGAGCCGTTAACAGCAAGCAAAAGCGTGTAGCAGTAAAATCCATGTTTTATCTTCCTATAATACCAAGGTTAAAAAGAATGTTTGCTTCAATGCACAGTGCAAGTCAAATGATATGGCATCATACAAACCAAACAAGTTCTGGCACTATGCGACATCCATCTGATGGTGAGGCATGGAAGCACTTTGATCGGACACATCCAGATTTTGCTGCAGAACCTAGAAATGTCAGGCTTGGATTATGCTCTGATGGATTTGCCCCATACGTGCAAGCGTCAGGAAGTGCGTATTCTTGTTGGCCAGTTATTATAACACCTTACAACCTCCCTCCTGAGATGTGCATGACAAAACCATACATGATTTTGACGTGTGTTATTCCAGGCCCGCACAGTCCAAAAGCCGGAATTGATGTGTACTTACAACCTTTAATTGATGATTTGAAGAAGATGTGGATTGGAGAATGGACTTATGATATATCCCGTAAACAGAACTTCATATTACGAGCTGCCTTGATGTGGACCGTTAATGACTTTCCAGCATATGGCATGTTGTCTGGTTGGGGTACGCATGGAAAAATGGGTTGTCCGCATTGCATGGGATACACCAAAGCATTTACGTTGGATAAAGGTGGGAAAAGCTCATGGTTTGACTGTCACCGCAGATTCCTACCAGCAAATCATCCATATAGAAGAAAAAAGACAAATTTTAAAAAAGATGTACAAGAGAAAGATTTTCCTCCGCCTCGATTGCCACCAGGGGTTATATGGAACCAAGTATGTGAACTACCAAAATTTACAGATACTGGCAAAGCATGCCGAATTGAAGGATACGGCGTCACCCACAATTGGACAAAAAGAAGTATATTTTGGGATCTTCCGTATTGGAAAGATAATTTGTTGCGCCATAATCTTGATGTTATGCATATTGAGAAGAATTTTTTTGATAATGTATTTAACACAGTGATGGATGTGACAGGAAAAACAAAAGATAATGAGAAGGCCAGACAAGACATGGGAATTTGGTGTAATCGAAGAGAGTTGGAGTTGAAGCCTCAACCGAATGGAAAATTATTAAAACCCAAGGCTTGTTTCAGTCTGACTTCCCAAGAAGCTAAAGCGGTTTGTCGATGGTTAAAAGAATTGAGAATGCCCGATGGGTATTCATCAAATTTAGCAAGGTGTGCTGACCCTAACACTGGAAATTTACATGGTATGAAAAGTCATGATTGTCACATTTTTATGGAACAATTGCTACCAATTGCATTTGGATCGCTACCCAAACATGTTCTTGACCCACTAACTGAAATTAGTCAATTTTTTAGAGATATTTGTGCGTCAGCTTTAAAAGTGGAAGACATCATTAAGTTGGACCAAAACATTGCACTCATTCTTTGTAAGTTGGAACAAGTATTTTCGCCTGGTTTCTTTGACTCCATGGAACATTTACTTGTGCATCTTGCATATGAAGCTTATCTTGGTGGACCTGTTCAATATAGGTGGATGTATCCGTTTGAAAGGTTCATGGGTGATTCAAAGAGATCGGTAAAAAATAAAGCTAGAGTAGAAGGATCTATATGTGCACATTACTTGCATCGGGAAACATCACATTTTTGCAGTCACTATTTCAATCACTTGATGTTAACTTCTAGAATCATACGGAATCCTGTAAATGTCAATCAGAGGAGTCAATTCACCTTATCAGTCTTTGCGCTTCCAGGTCGACCTTCTGGAAAGAAGGGTGTGCATTGGTTGACCCAAAAAGAAATGCAATCTGCACATGTCCATGTCTTGATCAACTGCGTTGAAGTTAAACCATATCTTGAGTAAGTTTACCAAAACTTTTTAAACTTATGGTGTGTGTATACAAAACTTATTAAACTTATTGTGTGTTTTTTGTAGGGAATTTAACAATGCCTATTTTCATAGTACCGGGGTACAGTCAACATCAGGTGTCATTCATGCTCAATTTCCCTCATGGTTCAAGCAAACATTGTCTAGCGTTCTTGCACTAACTCCAGAAATACTCCATTTGAGAAACTTGGCAGAAGGCCCTATCCAAAGCGCAAATGATTGGCACACATACTTCGTGAACGGATATAAATTTCACACCGAGGCATGGACCGAAGGGAAAAAACCATAATTAGTGGTGTTTTTGTAAAAGGAGTTACAGATGGCGGTGAAGACGACTTCTATGGATTTGTTAAACATATCTACGAGTTGGTATACAATTACTTGGACACGGAAAATAAAGTTGTCTTGTTTTATTGTGAATGGTATGATCCAACTAGAGGCACAAAGATAGACAAGTCATATGGTTCTGTCGAGATTCAAATGAACCGGAGATACAAAGAATATGACCCTTTCATAATGTCACATATTGTTAGGCAAGTTTATTATGTTCCTTATCCTTCATTTGTAATACGTAAAAGAGGATGGTGTGTTGTAATAAAAACAAAACCGCTAGGTCATATTGAAATTGGAGATCTAGTGGAAGATGCTGCCTACCAAGTTGATGACGTTGAACAGATTAATGATGTGGTTGCAGCTGAAGACATTACAACTTTGTCTGATACAACTGTTGAGGGACTTCAAGTTGATGCGTCTATATTGTTGGTTGATAATAATGTGGATGAAGACAATGATGAAGAGTTTGAATCCGAGGACAATATTACATCGGATGATGAACATGATACGGATAACGAGCATGAAGATTTAGATTAATTAATCACTTAATGTAATATTAATGAATATCTATTGAACATGTATATATTGAATTTGTCAATGAATATATATATTTATGTCAATGACTTTATTATCTTTGTTTATGAAAATATATATAACTAGGTAAAATGCCACCGAAGAATAAGGATAGCGGTAAGAAGTCTCAGCGTCCGAGGGTAGTAACATGTGAGTCTCCTCAGTCAGCTATGTGCCCACCCCCTCAGAGTCAGGTTGATCCTATGTCCCTGGCCAGTACTCAGGGTTTTGTCCCATTACTCTCCTCCCATACATTCCCGTCTGGGGTACCTGCATCTTTTGTGCCACCTGGAGGCCCCGGTTTCCTTTTCCCACAGACTCAGATGCCGTCTTCCTTCCAGCATGCGGGAGGATCTAGTTTCCCTTTCCCACCGACCCAAATGGCGTCATCCTTCCAGCAGGCGGGAGGATCTAGTGATCCTTTCCCACCGACTCAGATGCCATCTTCCTTCCAGCATGCGGGAGGATCTAGTTTCCCTTTCCCACCGACCCAGGTTCCTTCATCTTTCCAGCAGACTGGTGTCCCCTCATCATTCCAGCAGACGGGGGGAGAACCCAGTTTTCCATTTCTACAGACTGGCGTGCCTTCATCATTCCAGCAGACGGGGGGACCCACACAGATGTCTTCTTCCTTCCAGCAGGCGGGAGGGTCCAGCACCCTACACTCCACACACATTGGAGGACCCAGCAGTCCACGTCCGACACAGGCTGGACGATCCCCCAGTCCCCATCCCACACAGGCTGGAGGAACCCGCACCCCACGTCCCAGACGGACCGGAGGGTCACGCACCCCACATCCCACACAGGCTGCAGGATCCAGCACCCCACGTCCTACACAGGCTGACGGTGATGCAGATGTGGTAGCTGATGATATAGATGGAGCTGATCTTCGTGAGAGAGATGATCCGAGTGAGATTCATGTCATTGATGGGAGGTTTTGGATTTGGCCCGAAGAAAGCAAGTAAGTTTCTTATATAAACTTTTATTTAAGTACATATTCATTTTAATATTTTGTATAAATTTATAATTAATATTGTTTATTCAAAATCTTGTTGTTTAGTTTCGCGCCGAGTCGGACGGCTGCCAAAGTTATTAATTATATAATCCAGCAGATGTATAAATCATCTTGGAAGAACTTTGGCGAGGTTACAAATAAAGAAGAATGGTTTAAAAAATTTAAGGTATTGTTATTTATTTAAGTTGTAAATTTAATATATTTTTTTAGTATTGTTATTTAAGTCACATTTTAATGATAATTACTTAACTTTTTATTTTAATGTCATACAACATTGCAGGAAAAATGTGTGTGGGACCCGTTGAATGAGAAAATTATGGAAAAAATATATTATAGCAGAACTTCTAGAAGATTTTCTGATATAATGCGGCGGGTTAGGGAGAATTATGAGCTGCATGGTATCCGTCCTAACTGGATAGGCGTAGAGGTTTTTGGCGAACTTCGTACATATTGGGGTTCGCCAGAATTCAAGGCCAAATCCGAAAATTTTAAGAAGATGAGGGCATCCGAAAAGGGGGGATGTGTCAATACTGTTGGAAGTATTAGCACTGCAGAGCATGTCCGGCGGATGGTAAATATTACTAATTTTTAAGTTATATATATTTTTATTCATAATATTTTTTACTAATTATTTTTAACTTTATTGTTTAGACTAAGGAGATGGGGAGACCACCATTGATCATTGAGTTGATTACGAGGACACGGACAAAGAAATCGGGAGGTTTTGTCGACGAGCGCACCAAGAGAGCTTTTGTAAGTAATTTAACTTATGTTTTTTTTAAAGTTAATAACAAAAATAGTGACGTTATTTTCACGTGGCAATCTATAAGTAGTGGCGTGATTATCATGTGTCAACTGATAAATTGCCAGGTGACTGATTTTCATGTGGCAACTGATACATTGCCACGGGAAAATCACGTGGCAATTCATAAGTTGATTTGTGAAAATCACGTGACAAATTTTTAATATATTTGAATTTAGTATAATTTAATATATAAATGTTTTAATTTAGCATAAATTTAATATATATATATATATATATATATATATATATATATATATATATATATATATATATATATATATATATATATATATATATAATTTTTTTTTAATTGTATTATTTAATGTATGTGTATGATGATTATCAGACATTGCTAGCACGTTTTCTGGAACACAATCCTCAATATAGGCCAGCAGAAGGGGAACCGCTTAATGGTGATGTTGATTTCTATATTTGGAATGAGGTTGTTAATGGAAAAGGGCCTAATGGTTGCTTTTTTGCGGGAGGAAATTTGGCCGCCGGCTTGAGAGTTGGTGATCGTAATCTGTTTCAACGACTTAGAGATGAAGAGGGGGGGTCACGTCAACCGAATCTGACACAGGTTCAACTTGAAACAGTAAGACAATTGGCGGCAAGTGAAGTGAGACGCGAAATGGAGGCCCAAATGACGACAATGAGGCAAGAGCAGGAGCAGCAGTTAGAGATCATGCGGAAGAGGCAATCTGATATGGAGGAGCAGATGAGACGGTTTATGCAAGGTGGTGGAAATCAAAATGTTCCTGATCATACACAGCCGGATGATGACGGAATTGATGACTTTGATCTTGATAATTATCCGGGTGAAGATGCCCCGTGAAAACATTTTATTTATTTCGTTTTTATATTTACATTTATGTAAGATATTTATTTTTATCATTTTAAATTATTAAATTATATAACAATTTATTATGACTTTATTTTATAAAATTCTATTATTCGAAATATAAAATAAAATACTATTATTCTAATAATTTTAATATATAAATTTTATTATATAAATTTTATTATATAAATTTTATTATATAAATTTTATTATTTAAATTTTATTATATAAATTTTATTATTTAAATTTTATTACATAAATTAATTAATATAAAAAATAATTACTAAACAATTTAAAAAAAAATAAAAACGTCACCTGTAGCGACGTGAGAATCATGTCACAAATTAGTGAAATGATTCTCACGTCGCAACTAAAGCTGCTATGTCAGATTTTATATTCCCTACAACAAAGCTGTTGCGACGTGAATACCACGTCACAACTTTGTGACGTGGGAATCACGTCGCTACTGGCTTGCCGCTGGCTCCCCAACGACATAAGTCTCCACGTCGCTATTTTTGTTTTGCCACGTGATTTTGTTGTTTGCCACGTGATTTTCACGTGGCAAATAAGCTTCTTTTTTGTAGTGATTATAATTGTGAAGAAGAACTATATACTTTAATATAAGATATTTTTTTGTCTTAATTCATGATAATACTTTATCCATTTTTAAATATATGTCGTTTTAATAAATAAAATTTATTTTAAAATAAATATTATTATTACTTTTTAATATAAAAATTATTATTTATTTTTTTAATTGTGTCATTTAATTATTATTTGGTACACTATTTCCACCATATTTATAAATTAATTTAATAAAAACATAATATTTTATGATATTATTTTTTTTTTATAATTTATATATATAGTCATTTTAAAGGGAATAGTTTCTTAACATTTGTCGTTAACTAACAAACATTTCTCTACACACAACGAAATACATATCAAATCTCAAACATAAAAAAAAAAGTTCATGAATAATTTTCTGTCTAGAAAACATTACTCACAATACACTAAAAATTTCCATGAATAATCTCAAACATTTGTCAAAAAACATAGTCTAGGCCTAGTCCAAAAAATTAATACACTAAAAAATCACTTGTTTGTATGATTTTTCACTTGCATATTGTCAGAATCTCACACAGCCATAGTAATTAATAAATTTGGTAGGTTAAAAAAAGACAAACTAAGTCTAGGAGAAGATGAGAATAGCCATATTAAAAGGTCACCAACCAAAGACACGTGGGACACCAAAGAAAGCGAAATTATAAACAACAATAGATATCAACCAAACTTTCTAAAATCAAATACAAACTTAGCTTGACAAGAAAAAAGTTCACATTTGGTTAAAAACTATCAATTATATTGCACTATTCCAAATATAGGGTTTGCAAAAATGGTCTACAAGCTTGCATAGGTTCAATCTCTTCAAAGTACTTTACATATATACAGATGAACCTTTCTCATCTTTCACCACATAGGAGTGCGCCTCTCCATCACTTTGAGCTACGTGATTACCTTTCAATGACAACTGTGATTCATATTGGACAACCTGAAGACACTTATAATTAGAGGTGTTTGTGGTATGCAATTTTGAGGCAAAATTTATTTGATATGAAGATAAAAGTATATGTGGTTTGGATATTTTTTGATGACAACTTTAAAAATATTTCTAAACGGTTCATTTTAATATAATTTAATTTGGATTAATTTTTGAAAATTTAAATTAAAAAATTATATTTTTTTAATTAACAATAATATTATAAAAATGTGACAAAATAGTAAGTTTAATAATAAAAAAAATGATATATATAGTTATATTAAAATTTAATATAATGAAATGAAATTCACTATATATATCTTAAGCATATAAAATAGTAAAATAAAAAGTTAAATTACACAAATAATAAGTTGTATTAAAAAACGATAAATCAACTAATAGTAAATTAATGCAATAGATTATTCTAATATAAAAACATAAAAAATATTAAAAATATATGTTTGTAGTTTGATTTGGTTTTGAAAATTTAATTCAAAATTCGACCTGATTTGAGCGAATTTCACTAAATGACATTCAAGTAGACCTAATAAATCAATTTTGCATGATTTTTTCGATTTTTTCGATTTGTTTGTTGTTTTAAATAGGACTAGTTCAAATTTGAACCCTTAGTTACAACACTCTTTCATACATAAGTGCGACATTAAATGACTCTCAAATACTTTCACATGGATCTCCTACTTGATTGAACGTAGAAGTGTTAATCTTCTCAAGGGGATACAGACTTCTTGACCTTCTCGTCAAACTTGAAAAGAGGTTCACGAGCAGCCTTGAGATCTTTCTTCATCCTTTTATCTCCCCCTCAAGAGCCTTGGTCAAGTCATTAACAAATTCCACCTTCTCTGCATTGGATGGCTCCTCATCTTCTTTGTAGTCCTCCAATTTATTACTCAAGATTTATCTCTGTTAATAGATATTTGAAGAACCAGAGACTTCACTCTGACCACTCGTAATTAAAGAATCAAAGACACAAAGCCTAATAAAGTGATGAAGAGATCTTGCAACTAGTTCCCAAAAAGAAGAGTCGTTCATCCAAGCCAACTAGTAAAAGTTATTATTTGCAGTTGGAAAGTCAAGACTCTCCATCCAATGTACTTTGATGAAGACAAAGTACAAAGTGCAATTCAAATGTTCTTGCCAAAAAGTATGGAAAAAGCCTCAAGCGCAAGACTTATCATATTGAAAGCTAGCAAAAAATTACTCAAGAATTCTACTTTTAAGACTAGCATGGATCTTGAGCATTAGAGGTACAAGCATGCAGTTATATTAATAGCTTAGTGCTCAAAATATGTCTTCATTTTCACTTGCATGCATGACATGGTTTTACTAAAGTTTCAAAACTATTTCTGGCTGAAAAATAAATTATTTTTCAAATTTCAGTTCAGGAAATCGATTACCCTATATGGGAAATCAATTTCCTCTTTGTAAACCAGTCTACCAACATTTTCCAGAAAATAATTTTCAGTTATGGAAATCAATTTCCCCTATTATGAAAATCGATTTCCTTCACAATTTTTTGAAAAATGAGTTGCATAGTTTCAGGGGAAATCGATTACCCCATATTTGGAAATCGATTTCTTGAGTTGACAGTGACATTTCAATCTGTTTGTCAATTTGAACATTTTGGAAAACACATCCCTTAACCATTGATTTTTTTTCATTAAAACACACACATTCAAATAGGTGTTAAGGTATTATATATACTCTTATTTTCAGAATTCAAAACTCACATCTTCCATTTCAATTTTACATCATTATATTCATTCAAATTTCAAACAAAGTATTTTGATTCTTGAACTTTCACAGAGGATTTTTCTGCATTAGTTTCCATATCACTCCAGAAAAATTCATCTCATATTCATAAACACTTGATCACTATATTATCATTATAAGTTGCTTGTTTGTAAGAGAAGATCAATCATAGTGATTGATACATATTCATATACTTTCTTACTTTATATTTTTATAGAATTGGTTGTAAATACCTTATTGTCAAGGATTGTTAGAAGCAAGAGGTTGAAAGTGAGAGAATTATTCTCATTTCAACTTAGTGGTTCACAAGAGGATTGTTCTTGTGATTATGGTTGGTCTTGTATAAGTCCTAAAAATAGTGAAATCTCTTTCGTGTTGAAATGAAATTAGACATACCTTTGGAATGTGAAGGGAAGCAGGATACATCCTCGTGTCTTTTATTTTTATGCACTTTATTGTTTCATAACATAACTATAAACCAGAAAAATAATTCCAACATCACAAAAAACCGATAAAACTTCAAAGTTCTTAATTCACCCCCCTTTGAGACACACTTATTACTTACAATTGGAATCAAAGCAAGTGATATGTAACCTGTTCCTAAATATCCAGAATGACTTCCACAAATATAAATCTGGTTTTCAAAGATGGTGGTAGCAATAACAAGCCTCCATTGTTTTGTGGTGAATACTTCGATTTTTGGAAAATACACATGAAGACGCATTTAGAATCTCAAGGAAAATGAGTTTGGAAAGTTGTTGTAAAAGGTTCCCACGTTCCTACATATGTTGTTAATGGCATTGAAACTCCAAAGCCTGAAGGTTCATGGGATGCAAATGATGAAGAAAAAGCTCTTTACGATAAGAAAGCAATAAATCTTCTTCAAGGTGCTCTTAGAATGAAGGAATTCTTTTGAGTTTCAACATGCAAAACGATAAAGGGAATATGAGAGACATTGGTAGAAACTCATGAAGGAACGACTGAAGTTAAAAGATCAAGATTGAATACTTTAAGTCAAGAGTATGAATTATTCAGAATGCAGCCCGGAGAATCCATCCTTAACTTGCAGAAAAGATTCGTGCAATTGAAAAATCATTTAAAGGAACTTGGTAAGACTCTTACTAACTATAAAATTGATATTAAAGTGCTTAGATCTTTATCCAGGGAATGGAAAACAAAAGTTACAACAATCTCCGAAAAGAAAAGTCTATCCATAATGACTTCCGCAACATTATTTGGAAAACTTCAAGAATATGAGACGAAACTTGAAAGATTAGAAAAGCATGATAACCAAAATAAAAAATTCAAAATTATTGTATTAAAGGTTAACTCCAAGGAAATTAAAAAAAGGAGATAATTCGGAAGATGATGAGAACGTCATGCTTCCTGTAAAAAGGTTAGGTAAATTTTTTGGTATTAATGAAAATGTTAATTTTGTGAAAAAGAAGAAAATATTTAACAAGAAAGAAGCCTCTACATCAACATAAAATGTGACTTGCTACAAATGTGGGAAACAAGAACACATAAATCTGGAATGTCTAAATCTCTTGAAGAAAAATAGTTTTAAGAAAAGAAAGGAGTCAAAGTCTAGAAGAGCCTATATTGCATGGGATGATAATGAAGTAAGTTCATCATCTGATTCAGAAAAAAATGATGTGTAAATCTTGCATTGATGGCATCACACCATTTCGATGATAAAAATGAATAGGTTAGTAATGAATTCTCTCTTTTTGATAATGATGTTCAAGGTGCTATTGAAGAACTTCTCAATGAATGTAAGATTTTGTATAAAACCATGTCAACTCAAACGAAACAAATTGTATCTCTTGAAGAAAAGATTGAAACCATGGAAAATAATTTTGAAATTGAAAAACAAAGTTTTCTTGAAAAAGGAAAACAAAATCTTACATGCAAAGAGTGTGAATCACTTTCTTTCCAAATTGTTCAATTAAAAAGAGTTCTTGAAAGATATGAAAAAGGACAAGTTGAATTAAAAAATGTCCTTAGTTAACAAAGGTACTCAAATGATAAAAAGTGGTATTGGTTATTCGATATCTAACAAACCAAGTACTAGTAAACGATCTTTTTAAAGGAAAGTGACCAATCCAATAAGGAAAAGTGAATAAAACACAAAAGGTTTATCATAGCACTAAGAAGAGATTTCCTAAAAAGAAATCTTACGTTCCAAGATATAGAAGTAATTTTGTTCCTAAATATTTTTATTATGGTATAAGTGGCCATACACCTAATGCTTGCTATGTAAGAAAATTTAGCATAGCAAGTGGGCATTATGTGTGGGTTAAGAAAGAAACTAATTATGAAGGATCCAAAGTACATTGGGTACCTAACCAAACCTAATTTTTTATAGGCATGCTTGAAGACCACTATAAATCTATGGTATCTCAATAGTGGTTATTCTAAGTATATGACGAGAGATATAAACAATTTTTCAAATCTAGTGCATAAGGCCAAGAGTTTTAACACTTATGGAGAGAATAATAAGGGAAAAACACTTGTCATTGGCAAAGTTGGTGCACCACCTTTCACATCCATTGAACATGTACTTTATATTGAAGGGCTAAAGCATAATATTCTAAGCATAAGCCAACTTTGTGACAAAGGCATCAATATCAAGTTCACCAAAGATGAATACTTGTTGTAGATGAAGTCACCAATGAGGTAAAACTCAAAAGTAAAAGAATTAACAATATTTTTATGATATATTTAGATGATTTATCTTTGAAAGTAAAATGTCTCATGGTAAACAACAATGAATCATGACTTTGGCATAAAAGAAAAACCCATATTCATATGGAACATTTAAATAAACTAGCCAAACATGATCTTGTCATTGGTTTACCCAATATAAAGTTCGTCAAGGATAAATTATGTGATGCTTGTCAAAAGGGAAAAAAACCAAATAAACTTTCAAATCAAAGAATGTGATATCAACAACAAGACCACTTCAATTGTTGCATATGGACTTATTTGGTCCATTAATAACAAGAAGCTTATAAGGTAATGTATATGCCTTAATTATTGTTGATAATTTTTATAGATATTCTTGAACTTTGTTCCTTGTGCATAAAAGTGATGCTTTAAAGGCTTTTAAGAAGTATGCAAAGCAAATTCAAAATGAAAAGTAATTAAAGATTGTATCAATTAGAAATGACCATGGTGGAGAATTCCAAAACTCATTTTTTGAAGAATTTTATGAAGAACTAGGTATTTCTCATAATTTTTTAGCACCAAGGACTCCACAACAAAATGGAGTAGTTGAAATAAAGAACCGATTTCTAGTTGAACTTGCAACAATAATGCTTAGTGACTCAAATCTACCAAAGTACTTTTGGATGGATGCGGTTAGTACGACATGTTATGTTCGAAATTGAGTCATTATTAGACCTATCTTGAAAAAGACTTCATATGAACTCTTCAAAGGAAGAAAGACAAACATTGCTCACTTTCACATCTTTGGGTGAACGTGTTTTGTCCTAAAACAATGACAAAGAAAATCTCGGTAAGTTTGACGAGAAATCCGACGAAGGTATATTTCTTGGTTATTCCCTCTCTAGTAAAGCTTATAGAATTTATAATAAAATAACTTTAACTATTGAAGAATCTATGCATGTTTCTTTTGATGAAACTGACACCTCTAAAGAGGACATAGTTATTTGTGATGATGATGATATTATAGAATTACCCTCAAAAGAAGTTTCTATCGATTAAAGTGTGAAACAACCGGAATACCAACAACAATTTTCACAATAAGTTACAAATCATAGTGAACTTTCTCAAGAATGGAGAACCAATCGTGATCATCCTATTGACAAAGTAATTGGTGACATAAGCAAAGGAGTTTCAACAAGACTAATTCTCAATGATGCTTGCTTGAACATGGCATTTATTTCTCAAGTAGAACCCTCCAAGATTGATGAAGCCTTAAGAGATGATCAATGGATTATTTTTATGCAAGAGGAATTAAATCAATTCAAAAGAAATTAAGTTTGGGAACTTGTTCCTAGGCCAAGTGATAAACACATCATAGGTACCAAATGGGTTTTAAAAAAAAGCTTGACGAGAATGGTACAATTGTTAGAAACAAAGTAAGATTGATGGCTCAAGGTTATAATCAAGAAGAAGGAATCGAATTTGAAGAAACATTCTCTCTGATTTCAAGGTTAGAAGCTATTCATTTATTAGTTGCTTATACTTGTTCATTAAATTTTCAGCTTTTTCAAATGGACGTCAAGAGTGCTTTCTTGAATTTATATATCAATGAGGAAGTTTATGTCAAACAACTTCCTGGTTTTGAAGACTTCAAGAATCCTTCACATGTCTTTAAGTTGAAGAAATCTCTTTCTGGCTTTAAACAAGCACCAAGAGCATGGTATTTAGAAACTTTCTATGCGAAAGAGGATTTGAAAAAGGTAAAGTTGATAAAAACTTATTTATTAATAAAATCGAATGTTATACTTTATTGGTTTAAGTCTACATTGACGATATCATATTCGGTTCAACAAACAAAGATCCATGTGAAAAATTTTCATTGATGATGCAAGGAGATTCAAAATGTTTATGATGGGTAAGATGAACTATTTTCTTAGACTACAAATTAAGCAATTAATGAATGGCATCTTCACCAATCAATCCAGTATTACAAAGAGTTGTTGAAAATATTTGATATGGATAGTTGCAAAGAGATAGCTACTCCAATGGCATCCGGTACATATGTAGATCAAGATGAATCTGGTGTTTCCATTGATATTACAAAATATCGAGGTATGATTGGTTCATTTTTATATTTGATGGAAAGCTATCATGACATTATGTTTAGTGTATGTCTTTGTGCTCTCCTTTAAGCAAACCCAAAGGAATCTCTTCCAATGGCGGTAAAAAGGATCATGGAGTATCTCAAAGGAATAATAAATAAAATATCGGCTTATGGTATCCAAAAGGTAGTAATGCGATTTAATTAGTTATTTTGACGCGGATTATGCAGGATGTAAAACTGATAGAAAAAGCACTAGTGGTACATGTCATATTCTCAGAAATGCATTAGTATCTTGGGATTGCAAGAAACAAGCATGTGTTGCTCTTAGCATTTCAAAAGTAGAATACATAGCAGCAAGTAGTTGTTGTGCACAAATACTTTGGCTTAAGCAACAACTTCATGACTACATACTCGATTTAGGATGCATCCCTCTATGTTGTGATAACACAAGTGCGATTAATATTACAAAGAATTCGGTCATGCACTCAAGAACCAAACATATTGACATACGATATCATTTTCTTCGTGATCACACGCTTTAAGGAGATGTCAAAGTTACTTTGATAGAAACTCATAATCAACTTGCAGACATATTCACAAAAGCTTTGGCACGAGAAACTTTCTTCAAAATTCAGAGAGAAATGGGAATTTTGGTAGAAAATGACGTATGATAAATGGTACACATATTTATTTACTTAAAATTTCATAAATTTTTCCTCAAATTCATCTATAAAACTATTATATAATATGTTTTTGTATGAAAATATATGATCACATGATGCCTAAACATGTTATAGAAATGTTATGTGACTTTTTATGGGTTTATGTATGCTAAATTTCATGTTACAACGCCACTAATTTTTGTATTTGGCAAAATTTTAATGCGGAAATCGATTACCCCAAAACCAAAAATCGATTTCCTAAGATAATTTTTTCACTCCCTGGCCTCTGGAAAGTGTGTTTTATATGGTGGAAATCGATTACCCCTGTATGGAAAATCGATTTTCTGTATGAAATTTTGTTTTATTTTTTCATCTTTTCATTTAAGTTGTTTGTTTGTTTTAATTGCTAGTCAAACGTTTATCTCTCTCATCTTCCATCTTCTCTCCTTGGAACTCAAACCCATTGACACCTATCATTTACTACCCACTAAAATTTCTCCAATTACCAACACAATCCACTTTAAATATCATTATCATAAAACCATTATATATTAATTCTCTCTCACCTAAACTCAAATAAGCTATTTTGCAAAATCATTTATTCTCACTCAAAAGCAAAAAATAAATAAATGAAAAAGCCCTTACAAAACCAAACTCCTCTAAGCTCTTCCATGGCACCTCCAAGACATTCAAGGGGAAATGCAAAGATTGATTAAAGCTCCAATGCTAATGACTGACACAGAGCAAGTTCAAACTACTGTGAAGCAGAGAAGGTTATTGGAAAACTTCATACAAAGGGCTATTCTCCTTCCAAATTTTGGTAAACTTGAAACTTTTTCGGCTACAAGTTTCAATTTTCCTACTTTATTAGAAACTAAAGGGATTATGGACATTGTATCTGATTCAGGCTGTATTATCCAGATTTGATTAGAGTTTTTTATGCTCACCTTATTATACATTTGGGTTGTTCTTTTAGCTCATAAATTAGAGGTACTGCAATTACTATGTCTTTGGTAGAACTTGGTACTTTCTTAGGTATTCCTTCTAAAGGTGTTAGAATTGTTCGTGGCTTTGCCCCCGACACTCCTGGATGGGAATATTACAATAAGATGAATTATTTCTTTATCATTTTTAGAATTTCACAACTAGAATTTTATGCCCGACAAGCTCGCTCCTCCTCTACCAAATTGTTTGTGTGAGTAAAAATTTGTCAGTAAGTGATAATATGCTTCATTACTTTCTAGCTTATGTGCTTGTTCCAAAAGGGAACAATTACACTAAAATTGGTTGTATGGAAATGATGCTTCTCTTTTCTATGAAGAACAATATGAACATCAACTGGGAATATGTTATTCTCCGACACATGGAATACTCCAAAGGCTCTTAACAAGTGGTTATCCTTATGCTAGAGAAATTACCAAGATTTTGGAAAATGTGGAATTAGCTTACATCGGGAACCGTCAAAGAAAATGGGAAAGACAAGCATAGTTACTATTAGAAATTGCTTGAAGAATATGGAAATATTTAAGGATGTTGATGGAATTTTCAAGCATACAGATGTGGAAAATGTGTATACTCTTCGTCTCGCTCCTGAAGATGGATATACCATGGAGTTTCTATATAAAAAATTGCATGAGATGGACCTCCGTCACTCGTCCGAACTTAGTGTTATTCGTGATGACCTTAACTTTATCAAACATTAAAATTGTCACCAAAGTGAGGATGAAGAAGAGTAAGAGGAAGAATAGAACGAGGAGAGTGACGAAATGGATGAAAGTGAATAAATATGTTTATGTATAATTTGTTTATGCTTTCTTTCAATATCTTGTCTATGTTTAATTTTATGTTTATGATCTCTAAGATAATTTATTTCCTTGTAGTTTTTGTTATTTGTTTGTTCAAGACTTAATGTGTTATGTTATGTTTTCAAGTCTTATGTTGTGGTTGATAGTTATGCTATGGTTTCTCTATGCCTTATTTGATAGATTATACTTTGTTATTATGCTTAATGTTTCAATCTTGAAATGTTTCCCATCCTTTTTGCTAATGATAAAGGGGGGAGAAGTTATTATGTTATTTTGGTATTTCTTTATCTAATAAAATATGCAGCAAGCCTTAAATTGTAAAGCAACTCTTATAACATGGATGCATGGATCAAGGGGGAGAAATCATTGCTAAAGGAAACATTGATCATAAAGCTTCAAGTGTTTGTCATCATCTAAAAATGGGGAGAATGTGAATTCAAGACTTTCCATCTAATGTGTTTTGATGAAGACAAATTACAAAGTAGAATTCAAATGTTCTTGTCAAAAGTTATGGAAAAATCCTCAAGTGCAAGACTTATCATATTGAAAGCTAGCAACAAATTACCCAAGAATTCTACTTTAAAGACTAGCATGGATCTTGAGAATTAGAGGTACAAGCATGCAATTACATTGATAGCTTAGTGGTCAAAATATGTCTTCATTTTCACTTTCATGCATGACATGGTTTTACTAAAGTTTCAAAACTGTTTCTGGCTGAAAAGCAAATTATTTTTCAAATTTAAGTTCAGGAAATCGATTACCCCTATATAGGAAATGGATTTCCTCTTCATAAACCAGCCTTCTAGCATTTTCCAGAAAACAATTTTCATTTATGGAAATCGATTTTCCCTATTATGGAAATCTATTTCCTTCATGATTTTTTGAAAAATGAGTTGCAACATTTTAGGGGAAATCGATTACCACATATTTGGAAATTGATTTTCTGAGTTGGCAGTGGGGTTTTCAGTCTGTTTTAAAATCTGAACATTTTGGAAAACACTTCCCTTAACCATTGCTTCTTTTCATTAAAACACACACATTCAAAGAGGTGTTAAGGTGTTATATATACTCTTATTTTCAGAATTCAAAACTCACCTCTTCCATTGAAATTTAACATCATTATATTCATTCAAATTTCACACATAGTGTTTTGATTCTTGAACTTTCCCAAAGAATTTTTCTACATTGGTTTCCATATCAGTCCAGAAAAATTCATCTCATATTCATAAACACTTGAGCACTATATTATCATTATAACAAAAACAACAATAAAAACAACAAGAATAAGAACAAGAATAACAAGATCAACAACAATAACTAAAAAAAAGAACAATAAGAACAACAACCAACGTTGCTAACTTGAATCCATACTTTCCTTGTCTAATTCAAGATGGAGAATAAGTGAGGGAGTTTTGAAATTTAGAAATTAAAGAAATGCTACTTTTGAGTTTTGCTTATGGAAGAAATGATATCTTCAGGCTTGGTTTAATGGAAAAATAGAGTGTCATAAATGAAAGATGATGTTTGAAGGTAGAAGATGAAGTTCTTCTAAGTTGGAAGTTTGTCTAAGTTTTAGGTTTCATGCGGATCCCTAACAGTGGTGTCATGAGCGTAGATAGTAACTGTAATGGACGGTTGAGATTTATTTAAGGATGGTGAAGAAACTCAATAAATACGCTTCATACAAAAACTGTTGTATTAAATAACTGTTGTGATATGTATTTTAATAAAATATAAAAAATAAAGCACTAGAAAAGCAACAACAACAAGATTCGAACTTATAACCATGCGCGCTACATACAATAACAGTTGTATTAAATAACATTGTTGTACTTATTTTAATAAAATATAAAAAATACAACAGTAGAATAACAACAACATCAAGATTCGAACTCAGGACCATGTGCCACTTTTTACTACAGTTGGAACTTCCAACCGTGGAGAAAAGTAGCTTAAATATGAAAATAAAAAAAATACGCCTAGTTTAGTAGATTCTACCACGGTGTATCCTTTGACGTGATGACTTGGGTATTGTTGTTTGCGTGTTTTATAGTAGTGTGAGAAAATCAATTGGAAATAACCATAACTTTATTGGATTAAATGTAACATAGATGTGGAATCTCGAGGTAATCCTAAACTTGCAACTTTTGGATAAATACTTTCGTGATTCATTGGGAAGCTACTTAGGTGCATTCTCAGGAAAAAAGGGTATGATGTCCTTTTTTAAGACGAGCTTACATGTATCATTCTAGCTATAGAGCATGCTTATAAGAGATAATGAATTCAACTTAACATGAAAGTGATTCTCTACTTTCTATATAAATGAAGTGAAAGGCGAACTTACATGTACCATTTCTTATGTTACTATGTTAAGTCCTTTAGTTTTAAGGTGTCTGTTGTACCAAAAAAATTGCCCTCTCTTTCCTCAAGATATTTCTCACAAAGATTTCCAAAAGCTCATGTACAATTGGATTTTTAATGCCCCATATAGTCATATTGGTCTCTCAAGCATCAAATCGAAGAAAGAGCAAGTTTGCTTCGATTCCCAAGCTTCCACAAGGAAAAGGATTCCTTTGAAGCAACTTGCTTTCAATTCACAAGGCAAGTACATCCTTCAGGCTTTCTTTCGATTCACTAGGTAAATACTTCCCTCATGCCTGCCTTTGATTCACAAGGCAAGTACATCCTCCAGGCTTGCTTTCGATTCACAAGGCAAGTACATCCTTCAGGCTTGCTTTCGATTCACTAGGCAAATACTTCCTTCATGCATGCCTTTGATTCACAAGGCAAGTACATCCTCCAGGCTTGCTTTTAATTCACAAGGCAAGTACATACTTCAAGCTTGCTTTCAATTCACTAGGCAAATACTTCCTTCATGCCTACCTTTGATTCGCAAGGCAAGTACATCCTTCAGGCTTGCTTTTGATTCACAAGGCAAGTACATCCTTCAGGCTTGTTTTCAATTCACTAGGAAAATACTTCCTTCATGTCTGCCTTCAATTCACAAGGCAAGTACTTGCTTCATGCTTGTTTTCGATTCACAAGGCAAGTACTTCTTTCATGCGTGCTTCGATTCACAAAGCAGTGGCTTCCTTCATGCTAGCTTTGACTCCACCTCTAAACCCTTCAACACACATAGTTTCTACACTATGACACACAATATGGTCCATTCGAAGAAACATTCAAAAAGTCCATTCGAAGAACATGAATTTGGTGGATTCGAAGGACATACATTGATGGCCTATTCTAAGAATTACAAGGGGTGCATTCGAAGAACACACAAGTGGTGTGTATGGTCCACTCGAAGAACACACATGTGGTCCATTCGAAGGACACAATTGTTGGAAACAAGTTTTGTTTTGTCTTTTGATGAGTTATATTAAAGATGCTTGCTGACCAAAGTCCTATGTGCTTCCAAGCCCAGGCCTGTTGTACTGGCCATAACACTTCAAAATTGCTGCAAAGCAGTCCTGCTATGCTGCTTCCATATTTGCACCAAATTGGCATACAAAGAGCTGCACCTCGAAGGCCATGAAGACATCATACTAAATTTTTTCAAATCTCATTTGTTTTCCCCCTCAAATCTCAGCTAAACTCTTCTATAAATAAGATGTTCCACAACACATCTAAAAAAAGAAAAAGTTTTCGGGAGCTGAAGAGACTTTTGGTGTTGGAAAAAATCTTCAAACACTCTCAAACACTCTCAAACTCTCAAACTCTCAAAAATCTCAAATCCCTTTATACGTTAGTGATTCTTTCGATTCTCCCCCAACTTCCATATACCAGCCTTGGAACACTTCCAAAGCCCTAAAAAAACCCACTCAAGGAAGTTAGTGAGCCCTTCGATTGACTTCTAACTTCCATATACCAACCTTTGATTCACTCCTAAATACCACATGCCAACCTTCGATTCAAGTGATTTTCAAAGCAAAGTAACAACTGAAATAGCTCCATGGAGGTCGAAGCAAGCCCATCATCAAACCATTCTCAGAGGTTCTGTCGAAGTCCTTTAAGTTTCACTCCAAGAGGTAAGTTTCTTCAAACTCGGAACTTTTCATTCAAGCATTATTCGAAAAAATGTAGATATCATGCTGACCATAGTTTCAATTATCATTGCTGGTATAGTTAGGTTTTAGTTTTGATACTGAACAAATTTATGCTAGCCATCAACCCATGGCTTTTTGAAATTTGCGCGTTTCGATTCATATTCAAGTTTTAGTTCGATTTGATGTTTTTATTTTGTTTGTTTCGATTGAGAAATGGAGACTTTAGAAGTCTGCCAATCCAATCATCATGGCCTATAGAAGCTGGGCATTTCGACACCCAGAAACAAATTCACTTTACATCTGACTGAAGTCATCTCATAAATGGATGAAACAGACCACCCCAGTGGTACAAACAGCGCGTGCTAAAGCCTTACCATGTCGAAGGTCCTGGGTTTGAAACCCCCAGCCAGAGCTTTTGGTAATTTTCCCTTATTTTCTCACATCTGTTTTGTTTGCAGGAAGCACGCCTGGGCCTAACTTGGTTTGGGCATCGATTTCATTTTCTGACCCCCTGTTTATTAACTAATAAATAGTCCTTGATCCCAAACACAAAACTATTTTCTACACAAAAACTACTCAAATTCAACTTTCACCCCTGACTTATTTTCTTTATTTTATCTTTTCTTTCTTATTTTCTTTTTTATTATCATCAGTATTATTTTTATTTTTATAAAAAAGGACACAAAAAATATTTTCCTTTTTAAAATTAAATTAGTTTAAATTTCTTTTATTAACTAATTATTTCCTTTTAGTTTATTAGGATAAAAACCTTTTCAAAACAAAACAAAACAAGTCATTTCCTTTTTCCATTTTGCCTTGTGCATTTATTCAAATTCAATATGGTTGTAATAGATAACTAGGATTTAAATTGCTTTCCAACCCCCATTTGTAAACTTGTATACCCTGTCCTCCAAAACATGTAATAACGTAGGACATTTATTTTCCGCATTTTTATTACTTTCATAAATGTTAGTAACTAGGGTGTGTATGGCAAGATTAAAACCAATACTTAGACCACCCTAATCAAAGACAAAAATGCATGCAATCAAACATACAATTCACACACGTGCACCTCTAGGGTAACCTCACTTGTTGCCTCGGAAAATAGTCATGTCCCTCAAATATGGGTGTTTTAGCAAAGATCCTCGATAAAAAGATCGTAGTCCCTCGATTTCCCTCGACGTTGCCTTCGGTAAACGATCTAGTCTCATACAAAAATTGCTAATAAGAGCCCGTAGATAACTACGGATTAAAAGGGTGCTAATACATTCCCTTTTCATAACCTACCCCCCGAACTCAAGAATAATCTCAAAGGTCTTTCCTGTTCTTTTCACCATTTCCTTATTTGATAAACGAAAAGTAGGTGGCGACTCTTGCTATCCGCAAAAATTGTGATCAAATGCAAAACAACCAAGTCAGTTCTCCCACCGTATCACAGGACTGACGACTCTATTGGGGAAAATACTTAAAAGTGAGGTTACCTTAGAGCTATATCACATTTACTTGCTTTCATTGTTTGATTTGTTTTCTTTACATTTATGGGTTTTATTTGGGTTGTTACTAAAAGATTCTACACCCACATCTGGGGAACCCTTTTAGGTAAGTGGCAATAAATCATGGAGGTTGTACGGCGTAGACCGATATGGACGAAGTGATAGCCACGTTAGCATGATACTATGGCTTGTACTAATGTTCCTTGAGTCAGTCAAGGATAACATTAGGCTTCCTTATAGTGTCGTTAAGCGCTAACTGACCTTTAGAACCTTTAACTGACTCATCCTAAGCCATTAGAAAGTTGTGATATGGCCGGCTTTGGTTCCGTCAAAAGATTGGTTGATACTCGATGCTACACTCATTGAGATTGGACTTTTGGGATATTTTGGCCGCAATACTTCGGTGCTTCAGCTAAAATAATGCCTAAAAGAAAGGTCAGTGATATGAGGCTCCTTAGAACCCGGTTACTTTCTAGGACATTTTTGTACCCCAAAATTTGCCCTCTTATTTCTCAAGAAATCTCTCATAAGATCTCCATTGATTCAAGACTACACATGGTTTGATCAGCTCAAGACACTTCCTCAACACTGACAACTAAAAATTAGGGTTTGAGTTTTCACAAGGACAATTGGACTTTTAATGCCCCATATATCTTTAATGGATCATTAGGAACCCTCAAGATTGCTCATGTCAAGTTTCAAGTCTTGGATCACATTTTTGCCCAGTCATTGATCAGATGACCTAAAATTAGCTGTATTGGATAAAAAGTCAACTGTGGTCAATTTACAGTGAAACTTCATAATTTTTGGTCCATATCAACATTATGAACTCATATATGTCATTTTATCAAGTTTGGATCACAATTCCTCAAGAAATTTGATCAGATCATCAAAAGGGAAAAATGGTCAAAATTAAGGTTTTGACTGAGGAGGTTCAATTTTTGACTTTTGACCTAACAAATGACTTATTGGTTTAAGTTATGATATCAAGGATTCAAATACATAATTTTTACCTAATGACATGGCTCAAAACATTGCTCAAGATCAATTGGTTGACAAATGAATTTCAATCAACTGATGAAAAGTCAACTGTACACTGAAAAGTCAAACTTTGACTTTTTGATCAAAATCAAGTTTCAAAAATCATATTTAATCAAGACATGTCAAAATATGAAACGTGTTCATCAAGAAATCAAAAATTCAAAATTCATTTTTGAAAAGTCAAAATTCTAAGACTTAGAAATTTTTCTAAGTGTTGGAAAATTAACTTTTTTTCACAACTTTGTGCGAAATTTCCACCATGATGCAAGATGATTCAAGGGAAACTTCTAACATGAAAGTTGTAGATCTCAATGAGATCTAAAACATTGTAGGGTAGAACTGTTTCTAGAAATGCTTGGATTTCAAGTTATGAATTTGTGAAGACATGCTCATGAAACTTAAACACTTAGTAAAATTTTGCCATAGTTAGGCAGATTTTTGGTACCAACTTCATGGAAACTTTTCACCTAGTTCCAAGATGAAGCTTAAAAAATGTCCAACATGAAGGTTGTTTAGGATGTTACAAGCTTTACAAGATATCGAAGAACTCATCAAGACCATACTTGGTCTAAGAAAACCTAAGGCAAGAAGTTAGGGTTTCAAACTTGAATTACAAGTCAATTTTGTGATGAACAGTTGACCAAATCCATAAGCCATGCTGTATAATCTTGCTTTGTATGTGTCTTACTTGAAAATCACTCATTAATTTAATGTTTACACAACTGATTGATCAATTGTCCAATTGATTCAAGCATTATCCAAAGCATTTTGCCATTTTAGGGAGAAAGTCACCATTTCCATTCTAGTAAAGCAAGCCTTTTGCGAATGTCAACCCTTCTTGAGCCTCTCAATGGATCCTTCTGCACACACAACATCTATAAGTCATAAGCAAGCTTGTTGAAAGTTAAACCACTCTACAATAGCATGGTACAAGCTTTGGGAAGATGTTTATCATGTTTGCTTCAAAAACAAGTAAAGTGGCCACAACTTGAGATTTCAAATTCTGACTTGTTGTAGCATACAAAACCTTTTTATTATAAATAGAGACACTATTTGTAAGTTAACACACGAATGCTAAGATCCTGGAACTCCCTCAAACACTCACAAACCAGAAATTGCTCAAAAAAACCATTGATACACATTTCTAACCTTGAACTTGTATCTCTCATTTCCCTCGTGTGTTTTCCCTCAAATTCGTTTGCAAAGCTTCTATACCTCAAATATAGTCCATCCCTGTCCTTGTTTTGGAACTGTAACACCATCTTCATCAACCTTCATAACCAAAAAAAGAGTTTGCAAGTTGACTTCTCCATACCATTCCATCCATCCATAGCTCAATCTAGGCATTGCATTAGCTTCCCGGGAACTTGAGGAAGCTAACCTGATCATCACCATCACTTGAAACAAGCTCAAACTCATTTCACGATTTCCAGTTTTTGAGGTATTTTTATGAACTTCTATCTCTACATTTAGGCATTTTTATGCTTTCATTTTCAAAGATAAAATGTAGATATCATTGCCCTGAAGCTGTACATATTCATAGTTTTCATTTATATGGCCTGAGCTTAGAGAATTTTAGGTTTGAATCTCTGAAAAAAGTTAGGTCAGGATTTGGTAGTTTTAGAAATTCTTGCTCATCTTTGAGAATTAGTTTAAGTTATTTACATATTCAGAATCATGGTGAAATTTCTAACAAGTTTGATGTTGGGAGTTTTGTGAACGGATGAGAAATGAGTGAGTTACAGGAACCCTGGCTGGAGGTTGAAGATGAAGTTTATTTCTAGAACTTGTTTTGTATTATATTTTTATGGTTTCATTTTAGTTAACGGATGTACAACCACCCCAGTGGTAAAGGCAGCGCGCGTTTATGGTCAAGATCATGGGTTCAAGTCCCAGCGATGCCTTTTGTCATATTTTTCAATATTTTCTTCCTTTTTGCAAGCAAACAAGCGTGCTGGGCTTAGTATTGGGCCTTTCCGTTTTTGCTGATTCTGATCCCCCTGTTTCCTTTTGACAACGCATCCCATTTCATTTTATTTTGTTTTTGTTTTTGTTTACAAAAAAAAACCATTGGGCCAGGCTTCAAAACTGTTTATTCTAACAAACTCCCAAATTCCATTTCAAACCCCCATGGCTTTTATTTTTATACTTTTATTTTATTGTTTTTATTTATTATTATTATTATTATTATTATTATTATTATTATTATTATTATTAATATTATTATTTTTATTAATAAAAATCCAAAAATAGTTTATTTATTTATATATCTAATATATTTATATTCACTTATATTTTATTCCTCTAAAAAACAAAAAAGACAAAAAAAATACTTTCTTAAACAAACTTAATTTCTTTTTCTTAATAAATTAATAATTAGATTTAGGTTTAGTTATTTTATTTTTTAATTAAATTAACTTAGAATTTAGGTTTTCTTTTAATTAATTAATTTCCATACTATTTTTATTAAACTTAAAACCTTTTTTTAAAAAACCTAAAAATGCTTTCTAATTTAATTTCTTTTCTTAATTAATTTAGGTTTAACTTTCTTAATTTAGTTAATTATTTATTTTAGTTAATTAGGTCAAAACTAAACCCTTTCCTCAAAAACCAAACAAAATCCATTTCTTTTCCATTTATATCCTTGTACATTATATTTATTCATTTCTTACACATTATTCAATTCAACATGGTTGTAATAGATAATTAGGTTTAATTTCTTGCAATCCCCATTTGTAAATTTGTATACCCCATCCCCAAATGATGTAATAGCGTAGTAAATTTACTTTCTGCAATTTATCGCTTTCATATAAATGCTAGTAATTAGGGTTTATATGGAAATATAAAAATCAACAAGTAGATAAACCTAATCAAAGATCAAATGCATGTAAATCAAACACACTATTCACACATGCACCCTTAAGGTTAACTCCACTTGTTGCCTAAAAAAGGGTCATGTTATGCATGTGGGATGTCTTAGCAAAAACAAATAAAAAATACAAGATCATAGTCCCTCGATGATGCTTCAAATGTTGCCTTTCAAATGATCTTAGTCCCTCAAAGAGAAATACTAAGATATCTCACAATATTTCTATCATGACTATACGATGACCCACACCCGTCCCTTTACATCCAAAGATAAGACTTCTTACCAATCAATGGTGAGATAGAAATATCAAAGGAAATGATAAATGAACAAAAGACTTTTGAGTAGGTAGAAACGTTCTTAGTTGCTTGCTCACTTTCAAAACCAACATCCTTTCTCACTTTCAAAACAAACACACCAAACACTTTCAAAACATGAAATATTTTCAAAAGTCCAACACTTTGTATACGTTCTTACGAACGAGAACCATTACAAAGTTTGCCTAAATGAAGGCGCCTTTTCAAAAATACTTTCAAAACCACCACAAAGCACATTTTCAAACAAAGCAAGTGATCTAGCAAGCAACTAAGAGCCCATAGATAACTATGGATGAAAAGGGTGCTAACACCTTCCCTTTTCATAATCTACCCCCCGAACTCAAGAAATAATCTCAAAGGTCTTTCCTATTCTTTTCCACCTTTCCTTTTGGATAAAAGAAAAGTCGGTGAAAACTCTTGCTAACTGCAACAATTGCGATCAAACGCAAACATCCCAAGTCAGTTCTCCCACCGTATTACAGACATATTGAGCCAACTAAACTTCAAGAGGGTATTTACCTTTTAAACTCATTCAAGCCTTTAAACCTAAGGTCTTTGTGTGACTTGTTTGACATATATGTGATTTTAAAGCATAATCATAAAATCATAAGCATCATAACATGTACACTAACCATTTCAAGGGCCTATGGATTTATCTTTTTCTCTGTTTCGTAGGGCATGGATTCAGCTCGCAGAAAAATAATCAGAATCAAGTAAATGGTCTTAAAAGTTCCTGAGAGCTCATCATTCAACAAAAGATATGGTCACTTGCTCAGTTTGGTTACTATCGGTTTTGACAAAGGTCTGATGAGTGTCCTATTCCAGTTCTTCGATCCTAAGCACCATTACTTCACATTTCCAGACTATCAATTGGTGCCTACGCTGGAAGAATTTTACAAGATACTCGATTTGCCTATATTGGAACAGGTATCTTTCACTGGTTTAGAACAAGATCCAGCTTCAGAAAATGTTGTCGTAGCTTTGCATTTGAAGCCATCTGATATTGAGTCCAATTGGGAAAGAAGAAGTGGAGTTAAGGGCCTCCTTGAAAATTTTCCAATGAAGAAAGCTCAGGTATTCCTGGACGCTATGAGTTAACATGCCTTTGAAGATGTCTTAGCTCTCTTGATCTATGAGTTGGTTTTGTTCCCCAATTCAGACCAGTTCATAGATGTCAGTGCCATCATCATCTTCCTCACTCACAATCCAATGCCCATGTTGCTCGGGGATATTCTGCATTCACTCCACACCCGTACTTTGAAGAAATGAGTAACTCTTATGTGTTGTACGCCATTGCTCTATATGTGGTTTATTTAGAACCTTCCCTGGTCAGTAATGAAGAATGATTTAGGCTTAAGGTGGAACTAAAGGTTAATGTCTCTTTCTTACTCTGATATCTATTGGTGCCCTCGCTCTCAAGAAGATATCTCTTTTATTGATTGCTGCAGAGAATTTCCTAATGTGTCACTCCTTGGTATTAGAGGAGGCATCACCTACAACCCCTCTTTAGCCCTACATCAGTTTGGTTACGCTTGGAGGGATGGTGCTCATGATATGCTCATCTAGGGTATTATGTTCGACTATTCAAATGATCTGCAAGGTTATCACCAGAGGTTCATCCATGCTTGGGGAATGGTGAAGAAGACTGATAGCAGCACCTTAGGACGCAAGAACTCCATCCCTTTAGAGCCATACCTCAAATGGGTGCGAGCTTGTGCTCAAAGTCTTATGATGCCATACGCTGCTATCCTGCCAGTGATTTCAGAGCCTATTGTTCAAGAGGAAGAGTCTCGCATCATTTTTCATCCTGATATGCCAAGACTCTTCGAAGAATTGCAAAAGTCTTAGATCCAGCTCAAGGAAGAACGAGATACCTTTGAGACCCAATTCTATTCCAGTGAGAAGAAGGTTCTGGAGCTCACGAAACAACTTCATGAAGGGCAAAGTTTGAACGCCTACATTGCACTGAAGAGGATGTGTTCGACCTTTTTGTCTTAGGAGTTTATTTTGTATTTATTTCCTCCGTTGTAAGACGAAGAGGCATGTTTGTACTCAATTTGAACTTATTAATGCAATTGATGTTTGTTCCTTTTGTCTAAAAATCTTCTGGGTCCTTGAAATCATTTGCATATGCATGTTCATGCATCATAACACAAACAGGTTTTTCACAACAGGTTTCCTTATCTTTCTACTATTTATTTCAATAATATGGATATCGAACAAACAGTGAAGGATATTTAAGCACATAATGCTCAATTCCAACAGATGTTCCTGGCTCTGGCTAAAGGACAAGAGGACCTGAAGCCTCTCATGATCAAAGACAAGAAGAAGATGAAGAAAACAGTGGGTGTCCTTAATATGGGAAGGAGATTCAGAGAACCAGCAAAGCGAGCTCTAGAATTCACAACTCCGTCAAATGAGGGAGACAATAAGGAAGAAAAGGCAAAAGAAGGAGACCACAGTCTGGGGTCTGATGAAGAGGAGGCTGACTATGCTGAAGAACAATATCCTCTTGCTGATGACAAATATAAACAGCTGGAGGATCGTCTCAATGCCATGGAAATTCAGAGAGTACCTGGTCTGGATTTTGAAAAACTAGGTTTGGTTTCTGGGGTGGTCATTCCACCAAATTTCAAAGTTCCCACATTTGCTAAATATAACAGAGTTTCATGTCCTAAGCTGCATCTGAGGTCCTATGTAAGGAAGATTCAACCCCACACTGCTGATAGGAATCTGTGGGTACATTTCTTCCAGGAAAGTTTTTCAGGGACGTAGTTGGAATGGTTCTATCAGCTGAAAGGAACAAACATTCATAATTTGGAAGATATGGCTGCTGCTTTTTACAGGAAGTACCAATACAACACTGACCTTGCTCCATCACGTACACAATTGTAAAGTATGTCTATGGGTTCCAGCGAGGGTTTCAAAGATTACGCCCAGAAGTGGAGGGATCTTGCGGGAAGAGTCTGTCCTCCTTTGTCTAATAGAGAGCTGGTAGATATGTTCTTAGGTACTTTGTTTGGTCCATTCTTCAACCATCTGATTGGAAGCTCTTTAGTTGGGTTTACTGAGCTAATATTGACCGGTGAGTGAGTGGAAGCTGGTATCAAGAGTGGTAAGATCCAGAGAGATGCATCCTCAAGTACAGTAAGGAGACCATTCTTTGGGAAGAAAGAAGTAAGTGCTTCCTACGGTCAGAGGAATCAAAGCAAAATTGAACACCGTCCACCAGTAAGGGATGTTATAATCTCCAATCCTTCATCAAACCAACAACGAAACAATCAGCGCAGATCGGATGCACCCAGAAGACAGTTCACCCGGATCAACATGACCTTATCTCAGGTTTTTCCACACTTGTTGAAATCTAATCTGGTCCCTCTAAAAGAGGCTCCTAAAAATCCCAATACTGCATCTCCCCGCTACAACCCAAATGCTCTACGTGCCTATCATTTCGAAAGTCCGGGGCATGATACAAACGATTGTTGGGCTCTAGAAAACAAGGTGCAAGATCTTATCGAGGCGAAGGAGATTGAGTTTGACCCACCAGAAACCCCTAATGTAATCATTGCAACAATGCCCAAACATGGCCAGGGTGTCAATGCCATTGATAACGACCTATTTGTTTCTTCTGTTGATGGATTAGTTACTCCTCTCCTGATTGTTAAAAAGAATCTGTTGCGAGTCGGTTTATTTCCGGGATGTGGTGAAGGTTTCCACCTGTGTATGTCTCTACCCAATGGTTGCTTGTTGTCCAACGCCTTATAAACAACAGAGAAATCATGTTTGAGAAAGTTCCCTCTGCAAAACTTCTGTGTGAAAAAATTTCAATAATTACCATTTCCGACAATCCTCATAGGGTCTCCTCCAAAAGACCCGTCAGGATTATATCTGTTCCTAAGGTTACCCCTATGATCATCACTTTTCCTAGGCCAATACCATATTCCTCCGATAAAGCCGTTCCTTGGAATTATGGGGATGACGTCTATTACCATGGCATTAAGCAAGACCTATTGGCTGTTAAAAATAAAGCTGTTGAAGATATTGATCCTAACATCGACAACACCGTTGGGACCAGTAAAATAATGAGAAGCGGAAGAGTTTTCTCTCCTGAAATCTCTCCAAAGACTGTTGCTACCCCTTTGGTTATTCTTGTTGGCACTCCTACTGCTACTCATGTTATTACTCCCAATGCTACTCCTACTGTCATCCCTGTTGTTATCCCTGTTACTGAGTCAACTGTGACTCGGGGCATAGAGATACTGGTTGAGCCTGTCTGAACGAAGGCATATAAAGAATTCATTCCCGAGGCTTCTAAAAAGGAAATGTAAGAAATACTAAAGATCATAAAGAAAAGTGATTACAACGTTGTAGAGCAGTTGGGGCAAACCCCTTCAAAGATCTCAATGTTAGCCCTACTGTTATACTCTGAAGCCCATGCTAAGGCTTTGGTAAAATTCCTGAAGTCTTCCCATGTGCCTCAAGATACCTCCACCAATCAATTAGAGAACTGCGTTGCTAGTTTGACAGCTGACAATGGACTTGGTTTCTCTGATGCATATTTAACATCCAAGGGAAGAAAGCATAATGATGCCTTGCATGTCTCCATTGAGTGCAAGGGCACTACCCTAGCTCATGTACTGGTGGATACGGGTTCATCGTTGAATATCTTACCCAAGAACATGTTGGACAGATTAGATTGTGAAGGACTCACACTGAAGCCCAGTAATATTATGGTGAGGGCCTTCTACGGTTCCAAGAGAATGGTTCACGGAGAGGTGGACATCCCTATCAAAGTTGGTACTCAGATTTTTGACTCCACTTTCTACGTGATGGACATTCGCCCGTCTTACTCCTGTCTATTGGGTCGCCCCTGGATCCATGGGCCCGATGTTATTACTTTTACTCTGTATCAAATGTTGAAGTACCAAGTTAATGGAAAGATTATCATAGTCCATGGCGAGGAGAAATACATGGTGAGCCACCTTAACTCTTTCAGGTATGTTGAGATGGACAACGAGTTCATTGAGACCCCCTTTCTGAACTTTGAGGAGGTTCCACAGACAGTTACTTTAACCAAGACTGCTACTAGTGTTCTGAAGATTACCAGACCTCTGTTGAAGATGGCTTCTTTGAAGGATGCCAAAGAAGTAGTCGAGGAAGGTGGGTGTACCATTTGGGGCCAACTCTATGATATCCCTTACAAATCTGACAAATTTGGTTTAGGTTTTACTTCAGGAGCCCAAAGAGTTGTTTGCCGTGCTCAGACCGGAGGACCACCACTACACATCAGCAATCATGGAATCAATGCTTTGGGGGATATTGATAGCGACTACGACTTGAACAAGTCGATCTTCCCAACTATCAGCGGTGGACTCAACAATTGGGAGGCCAAGGATTTTGTTCCTATTACTTTTATTCAAGAGTAATTGTCTTTTTGTTTTTGGAATATGTAATATTTGAACAGTTGAAACTCTAAAGCCTTGTGCTTTACCCGAGGCACAATGGTCTATTTTGTGAGGGCTATTACTTCATCTTCATATGTCATTAATAAATCATTGGACGTTTTGCATGCAAATTTTAAGCTCTTTGTCTTTCTTTTCTGTTTTACTTTATCAAAATAGCCATGCTCTCTTACACACACCCACATATCAAACTGCAGATCCATATCCACTCTGGATCCCATGAATAACTGTTATGCTATTTCCAGTTATGACTTTGAAAATCCAATCTACCAAACTGAGAATGAAGTTGAGGAAGATTGTGAAGTACCAGAAGAACTTGCTAGAATGTTACAATAGGAGGAAATAGTGATACAACCTCATGAAGAGCCAGTCGAGACAATAAACTTGGGCACTGAAGAGGACAAAAAGGAAGTCAAGATAGGTGCCAACTTAGAGCATAACATCAAGGAGCGATTAATTCAGATGTTACATGACTACATTAAGATCTTTGCCTGGTCGTACGAAGACATGCCGGGGCTGGACACTAATATTATGGTTCATCGTCTACCAACGAACGAAGACTGTCCTCCAATAAAGCAAAAGGTTCATCGTATGCGGCCTGAAATGTCAGAAAAGATCAAGGCCGAGGTTATGAAACAGTTTAATGCCAGATTCTTAGTTGTTACTTCTTATCCACAATAGGTTGCAAAAAACGTGGTACCGGTACCTAAAAAAGATGGCAAAGTGCACATGTGTATGGATTATAGATATTTGAATAGGGCGAGCCCCAAATATGACTTTCCGCTTCCCGATATTGATGTTCTGGTTGACACACCGCGTAACATAAAGTTTTCTCCTTCATGGATGGTTTCTCTGGGTATAACCAGATTAAAGTGGCGCCTAAAGATATGGAGAAAACAACTTTCATTATGCAGTGCGGGACCTTCTGCTACAAAGTTATACCATTTGGATTGAAAAACCCTGCGACAACCTATTAGCATGCTATGGTAGCTTTGTTTCACGATATGATCCATCACGATATAGAGGTATATGTTGACGATATGATAGCTAGCTCTCAGACTGAAGAGGAGCACTTGGATCGTTTGCAGAAACTGTTTGAAAGACTGAAGAAATACAAGTTAAGTCTGAACTCGAACAAGTGCACCTTTGGAGTAAGATCCGGTAAGCTATTAGGCTTTGTTGTCAGCGGAAAAGGTATCGAAGTAGATCCTGCAAAGGTTAAAGCTATTCAAGAGATGCCAGCTCCCCGCACTGAGAAGGAGGTTAGAGGATTCTTAGGTCGTCTAAACTACATTTCCAGATTCATTTCCCACCTAACCGCTACTTGTGAGACAATCTTCAAACTACTAAAAAAGGATCAAGTGGTGAGGTGGAATGACAACTTCCAGACTGCCTTTGAAATAATTAAGGAGTATCTTCAAGAGCCTCCAATTTTGATGTCTCCGGTTGAAGGAAGACCTCTGATCATGTACTTAACAGTATTGGAAAATTCAATGAGGTGTGTGCTGGGGATGCATGACGAGTACGGCCGAAAAGAGCATGCAATATACTACCTGACTAAAAAGTTTATCGACTAGGAAACCAGATATTCACTGCCTGAGAAAACTTATTGCGCTCTGGCATGGGCTGCTCGTCGGCTAAGAAAGTATATGCTGGCTCACACTACCTTATTGATATCTAAAATGGATCCTATCAAATACATATTTGAAAATCCCTCTCTCTCTAGAAGAATATAAAGATGGAAAATGGTCCTGACCGAATACGACATTCAGTACACTATCCAAAAAGCAATAAAAGGAAGTGTACTAGCTGATCATTTGGCTCATCAGGCTGTGGACGATTATCAATCCATGAATTTTGAATTATCGGATGAGGACATCCTGTTAGAGAATGATTTTGAAGAACTTAGACCGTATGACAGACCTTAACAAGAATCTCGATGGATTATGGTTTTTGATGGAGCTTTCAACGCACTTGGCAATGGCATCAATGTTGTGATCATATCTCCCGAAGGCTGTCATACTCCTTTCACTTCCAGGCTATGTTTCAATTGTACAAACAATATGGCTGAACATGAAACATGTATTATAGGTATTAAAGCTGCTATCGACTTGAGGATCAAATTCTTGAGTGTATTTGGAGACTCGACCCTAGTAATTAGTCAAATCAAAGGAGAATGGGACACGAAGCATCCTAATCTCATCCCTTACCGGGAACATGTGCTGACATTAATTCCATACTTTGAAGAAGTTACCTTTAAGCATTTTCCACGAGAGGAAAATCAACTAGCGGATGCGCTAGCTACTATGTCATCCATGTTCAAGGTCAGGTGGGATAATGAAGCTCCTCATATCACTATTGAAAGAATGGACGAACCAGCATACTTCCATGAGATTGATACTGAAGAAGTAGTGGACAAACCTTGGTTCCATGAAGTCAAAAGATACCTTGAAACCCAAGAGTATCCCGAGGGAGATTCCGTCATTGATAAGAAGTTCCTAAGAAGGTTCTCTGCCAAGTTCTTCCTTAGTAACAAAATCCTCTATAAGTGTAACCACGATTCTACTTTGCTTCAGTGTGTGGATAAGAGTGAAGCAGAGAAAGTTATAGCAGATTTGCATGAAGGAACCTTTGGCACCCATTCTAGCGGGCACATAATGGCTAAGAAGATTCTAATGGTAGTATACTACTGGTCCACTATGGAAGCAGACTGTCATCAGCATTCATGAACTTGTCACAAATGCCAAATCTATGTTGATAAAGTACATGTGCCCCCAGTCCCCTTGAACGTCTTGACTACTCCCTGACCATTCGCAATGTGGGGCATCAATATGATTGGAGAAATCAGACCCACAACTTCTAATGGGCACCACTTCATCCTTGTTGCCATTGATTACTTCACAAAATGGGTCGAGGCGACTTCATTTGCTTAAGTTACCAAGAACGTTGTGGCCCGATTTATCAAACATAACCTTATCTATCAGTATGGTATTCTAGAAAGAACCATTACGGATAATGGTACCAATCTCAATAATACTATGATCATTGGACTCTGTGCACAATTCAAAACCTAGCATCATAACTCTTCTCCTTACCGGCCGAAGATGAATGGCGTTGTAGAGGCTGCTAATAAAAACATCAAAAAGATCATACAAAAGATGATAGTGACATACAAAGACTGGAATGAGATGTTACCATTTTCTCTTCACGGTTACCGTACCACATTACGCATATCAACAGGGGAAACTCCTTTATCTCTGGTATACGGTATGGAAGTTGTCCTACCCATTGAAGTCCAGATCCCTTCCCTGAGAATCATGAAGGATGCAGGTTTGAATGAAGATGAATGGGTTCATACTCTACTTAACCAATTGAACCTGATTGACGAGAAGAGGCACGCGGCTGTTTTCCATGGTCAGATGTACCAAAAACGTATGATTAAAGTTTTTTACAAAAAGGTCAGACGTCAGGTATATCAGGCTGGTGACCTAGTAATCAAGTGCATCATACTGCCGCAAGGTGATCCCAGGGGCAAATGGACTCCTACATACGAAGGACCATTTGTGATCAAGAACATATTTTCTGGTGGAGCCATGATCTTAACCACTATGGACGGTGACGATCTTCCGCACCTGTAAACACAGACATAGTTAAAAGATACTACACATGAACAAGGACCCGCTAGGTTGACTGACCTAGGCAAAAATAAGGGCATCCCGACGAACCAAAAGGGTTCAGGCAAAAATTAGGGATATATATATGGAAAAAATTTGTACACCCGGCAAGTCGAAAACCTGAAAAGGCATCTTGGGAAAAAAAGGGTATCCCGGTGGACTGAAAACCCGAAAGGGCGGTCCAGGAAAAAGTTAAGGATTGAAAGCATATAAATATGTCCCGTTGGATCACCTTAAAGCCAATCTTCGGTAACAACTATCAAGCTCAAATGGTACTAATCAACCCAGTCATCTTCAAACAAGCAACAAAGAGATGAGACACTCAAAGACATAAAGGCAATAGCAGAATGGAAAACCAATGGGATTATTTCACATAGCTGTTTTTCTTTGTATATTATTTTGTATAGTTTTCATTCTTACGAAGAAATTCTCTTACTAGGGTGTCCGTCTCCTTGTACAAAAACGACTATTATAGGCAAAACCTCTTCAAATTAATACAAAGCTATTTCTTTGAAAGTGAAAAACTATTTGTTTTTTACCTTTCTGTTTTGTTTGCAAAAACGTCCAGTGATTATTTTTGAACATATGCATTCATGTGATTACCATTTACAAATACGCACATAAAAGACAGAAAGCAGTTACTGCAGGCTTTTAGAAACATGACAATGTCTAAAGGCCATCGGCAAATCCCCGCAGATACTTTCTCCAGCAGGTACAGAGGCAGAGACATCCTACTATAAAGTCATTGTCATATCCTTAACATACAACCTAATGATGTCAGGTGTTCTTATATCCCCCAGCGGAGAAAAAATTTCCAGTTACTTACCCGACATCTTGAAGAATTCCTTAGCCTGTTTCACAAGCTTCCAGGGTTTCCCAAATAAATGTTTTCTAAAAATCCCCAAGCGGTTTATGGAGTTTCCCTTCCCCAACAGAGTTTATTTCTCTAACAACGGAAATCCGTCCCTCAGCATTTCAACTTCAACAAAATATGAAGACTTACGCTCTTCATCCCCAGCAACAGTCAGTAATTTATTTTCCCCAGTTCAGCAACACTGAAGTAGAACAACTGATACGTTAATACATTGCATTCATACATCATTATACAAACATAATAGCATATGCAGAATAAATGCATATATATCATAATCTCATTTATTTTGAGAACATCATTACTCGATGCATCCCATGCATCATGACACTTCATATAACTGACTCTTTACCTTTTTCAGGAAAGTTAGTGTGATCGGTGGAAATAGAACTGACTGTTCAAAGCTGGTTCGCGAAATGTCGCGGTAAGCAAGAGTCGCCACCGTCTTTTATGTTCTCCAACAAGGAAAGGACAAAAGCACAACAAAATTCCTTTTCGAGAATGTTTCTCGGTTCGGGAGGTAGATTATAGAAAGGGAAGGTATTAGCACCCTTTCTATTCGTGGTTATCCACGGGCTCTTAGGTACTTGCTCTTATGTTTTCAAAAGATGTTTGCTTTTCAAATGTGTGTGGGTTTTGAAAAAGTTTCGTTTGAAAAATTTCTAAGTAACTCTTGTATCTGTCCTCAAGAGTGTATGAAAAATTTGTTTGAAAGCTTTTTGAAAGTGTATGTGCGAAAAGTATTTTTCTTTGTTTGAAAAGAGCAAGTACCCATGAGATCTACCTACTCTAAGGAATTAGGCTGTGTAAGAGTCCTTTAGACAATGCTATCCCACTATTGAGAAGTAGGTAGCACCGTCGTTGGAGGTATTCAGGTCAATTCGATTATAAGGGACAGTGTGGTCACCGAAGCAATAGTAGGACACCTTAGAAGTAACCCTAATGTCCTAGATCCTTTTATCCGAGGCAACGTTTCGAGGCAACTGGATCTTAGACAGGAGGGCGACCTCTAAAACACCCTATACTTGACGACCACGTTCGAGGCAACCGAGTAAGGCGTACCCTAAGAGTGGCATGTGCATGCGTGTTGTTTTCATGTTATATTATCTTTGATCATGCATTCGTGAGCTACGGATTGATTTTATTTGGCATACAGTCTTGTCATGCATAATTAACAGTTAATAATTGCGGAAAGTAAATTGCGGAAATTAAATCTAAACTATTACAAGGCGTCAGGTATTTACATCGCCAAAAACAAACCCTTTAATTTAAATTGCGGAAAGTAAAATAAAGCGATAAATAATTAAAGTCCTAATTAAAAGCTATTACATTCCGGGAAACATATACAATAATATGATAAAATGGATCACGTGCGGGAAATTAAATCGGATGCGAGTTTTTTGGGGTTTTGACCCTTTTTTGAAAGAAAGTGATTTTTTTGGTTATTTTTGAATTAAATGGAATTAAATTAAATGAACAATTAAATTAAATTAAATAATAAAAATATTTTTGGATTTTTGAGTTTTTAAAGAAATAAAATAAATTGAATTAATGCTAATAAAAACCTAATATTCTAAATTGATTTTAAATATTGCAAAAAATATTAAAAGTTAAATCTAATTAAAGCTAAATTGATTAAATTAATTTATTTACAAAAATAAAAGTGATGAAGTTAATTTTAATAAATAAAATATTTTTAGTGTTTTTGATTTTATTAGGAAAAAATGTTAATTGGTTAGTGATTAATAAAAAGAATAACGATTAATTAATTAAAGGAAAATAATAAAAATAGAGAGAGAGTTTAGGAGTATACGAGCCTGATTGGAGGGGTGAAACAGCTATTGGCGTCATGTGTAAACTGTTTTGTTTTGGCCATTTGTGTTCTGGCTTTTGGCCATTTGTGTTTTGACTTTTGGCCATTTGTGTTCTGGCTTTTGGCCATTTGTGTTTTGACCTCAACGTTCCTTAATGAACCTGCATGGGATCCTGTCTAAAATCTGCAGTGTTGAATCTCATGAACACATTAAATAAAATCATAAAATGCAAATAAAACCAATATATGAAGAAATTTAATGTTTAGGCACAATATGGCATGTATGAATGATTATACCCTTTTGATCATGGAGATCAAATCAATCTTACCCTTACTGGAAAAGTAGTGACATGAATGCTTTTATGCCCTTTTGATCATGGAGATCAAGCCAGCCTTACCCTTACTGAAGAAGTAGTGAGATGTTGGTTTGTAACTGAGATGACTTGTTTGTAGTGAGAGAGGGATTTGTAATAAGGATTTCAAGGTTTTAGGGTTCTTGAAAGAATTTGATATTCTAACAGTGTTGTGGCAAAGTTTTTTTTCTCTCCTTTTGTTTGTGTGAAAAGAATGTGATTATATAATGGAAATTAGGGTAAAGAAAATGGGCTTTGAATGTGCAATTGGGCCTCCAATGTTCACTTGAGTTCGTCACTTTCCAGGCTAACTCGCAGGGACTTAAGTGAAATTTTTGAAGTTGAAATGTCAAAACAAAATGTAGCCCACATCAATAACTAACTCCTGTCCGAAAATCGGCTCAATCGGATAAACGGTGAATTAGTTATGAATTTTTGAAGTTTCAGCTCAGACAAACTTATTTTGGGCCCCAGTGTCGACTCTGACACGTTCTTCAATAAAAAATTGGTATTGATCGGAGCATAATCCGGTCTCAACTTTTGAAGCAAAGTTGTAGATCTATGAGTCAGTGACCTTGTGTAAAAATATGAGCCCAATCCGATAAAAATTGACCGAGATATGAATTTTCGAAGTTTCGGCCCAGATGAAATAATATTCAGCATTCAGGATTTTCAGCGTGTCACGCACTCTGAGAAAAAAACGAAGGCCTTGTGAATACCATTTGAACTCAATACCTTCTTTGAAAATGTAGCCAACTCAATTTGTGAAATTCTGGCACCGGAACCAGCTCGATACGATGAAAATCGACCAAGTTATGATTTTCTGAACATGACGCAAATAAATTTCTGTCACAAATTTTCTGTATGAAAATACTTGATAAATCCACATTTTTGAAGACCTTATGATCGAAATTGGCTTCCAGCTGTGAGAGATGAAAACGTAGATAATGTCAAGATGGAATTTTGGCCACCGGAACGGGTTCAAAACGAGTCACGATCTTCAAGTTATGAATTTTTTAGCGCGTAAAAACTGTACTTTCAGCATACTTTTTCACCATATTTCTTCGAGAAAACTCACACATTTGGATACCTTCTTTAAAGAATTGACTCTTGAGCCGAACCTGAATTTGAGAATATGTTATCAGAGATATCTTGACGAAAGAACACCTGAATATGATGCGCCGGGTTGGACTTGTGAATTTTTCTTGAAATGTTTTGAGAAATATGGGAGGGCAAATTTTGGGGTACAACAGTTGCCCCTGTTCAATCTTCTTAGACCTGAGGATATAGATTGGCTTGCGTGCCTTTCGTGATCCGAAGGTGGAAGATGATTGAACACTAAAGTGCCCAGAAATTTTCACTCGCATGGTGTAGTCTCAGCAATGTGATGTCGGGAATGGGCTTACAGATGCCATTTGGAGAGACGGTGGATAAGAGGACGGGCTTATAGATGCCATCTGGAGATGTGACAGAACCTTGTCGGGAATGGGCTTATAGATGCCATTTGGAAGTGTAATGGATAGGAGGATGGGCTTATAGATGCCATCTGGAGATGCGACAGAATCTTGTCGGGAATTGGCTTATAGATGCCATTTGGATGTGACAGAACCTTGTCGGGAATGGGCTTATAGATGCCATTTGGAAATGTGATGGATAGTTGTGGAGATGGGCTTAAAGATGCCATCGGGGGTGCCGATCGCGTAAGAGATTCCTTAGCGAGAACTTGCGTACTTTGAGAAAGAAAGATAATTTCCTGGCCTGTTACAGGTGTTTGATCTTCAAACTCTTCATGCAGATATGCCCTGGCTGGATACAGGTATCGAATCTGGAATTAGTCGCCCACAGATATGCCCTGGCTAGGTACAGGTATCGAATCTGGAACTCCAAAAGGTTGGTAGGTTGTCTCTACTGACATGTTATCTCGGAAAAATCTTTAGGGATCGATTTAACTGAACCAGGTTTTGTCTTTCTTGACGAGTTGTCTCTGTGGACGGGTTGTCTTTAACAACGGGTTGTCTCTAACGACGGGTTGTCTTTAATGACAGGTTGTCTATAACGACGGGTGTCTATAACGACGAGTGTCTATAACGACGGGTGTCTATAACGACGGGTGTCTATAACGACGAGTGTCTATAACGACGGGTGTCTATAACGACGGGTGTCTATAACAACGGGTGTCTATAACGACGGGTGTCTATGACGACGGGTGTCTATAACGATGGGTGTCTATAACGACGGGTGTCTATGACGACGGGTGTCTATAACAACGGGTGTCTATGACGACGGGTGTCTATGACGACGGGTGTCTATAATGACGGGATGTCTATAATGACAAGTGTCTATAACGACGAATGTCTATAATGACGGGTGTCTATGACGACGGGTGTCTATAATAACGGGATGTCTATGACGACGGGTTGTCTTTATGGACGGATTGTCTTTAACGACGGGTTGTCTTCAATGACGAGATGTCTTCAATGACAGGTTGTCTAAAATGACAGGTGTCTATAATGACGGGTGTCTATAATGACGGGTGTCTATAATGACGGGTGTCTATAATGACGGGTGTCTATAATGACGAGTGTCTATGATGACGGGTGTCTATAATGACGGGTGTCTATAATGACGGGTGTCTATAATGACGGGTGTCTATAATGACGGGTGTCTATAATGACGGGTGTCTATAATGACGGGTGTCTATAATGACGGATGTCTATGATGACGGATGTCTATAATGACGGGTGTCTATAATGACGGGTGTCTATAATAACGGGTGTCTATAATGACGGGTGTCTATAATGACGGGTGTCTATGATGACGGGTGTCTATAATGACGGGTGTCTATGATGACAGGTGTCTATAATGACGGGTGTCTATAATGACGGGTGTCTATAATGACGGGATGTCTATAATGACGAGTGTCTATAACGACGGGTGTCTAAAATGACGGGATGTCTTTAATGACTTTAGGAATTGATTTCAACTGGACTTGTCTTCTTTGACTGGATGAGCATCAGAAAAACCTTTGGGATTTAACTGTACTTGTCTTTTTTGACTGGATTTGTCTTTTTTTGACCGGATTGGTCTCTTTTGACTATATTTGTCTACTTTGACATAGCTGATCATTTAACTGTATCCTTCCTGAAAGGTAAAGGTCAGTCATATGCAATGCATGATATGGATCAAGCAATGATGTTCTCATCATAAATGAGATTGTATGATGTGATGCGTATATGTATGCATCATGATGTATGACAATGTGATGTTTATGAATGTATTTTCATCTTGGGAAAATAAATCCTTGATGAATGCCGGGAAATTTGTTGAATCCTGGGATGATGCTGAAGAGTAGAGTTCTTCGTTTCCGCTGGGGATGATGGTTGCAAGAATAAACCGGTAGGAGAAGATGACTCCGTTGGGGAATAAACTTGTTGGAGAGATTACTCTGCGGAGAATTACTCTGTGGGGAGAGATACTTCGCTGAGGTTTTGATGATAACTCCGTTGGGGATACCGTTGATATGTTATGTTGGGGAATTTGATGCACTCTGCTGGGGATAAGAAGAACTTCTCCGAGGACGGTCTTTCCGTGGTAATTAGCCGAGGATAACCCAGTTAGACCCTAGTGGGGAATAACCTTTGAATAAAGCCGGGGAGACGCGTTCGTATTCTGCAGGGGACAAGCTTCCAGAATCTACTAGGGATAAGCTTCCAGAATCTACTAGGGATAAGCTTCCAGAATCTACTGGGGATAAGCTTCCAGAATCTACTGGGGAGATTGATTCAACTCTCCTGGGGAAACTCTTGGACTGTACTGGGGAAATGGCTCCACTGGGGGTGCCTTGTATTCCGCCGGGGAACAATCTTGTACCAAGACTATTGGGGATGCTTGCTTAGGAACATCTGTATACTCCGCTGGGGAATATTGAGATTTTCTGGGGGTACCCAACTTCCTTAAGGCTGACAATAGACTAACTCTGCTTGGAGAGAGTATCGCTGACTTGCTGGAGATTTTGTGCCTTTTTTAGGGCTGATGGGAGGCTAACTCTGCTTGGGGAGAATATGGCTGGTTCTTGTCTTACTCTGCGGGGAATGAAGGTATCCTGGTTACTTTCTTCAGCCGAACCTACCTTGGTACCTGGTGGACAGAGCAGCTTGTACCGTTTGGACAACTCTTATTGCCCCAGCTTCTGTGGGAGAAGGTGCCTGTGGAGGTGCTTGATGATTGCCGATTGACAAATCTTCTTCTGGTAGGCAAGTGACGAGATGCTGGGACATAGTCGTATGCTTTGATCCCTAACTTTTGCCTGGACCGCCCTTTCGGGTTTTCAGTCCACCGGGATATCCATTTTTGCCCAAGCCGCCTTTTCAGGTTTTCGACTTGCCGGGTGTACAGATTTTTTATTTTCATCCCTTATTTTTTCCCGAACCATTTTGGTTCGCCGGAAAGCCCTTATTTTTGCCTAGGCCAGTCGACCTAGCGGGTCTTTGATTATGCGTAGTACTTTTTTGACTATGTCCACGTTCTTAGAATGCAGGGAGTTGTCACTGTCGATAGTGCAGTGTTACCATACCACCAGAAGATCTTCGTTTGATCGTCCAATGCCCCAAGTGATCCAGATGGAGATTTGCCCCAAGTTGGCTGGCCTTTTGAGAGATTCTCCGAATCTTGACTGGACTGCCCCAGATGATAGACCATGATCATGCCGTGCCCCTTGGTTGGAAGTGCCTTTGTTCACTAGATATTCTTTGTGCGAATTTCTCTGCTGTTCGAACAAATAGTCACATGCAAACAATGTTATTTTAAAATGCAAAGCTTATGCCTGTCTTGAAGTTTTTGAAAATGCATTTTTCAGTAAAACAAGCAAATTTTTTTGTAAACTGTGATGTCAACTCGTTATTTTACCGCAAGCCTTAAGGAGTCAGGATACCTTTCGTAATAGTATGCTTTCGAACTAACCCATGCTTCAGCTAGGACTTTTAAGGGTTATAACGTGGCCTGGTTCACGGTTTAAGAAACAAAGGATAAAGGCTCAAATTTTATTTGTACCCACCCGTTCTTCAAACCTAAACTCAGCTGATCGTGCGTTAGACCTTGTTTGAGTCTTTAATCATATATTCCAGTGATGGTTTGGACATTGACAGTTTATTTTGAATAGGCAGTCATTTTTTTTTGTTGAGGGTTTGTAGAACCTCTTTCTTTTTTGATTTCATTATCCCAGTTTTTTTCCTGAACTGTTTCTTTTTGAATTTACAGTCAGTGGGATGCCCCAGTTTTGGAAGTCTCCTTCATAGGTTTTGACTTGTTGGGCTTTAGTTTTTTTTTGGTAATGACTGCCTGTCTTGACGATTGTAGGGAACCATCACTGTCTTTTGTTTCAGAAGGACTCCTTTGATGTCATTCGTTGTGCACCTGGATCAACTGAGGAGACTACCCTGCCCCAGGTTATGATTAAGGGTTTTAATTTTCGAAAAGAAAAACTCCGACTTCTTTGGCTCAAAGGGGTTGACGAGGGATTATCTTCCTTATGACTCCAGTGTTTAGGAATTGAACCAATGCCTGTACCTCATCAGTGGGGTCTGTTCAAAAGCATACTGTAAAGATCACGGTATCGTTTTCATCATCCTCCCTCAAGAGGCTGAGAATTATTAACCGAGAGTTGAACATCAAAAATAAAAGCAATTCTAAGCATAGTAAACACAATTACTTCAAACAGACATGTGTAATGCATTAATGAAATAACAACGTTTGACATGAATAAATGTTTGAACAATTAAAGAAAAATACAACTTGAACATTCGAATGAATAAAAGTTTTTTTTCAATCCTAGCCATGTTTTAGCAAGGGAGCAATGATCACATTGGGAGCCTCGGGCGCTTCAAACTGGACCTCCTTTGCATCGATTAGATCCTGAACCTTGTTCCTCACAATCCAACAATCATCTGTAGCATGCCCCGGGCTGTCAGAGTGATAAGCGCAGCGGGTGTTGGGGTTATACCTTGAAGGTGTCTTGCTGGGATTCTTAGGAGGGTCCCTTAGAGCTACCAGATTGGTCTCCAGCAATTGTGGCAATATCTGGGACAAGGTCATGCTGAGGGGAGTGAATTGCCTTTTAGGTCTCTCTTCCCTTTGTTGGTTGCGATGTTGAGGAGTGCTGGCCGGTTTGGAAATAACTACCGTGTTGACAGCTTGGCGGTGCTCGGACCTATTCTGCCTTTTTGAACCATAGACAACACTAGATTCTTTCTTGAATGGTTTCTTCTCAGCGTTCGAGGAGTCACCCTTTGATATCTTCCCAGACTTGATACCAGCTTTAATCCTCTCACCAGTTAAGATCAGATCTGTAAACCCAGCAGAAGAATTCCCAATCAGATGGTTGAAGAACGGACCAGACAGGGTCCCCAAGAACATGTCCACAAGTTCACGGTCAGTCAAAGGTGGTTGTACCCTTCCAACAAGGTCTCTCCACTTTTGCACATACTCCTTGAATCCTTCATCCGTCCCTAATGACATACCCTGGAGTTGGGTACGCGTGGGAGCAAGGTCGGAATTATACTGATACTGCTTGTAAAAGGCAGTAACCAAATCCTCCCAGTTGCGGATACTGGTTCCATCCAGCTGATAGAACCACTCGAGTTGAGTCCCTGAAAGACTATCCTGGAAGAAATGGATCCATAGATTCTTGTCAGCAGTGTACGGTTGGATCTTCCTCACATATGATCTGAGATGCAGCTTAGGACAGGATGCCCCGTCGTATTTTGCAAAAGCAGGTGCCTTGAACTTGTGTGGGATCACCACCCCAGAGGATAGACCTAGATCTTCGAAGTCCAGGCCAGGCACTTTCTGTATCTCCATAGCACTTAACCGGTCTTCGAGCTGTTTGTACTTATCCTCAGCAGGAGGATACTGTTCATCATTGAAATCCATCTCGTTGTCGGAGACCACGGGACTAGGAACCCTTCTCTCTTGGGGACTGTCTTTCCCTACAGAGGAAGTAGCCAGACCAGCCTCATTTTGTGATCCATTCCCAGATATGCGTCTAGGATTGAACAAAACAGTCCTCTTCTTCTTCTTCTTCTTCTTCTGTATCAGAGTCTTCAACTCCTGTTGACCCTGGGCTAGGCTCATTACCAACTCTTGGAACTGGGCGTTCTGGGCCTGGAGGGCCTTGATAGCTTGTTCAGCGGAAGGTTCAAAAGACATGATGATTGCTGAAATAAACAGCGAAGAAGGTAAGTGACCTGTCAAAGGAATACCTGTAATGCAATGATATGTAGGTATGCATGCAATGTTTTCAAGGATCTCGCGGGGTAAACAAGAGAATTGTTAGAATTTGCATTTTGTAGCTTGATGGAAGGCACTGCATATTATTGAGAGTCCTTCTTCAAGAGTCGAAGCTCACCATATCGAGTGGGTCATAGCCCCTGACTCAAGTTATCAACCTTGGCTAGAGGAAAATAAATCCCCTTTTGCCCCTTGCTAGACAGTTGGTTCATCATGACCTGCATCACAAACCCTTGAGGTCCTTGAAATGGGTTAGTCCTTATGCAGGATGTATGCAATGGTATGATGATATAATGTTATGCTATGCGTAGAGTGAGGTAAGTAAACCCTGTTATGAGTCCAGATTAAGGACTGTAAACAAAACCTGCAAGGAACTCATGTGTCAGATAACAAGTATGCAAGTAATCAGGTTTGAAGGCACACAAGTCACACAGAGAGCCCTTAGATTTCAGGCCAGCATGAAGTTTAGGTACTACCCTCTTTCAGTTTTGTTGGCTGAGACCTGTCCTAGAAAATAGTAACTGGGTTCTAGAGGATCTCAATATCATCGACTACCCTCAATCGGTCATAACTCCAGCATCGCAATCTTTTCTTGCGGCCAGAACCATCGCGAGAGTTTAGCCTCAATGAGTGTAGCATACTGCTACTGTTCTATGGCCAAGTTGGGTCAATTTAGGGTTAGGTCGGTTGGTGCTTAATGACTCCTCAGAAGACCCATATTCTCCTCATTGCAACACAAGGGATATCGGTACAGACCAAGGTGTCACACCAACGTAGCCACTGCTTCACCCGTGTCGGTCTACGTCGGACAGATCTCTCACAGCTTATGCTACCTAAAAGGGTATTCCCCAGATCCGGGTTAGGATCTATGAAACTCCGAGACATGCCCATAATATTAAAGCAAACAAATCAAGCAATTGAAAACAAGAGTGGTCTAATCCTAAGGTACACCTCACTTATTAAAAGTCCCCAGCAGAGTCGCCAGTTCTGTGATCGGTGGAAATAGAACTGACTGTTTAAAGCTGGTTCGCGAAATGTCGCGGTAAGCAAGAGTCGCCATCGTCTTTTATGTTCTCCAACAAGGAAAGGACAAAAGCACAGCAAAATTCCTTTTCGAGAATGTTTCTCAGTTCGGGAGGTAGATTATAGAAAGGGAAGGTATTAGCACCCTTTCTATCCGTGGTTATCCACGGGCTCTTAGGTACTTGCTCTTATGTTTTAAAAAGATGTTTGCTTTTCAAATGTGTGTGGGTTTTGAAAAAGTTTTGTTTGAAAAATTTCTAAGTAACTCTTGTATCTGTCCTCAAGAGTGAATGAAAAATTTGTTTGAAAGCTTTTTGAAAGTGTATGTGCGAAAAGTATTTTTGTTTGTTTGAAAAGAGAAAGTACCCATAAGATCTACCTACTCTAAGGAATTAGGCTGTGTAAGAGTCCTTTAGACAATGCTATCCCACTATTGAGAAGTAGGTAGCACCGTCGTTGGAGGTATTTGGGTCAATTCGATTATAAGGGACAGTGTGGTCACCGAAGCAATAGTAGGACACCTTAGAAGTAACCCTAATATCCTAGATCCTTTTATCCGAGGCAACCGTTTCAAGGCAACTGGATCTTAGACAGGAGGGCGACCTCTAAAACACCCTATACTTGACGACCACGTTCGAGGCAACCGAGTGAGGCGTACCCTAAGAGTGGCATGTGCATGCGTGTTGTTTTCATGTTATATTATCTTTGATCATGCATTCGTGAGCTACGAATTGATTTTATTTGGCATACAGTCTTGTCATGCATAATTAACAGTTAATAATTGCGGAAAGTAAATTGCGGAAATTAAATCTAAACTATTACAAGGCGTCAGGTATTTACATCGCCAAAAATAAACCCTTTAATTTAAATTGCAGAAAGTAAAATAAAGCGATAAATAATTAAAGTCCTAATTAAAAGCTATTACATTCCGGGAAACAGATACAATAATATGATAAATGGATCGCGTGCGGGAAATTAAATCGGATGCGAGTTTTTTGGGGTTTTGACCCTTTTTTGAAAGAAAGTGATTTTTTTGGTTATTTTTGAATTAAATGGAATTAAATTAAATGAACAATTAAGTTAAATTAAATAATAAAAATATTTTTGGATTTTTGAGTTTTTAAAGAAATAAAATAAATTGAATTAATGCTAATAAAAACCTAATATTCTAAATTGATTTTAAATATTGCAAAAAATATTAAAAGTTAAATCTAATTAAAGCTAAATTGATTAAATTAATTTATTTACAAAAATAAAAGTGATGAAGTTAATTTTAATAAATAAAATATTTTTAGTGTTTTTGATTTTATTAGGAAAAAATGTTAATTGGTTAGTGATTAATAAAAAGAATAACGATTAACTAATTAAAGGAAAATAATAAAAATAGAGAGAGAGTTTAGGAGTATATGAGCCTGATTGGAGGGGTGAAACAACTATTGGCGTCATGTGTAAACTGTTTTGTTTTGACCATTTGTGTTTTGGCTTTTGGCCATTTGTGTTCTGGCTTTTGGCCATTTGTGTTTTGGCCTCAACGTTCCTTAATGAACCTGCATGAGATTCTGTCTAAAATCTGCAGTGTTGAATCTCATGAACACATTAAATAAAATCATAAAATGCAAATAAAGCCAATATATGAAGAAATTTAATGTTTAGGCACAATATGACATGTATGAATGATTATACCCTTTTGATCATGGAGATCAAATCAATCTTACCCTTACTGGAAAAGTAGTGACATGAATGCTTTTATGCCCGTTTGATCATGGAGATCAAGCCAGCCTTACCCTTACTGAAGAAGTAGTGAGATGTTGGTTTATAACTGAGATGGCTTGTTTGTAGTGAGAGAGGGATTTGTAATAAGGATTTCAAGATTTTAGGGTTCTTGAAAGAATTTGATATTCTAACAGTGTTGTGGCAAAGTTTTTTTTCTCCCCTTTTGTTTGTGTGAAAAGAATGTGATTATATAATGGAAATTAGGGTAAATAAAATGGGCTTTGAATGTGCAATTGGGTCTCCAATATTCACTTTAGTTCGTCACTTTCCAGGCTAAATCGCAGGGACTTAAGTGCAATTTTTGAAGTTGAAATGTGAAAACAAAATGTAGCTGACATCGATAACTAACTCCTGTCCAAAAATCGGCTCAATCGGATAAACGGTGAATTAGTTATAAATTTTTGAAGTTTCAGCTCAGACAAACTTATTTTGGGCCCCAATGTCGACTCTGACACGTTCTTCAATAAAAAACTGGTATTGATCGGAGCATAATCCGGTCTCGACTTTTGAAGCAAAGTTATAGATCTATGATTCAGTGACCTTGTGTAAAAATATGAGTCCAATCCAATAAAAATTGACCGAGATATGAATTTTCGAAGTTTCGGCCCAGATGAAATAATATTCAGCATTCAGGATTTTCAGCGTGTCACGTACTCTGAGTAAAAAACGAAGGCCTTTTGAATACCGTTTGAACTTAATACTTTCTGTGAAAATGTAGCCAACTCAATTTGTGAAATTTTGGCGCCAGAACCAGCTCGATACGGTGAAAATCGACAAAGTTATGATTTTCTGAACATGACGCAAATAAACTTCTGTCACAAATTTTCTGTATGAAAATACTTGATAAATCCACATTTTTGAAGACCTTTTGATCGAAATTGGCTTCCAGCTGTGAGAGATGAAAACGTAGATAATGTCAAGACGGAATTTTGGCCACCGGAACGGGTTCAAAACGAGTCACGATCTTCAAGTTATGAATTTTTTAGCGCGTAAAAACTGCACTTTCAGCATACTTTTTCACCATATTTCTTCGAGAAAACTCACACATTCGGATACCTTCTTTAAAGAATTGACTCTTGAGCCGAACCTGAATTTGAGAATATGTTATCAGAGATATCTTGGCGAAAGAACACCTGAATATGACGCGCCGGGTTGGACTTGTGAATTTTTCTTGAAATGTTTTGAGAAATATGGGAGGGCAAATTTTGGGGTAGAACAGTTAGCAAGCAGACAAATATCATCACCAATTTTCAACAGTTTCAGATTAATACCTGAAATAAGATAGGGCAACTATCCGTGAACGATTGATTATAGATTATTACCTGAAACCAGACATGACAACTATCTACATGAGTAAACTGAAGATTAACTTCTGAAACAAAACAGGGAAACTATCTTTCTTTCTCTAAGGTTAGAGATTAATACCTGAAACCAGACATGATAGCTATCTCAACGACCAACAAAAACAAGTTCCAGATTAATACCCGAAACAAGACAGGGCAGCTATCTGTGAATGATTGATTCTAGATTAATACCTGAAACCAGATAGGACAACTATCTACATGAGCAGATTGAAGATTAACTCTCGAAACATGACGAGGAAACTCTCTTTCTTTCTCTTAGGTCATAGATTAATTCTCGAAACTAGACAGGGCAACTATCTCAATGACCAACAAAAGCAATTTCTAGATTAATACCTGAAGCAAGACATGACAACTATCTGTGAACAACTGATTATTGATCAATTCCCGAAACAAGACGGGGTGACTATCTACACGCCCATCCAGAAGAAATCTTACACGGATTCCTTCTCAACCTCTAGATGCCGCCTTACGCGGGCTCATACTGAAGTAACCCTATGCAGGTTCCTTCTCATCAATCTCCAGATGCAGTCTAACACGGACTCATCCGGAAGCGGCTCTACACAGGTTCCTTCTCATGATCTCCAGATGCAGCTTTACACAGGCTCATCCTGAAGTAATCTTACACGGATTTCTTCTCACAGTCTCCAGATGAAGTTTAACACGGGCTCATCCTGAAGCAGCCCTACACAGGCTCCTTCTAATACATTTCCAAATAATAATTAATTTTTTTCTCCCTAGAAAATGACGGTGAATCTTGGATTTCAGCCAGAAAGCAGCTAACTTTCATCTCTCCAGTACAAAGATAACTCCTCTGTAGAGCCATGGACAGCTAAAGCTCCTAGACTCTATTCCCCGCAGAGTTGTCCTCAAGCGAAAGAACAATAGAAATCAACATTCCCCAGTGGATTCCTCCTCAGACAACAGGAATAGGAATCCCCATAAAGAGACTTCTTATGAAGTCAATATCTACTTTGGATGGCATCTATAAGCCCATCTCCGACAACTCTTCATCACCTCTCAAAAATGGCATCTCTAAGGAAAACAGGGTATGATGTCCTTTTTTAAGACGAGCTTACATGTATCATTCTAGCTATAGAGCATGCTTCTAAGAGATAATGAATTCAACTTAACATGAAAGTGATTCTCTACTTTCTATATAAATGAAGTGAAAGGTGAACTTACATGTACCATTTCTTATGTTACTATGTTAAGTCCTTTAGTTTTAAGGTGCCTGTTGTACCCCAAAATTTACCCTCTCTTTTCTCAAGACATTTCTCACAAAGATTTCCAAAATCTCAAGTACAATTGGATTTTTAATGCCCCATATAGTCATATTGGGCTCTCAAGCGTCAAATCGAAGAAAGAGCAAGTTTTCTCTGATTCACAAGCTTCCACAAGGAAAAAGATTCCTTCAAAGCAACTTGCTTTTAATTCACAAGGCAAGTACATCCTTAAGGCTTGCTTTCGGTTCACTAGGAAAATACTTCCTTCATGCATGCCTTCGATTCACAAGGCAAGTACATCCTTCAGGCTTGCTTTCGATTCACAAGGCAAGTACATCCTTCAAGCTTACTTTCGATTCACTAGGCAAATACTTCCTTCATGGCTGCCTTCAATTCACAAGGCAAGTACATCCTTCAGGCTTGTTTTAGATTCACAAGGCAAGTACATCCTTCAAGCTTGCTTTCGATTCACTAGGAAAATACTTCCTTCATGTCTGCCTTCGATTCACAAGGCAAGTACATCCTTCAGGCTTGCTTTCAATTCACAAGGCAAGTACATCCTTCAGGCTTATTTTCGATTCACTAGACAAATACTTCCTTCATGCATGCCTTCGATTTACAAGGCAAGTACTTCCTTCATGTTTGTTTTTTATTCACAAGGCAAGTACTTCTTTCATGCGTACTTCGTTTCACAAAGTAGTGGCTTCCCTTATGCTAGCTTTGACTCCACCTCTAAACCTTTCAACACACATAGTTTCTACACTATGACACACAATATGGTCCATCCGAAGAAACATTCAAAAAGTCCATTCAAAGAACATGAATTTTATGGATTTGAAGGACATACATTGGTGGCCCAATTTAAGAATTACAAGGGGTGCATTCGAAGAACACACAAGTGGTGCGTGTGGTCCGTTCGAAGAACACACATGTGGTCCATTCGAAGGACACAATTGTTGGAAAGAAGTTTTGTTTTGTCTTTTGATGAGTTATATTCAAGATGCTTGCTGACCAAAGTCCTCTGTGTTGCCAAGCCCAGACCTGCTGTATTGGCCACAACACTCCAAAACTGCTGCAAAGAAGTCCTGCTATGCTGCTTCCATATTTGCACCAAATTGGCATACAAAGAGTTGCACCTCAAAGGCCATGAACACAACATACCCAATTTGTTCAATTCTCATTTGTTTCCCCCCTCAAATCTCATATAAACTCTTCTATAAATAAGATGTTCCACAACACATCTAAAAAAAGAAAAAGTTTTCGGGAGCTGAAGAGACTTTTGGTGTTGGAAAAAATCTTCAAACACTCTCAAGCTCTCAAACTCTCAAAAATCTCAAATCACTTTATACGTTAGTAAGTCTTTTGATTCGTCCCCAACTTCCATATACTAGCCTTGGAACACTTCCAAAGCCCTAAAAAAAACCCACTCAAGGAAGTTAGTGATCCCTTCGATTCACTTCTAACTTCCATATACCAACCTTCGATTCACTCCTAAATACCACATACCAACCTTCGATTCAAGTGATTTTCAAAGCAAAGTAACAACTGGAATAGCTTCAGGGAGGTCGAAGCAAGTCCATCATCAGACCATTCCTGGAGGTTCTGTCTAAGTCCTTCAAGTTTCACTCCAAGAGGTAAGTTTCTTCAAACTCGGAACTTTTCATTCAAGTATCATTCAAATAAATATAAACATCATGATGACCATAGTTTCGATTATCATTGCTGGTATAGTTAGGTTTTAGTTTTGATACTGAACAAATTAATGCTAGCCTTCGACCCATGGCTTTTTGAAATTTGTGTGTTTCAATTCTTATTCAAGTTTTAGTTCGATTTGACGTTTTCATTTTGTTTGTTTCAATTGAGAAATAGAGCCTTTAGAAGTCTTCCAATCGAATCATCATGGCCTGTAGAAGCTGGGCATTTCGACACTCATAAACGAATTTACTTTACATCCGACTGAAGTCATCTCATGAATGGATGAAACATACCACCCCAGTGATATAAACAGTGCGTGCTAAATCCTTTCCATGTTAAAGGTCCTGGGTTTGAAACCCCTAGCCAGACCTTTTGGTTATTTTTCCTTATTTTCTCACATCTGTTTTGTTTGCAGGAAGCACGTCTGGGCCTAACTTGGTTTGGGATTCGATTTCATTTTCTTACCCTCTGTTTATTAACTAATAAACAGTCACTGAGCCTAATCGCAAAACTATTTTCTACACAAAAGCTATTTTCTACACAAAAACACCTCAAATTCAACTTTCACCCCCTGACTTATTTTCTTTATTTTATCTTTTATTTCTTATTTTCTTTGTTATTATCATTAGTATTATTTTTATTAATATAAAAAAGGGCACAAACAATATTTTCCTTTTTTTTAAATTAAATTAGTTTAAATTTATTTTATTAACTAATTATTTCCTTTTAGTTTATTAGGATAAAAACCTTTTCAAAACAAAACATAACAAGTCCTTTCCTTTTTCCATTTTTCCTTGTGCATTTATTCAAATTCAATATGGTTGTAATAGATAACTAGGATTTAAATTGCTTTCCAACCCCTATTTGTAAACTTGTATACCCCATCCCCTAAAACATGTAATAGCGTAGGACATTTATTTTCTGAATTTTTATTGCTTTCATAAATGTTAGTAACTAGGGTGTGTATGGAAAGATTAAAACCAATACTTAGACCACCCTAATCAAAGACAAAAATGCATGCAATCAAACACACAATTCACACACGTGCACCTCTAGGATAACCTCATTTATTGCCTCGAAAAATAGTCATGTCCCTCGAATATGGGTGTTTTAGCAAAGATCCTCCATAAAAATATCGTAGTCCCTCGATGTTGCCTTCGGTAAACGATGTAGTCCCATACAAAAATTGCTAAAACGTCTTATAGGTTGCCTTCTATAACTATATAATTGATCCACGCCCGTCCCTTCACATGTAATGATGGGGCTTCTTACCAAATCAATGATAAGATAGAAACATTTAAAGGAAGAGGAAAAGAACATAGACCTTTTGAGTAGGTAGGACGCTCGTAGTTGCTTGCCCGCAAACTAAAAACCATTTTCCATACTTACACTTTCAAAAACACCTTCAAAAACAAACATCTCTTTGAAATATTTTCAAAACCAACACTTTGTATGCATTCTTATAGAGACGAGAATCATTACAAAGTTTTCCACAACAAAGGCATTTTGCAAAATATTTTCAAACTTACATCCATCACAAAAAAGCATTTTCAAACAAAGCAAGTGATCTAGCAAGCAACTAAGAGCCCGTAGATAACTATGGATGAAAAGGGTGCTAATACCTTCCTTTTTCATAACCTACCCCCCGAGCTCAAGAATAATCTCAAAGTTCTTTCCTATTCTTTTCACCCTTTCCTTATTGAATAAAATAAAAGTCGGTGACGACTCTTGCTATCTGCAACAATTGCAATCAAACGCAAAATAACCAAATCAGTTCTCCCACCGTATCGTAGTGTCTCACATTTCCTGTGAAGAAAATAATGAATATTTTAAATTTTTGATAGAATTTAACATTTTAAATATCATTGGAGTGTTTGTTTTTTTAATAAATATATGAAGTACAAGATAAAAAAAATATGACTTATGCATATCTCAAATAGAAAATGTAGGTATACATTCAATAAGAGATTTGGTGGGACATTATCCCAGTTTGTACAAAGAATGGTTTCAAAAGTGATAAACTTGATTTAACTAATTTTTGTTTGTAATTTTTTATATTTGTGGTAGGATTATGTTACTATTTTGAAATTTTAATGACTTAATTGTAGTTTTGGTTACTCTATTTTAAAATTTAAGTTTTTAATTCCTTTTTGAAAAAAAATTCAAGATTTTAATCCCTCTATCCATTTGAGACTAATTTTTAACGATATAACAATAATAGTAATAATGTGTCCTAATCCCATTGATAAATTTTTTAATGATGTGCTAAAGTTTAAATTACATGTCATTATTAATTAAATTTTATTGTATTGCAAATTATTTATATCAATTCTAATATTATTAAAACATAAAAAAAAACATCAAAATTATTCATTCTAATTTCTATATCAAAACTAAACAAAACCTTGAAAGGTATGAATAAAACCTAGAAGTGGAGGGTTCTTTTCAAGCATGAAACGAAAAGGGCTTTCGCAGAAAAATCCATGTTAATCAAAATAAGTGCAATCTGCATTTTGTTTCTTTTTCTTACAAACTCTTAAATTCTGGCACTTACAATAAAGATGTTAAGACTGATGTCTCAACAACACACAATGTCACGACATATGTTATAACACATGCTAACAGCAAACAAACTTGCTAAAAACAGAAAGATTATATAGAAAATAAATTGTAGAAATTTAAAGAACACAATCAATGGTTAACCTAATTCGGTACAACTTCACCTACTCTGGGGGCTACCAAGCCATGAAGGAAATTCACTATTAGTAGTATTAATTCGAAGCTAAACAATCCCAGTTTACAACTTCTCACTTAATCCTTACCCAATGCAAAACCTCCTAGATATGAGAATCCTCTCTTAGTTCTAATCACCGTAGTGATATCAAACAATCTCAATCATAGAGAATGTCTCAAGAAACCAAAATAGAAGATTACTCTTCCAAAAATGCTTAGTCTTAAAAGCTTCAACAAAGAACAATACTCAACTCTTTGCTTAAAAGCTTGGAGGAGAACAATAACTTGATAAACAAGTAACAATCAGTCAACTCAAATGCATCAAAAGATACCTGAGGACGTACAAAAACACATGTAGAAACTAAGGAACTCTCAAACCCTAAACCTTTATTTGCACACAGTTTTACAATAAAAACTATGCTTAAAAAACTAGGTCTATCAAGACTCCTTAAATAGACTTTTGTATTTGGGCTTGGGCTGGATTGGACTCTTAAATAAAATCCAATATTCAACTGAAAATCCTTGCAAAATCTTCTCCACAATTATAGGAACAAATCTTCAAAAGTTTCTTAAAAAATCTCAAAGATCCTTTTTTTTAAACAAATCAAATCTGCACATGTTCCTAAAAAACCCTTGATTGCCTGCGCTTTTATGATTACTAGAATATTCCATAAACTCATATTTTTCAATCAAATCTTCAAGGTTACATACCAATTGTATTGTCATGATGTTCTGTTGCAACATTTTACAACATCTGATAGAACATCTGTCAAATAAGTACCAGTAGACTTTACTGTACAAGCTGGTTAAGATCTTATGACACCTTGCTCAACATTAGGCTACAATACATGTTTTCCAAATGAAACATTTTTTGATAAAATTGTTGCCAACTCTTTATTTTTACCAAAATTGTTACCAACCATAAAATCACAGATCTAACAATATCCGCCTTTGGCAAATTTTAGCTAAAACAACCTTTGCAGAAAAATATGGAGAGAGGAATAAAACCACAAACACAAGTTACATGAAACCATGTAAACTTTGTAAAAGTAAAACATAGTTCAACACGGCTCAAGAGCTTATAAAATCAGACAAGTCTATTACTCCCTTTGTCATACACACTCAGTCCTCCCCCTCAAGAGAAAACCCCACGTCATAGCACATACACCAGAACAGTAGAAGAAACAGCAGCAACTTAGACACAACCAAGCATGACAAACTATCATGCTCCCCCCTGAATAGTTGCATAAGCAACCATAATAACTACTCTCCTAAATCAGTAGCACACTGTTGTACCCCAAAATTTGCCCTCTCATTTATCAAAACTTCTCTCAAGATTGCTTTGACTCAAGACTGGATTAGGGTTTGAGTTTGCACAAGGATTTTTGGATTATAATTGCTTCATATGACTTTCAAACATCATTATAGACCCCTAAGATCACTCATGACAAGTTTCAAGCCTTGAACCGCATTTTTGATCAGTCAATTGGACAGTTGACCTATAAATCAGTCGTATTAGGGAAAAAGTCAACCATGGCCAATTTACAGTCAAACTTCATAATTTTTGATCCACATAGACATTTAAAACTTATACGTGTCATTTGGTCAAGTTTGGATTACAATTCCTCAAGAAATTTGGTCAAATCACAAAAAGGGCAAAATGGTCAAAATTAGGGTTTTGATTGTGCAAGGGCAATTTCTGATTTTTTTAGCAAATGACCAATTGAGTTCAAGCATTATTTCAAGGATTAAATTACATCATCTTGGCTTAATTACATGGCTCAAAACATTTCAAATTCATTGGACTGACAGATGAAATTTACAGTCAACTGATCAAAAGTCAACTGTACACTGAAAAGTCAAACTTTGACTTTTTGGTCAAAATCAAGTGCCAAGGGTCATAATTCATAAATACATGTCAAAATATAAAACTTGTTCATCAAGAAAACCAAATTTGAAAGTTAGGGTTTGAATTTGAAATTTTTTCTAACTTAGAAATTTTCTAAGTATAGAAAATTTTCTTATTTTTTCTTAACTTTAGGCCACTTTTACACCATGATGCATAATGATTCAAGGAAGGTTCCCAACATGGAAGTTGTAGACCTCCATGAAATCTACAACTTTGATTTACACAACTTCTCCTAAATATGCTGGGATTTCAAGTTATAAATTCATAAAGTCATGACATTTTCATTTAACACTTAGAGAAACTTTCAGCAGTTTTGGTCAGGTTTTTATCCCAACTTCTTGGCCAATTTTCATCAAGTTCCAGTTTGATTTAACAAAAGTAGTCAACATGAAAGTTGTAGTGGAGGTTCCAATATTTCCAAAAAGTCCCAGAAATCATTGAGATCATTCTTGAGCTGAGAGGACCGAAGAGATGAAGTTAGGGTTTCATTCTTGAATTACAAAGCAGAATTTGTGATGAACACTTGACTAAATTCCAACCAAAGCTACAAGATCTATCTTTTAAGGCTATGTTCTCTCCAAATCCATGCATAATCAAACAATTACACAAACCCTAAGTGTATTACACAAGCATTTGAAGCTTTGTCCAAGTCTTGATACCATTTATGGTTAAGAAATACAAAAGCAACATTTCCATTTGCATAAAGTTTCACTTTTCCAACCACTCTCTTCTTTCAAAGCTTGAAATCTCTTCCAAAGATGACAGAAAAATCTCTAAACATCAGAAGCAATCCACAAGACCTGCAAATCATGTCTAAGTTCCTTAATTCACTCCTTTCTTCATCATGAAGAAACTTGTCATTATGAATTTGAAGAAAAGGCATAACAAGGGATTTTTCAAAAGTCTAAGTTTCTCAAGTCTCAAACCTTCTCTATAAATAGAAGAAACATTTGCAAGACAAGGGGTTGGTTTTTTGGAAGTACAAAAGTTTTAGAGAGAAAGAATAGAGAGTTTTGTTGAGCAGAAAAACAATATTTTGTGCAACCTTGATTCATTTTCAAAACCAAGTCTATTCTTGTTTAAAACAGAAAACCCAATCCATCACTCCACCATACAAACTCTCCTTTAAACCAAACAACTCATCACATACAAAGGTGGTCCAAAACATCACAGCACAGTCTAACTCAATTTCAACAGTCCAGAGAAGCTTCCTGGAGATTCATTGAGGTCTTCATAACACTTGGAAAAAGCATTCAGATTTAAACAGCCAGTGCAACTCAGAGGTAATTCTCCTTGACTTGATATCTCTCCATACATCATTAAAGGATTTCGTTTATTTTAAAGACAAGATGTAGTACTTTAGTACATTTCTGAACTATTCATTTGCATCTTGTTTAGGCTTATTCAATCATGTATGGTTCATACTTATCCATTATATGCCATAAACTAACCTGTAAAGTAAGTAAAAACAATGTTTAAGGTAGGTAAATGCAGCATGTATCGACACATATCCGCATGTGTCGACTCATCTTAGTGAAAATATAGGGTATGAATCGACACATGACCCTCATGCATCGACCCATACCGACTTCAGGTCACAAAACAGAAACTGGAAAGGACTATGAGTCGACACATACGCATTTCACATCGATTTAAAAAGGTGTATGAGTCGATACATCCCATCATGCATCGACTCATACTGAACAGATTTCACTTTACAGGGGCAAGAAGAAGCTATGTATTGATGCATAACAGCATGGGTCGACACCTAGCAGTCCAAAATGCAGTTTTCCTTTTATTTTACACTGTTTTTACATTGTTCTCATTATCATTCGATATGGTTGTAATATTTCAGTCTCCATTTCATCCCTATCGTTAAATTGTACCCCCACCCCCCTAAAGTGATGTAATAGCTTAGATTTTATTTTCCGCATTTTTACTTGCTTTTCATATATTTCTAGTATATAGGATGTATGGCAAGAGGAAATTAACAAATAGATAATCCTAAATCCAAGACTAAATCAACACATGTAAATCAAACACACTATTCACACATGAACCCTTAGGGTAATCCCGTCTCGTTGCCCCTTTCGGAAAATAGTCATGTCTCTCGAACATGGGCGTTTTAGCAAAAGACCCTCAATAAAAGATCGTAGTCCCTCGATGACCCTCGATGTTGCCTTCGGTAAATGATCTAGTCCCTAAACGACATTGCTAAAACGACTCATAAGTTTCTTTCTATGACTATACAAATGTCCCATACTCGTTCCTTCACATCCAATGATGGGGCTTCTTACCAAATCAATGGTAAGATAACCACATCTAAAGGAGGAGGAAAAGCACATTTAAGACCTTTCGAGTAGGTAGATTCACTCCTAGTTACTCGCTTGCTCACAAAAAAACATTTTTATACACTCACACTCTCATCTTTGAACTATTTTCAAAACAAACACTTTGTATGTGTTCTTATAGAAATGAGAATCGTTACAAAGTTACATTTTCAAAATACTTTCAAAAACACATCTCACAAACACACCTTTGAACTATTTTCGAAACAAACACTTTGTAGGCGTTCTTATAGAAACGAGTACCATTACGAAGTTCCATTTTCAAAAATAATTTCAAAAAATCACACACACAAAGTACAATTTCAAACAAAAGCAAGTGATCTAGCAAGTAACTAAGAGCCCATGGAAAACCATGGATGAAAATGGTGCTAATACCTTCCCTTTTCATAATCTACCCCCCGAACTCAAGAAAACATCTCTAAAGGTCTTTCCTATGCTTTTTACCCTTTCCTTTTTGGATAAAAGAAAAGTCGGTGGCGACTCTTGATAAATAGCAACATTTGCGATAAAATGCAAAACTTCAAGTCAATTCTCCCACCGTATCACAGAACTGGAGACTCTGCTGGGGAGATCATAAAAGTGGGGTTACCTTAGGGATAGATCACCTTTACTTGCCTTCATTATTTGATTTGAATGCTTTACATTATGGTTCTCTGTTTGGGTTTTCTTTAATCCTACACCCAGATTTGGGGACACTTTATAGGTAAATAGCAATACGTTGTGGAAACGGTGAGGGGTATACCGACATGGTCTAAGGAATAGCTATGTTAGTGTGACATATTTGTGGGTACCGGTAGCCTTTGAGTTAATCAAAGAGAATACGGGGCCGCTGAGTGATGTCATGAAGCACTAATGAACTTCTAGAACCTTTACTTGACCAACTTGGCCTTTAGGATGTAGTGAGATGACCGGCTTTGGTGCAGTCCGAAGTTGGTAGATACTCGATACTACACTCATTGAGGGTTGGTTTATTGAAATATTTCGGTCGCCATTAAAGAGGCTTGAGCTGAAACAATGACCAAGGAAAAAATCCGGTGATATTGAGCTCCTTAGAACCCGATCATTATTTCTAGGATAGGTTGAGCCAACTAAACTTCAAGAGGGTACTTACCTAGAAACCCCATGCAAGCCTAAAACTAAGGATTTGTTTGCTTTGTGTGAATATGATTATTTATATATAAACTTGCTTACCTCGCATATCTGTACATAACATCATAACATCATACCATAGCATTTTCAATAACCGTTTCAAGGATCTCAAGGGCCTATGATACAGGGTCACGTTGAACCAGATGTCTATCAAGGGACAAGGGGATTTATTTTACTCTAACCAAACATCGCCAAAGATCAAGTACAACAAACTTGAGTCAAGGGCTATGACCACTTGACATGGTGAACTTGATTCTCGTGGAAGGACATCCACCGATACAAAGTTCTCCAATCAAAGATGTTGATCAAAATTCAATCTCTTAACTTTTTCTTATGTTTACCCCGCGAGATCCTTGAAAACATGCATCCACATATCATGCATCATATCATGACAGGTTTATCCCATACAAATCTCCTTATCTTCCTACTGTTTATTTCAATAGAGATGGCTCTAGAGCTGACTATCAAGGACATCCAGGCTCAAAACGCTCAACTCCGAGAAATGTTCTTGAATCTGTCCAAGGGACAAGAAGAGGTGAAAGCTCTCCTCAGAAGGGGCATGGTCATAGGGAATCCGGAAGGCACCAAGGATGATCAGTGTGAAAGGCTACAAACTGAAATATCCATAATGAGGGTCCAAATGATGTGACAGCTGGTGGGCCAGATGGCTCTTATCCAAAATCTGACTCAAGGACAAGAAGAGCTGAAAGTTCTTGTCAACCAACTTCGTCAAAACAGTTGCGACCGTATGGGGCAAACAATAAGGATTGGAAATCAAGTCACTACTCAGCCTCCCATGAGACAAGAAGCTGATTTAAGGGAGAAAATACCTTCCCAATTTGCTTCCGCGTCACAAACCCAACAACCACCTCGTCAACAAGGACAGGGTAACCAAAGTAAACAGGTCCCAACCATTAGGAAGTTCACCAAACTCGACATGCCTATATCGCAGGTCTTACAACACCTGCTGAACTTGAATTTGGTCACATTAAGGGATCCTCCTAGAAATCCCAATACCTCTGCTCCTAGTTATCATCCCAATGCACTATGTGCATACCACTCCAATAATCTTGGGCATGATACGAATGACTGTTGGGCTTTGAAAAATAAGATCCAAGACTTGATTGACGGAGGAATGCTGGAGTTCACACAAGATGTCCAGACTGAATTCTTATGCCATCCCTCAAAGGCTCACCACCTAAAGTGAGAAGTTCAAACAAAGAGGCTTTTGTTCATTTTGAATTTTCAAGTTGTAATCTCTTTTGCTTGTTCAAACAATTATCTATTAATGTCAAACTTTGTTTCATTAATGCATTGCATATGTCTGTCTTGATTTGCTTCACTCATTTTCATTACATTTAAACTATGTTTTTTTATGACATTCAACTCTTCCTAAAGGTTACAAGCCTTTAGAGGGAGGATGACGAAAACAATGCCATAATCTCATACAGTATGCTTTTGAACAGACCTTGTTGATGATGTACAAGCATTCTTTCAAATCCTAAACACCAGAGTTATAAGGAAGGTAATCCCTAGTCAACCCCTTCGAGCCAAAGAAGTAGAAGTTTACTTTTTACACAAATTGAAACCTTTAATCAAAACCTGGGGCGGGGTAGTCTCTCAGTTAATTCAAACGCGCGTTTAGCCACAAACTCTCATACAACGAATGACATCAAAAACATTCCTCTGGAATCAAAAGACCGTGATGGTTCCCTATCACATAGGCAGTCATTATCTCTAAAAAAAAAGGCCCACTAAGTCAAAACCTACAAAGGAGACTTAAGAGAACTGGGGCACCCCGCTGACTGTAATCTCAAAACAAGAACAGTCAGGCAAAAATTAGGGATAACAAATAAATCAAAAGAGGTTACTACAAATCCTCAACAAAATGAAAAAATGTTGAAGAAAATGACTGCCTTCCAACAAACTTAACTTGTCTAAACCATCACTAAAATATCATTCCAGACTCAATTGGAGTTTAAAACGCACAATTAACAGAGCTTAGGACTGAAGAACATCATGAAGAATAGGTGGGTACAAATACATTTGAGCCTTTATCCTTTGTTTCTTAAACCGTGAACCAAGCCACGTTACAACCCTTCAAAAGTCCTAATTGAAGCATGGGTTAGTTCGAAAGCATACTGTTACAAAAGGTATCCTGACTCCTGTAAGGCTTTACTCTAAATCTTGAGTTTGAATTTTTTCTTACAAAATTTCTTTACTCACTAAAACGTATTTTCAAAATTCAAGACAAACATAAACTTTGCATTACTTGAATATCACTGTTTGCATATGGCTATTTGTTTGACAGCGGAGAAATTCACACAACGAATATCCGATGAACGAAAGCTCTCTCAGTGAACAAAATAAATTCAAGTAGGATGATACTCCCATTGACAAATCTCCTATCAACAAGGGGGCATGACGTGTCACTATCCAGCACACCTGGGGCAGTCCAATCAAGATTCCAAGAAATCTCTCAAGAATTACAAAGTAACCAGGGGCAAGTCTCCATCTCCATCACTCGGGGCATTGAACGTTAATCTCGACAAAGGGTTACATACAATCAAACTTCCAAGAAGTTCCACAAACACTCGCTACTAGGGGCAATGACAAATCTCCCCAAAATCCTTCTCATAGGATGACTCCCAGCCAAAGTTTCAATCTCTGATAACCTCTTCCCAGCTAAGTCGACCTCAAGAATCCTCGAGGATTTTTCTCCAGTAAAGTCGCCGCCTCTCCAATAGACTGAGCAACAGGGTTTATTTTCCCAACAAATGGAAGGATTCTCCAGCTTGAGTTTGCCTCTCCGACTACTACAAATCAGAGGACCACAACCCCTCTTCCCCAGTAGACTACTCTACAATCCCCAGCAAGTTACTATGAAACCTGGACTCGACCAGATATCAGTTCAACTTTGATTCCCCAGTAAGAGCAACAGACAATCGAGACTCCTGAACTCATTCCCCAAGCAGGAATAAACATACTCCCTACAAATTTTTCAATATTTCCCAACGGAGTTCTCCTCAAACAACAAAATAGGAATCCCCGGTGGAAACATTCTAAGCAAAGTTTGAAGACACACATACTCTTCAACAGCAGTCCAGGATCTAACAAACTCCCCGACATTTGTCAAGGATTTATTTTCCCAGACAAAAATACATTCATAAACATTTCACATTTCATACCTCCTATTTACATACATGATAAGGGCATACGACACAATCTCATTTATTTTGAGAATATCATGACATCATGCATTTCATACATCATGACATTGCATATGGCCAACTCTTTACCTTTTCAGGGAAAGACACATCAATAAACACCGTTGACTACTTACATGACCTGGTAGTCCTCTCAAAAACTGCATCTAATGAAGGGTTGTTTCAGCAGATTCCTCAGAAAGATGCCCTCACAAGACCTTCTCTGGTTCAGTCAGATTGACGCTAAGATCTCCCTGATTCTTATTCCAGTTGAAGATATTCCAAGACTTTCGTCTGGTTCAGTTAAATCGATTCTAAGATTTTTCTGATTCTTATCCAGTCAAAGTTAATCCAAGACCTTCTCTGGTTCAGTCAGATCGACGCTAAGATCTCCCTGATTCTTATTCCAATTGAAGATATTCCAAGACTTTCGTCTGGTTCAGTTAAATCAATTCTAAGATTTTTCTGATTCCTATTTAGTCAAAGTTAATCCAAGACCTTCTCTGGTTCAGTCAGATCGACGCTAAGATCTCCCTGATTCATATTCCAGTTGAAGATATTCCAAGACTTTCGTCTGGTTCAGTTAAATCGTTTCTAATATTTTTCTGATTCCTATCCAGTCAAAGTTAATCCAAGACCTTCTCTAGTTCAGTCAGATCGACGCTAAGATCTCCCTGATTCTTATTCCAGTTGAAGATATTCCAAGACTTTCGTCTTGTTCAGTGAAATCGATTCTAAGGTTTTTCTGATTCTTATCCAGTCAAAGTTAATCCAAGACCTTCTCTGGTTCAGTTAGATCGATGCTAAGATCTCCCTGATTCTTATTCCAGTTGAAGATATTCCAAGACTTTTGTCTGGTTCAGTTAAATCGATTCTAATATTTTTCTGATTCCTATCCAGTCAAAGTTAATCCAAGACCTTCTCTGGTTCAGTCAGATCGACGCTAAGATCTCCCTGATTCTTATTCCAGTTGAAGATATTCCAAGACTTTAGTCTGGTTCAGTTAAATCGATTCTAAGATTTTTCTGATTCTTATCCAGTCAAAGTTAATCCAAGACCTTCTCTGGTTCAGTCAGATCGACGCTAAGATCTCTCTGATTTCCATTCTATTTGAAGACACTGTGAAGCCTGGATCTGACCAGATAGCAACTGATTACTTCATCCTCAACAACTGTGAAGCCTGGATCCGACCAGATAACAGCTGATATCTGAGTCAGGGATTTATTTTCCCGGGTGAAAACACACGTTTCACACTCATACATCATAGCATGTACATATCAATACATTTAGCATGGTACCACATCTGGGGAACATCATGCAAGCATCTGCATTTTTATAACCCCTTTTTTCTCATAGGAAAAACAACAAGTTTAGTACGAATCAACAACATATTTGTGCTAATACTTCTTCCAGCATTTACCTACATTCCTCCAAATGGCATCTATAAGCCCATTCACCATACATCTTCGAGAGCAAATTTCTGGGCACTCTAGTGTTCAATCATCTTTCACCTTCGAGTCACGAATGGCAAAACTCGCCAATCTAACTCTTCAGGCTTAAGAATATTGAACAGGGGCAGCTGTTGTACCCCAAAATTTGCCTTCTCATTTATCAAGACCTCTCTCACAAGATTGCTTTGACTCAAGACTGGATTAGGGTTTGAGTTTGCACAAGGATTTTTGGATTATAATTGCTTCATATGACTTTCAAACATCATTATAGACCCCTAAGATCACTCATGACAAGTTTCAAGCCTTGAACCACATTTTTGACCAGTCAATTGGACAGTTGACCTAAAAATCAGTTGTATTGGGGAAAAAGTCAACCATGGCCAATTTAGAGTCAAACTTCATAATTTTTTATCCACATCGACATTTTATACTTATATGTATCATTTGGTCAAGTTTGGATTACAATTCCTCAAGAAATTTGGTCAAATCACAAAAAGGGCAAAATGGTCAAAATTAGGGTTTTGACTGTGCAAGGGCAATTTCTGATTTTTTTAGCAAATGACCAATTCAGTTCAAGCATGATTTCAAGGATTCAATTACATCATCTTGGCTTAATTACATGGCTCAAAACATTTCAAATTCATTGGACTGACAGATGAAATTTACAGTCAACTGATCAAAAGTCAATTGTACACTGAAAAGTCAAACTTTGACTTTTTGGTCAAAATCAAGTGCCAAGGGTCATAATTCATCAAGACATGTCAAAATATGAAACTTGTTCATCAAGAAAACCAAATTTGAAAGTTAGGGTTTGAATTTGAAAATTTTTCTAACTTAGAAATTTTCTAAGTATATAAAATTTTCTTATTTTTTCTTAACTTTAGGCCACTTTTACACCATGATGCATAATGATTCAAGGAAGGTTCCCAACATGGAAGTTGTAGATCTCCATGAAATCTACACCTTTCTTTACACAACTTCTCCTAAATATGCTAGGATTTCAAGTTATAAATTCATAAAGTCATGACATTTTCATTTAACACTTAGAGAAACTTTCAGCAGTTTTGGTCAGGTTTTTATCCCAACTTCTTGGCCAATTTTCATCAAGTTCCAGTTTTATTTAACACAAGTGGTCAACATTAAAGTTGTATGGGAGATTCCAATCTTTCCAAAAAGTCCAAGAACTCATTGAGATCATTCTTGAGCTGAGAGGATCGAAGAGATGAAGTTAGGGTTTCATTCTTGAATTACAAAGCAGAATTTGTGATGAACACTTGACTAAATTCCAACCAAAGCTACAAGATCTCTCTTTTCAGGCTATGTTCTCTCCAAATCCATGCATAATCAAAAAATTACACAAACCCTAAGTGTATTACACAAGCATTTGAAGCTTACTCCAAGTCTTGATACCATTTATGGTTAAGAAATGCAAAAGCAACATTTCCATTTGCATAAAGTTTCACTTTTCCAACCACTCTCTTCTTTCAAAGCTTAAAATATGTTCGAAAGATGACAGGAAAATCTCTCAACATCAGAAGCAATCCACAAGACCTGCAAAGCATGGCTAAGTTCCTTAATTCACTCCTTTCTTCATCATGAAGAAACTTGTCATTATGAATTTGAAGAAAAGGCATAACAAGGGATTTTTCAAAAGTCTGAGTTTCTCAAGTCTCAAACCTTCTCTATAAATAGAAGAAACATTTGTAAGACAAGGGGTTTGTTTTTTGGAAGTAAAAAAGTTTTAGAGATAAAGAATAGAGAGTTTTGTTAAGCAGAAAAACTATATTCTGTGCAACCTTGATTCATTTTCAAAACCAAGTCTATTCTTGTTCAAAACAGAAAACCCAATCCATCACTCCACCATAAAAACTCTCCTTTAAACTAAACAACTCATCACATACAAAGGTGGTCCAAAACATCACAGCACAGTCTAACTCAATTTCAACAGTCCGGAGCAGCTTCCTGGAGATTCATTGAGGTCTTCATAACATTTGGAAAAAGCATTCAGATTTAAAAAGCCAGTGCAGCTCAGAGGTAAGTCTCCTTGACTTGATATCTATCCATACATCATTAAAGGATTTTGTTTATTTTAAATACAAGATGTAGTACTTTAGTACCTTTCTGAACTAGTCATTTGCATCTTGTTTAGGCTTATTCAATCATTTATGGTTCATACTTATCCATTATATGCCATAAACTAACCTGTACAATCAATAAAAACAATGTTTAAGGTAGGAAAATGCAGCACGTATCGACATATATCCGCATGTGTTGACTCATCTTAGTGAAAATACAGGGTATGAGTCGACACATGACCCTCATGCATCGACCCATACTGAGTTCAGGTCACAAAACAGAAACTGGAAAGGACTATGAGTCGACACATACGCATTTCACATCGATTTAAAAAGGTGTATGAGTCGATACATCCCATCATGTGTCGACTCATACTAAACAGATTTCACTTTACAGGGGCAAGAAGAAGCTATGTGTCGATGCATAGCAGCATGGGTCGACACATAGCAGTCCAAAATGCAGTTTTCCTTTTATTTTACAATGTTTTTACATTGTTTTCATTATCATTCAATATGGTTGTAATATTTCAGTCTCCATTTCATCCCTATCGTTAAATTGTACCCCCACCCCCCTAAAGTGATGTAATAGCTTAGATTTTATTTTCCGCATTTTTACTTGCTTTTCATATATTGCTAGTAAATAAGATGTATGGCAAGAGGAAATCAACAAATAGATAATCCTAAATCCAAGACTAAATCAACGCATGTAAATCAAACACACTATTCACACATGCACCCTTAGGGTAATCCCGTATTGTTGCCCCTTTCGGAAAATAGTCATGTCCCTCGAACATGGGCGTTTTAGCAAAAGACCCTCAATAAAAGATCGTAGTCCCTCGATTACCCTCGATATTGCCTTCGGTAAACGATCTAGTCCCTAAACGACATTGCTAAAACGACTCATAAGTTTCTTTCTATGACTATACAAACGTTCCATACTCGTCTCTTCACATCCAACGATGGGGCTTCTTACCAAATCAATGGTAAGATAGCCACATCTAAAGGAGGAGGAAAAGCACATTTAAGACCTTTCGAGTAGGTAGATTCGCTCCTAGTTACTCGCTTGCTCACAACAAAAACATTTTTATACACCCACACTCTCATCTTTGAACTATTTTCGAAACAAACACTTTGTATGCATTCTTATAGAAATGAGAATCGTTACAAAGTTACATTTTCAAAATACTTTCAAAAACACATCTCATAAACACACCTTTGAACTATTTTCGAAACAAACACTTTGTAGGCGTTCTTATAGAAACGAGAACCATTACAAAGTTCCATTTTCAAAAATACTTTCAAAAAACCACACACACAAAGTATAATTTCAAACAAAAGCAAGTGATCTAGCAAATAACTAAGATCCCATGGAAAACAATGGATGAAAAGGGTGCTAATACCTTCCTTTTTCATAATCTACCCCCCGAACTCAAGAAAACATATCTAAAGGTCTTTCCTGTGCTTTTTCACCTTTCCTTTTTGGATAAAAGAAAAGTCGGTGGCAACTCCTGCTAAACCGCAACATTTGCGATAAAACGCAAAACTTCAAGCCAGTTCTCCCACCGTATCACACACACAATCATATCACAATGCTAAATTAACATGTCAAGACATATGATATAACATTAGGACACACAAAACACACCAACACTTTACTCTCCCCTTTTAGCCAAAATATTGACAAAAATTGGAGTAAATGTACACAAGTTGGAAACACACAACACATTAGAACATCTTGCATACAAGAAATAATAAAAATGGAAGCACACAAATAGATGGAAACGCACACTCTTGGCCAGCTTCAGATGGCCTTCCACCTCTTCCCCCTGTCAAAGAGCATTCTTTATTCCTTGGTGTTGTAGCCAACCCCACTTTCTTGCAGAACACCTTCCTTTCATCCCTTCTCAGTACCAATTTGTCCAGGCATGTCATGTCTCAGAGTATAGAGGAAAGATGCAGTATTAGTTGCATTCTTCCATATTGTAATTGATATAACTCCTTAGTAATACAAGTTCCAATCCCATTATTTTTTAGAATAGTAATTTGTTCCTTGTTATCCATATTCTTAAGAATCACAACCTTCCCTTCAACAAGATTCTTGATTAGTCAATTACAACTACAAAGGTCCTTGTTCCAGCTTATTGAATAAGATATCTGAAAGAACTCAGGTCTCCACTATGAAATGTCATGACATCCATCTTAACATCAAGTCTCTTTAACACCAGTTCAGAGAAACTTTCTCTTGTTTCCCTACCTTCAGCTCCAGTAATATACCAAGAAGCACATTCCTGCTTCTTAATGATCCAGAAACACAAACTATTTCTCAAGGAAAAACATCCATCAGTATTTGATGTCTTCATATTTAATTCACTGATGTTTCCTTTTTCAGAGTGAGTTATAGTTAATTCCTTGGATTATTCTATCCGTCCTTCAGTAGACAGCCATTCGTTGGATTGAGGATTCACAGATTTCCTCCCTTAGTGCTTCATCAGTTTGCACACAGGATGTTCCAACATCGTCTTTGATATCCACCTTCTCTTCAGTAATTAAATTACCAATTATCACATTCATAGACTCCATTGTCATTCCAGTTCTAGAGTTAAAAACTCTATAAGCTCTTTATCTTGAAGAGTAGCCCAAAAATATTCCTTCACCCCCATTGGAATCCTTCTTGTCCACTTGATCTTTGTTAGTAAAGTTCTAGCATCTACTTCCAAAGATATAAAAGTATTTAACTTTAGGTTTCCTTCCTTTCTATACCTGATAAAGAGTAGTAGTAGTACCTCCTCTCAAAGTGACTCTGTTATGAATATTGCAAGCAGTATTCATAGCTTCAACCCAAAATTCAAATGGCAATTGCTTAGCACTAAGCAAGACTCTAGCTGATTCTTGTATGGATCTATTCTTTTTCTCAACAATTCCATCTCCCAGATTTTTCCAGGAATAAGAGAACTTATGGTTTATTCCTTCAGAATCACAAAATTTAGAAAATTTTGCATTCTTAAACTCCTTATCATTGTCACTTATGACTTTGACAATCACACTCATCTTATACTCTTGAATTCTTTGACACAAACCTTTGAAGACTTCAAAAGTATCTAATTTTTCTTTAAGAAAATTCATCCAAGTATATCCAAAAAAATTCATCTACAACTACAAAGACATACCTTTTTCCTCCTAGGTTGTCTATCTCTAATGGTCCCGATCAGGAAAAATAATAAGTGTTCTATTTTGCCTCTGTAGTAATAACAGGGAAATTCCTCGAATATCGATCCCAAGGACTGCACGTCCATATCGAGTTCAATGCTTATTTCAATTAAACAAAAACTTAATTTAGGGTTTTGTTTGTAAATGTCACTTAATCATAAGTAAAAAGAAGTAGAAATATAAATTTCCATTTTCACAAAAATGAGGAGCATGTTAGGGTAAAGTGTATAGTTTTCCCTGTAATAACCTTGAACCCTAATTTCTTTAACAACTTCATAATACTCAATTAACAAATCTTTAGTTTATTTACCCCTAATTCCTTAGTGGGAAAACCTTTAAACATTCATCCCAAATCCTAAATCCTTAGAGAATTAAGATGAAATCAAGCCTTAGTTTTATCAAGATTTAACTGGTAACTATAGGGCATACCTAGTCCTAGGTGATATCTACTATATTCTAATCATAAAAAAACCTTAACAACCGCGATCTAGTTGATTGTTAACCATAAATTAATCCTTGTTGGTCCGACAGGGAAAGCATTAAAAATATTGAACGGTCAAATTGAATATGAAAAACTATTGCATTAAAGAAATTCGAACTCAAAGTGTTTACATAATCAAAATCAGGGACACTCCCTAGCATTGGGGGATTTAGCTACTGATATTTTCAAAGTAATTTCAAAATAAAAATTAAGCATTACAAATTGATGGTGAAATTTGATCTTGAATTTCTTCCGCTCATGAAAGGTCTTCGTTATCCAACAATTGCATAGGCTTCCATCTTCAATTGTCAAATTCTTTGTCTCCCGTGATAAAGGTCTCCTAATTCATCCTGAAAACTCATCTAAATAGTTAAAATCCATTATTCTCGGTTGGAAATGCCCAAAACACCCCTTCAGGTCACACATAGTGAAAAATCATGAAAATAAGGAAAATCAGTGTCACTGGCCAACACGGCCCGTGTCAGACGACACGACCTCCCGTGTTGCACCCCTGACTTTCCATTCTTCTTCAACTCATCCCAAACCTTCCTCCTAACATGGCCCATGTTAGGTGATACGGCCACCCGTGTCAAGATTCCTGTAGCATGATTTTTGGATTTCCTCTGAAACTCCAAATTTTGCACTTTTCGCATTGATTTTTGTTCCGATTTATTCCTCTGAGCCTAAAAACAGAAAAATACACATCTAACGCATAAAATATGGAGAAATTAAGTAAAACTCTTGGCAATATAAAGAAAAGATAACTAAAATCAACGGTAAATAACTGTGTAAAAACCACTATTCAAACTCCCCCAAACTTAAACTGTTGCTTGACCTCAAGTGACAAATACAAGAGCTCATGAAATTCACAGACAATCGATACTCACACGTAAGATGTCTGTTCACATAGATCAAGAGGTAGTTCGTTCGGTGTTCACATGATGTGAAGAGTTTTTGTAAAAACCTTTTAAACCTGAGTTTCCTCTTCGGATACCTCTTTAACTATGCTTTGTACTTAATTCTTTTTTTGATTTTCCTCCTTTGTCATTCAGACAATCAAATTAAGGCTATGAGAATTATGATGATCATCACATGTACAAGACTACTCAAGAGATTTTTTAGGCACCAAATAAGCAGCCATTGCTACTTTTAATTACTATCGATGAAAATTTCAAAACTTTGCAGTTTATATATTGCCCTTATTTGGACAACATTTAGGGATCAACCCCCTTTGGGCTGAATAACTGGGTGAGGGCTACCCAACTTAGCAGACGAGTTGAATTTTACAGCCTTTTCATCATCTGGTTCTAAAAACATTTATTTATCAATCAATCATACATGCATATGAATACAGAATATGCCAGAGTATCAAGATAAACTACTCAAGAAGTACTTCTCAAGATTCAAGTACTATGGTACAAATCTACATGTTAGACTCGTATCACTGTCACATTATTCCGAACTTCCTACCCTAAAACAATCACCCCTTTGTATCTATATACTATTCTCAATCTCTTTGAGATTCAAGCTCTTACGCAAAACAAAATTCCAAAAAATTTTGGTCAAAATTTGGGAAGGATTCAACATGTGATTTTACAAAGAAAATACCATAAAACAAAAAAATAAACCACAAAACAGGAAACTGAACACCCCCCTCCCCCCCAAACTTGAACTAAACATTAGCCCCACTGTTTTAGAACAAGATCAAGAAGGGTGACTCACAGAGGGTAATGCAACACCAACAACTGCCTCCTAGCTTCCACCAGTAAGACCCCCTTATTTTATTACCCGAAAACAAAACAAATTTAAAAAGAAAAAAAAACTAAGTCAATATAAGCGTGGGTTACCTCCCACGAAGCGCTTCATTTAACTTCGCATGGCTCGACGGTTCAATCCCCTTTATTATGGGGGTACTTCCTCCTCCACACCTTGTTGCTTGTCCTTTCTGCAACCAAGAACTCATCTAGATCAAAAGTATGGACCACTTTGTGCTTCAAGTCACTTCCAAATTCCATCTCCTCCCCTTAATGTTCCTTTTTCTTTCTCTTCTTGACTTCTTGAATACATCTAGGAATTTTGATAGATGCATGAGATGATGTCACCTGAGAGATTATTCTTGAGACTTTTTCTAGAGGTGGTTTTGAAATTTGGCTTTCTCCTTCTAGTTTGATCATACCAACTGAATATTCATTATTTCCACCTTGCTTCTTGATCTCTAACACCATCAAAGTTATCTCCTCATCAAATGATTTCAATGTCAAATTACCTGTCTCGATATCAAAATTGCATCGACTAGTAAGCAAAAATGGTCAACCAAGAATGATAGGAGTCTCTTCATCTTTAGGAATGTCTATGATCTGGAAATCAACTGGAAAGACAAAATTGTCAATTTCCACCAATACATTTTCAGCTATCCCATATGACTGCTTGATGGTATGATCAACAAATTTTAATTTTGTCCCACTCTCGCTTATCTTTTCAATTCCAAGCTTTTTGAAGATAGATAATGGCATTAAGCTCACACTAGAACCATAATCAATTAGAACCCTTTTGAATGTTCTATATTTTATAGTGCACGATATTTTTATTGATCCCAGATCTCTCTTCTTGGGTGGGATTCTCCTTTCTGGCAAGATTACACACAATTTCTTATCAGTGGGTACCGGTCCATCCCCTATTGGTCTCTTTTTTATCTAGTACCTCCTTCATGAATTTTTGGTACATGGCCTTTTCTCTAGAGCTTCAAAGAAAGGCATGTTGATCTCTAACTTCTTGAAAAATGTGAAAAATTTCTCAAATTCATTCTCTTTTGGATCCTTCTTTGTTACTCGGGAGGGATATGGAAACTTAATCACCGGCTTAGCCTCCTTTTTAATTTTTTATCAACTAGCTTCATAGGCGGTATCACTTCTTTAGAATTTTTCTTGTTTTTTGTCACTTTCAGATCTACCTCTATGACATAATCATCATCTGCTACCTTCTCTTATTTACCTTCTGACCCCTCCTGACTTGTTGTGACAACATTAACATTCTCATGAATTTTCTGATTTCCTTATGCTTGCAGAGATAATTGTTGTGCGGTTTATTCCAATTGAACTTCCAAAATTTTTATGGAAGTTATGGTGTTCCTGTGGTTGCTCCTTGTATCTTCTAGGAATTGAGAAGTGTGGGCAGCCATCTTTTCAATAGCTACATCCCAATCTTCCTTCTGTGGAGCTTGTTGCTGAGTATCTTTCCAAGAAAAGTTGGGATAATTCTTCTACCTTGAATTATAGGTGTTCGAATACGGATTATTCTGCTTCAAGAACTTGATCTCTTCAATTTGTTGTGGAGTAGCAAGACAATACACAATATGGTGAGGTCCATTACAAATCTCACAACTGACAGTCTGAGCAGGTTGAACTTGGGCTACAGTTTGAGCACCTAAATTCATAGCTTTGAGTCTTCTTTCAACTTCAGTAACATCTTGATCTTCCATCTTTAACACTTGATTTTCAAGTTTTAAGTCAATCACTCCCTTCGGTTTACTCACACTACGGTCATATAATTCCAGGCGCTCATTTGCAGTAATGGCTTCAATGATCTTCTTAATACCAGTGGCTGTTGTAAAATTGGATGAGCCACTGGCAGCTGTATTAATAAAATGCTTTGGATTCATTTTGAGGCCATTTACAAACATCTGTATTTGTTCAGTTTGATCCATATTGGGAGTGGGACAAGCTACCAATCTCTTGAACCTATTATAAGCATCACTTAGTGACTCTCCTTCTTTCTACTTAAAATTCATAATATCATATATTTTGTGAATGTACACAGAAGAAGGAAAATATTCATCAATAAAAGTTTTTTCCATCTCTTCCCAACTAGTAATACTCCCAGCAGGTAATGAGTAAAAGCACTCTTCAGCATCTTCAGAAAGCGTGAACGGAAACATTCTTAATTTCTTTGCTTCTTTAGAGTGTCCCTCAATCTTCAAAGTAGTACTCATGGTAAGAAACCTTTGCAAATTCTTATTTGCACCTTCATTTATTTTCCATGTGAAAGGTCTATTCTCAAGTTGTCAGATAGTTGAAGAGTGCAGTTGAAAATTTGTAACATTTACTGATTGATTCACAATAGTCAACCAACGTGCTGGAGCATTTACTCCTCCATAGTCCCCAATAAGTCTATCAGGTGCGGGTGGATTTTCACCCATATGTCTTTCTTATTCTTCTTATGACTCTGTATGAATTGAATGTTCTTCATCAGAGGCTTGTCTACGCCTTGCATGAAAAGTTCTTTCAATTTCTGCATCAAAAGGAAATTCAGCTAAGGGTTTTTATTGCATACAAAGGTTAGACACAAATTAGTAATAAAAAAAATAAAAATAACAGAAAATAAAATTTTAGTTGGAGAGCAACAAAATTCTAATTGAACTTGTAAGTGTTTGTTGGCAGGAATTTTGGTAAAACACTGACTTGATAATGTTTTGCTAAATGTCTTGACATTTGAAGCAAACTGGTTTTGAATGATGTCAAAGTGGATGTCTTGATATCTGCCTTTTGATCTGAATGTGACTTCATATCTGTTTCCAATTTCTGTTTCCTATTTTTATGCGTGCCATTATTCAGGATTTGTGACTCATAGTTTGCGAAAAATATGGAGGAATATTTTTCTATTTGCATTATCCTTATGGATTATATATTAGCCTATTTTCATGGAAATATTCAAGGGATTGGAATATTTATTTTTCAGCCCAAGCCCACTGCCGCTCCTTTATAACGACTTGCATCCTTATTCATTAAACTGCAACTTTTGAAGAAAAATATATTCTTTCTGTTTTAGAAGTCTAAGTCTTTTTAATTGTAATACACTATAAGTATTGGTTTAATACTTGAGTTGTAATTTGAGTTGTTAATTATGCATCATTCATAAGCTTTTAAGTATTGAGTGATTGAAGTCTTTAAAACTTAATAATTCTGCTGTTCTTTACTGTTAGTGATTGAAGGTATTTAAGGAGGGCCTCATACCTAGGTGTGTCTTAGGTAGAAGTATAACACGGGTAGTGATTAAGTGATTAGATTGTAAACTGGTTGTTTACTGAGGGTCTATAAATTGATACTATTTAGTGGACTTGTCCCTGGCTTGGTAGCCCCCAGAGTAGGTGTTGTTGTACACCGAACTGGGTTAACAATCTCTTGTGTTTTTACTGCTTTTAATATTGTTGTATTTTATGTTGTCCTCAGATATTTTTGTCGTGACATCTCCTTCGACATCACATATCTGATGCAAGAATTTCAATTGGTATCAAAGCATGCATCCTCCTCTATATTTGGGTGAGATCTAGGGAAGATACTTTCTGGTACTATGGACAAGGAAGGAGGATTTGTGAGCAGACCACCCATTATGGATGGAAGCAATTATGACTATTGGAAACCACATATGGTGTCCTTTCTAAAGTCTCTGGACAACAGGGCTTGGAAAGCTGTCTTAAAAGGATGGAAACACCCTGTCAAATTGGGAGAAAATGGAGAACTTACTTTTGAGTTTAAGCCAGAAGAAGATTGGTCTAAAGAAGAGGATGAAAATGGTCTTGGAAATTCTAAATCGTTGAATGCTATATTCAATGGAATTGACAAGAACATTTTTAGATTAGTGAAGACATGTGAAGTAGCTAAGGATGCCTGTGGGATTCTTCAATCTACCCATGAAGGCACATCCTTTTGAACATCCTTGAGATTGCTAATGCTGCCAGTGCTTTAGGAGAAAAAATTCCAGAAGATAAATTGGTGAGAAAGATGCTTAGGTCTCTTCCCAAGAGATTTGATATGAAAGTGACTGCCATAGAAGAAGCACAAGACATTGAAAAGATGAAAGTGGATGAACTTGTTGGATCACTTCAGACATTTGAATTAAGCATCAATGAAATATCTAAAAAGAAGAACAAAAGCATAACTTTTGTAACCAATACTGAAGATGAAGAGGAGGATTGTGATCTGTATACAGATTAAGGAATATATAATGCCTTAGTTATGCTTGGAAGATAGTTTAACAAAGTGATAAAAAGGATGGATAGGAACCCAAGATCAAATGTCAAGAACATCTCATCTGACATCCTTAAGTCAAATGAGTTTGGAAGAAAAAGGGCTGAAGAAAAATCCATTCAAGGGAAGAGAATACAATGTCATGGATGTGAAGGTTTTGGTCACATTAAGGCTGAATGTACTACATATCTTAAGAAACATAAGAAGAATCTATTTGTTACTTGGTCTGAATAGGATTCTGAGAGTGATCTTGAAGAGGAATCTGCAAAGTATGTTAAAGCATTAACAGGAAAATATGTGTCTGATGAAGATTCTAGTGATGGTGAACTAAAATTTGATGAGCTAGCTTCCTCGTACAAAGAACTATGCCTCAGAAGTGCAGAAGTTTGCCTAGAAGGGGAGAAATAGAAAGCACTCATAACCCAGCTGAAGGCAGAAAGGAAAGAGCATCTGAAAACTATTTCTAATCTGGAAAGTGAAGTGACTTATCTGAATTCTAATCTTGATAAAATGGTCAAATCTCTCAAGATGCTGAATAATATGAAATTATTCAAGTGGGAAGAGTGACATGAGAGAAGAGTGGTCTAGGGTTTAATGAGAAAAAAGGAACCTGTTTTAGAAGAACTTTCATCAAATTCCACTCATGCCAAGTCTAAACCAAAGATGTCGAATCAAATGTATGAACATCATGGAAAACATCATGGTAAGAAAAAATTTACTCACACCAGAGAGAAATCCCAACCCTGGAGGTGTCATCATTGTGGAAGGTTTGGTCACATAAGACCTTTCTGTTTCAAGTTGTATGGGTATCCTAAAACTACTCCTTTTCCCAAGACTGTTCAGATCTCTCAAAATGGCAAAAAGAAGAAACAATGGGTTCACAAGTCTAATGTTGCTAGTTTCATAGCTCATACCTCTCTCAGAGTATCAACCAAAAATGACTGGTACTTTGACAATGGTTGTTCTAGACACATGACAGGTGTCAAGAATCTATTGGTAGATATCAAATCTCATTCTACCAGTTATGTGACTTTTGGTGATGGAGCCAAAGGTGAAATCAAAGGAGTGGGAAAGTTAGAATGTTCAGGTGTCCCAAAACTTGACAATGTGTTACTTTTAGAGGGTTAACAACTAACCTAATAAGTATAAGCCAACTATATGATCAAGGATTTAAAGTTAACTTCACCATGGAAGAATGTCTCGTTTTTAATGAGAAGAATGAAGTTATTATGAAAGGAATCAGATCTAAAGACAACTATTAATTATGGGTTCCCCAAGAGTTGAGCCTCTCCTTAACATGTGCTTTAGCCAAAGAAAATGAAGTTAAACCGTGGCATCAAAAACTGGGACACTTGCATCTTAAAGGAATGAAAAGAATCATATCTATTGAAGCCGTGAGAGGGATTCCTAAGCTCAAAATAGAAGAAGGGAGAGTTTGTGGTGACTCCTAAATTAGAAAGCAAACTAAGATGCCACATCAGAAGATCCAACATCTTACTACATTAAAAGTTTTGAAACTTCTTCACATGGACTTGATGGGACCTATGCAAGTTGAAAGTCTTGGTGGAAAGAAGTATGCCTATGTTGTTGTAGATGACTTCTCTAGGTACACATGGATAAGTTTTCTTAGAGAAAAATCAGAAACTTTTGAAGTGTTTAAAGATCTCTGTCAAAAACTTGAAAGGGAAAAAGATAGTCATGTCATCAGAATCAGAAGTGATCATGGAAAGGAATTTGAGAACAATAAATTTGCTGATCTTTTCTCTTCTGAAGGAATCAATCGTGAATTTTCCTCTGCTATCACTCCTCAGCAAAATGGGATTGTGGAACACAAAAATAGAACCCTTCAAGAATCTTCCAGAGCTATGATTCATGCTAAGAAGTTACCCTACCACTTTTGGACTGAAGCTATCAATACTGCGTGTTATATCCATAACAGAGTCACTTTAAGGAAAGGCACCTCAACCACATTGTATGAAATATGGAAGGAAAGAAAACCTAATCTCAAATACTTTCATGTTTTTGGAAGTAAATGTTAAATCTTAGCTGATCGTGAACAAAGGAGGAAGATGGATCCCAAGAGTGATGAAGGAATATTCCTGGGATACTCTATAAATAGTAGAGCTTACAGAGTCTTCAACTCCAGAACCAAGGTTATGATGGGATCCATAAATGTTATTATTGATGATATAGGATGGAATAATGAAGAATATGTCTTAGAAGATATTGGAACATCTTTGTATGATATTCCAACAGAATCCAATGACATAAGTATTGATTCTAATCCACCTCAAGAAAATCCTGAGCCCAGTCATCTCAAAAAGGGCCTTCAATTAGAACTCAGAGAGATCATCCTAAGGAGCTTATCATAGGAGATCTAAATAAAGGAGTTACTACTAGATCAAGAGAAGGAATATCAAACTCTTACTTTGTTTAAAAAATTGAGCCTAAGAATGTCAAAGAGGCCTTAACTGACGAGTTCTGGATTAATTCTATGCAAGAAGAGCTAGAATAATTTAGTAGAAATGAAGTTTTGGATCTGGTTCCAAGGCCTGAAGGGACAAATGTGATTGTCATTAAATGGGGGTACAAGAATAAATCTAATGAAAAAGGGGAGGTCACTAGAAATAAGGCAAGGTTAGTTGCACAAGGATACACTCAAATTGAAGGATTTGACTTGATGAAACATTTACCCCTGTGGCCAGACTTGAATCAATCAGACTACTCTTGGGAGTTGCTTGCATTATGAAACTTAAATTGTTTCAAATGGATGTAAAGAGTGCCTTCTTAAACAGTTATCTGAATGAGGAAGTCTATGTAAAACAACCTAAGGGATTTGTTTATCCAAGTTTCCTAAACATGTGTACAAACTGAAGAAAGCTCTTTATGGATTAAAATAGGCTCCAAGAGCTTGGTATGAGAGATTGACATAATTTATTGGTGAGAATGGATATCGGAAAGGTGGCATAGACAAAAATCTTTTTGTCAAGGAAGAAGAAGGGAAGATCATAATTACACAGATTTATGTTGATGATATTGTGTTTAGTGGGATGTCAAATGAGATGGTTCAACATTTTGTCAAGCAAATGCAGTCAGAATTTCAGGTGAGCCTTGTTGGTGAATTAAGATACTTTCTTGGCCTGCAAGTTAAACAAATGGAAGATTCCATATTCTTATCTCAGAGCAAGTATGCGAAGAATATAGTAAAGAAATTTTGGATGGAAAATGCCAGTCACAACAGAACACCTGCTCCCACACACCTGAAGTTGTCTAAGGATGAAAAAGGAGTAAGTATGGATCAAAGTATTTACAGAAGTATGATAGGTAGTCTTCTATACCTCACAACTAGCAGACCTGGCATTGCCTTTGTTGTAGGGGTGTGTGCTAGATATCAAGCTGATCCTAAAGTTAGCCATGCAAACCATGTGAAGAGAATTCTTAAATATGTGAATGGGACAAGTGACTATGGTATGCTATATTCTAATGGATCTAGCTCTGCCTTAATTGGTTATTGTGATGCCGATTGGGCAGGAAGTGCTGATTATAGAAATAGTATATCAGGAGGATGTTTCTTTCTGGGAAATAATCTCATATCTTGGTTCAGTAAGAAGCAAAATTATGTGTCTCTATCCATTATTGAGGCTGAGTATATTGGTGCAAGAAGCAGTTGTTCTCAGTTGGTTTGGATGAAACAAATGTTAACATAATATAATGTCAAACAAGATGTCATAACATTATTCTATGACACTAAGTGCCATAAATATATAAAAAAATCCTATTCAACACAGCAGAACCAAACATATTCATATTCGTCATCACTTTATAAGAGAGATTGTGGAAGAAAAGATTATTGCCTTAGAACATGTATCTGCTGAATTACAACTGGATGACATTTTCACTAAGGCTTTGGATGCAAATCAGTTTGAGAACTTAAGAGGAAAACTAGGTATCTTTATATATGAGGGTTTGTAGCAATTAAGGGCGTGTGGGAATATCATTAAAGTGATATTATATTATTTATGTTTCTAACAAATCAAATTTCATAAGAAATCATTTCAAAACTATCTCAAATAATCTCCCACACGCTATGACATTACCTCACTGTTCAAAAAGAAAAAGAACCCTTGCTATTCTCCATCTCACTGTTCAAAACTTTTCAAAGATGTCACAAAATCATGACTCATCTCCCTCAAAGTGCTCTTCCAATGAAGCTAAGGCTTCTAGATCAAAGAATGTCAACCGTCCTGAGGACCTCTCCCTTGATAAAGTCCTGGTCGTCACTCCTTTGTCAACTATTCCACCTCTTGAGAAGAAGGTCAAGAAACCCATATCGTCCTATGCACATAAATCCAAAGACGGGTTTGACACTTCTAAAGGTAATGCTTCTACTGCTGCTGCTGATAGGTCAGAAGAAGACATTGCTAATGTTGATAGAAGTATTATAAGGCTGGTAGATAGGGTGTTAAATGAAGGTTTTGTTGTTCCTGGGATTTCTACTCCTCTTGTTCGTATGCCTGCTCCTGCAAAGGAAATGATCCTAAAAGTGTTGTTTAATCATCCATATTCAAGAAATATGCTGCTGAAAGCAAACTTGGCTAGCTTTCTACTTCTGCTCTAGAAGAAGTGGAAGCTAATGTTGTACAAGATGTTGAGACATCATCTTCTGAGAAGGACCCTTTTGTTAAGGAAACTTCAAGTAATCCAAATGCTGAGAATATGGTGAATGTTGATGAGTTATCTAACAATGACCTTATTACCAATATGGTGCTTGGGATTGCTGAAAGGCTCAAATCTAGGAAAGTGAATGATGTGAATGTCACACCCCTTTCCAAGAGTATCAAGAAGAAGACTATGTATGGTCCCCCAAAACCCGGAAGTAAAGTGGTTCCTCCCTCCAACAAAAGAAAAGTTAGACTTGATGACTCCTCAAATGATGATGAGGATGATATCCAGAACATTTCTCCTGTGAAGAGATCTAAAAGAAGAAAGTTGTATTAGTAGAAGAAGCTGAATCTGACTATGATGTCGAGGAAGATGTCCAGGACATCTCTCATGTGAAGAAGTATGCAAGCAAGAAGCTTTCTATTAGGGTGCCTGATGCTCCTCTTGAAAACATTTCCTTCCACTCTGTTAGGAATGCTGAAAAGTGGAAATATGTATTTCAAAGAAGAATTTCTCTTGAAAGAAAGTTGGGAGCTGGTGCACTGGAGTGTAAAGAGATTACGAAGCTGATTTCTTTTGCTGGATTGATGAAGACTGTCACCGGTTTTGCAAAATGTTATGAGACTCTTGTTAAGGAATTTATTGTTAATATTCCTATTGATTGTGCCGATCATAAAAGTAAGGAGTATAGGAAGGTGTTTGTTAGAGGTAGGTGTGTAAAATTTTCCCCTGCAGTCATCAATAGATTTATGGATAGGTCTGAAGATGATTATTGTGAGTTGGAAGTAACTGATAATCAATTGTGCAAAGCCATCGCTGCAAACCATGTGAGTGAGTTGCCCATGAAGAATAAACTTCCTGTTAGTAAGCTAAGAGTGAAATATGCTATCTTGCATAGAATTGGAGCTGCTAACTAGGTCCCTACCAATCATACTTCAACCATCACAATTGGCTTAGGAAAGTTTGTCTATGATGTTGTAAATAAGAAATTGTTTGATTATGGTGCTTACTTTTTTTATCAGACTATTAAGCATGCAGGAACACGTGCTATTAAGATGCCTATTGCCTTTCCATCCCTTATTTTTGGAATTATTCTTAATCAACATCTTGGAATTCTGAGTGGTAATGATGTAGTTTGCAAGAGGGAGTCTGCTCTGACCTTTCACTTCAAGCTATTTTCAGGAAAACATGTCCCAGACATTGTTTTGACATCTGCATCTTCTGAAAACAAGACCTCAACCAAGGATGACATGATTACTGAATTAAGGGAAGCCTGCAAAGAACATAATGATGTGATAAGAGTTAGCTTAGCAAGAAAGCTAACTTTTGAAAAGATGATCAAGGAGCTGAAGAAGGATAACAACTTTGATGATAGAGTGAGCATTGAAGGAGGAGATTCTGATGATGACGGAAGTTCTGACTCTGCCAATTCTACTGGTTCTGAAGATAGTTAGACTATTTGCTATTTATTTGTTTTGACCCCTTTGTTCCTTTTTGGCACTTGTATGTGCTTGACTCTTGGATTCTACGGTCTGTACTTATATTACTGCTACTCTCTTGAATGCATGTTTTATTTGGCATATTATGTATAAAAAGGGGGAGAGAAACTAACTGACCTCTGGCTGACTGACCATTGACTGAGGGGAAGCTTAATGTTTGAGGGGGAGCCTCATGTCTCAGAAGATGTTCTGACATCTTCCTCCGCTAACAGCTAACTTAGTTACTTTTTCTAACTGCTAACTGAGTTTTGTTTTTGCTTGTACTGCTGCTCTGATAATGTGCTCAAATATTGTTTTAGCCAAAATTTTCCAAAGGGGGGAGTTTATAAGTGTTTGTTGGTAACAATTTTGGTAAAACACTGACTAAGTAATGTTTTTCTAAATGTCTTGACATTTGAAGCAAACTGGTTTTGAATGATGTCAAAGCAGATGTCTTAACATCTGCCTCCTGATCTGAACGTGACTTCATATTTGTTTCTAATTTTTGTTTCCTGTTTTTATGCGCGCCATTATTCAGGATTTATGACTCATTGTTTGCGAAAAATATGGAGGAATATTTTTCTATTTGTATTATCCTTATGGATTATATCTTGGCCTGTTTTCATGGAAATATTCAAGGGATTGGAATATTTGTTTTTCAGCCCAAGCCCACTGTTGCGTCTTTATAAGGACTTGCATCCTTATTCATTAAACTGCAACTTTTGAAGAAGAATATATCCTTTATGTTCTAGAAGTCTAAGTCTTTTTAATTGTAATAAACTATAAGTATTGGTTTAATACTTGAGTTTTAATTTGAGTTGTTGATTGTGCATCATTCATAAGCTTTTAAGTATTGAATGATTGAAGTCTTTAAAACTTAATAATTCGGTTGTTCTTCATTGTTGGTGATTGATGGGATTTGAGGAGGGCCTCATACCTAGGTGTGTCTTAGGTATAAGTATAGCACGAGTAGTGATTAAGTGATTAGATCGTAAACTGGTTGTTTACTGAGGGTCTATGAATTGATACTATTTAGTGGACTTGTCCCTTGCTTTGTAGCCCCTAGAGTAGGTGTTGTTGTACACTGAACTGGGTTAATAATCCCTTGTGTTTTTATTGCTTTTAATATTGTTGCATTTTATATTGTCCTCAGATATTTGTGTCGTGACATCTCCTTCGACATCACATATCCAATAACAGAATTTCAGAACTCAAATCAAACTTTATATTTTGGTAGTCTCCGACAGTGGCGCCAAAAACTTGATCGGAAAAATAGAAAATGTACTATTTTTCCTCTGTAGTAATAACAGGGAAATTCCCTGAATGTCAATCTCAACGAGTGCACGTAAATATCTAGTTCAATGCGTGGTTCAATTAAACAAAAACTTAATTTGGGGTTTTGTTTGGAAATTTTCACTTAATGATAAGTAAAAAGAAGTAGAAATATAAATTGGCTTTTTCACAGTTATGATGAGCATGCTAGGGTAAAGTTTATAATTTGCTCTATAATAACCTTGAATCTTGATTTGTTCAACAAGTTCATAATACTAAATTACCAGATCTTTAGTTTATTTTCCCCTAAGTCCTTAGTGGGAAAATCTTTGAACATTCATCCTAAATCCTAATTTCTTAGAGAATTATGATGAAATCAAGCCTTTTTTTTAATCAAGATTTAACCAGTAACTGTAGGGTATCCCTAGTCCTAGGTGATATCTACTATAATCTAATAGTATAAAAACTTTAACAACCGTGGTCCAGCTGATTGTTAATGGTACATCAATCATTGTTGGTCCAACAGGGAAATCATTAAAAATATTGAATGATCAAATTGAATATGAAAAACTATTGCATTAAAGAAATCCGAACTCAAAGTATTTAGAGAATCAAATCAGGGACACCCCCTAGCATTGGGTGGTTTAGCTACTCATATTTTTCAAAGTAATTTCAGAATAAAAATTAAACATTACAAATTGATGGTGAACTTTGATCTTCAATTCCTTCCGCTCATGAAAGGTGTCTGTTCTCCAACAATTGCATAGGCTTCAATATTCAATCGTCAAATTCTTTGTCTCCCATAATAAAGGTCCCCTAATTTATTGTGAAAACTCATTTAAATAGTGAAAATCCATTAGTCTCAATCAAAAATGCCCAAAACACCCCTCCATGTCACGCATAGTGAAAAATCATGTAAACAAAGAAAATCAGCGTCACTTGCCAACACGGCTCATTTCAGGAAACACGGCCGCCCATATTGGCCTTATGGTTTCTTTATTTTCTTTTCCAAGCTCCAGGATGTGAAAACACGACCCGTGTCAGGCGACATGGCCACCCGTGTTGCACCCCTGAATTTCCATTCTTCTTCAACTCATCTCATGCCTTCCTCCTGAGACGGCCCGTGTTAGGTGACACAATCACTCGTGTCATGCCACCTGTAGCATGATTTTTGCATTTCCTCCGAAAATCCAAGTTTTGCACATTTTCACACCAATTTGTCCCGATTTATTCCATTGATCCTAAAAATAGTAAAAGACACAACCAACGCATAAAATATAGAGAAATGAAATAAAACGCTGGAAAATATAAAGAAAAGATAACTAAAATCAACACTAAATAATTATGTAAAAATAACTGATCAGGTCCCATTATATCCATATGAAGAAGTTCCAGCACTTTGGAAGTAGTCTGACGTTGCAACATTGAGTGTGACATCATGATTTGCTTTTTATTTTCACACTCATCATAGAGTTTTCTTTCTTAAATCTTGAGCTTTAGCATATCTCTAATGGTTCCTTCATATGCCTTCCTTCATTCTTCTGAAATTATATGTCCAAGTTTTTGGTGCCATAACTTCACTTCATCCTCATTGGTTATTGAACATGTGGAAGAGTATGCAATTATTTGAGATTCCCACAAATAGCAGTTATCTTAGGACCTTACGCCTTTCATTAAAACATTTTCCTTCTTATCTTTAACCAGACATTTTTATTTTGAGAAGTTGACTAACATACCTTGGTCACACAATTGACTAATGCTAATAAGATTAGCAGTTAATCCTTTCACAAACATCACATCTTCTAAACCGGGACAACTAACACACACCAGCTTTTCAACTCCTTTTATTTCACCTTTAAACCCATCACCAAATCTTACAGAACCTGTGGGATAAGGCTTGACATCCACCAATATCTTCTGGACCCCTGTCATATGTCTAGAGCATCAAATTTCAAAGTACCAGTCTTCACTAGTTGAGTCTCTCAAGGAAGTATGACCTATAAGGTTAATATCTCTATTTTCAACACTTCTCTTTTTTCTCACTTTATAGCCTTGGAACGAACTGAAGATTTTTGGTCTCCATACAATTTGAAACATAAAGGCTTTAGATGACCAGACTCACCACAGTAGTGACATCTCCAAGTAGATTGAGGTTGATTTGAAGATTCATAATATTTTCTAGGATGTTGTAACATGTGTTTGGACATGTTGATCTTTTTCTTCTTTTCAAGAGGAAAGAAATTTTCTTCTGACATTCTTCTCAGTTTATTATCAGATTGATAATGAACTCTTGCGTCTTCATCCTCTTTCACCATATTTATGGAATCTGTCAAATTATCAAGCTTGGAGTTTAAATGAGTTACCTCACTTTGTAGATGAGAAACAATACATAAGAGTTACCTCTTCTCATTCTCCAAATAAGCAATGATATTCCTTTGTTCTTCCTATTTCTTGAGGCTTTCATCACACCTCTCACACGTATCCTTGTAGAACACATCCAGGTCTTCATAAAGATCATTCTCATCACAAGCTTCAACTTCAACTGCCCATCTTCCAGATAGAGCCAACACAAGTTTGGAAGTCTCATAATTAACTTCATCTTCTGACTTATCATCACTAGACCAAGATGCAACGAAACCCTTCTGCTCTTTCTTGAGGAAGTTGAGACATTCAGGTCTAATGTGACCATATCCTTCACATTTATAACATTGAATGCTTTTGTCTTGAATATAATTCTCTTTAGTTCTTGTTCTTATCTCATAACCAGGATTGTTGTTGATGTCATATGGAATGTTCTTGACATATGATCTTCCTCTTTTGTCCAATCTTTTCAATACTCTATTGAATTGCTTCCTAATTAGCACAATAGTATTAGACAGACCATTTTTAGTGTTTAGATTAGCCTGACCATCATCATCTTCAGCATTGGATACAAAAGTTATGCTTTTGTTCTTCTTCTCGGTCTTGTCACCAATAGCCAACTCAAAAGTTTGAAGTGACCCAATAAGATCGTCAACTCTCATGTTGTTGATGTCCTGAGCTTCTTCAATAGAAGTAACCTTCATGTCAAATCTCATAGGTAAGGACTTAAGAATATTTCTAACCAGCTTTGCTTCTGACATCTTTTCTCTGAAGGCACTTGATTCAATAGAAATTTCAAGAATATTCATCTAATATTCCTAAATTGTCTTATCATCATTCATCTTTAAATTCTCAAATTTGGTAGTGAGAAGCTGAAGTCTTGAAATCTTCACTTTAGAGGTACCTTCATGAGTTATCTTGAGAATTTCTCAAGTATCCTTGGCTACAGTACATGTATTGATCAACCTAAAAACATTTTTGTCTATTCCATTGAATAGAGCATTCAAAGCCTTGAAATTTCCAATGGCTTCTTTATCATTATTTTCATCCCAATCTTATCCAGGTTTTATAGATTTATTTACATCTCTGTCCTTCACAGTCGGATGTTCCCATACTTTCAAAACAAACTTCCATGCATTGTTGTCTATAGATTTAATAAAAGCTACCATTCTGACCTTCCACCAGTCATAGTTTGAACCATCCAACATAGGCGGTATGTTGTTATATCCTCCTTCTTTCACCATAGTGCCAGAAAGTTATATCCATAGATCTCACCCAATAAAAATAACATGGTTCCTGCTCTTGATGCCAATTAAAATTATTTCACTTACAATAAAGATATCAAGACTGATGTTTCAACAACATATAATGTCACAAAAAATGTTATAACATCTGCTAACAACAAACATACTTGCTAAAAACAGAAAGATTGTGCAGGAAAAAAACTGAAAAATTTAAAGAACACAATTAATTGTTAACCTAGTTCTATACAAATTCACCTACTCTAGGGGCTACTAAGCCAGTAAGGAAAATAACTATCAGTAGTATCAATTCAAAGATAAACAATCATTGTTTACAACTTCTCACTTAATCCCTACCCAATGCAATTTCTACCTAGGAACCTCCTAGGTATGAGAAACCCATTTCACTTCCAATCACCGCAGTGATATCAAACAATCCCAATCCCAGGGAATGTCTCAAGAAACCAAAACACAAGATTTCTATTCAAAAAATACTTAGTCTTGCTTAAAATCTTCAACTAACAAAAATACTTAACTATTTGTTTAAAAGCTTAGAGGAGGACAATAACTTGATAAACAAGTAACAATCAATCAACTCAAATGCATCAAAATATACATGAGTACGTACAAAAACACACGAAGAAACTAAGGAAATCTCAAACCCTAAACTCTTATTTGCACAAGTTTTTACAATAAAAACTATGCTTAAAAAACTAGGTCTAGCAAGACTCCTTAAATAGACTTCTACAGTTGGGCTTGGACTGACTTGGATTCTTCAATCAAATCCAATCTTCAGCCTTAAGTCCCTGCATAATATTCTCCACAATAATAGGAACAAATCTTCACAAGTTTCCTAAAAAGTCTCAAAGATCCTTTTTATGAAACAAATCAAATCTACACATGTTCCTAATAAACCCTTGATTGCCTGCGCCTGTATGAGTACTAGAATCTTCCAGAAATTCATATTTTTCAATCAATTCTTCAAGGTTACATACCACATGTACTACCATGATATTCTGTTGCAACATGTTACACCATCTGATGGAACATATGTCAAATAAGTACCAGTAGACTCTACTGTACAAGCTGGTCAAGATGTTATGACATCTTGCTCAACATTAGGCTACAATACATGTTTTCCAAATGAAACACGTGTTGATAAAATTGTTTCCAACTCTTTGTTTTACCAAAATTGTTGCCAACTCTTTGTTTCACCAAAATTTGTTGCCAATCATAAAATCACAGACCTAACCAACTCAATCTTTTCAACAGAGTCTCAAGAATGACCATTGCATAATTTTTTTGTTTCGGTGCTCTCGGACCATACAACACTACTGATATTTCTTCCATTACAAGAACACAAGAATCGTAACATATCTATTACTTTGTTGAAATATTTTCTATTTCTTCTTCCAATAGAATAATTCCACCTCAAAATATCCTTTACATAAACACCGACTTCAATTAATTCACTCTTTCTACTTGTGCTTGTTTGCACACTGACATGTCTGACGGATAATAACTGCAAGTATACAGTCTATCATGTAGTTTGAAAAGAGTATTAAACCCACATAGACTAATAATCAAACTAATGTTATCTATGTTGCAATGCATAACTAAGGCTAAAGGTTAAAATGGATACGAACATAAATGTAAATGATAATTGCTAAAGGTTTGAAACTGATGACAAAGTGAGCACGTAGTATGAATTCGTGATCCTAAAGGACTTGTAGAATGTGGTACTAATTATGAATTTTATGAATTCTGTAGAATATATCGACTTAAAGTCTTCGTCTCACACTCTCGTGCTGTTGACAAAAAACCACACCTCCTAACCATAAGATTTTACTCTCGCTAGCCCATTCTAATTAGAAAGCATATTTGAAAGCCAATCAGATCCTAAACGATGCCTAAAGCGCTTTCACTGTTTTTAGGATCGATGCCTAGTTTCCACTATCCGGTTCATTCCTCACACTCTTGCGCTATCAGAAACCTATGTTTGTTCTTCACTCTCCTATTAGAATAATAAATTATACAATTAGAAACTGGGACTAGACCAACATATAACCATAATTTTCACACCTATAATTTCTATTGAGTCCCGTAGGTAACAACCATCCTCATACGCCGGACTGAAGCAAATTTAGCAAGACATAATTATAATTGAAATTAACATGTTCAGAGAAATTATGCGTAAGGTTAACTATCATTCAATGTAATATAAACAATGGAAAGCATAAATAAATAAACGATTATAAACCTGAATTTAAAGAGATGAAACTTGAATTGAATATGAAAATGCCGACAGGCTTGTTTGAATCAAAAGTATAGTGCAAAAGAAAAGAGAACAAGAAACGTAACAATACCTCGATGTGAGTTATTATCACTTTTATAGGTGAATTTATGCCTAAGACTATAATGCTAATTCAACAGCGCTTCCGCACGACTTAGATGCCGAGAAAACTAACCCAAAGGTCCTATATAGAGAGAGAAATGGCCCTGTAACCGTTGTCGCACCCTAAAATTCGCCCTCTTCAGTTTAACCCTATGTGGCTTATTTTTCTCTAACATACTCATGCATACATATCATTGATTCCATGGTAACAAGATCAAGGCATTTATTTGCGTCAGGCTACAAAAACAATTGTTCCGTCAGGCAGTACAACAAACAAACTCAGGGTTTTTGAGATTCAAGTGCACTCCACATATTTTTCTGAGCTACTCAATCAGTGAGTCATCCAATCATCACCGTGTCAAGCTCTCAAGTGTTCTATCATGCCTTCTATTGCAAATAAAATCAAGCGTTTCAGTTGATTTGAGATAGTTTCTACTAAAAATCAACATTTCATAGATTATGTTAAAAAAATCATAACTTCTAATCGGAAAATTATTTTTAGTGGGTCTTTGAGAATTGTATTCGTCTAGAAATCCTCTCCATTTCATATGTCTGGCTTGAAAGCCAATTTTGTGAAGAAGATCTCTGAAATTGCGAAGTATGTTGAAAATCGCATACTAAAGCGGATTTTCCGCTCAATTGTCGCGCAAGATTGCAAAAATAATAACTTTATCGATTTTTAACATTTCAGGATGATTCTTGCAGAATGAGATGACAAATTTTGTTAGCTACTACTTTGGTCCATGTTCCAATTTCAGACTATAATCAGAAGACTTCAGTTTATGGCTCGCCTCTCAAATCGATCAATGGAAAAGCTGCACAACCAAAACGGAGGGTTTTCTGTCTCAATTTTCTTGCAGAATGAGATGACAAATTTTGTCATCTACAATTTTTCTTCAGGACTCGAGTTCATATTATGCACAGAAAGTTATGAGCTTGTGGTTTTCTCTCGGACTACACATGAAAATAAGTTGAAAATTCCGCACTACCAAAAAACAAGGGAATTTGAATTTCTTTTTCCATTGTCCAAACAAGGAATAAGAGCTTGTCTATATATTATTTCAATTCAAAATCAAAAAGGACCTTTTTTCCATTATTCACAAGATCAACTCAAGTTCAATTTAAGAGAAAGAAAAAGCTTTAAAGAACTCAATTCTCTCTCCCCTCCGTAAGCTTAACCGACTGGTCATTACCTCCGACCGGCTAACCGCTGCTACAACTCGTCCTCCCCACGCGAGCCTGTTTCATCCGACCACCTTCGCGTCTGCCAATCCCTTTGTCTTTACAATCGGCCTTCCGACGAGCTTACACATCTGATCTCCATCTCTGATTTAATTCTTCATATTGATTCAGTAACTCTTGAGACTTTGCTTGATTTAAGTGCTTAATTGATTAATTTATTTTTAATTAAGTGCTCATTTGCTCTTGCATGAGTTGAATACTTGAATTGTCAAATTAATTGATTCTTGAGATTAATAATTATGGACAATTGTGGAATTGGACGAGCTTTTGTTTAATTGATCAAATCTCATGAATGTCGATGGGATACTTGTTAATTATTGATTTTACGCGTTGAAGCTTCATTCTGATTCGATAATTGTCCATTATTGTGGAATTTCATGAGTTGATGATTATTTGCGTGTTGATAATTTGATATCGACGCATGGATACTTTTTGTTTCAAGGTGAAAGAACCGTTGTATCGGTAAAAATTTAGCGTTTGCAATTTATTTGTGAATTTCGAGTAACGTTACAAGTATCTATATGTGATGATTTTTGCGCGTTAAATGTTATTTTTCGATTGATTTTTAGTGGACATCGATACATGTAAAGTTGTTGCCTGGAATTTTCAAATACATGTAAATTTTGCATTTAATTATCGATTTATGCATATTTAGCTTTCACTTGTTGATTGTTGGCTATTGTTGATGAGTTTTGATGATTTTAATTTGACATTTCTGATGTTTCATGAGATAAATGCAATTCTGTCCGAAATTTGTTTTTGCATGTACATTGTGATTCAATTCTTACTTGATGCATATTTGAGATTAATTGGATGTTCATTTGTCATTCGTGCCCAGTTTAGTTGATTTTAATTCAACTTTTTGAGCGTTTTCATGTGTTGATGTGATGCTGTCCGAACTTTGTTTTTGTGGTTCCAATGCTTATTCAAATCTTGTTTCTTCATGATTTATCGTAGATTTGAGTTGTGATGCAAATGCTTGCCTTCAGTTATTGTTTCCTTGTTATTACTAACTCATTTTGTGAATTGTGCAAGTTTCCGAAGGTGTTTCAGTACATGAGACTTGTGACATACTTTTGTTTTGTCGAGACTTATATCTTATGTAGGATTATTTGTTCGATATTTGGATATTGATTGTCATATGTTTTCACATCAATGATGCTTTGACGCTTATTCTGAGCATTTTATTTCTGACTCTTTTCTTTGATTGGTGAAGCTCTCGTGAAGATCTTCGAGTTTCTTGCTTTTGATTGGGCTTTGCTACAGACGTTTTGTTCGTTTGGTATTTGTTCTTATGTTGTTTATATTCCACATTGTCGTTTAAATTCCTTGACATTAAAAGTAGGAATAGAGATGCATGAGCTGAAGACCTACCTCTGTAGGTATTGCGAAAATCGTTTGTCTACATTCTTGTTAATAAAAGACCTCAAAAAGGGGAAACTTTGTGTGTTTGTTTAAATTCCTCAAAAAGAGGACATTTTTCTAATGTCTTCAAAGAAGGAAATTACCCTCCCCTTTTACTCTGTGCTTGCAATCGAGTCAATAAAGAGTGGAACAATAGGGATCGCAATCAACCCCACACATTCAAGTTCAATGGTCATTCTTAGCTCATGTCGTATGTTGATGCTTTGAAATGTTTGTCTCTTTTACTTGAGTCAAACAAATATGGAAAGGGATCACAATCACCCCCCTCACCTTTTCATCGCTTCGGCGATATCTTATCTCAAGTTTTTCAACATTGATGCTTTGAGTTATTACCCAATTTTGTGATTGAGCTATTTTAATGGAAGAAGGGTCCTTCGACTCATCGATCTTATTTTCATGTACAAATAGCTCATGTCTTGAATCGATGCTTGTTAGCATCTTTGTTTGTTTACTTTCTAGCATCTTTGCTTGTTCTTTTAGTTTCACCTTTGCATGTTCCCTCAGGATCACTTATTTTGTTCTCGATTCAAGGTAGGCATTAGGTTTGTAAACCATGCATGCTAACTTAGGTAGATGTGTCCCTTTTCTATCCAAACTTTAGGATCACCATTGCATGATAACATTAGGATTGTTAGTCTCCCTTAGACTTTTTCATTCCCCTTTTGAATTATTAAAACAAAAACTTCTTTTCTTATGAAAACGCAAAACACTTAATAATGAAGATGTGAATCGTATGCCGTTGAGTCTTGTGGTATAGAGCGAATCAGTTTAGACTGAATCTTGCTTTATTTTCACTTCCAGACTTTATTACGGTTCAAATTTCAAACTCTTTCGAAATTCAAAACCACCAACTAATTCAAACCTTTTTGTCTTCATAATTTTCCTTTTAAAACCTTTTTGATAAGGATGTGTTATTTCAAGTTTGAGCAACTGGGAAATACTAAGTGTGCCAGTGGTCGAGCATGAGTCTTTTTACGAGTTGTAACGCCAAGAACGAAGTTCAACCTTAACCCCAAGGATATTAACATAGAATTATCCATAAAAAACACACAACAAACCAAAACTTTTAAGATGAACTACGAGTGCCTTGCTCCCCATTGCACGAGACGTGGTACATAGGCACAAAGATTCGCAACCGAGGTAGACACGACTAGTAAGACCTTTTTCTTTATATATAAACTATGCATCCATACATTTATCTTGTAAGATTTAGATATGAACATACCCTTTGATTAGAACTACAAGAGTGGACCCCATGGAGTACCACGGACGTGAGGGGTGCTAATACCTTTTCCTTACGTAATCGACTCCCGTACCCGATCTCTCTGTCACAAGATCGTGATTTCTCTCTTCTCAGGTTTTTCTTCGATGATTTTCCTTTCCCTTCCCATGGGATAAATAAATACTCGATGGAGACTTCATTGATTTTCTCTCGATGATTTTTCGCCGTTTGTTTCAACTGGAGACTTCACTTTAACCAATTTATAGTTTATCCCATGAGTCAATCCTACTTTTGTTGTTTTGTTTTCATTGGGTGTTTATCTTTATGCTTTATAGCTTGTTAATTTGTACATGTTTATCTGAGCATATGTATGCAGTAAATTTTATCGCTATCCATATACTTATTATTGCTATTGTATTGGATCTTTTTTGTTTTCTTGGTGGGTGGGTGTTACTATAGAGGTAAAAGGCCCAGTACCCAGGCCAGAGTTGTAAACTCTTAGGAACACATAGGAATAGAGTGGAGACGTGACGACTACTGGATGTAGATCCTACTAGTGCGGTCATGTGTACCATGCTCAAATGTGGTTCAAGTGAAGTACTATCGTTATCACGTAGGTGTAACAATGATATTATTTTCAGGCGAACTCAAGACTCTGAGGTACTTTGACCTTACCCCGACCTAGACTTCACCCGTGAGTGGAGAGGGCTTGATATTACAAGTATCGTTGGTGACTTTGTGGTTCTTTTGGTCATGTTATGGACTTCTGTTGGTGACTATGTGTTTCTTGTGGTTTATGTTCCGGACCTTAGATTCTGGTATTCTCGGCATATTCATAGCAACACATCAAGCATCTAGTGTTGTGGAAGCTTTGATCCCATATCATGTCACTTACATCATAACATGTTTATTTTATTTTTTGTAAAAAATGTATATGAAAAGAGATAATTTTCATATGCATATCATTTCCAGGATATTCCGGGTTGTCATTTTCACCAGGAATGGATAACAACACAGATATGAGCAAAGAGTTTCTTAGGAAGACCTTCCGTTACCAGTTTCATGGCCTTGCTCTAGCTCCATTGAGCGAAGTGGGGGATCTTGTAGATGGTCCTAATGAGAATATTTTTGGAGATAATTATGGGAATCTGTTGAAATTGCTAGATGTTGATTATGAGAGATGGGCCATGGTGTCACTTTTGCAGTTCTATGATCCATAATTGCGCTTTTTCACTTTCCAAGACTATCAATTGGCACCAACACTTAAAGACTATGCTCACATACTTGACGTTGATATCACAAGTCGTATTACCTTTGTCTGTGTTCCCGAGGTTCTTGATTGTGAAGCTATCGCTAAGGCTCTTTATTTGAACCTTATTGATGTGAAAGGTAAATTTACAAACAAGAGAAACACATGCGGTCTTCCTATAAAGTTTCTGATCAGCAATGCTAGAGAGTTTGCAAAGAACTAGGATTGGATTGTGTTCAACGCATTATTGGCCTATATGATCTATGGCATTGTTATGTTTCCTAATATGGAGAACAAAGGAAGTGTCAACAATACTCGCCGAAACTTATTATGCTATTCACTCTCGACACGAAAAGAATGGAAGTGTCATTTGCTGCATTCCTCTGTTGCATAAATGGTTCATATTGCACATGCCCACAAGGGGACCATTTGTAGACTCCAAAGATTAGATCCTTTTAAAGGATCGTGGCTCTTACTTCTTATGATATTGTCTGACATAACATAAGAGGTGTGTGATCGGTGGAAATAGAACTGACTGTCTTGGAATGCTGGTTCGCAAAATGTCGCGGTAAGCAAGAGTCGCCACCGTCTTTTATTTTCTCCAACAAGGAAAGGACAAAAGCACAACAAAATTCCTTTTCGAGATGTCTCTCGGTTCGGGAGGTAGATTATAGAAAGGGAAGGTGTTAGCACCCTTTCTATCCGTGGTTATCCACGGGCTCTTAGGTACTTGCTCACTATGTTTTCAAAAAATGTTTGCTTTTCTTGTGTTTGTGGGTTTTGAAAAATTTTAGTTTGAAAAACTTCTAGGTAACTTTTGTATCAGTCCTCAAGAGTGTATGAAGTGTTTGTTTGAAAACTTTTTGAAAGTGTAGGTGCGAAAAGATGTTTTTGTTTTTTTGAAAGAGCAAGTACCCAGGAGAAATCTACCTACTCTAAGGAATTAAGTTGTGTAAGAGTCCTTTAGACAGTACTATCCCACTATTGAGAAGTAGGCAGCACCGTCGTTGGAGTTATTCGGGTCAATTTGATTATTAGGGACATGTGGTCACCAAAGCAATGGTAGGACGCCTTAGCGGTAACCCTAATGTCCTAGATCCTTTTTATCCGAGGCAACCGTTTCGAGGCAACTGGATCTTTAGACAGGAGGGCAACCTCTAAAACACCCTATACTTGACGACCACCTCGAGGCAACCAAGTGAGGCGTACCCTAGGAGTGGCATGTGCACGTGTGTCAAATTCAGTTTAAGATTATCTTTGAACATGCATCATTGTGAGCTACAGGTTGATTTTATTTTTCATACAAGTCTTATCATGCATAATTAACAGTTAATAGTTGTGCGGAAAATAAATTGCGGAAAATAAATCTACGCTATTACAAGGCGTCGGGTATTTACATCGCCAAAAACATAACCCTTTGAAAAATAAATTGCGAGAAATTAAAGAAAGCGATAAAGCCCTAATTAACTATTACATTCTCGGAACAGATACATAAATATAATCAAAATAAGAATTAAAAATAAATATGCGCACGAAAGAATTGAATCGGGACGTCCTTAGGGCTTTGACCCTTTTTTGAGAAAAGAATTGAATTTGGTCCTTTTTGCAATTAAATCAAATATTAAACCTAATTCTAATTAATTAATTAATTAAAAGAAAAAGTATTTTTTGTGTTTTTTAATGTTTTAATAAAAATAAAAAGAAATTAAAAATCAAAAGTTAGTAAAAACCTAAGTCTAATTTATTTTACTTATTATGAAAAATAGTCAAAATTAAACCTAATTATACTAAATCAATTTATTAGTATTTATTTACAAAAATAATAATTAATAGTAAAAACAATAAATAATAAAAATATTTACATCTTTTGATTGTCTGAATTTATCATAAAAATAATTTGTTAGTTAATAATAATAATAATAATAATTAAAAGAATTAAAAGGAAAAAGAAAATAAAAAGAAATAGTAAAACCAGGGGGGTGATGGCCCATGTATGGAGGTGAATTTGGAAATTGCTGGCCCATTTGTTTCACAAGCCTGCTTTGACTTTCTGGATCAGGTGCATGTTCATTGACTAGGGAATACCATAGTCTTTCATCTTTGGCCACTGGATTTGAGTGGGAAGACACTTGGCGTCTGGATGAGTAAGGTGTATGATGAACAATGCTTAGTAGCCTGCATGCAAGTAAGTGAAGAAAAATAATATAATGCATTTTGGGTGGACCTGGGGATCGAACCCAGGTCCCAATGGTAACCAGCCAAATCACCAACCACTGAGCCATTACGCTGCATTTGTTAGTATAATAATAAACAATGATAATATGTGAAAACCAACGCATTTACTGTAAACAAAGCACGCGCGCCTTTTTATTTGAATGGACCAATCATGCGCTTACACCTATTGTCTTCTTTGCTGAATACCTGCAAGAACAAATCAAATAGCGGGGGTTTTTAACCCCCACAAATTGTATCGACCAAAAATAGTGAGTAGGCGTAGGATGAATATAAATTGTTCGCGAGATGTCCAGTATGTTCGTCTTGTTCAGCCGGTTTTAATCATAGGTCTCTTGAGGCTTAATTTTTCCTAAATAATAAAGCCCCAATTTTAGAGCTTGGAAAACCTAGAAATCGTTCATGGTGGTTTATGATTCAGGACGTTTCAAGGCAATTAACTCACACCATTAGCTTCCTGTGGACTCATACAATACAAAACAAACAACAAATCGTGTTAATGATGCATGAACAATGAATTTCGATTCTGAGAAAATTATGCAAACCGTACGACTGTTCTTGGCGTTTCCTTGAGTTCTAGCACATGATTTGGATCCCTACACGTTCTTGGGGATCTATGCAATGTGTTTGAATCCTCAAATTGCTTTGAAAGGGCCTGGAACTTGGAAAACAGTTTTGGCTTTTTTCTTGATTTTTCAATATTGGTTATGGCTCTGTATGCAGCAATCTCACGTCCCATGCATTAGGTTTAGCTTGTGCATATATAGTAGAATGGATTTAGGTTAAATCTTGCACAAGAAATCCCTTGCATTGATGTTTCAATATTTGATTGAAAATCAAATATTTTTCAATCTTTTTGATTGAGAAAACTTGCCAAACATGGAGATTTTGATGTCCTTGATTGATACACGAATTTGCCAGCTTGTCTTGAGCTTATTTGCTTCACAAAAGATTGAAAAAATCAAATCTTTGAATTTCCTGCATTTTAAATTAATTAAATGAATTAAAATCAATTAAAAATCCAATTAATTAATAAAAATAAGAAAATAATTCAATTTAATCTCAATGGGTCGTGCATAAGCTTTGGATAAAGATTCAAGAAGAAATTTGAGGCCCATTAGCAAAAACAAAGTGTTTTGAGCAAAGTTGACTTTTGCAAATTCACAAAAATTTCCCAACTTCTCCAATGCATATCTTGCTCAATTTTGATCATATGAACATGTTCTTGGACATTTTAGAAAGGTCTTGATGCCCTCTAACCAATGCATTTGGTCCCATGTCATTTGGATTTACCAATCTCAAGTTATGGGCTTTGACTTAAAGTGCTTTTTTGTTGACTTTTGAAATTGACCTATAATGTAGAAATTGATAACTTTTTGTGAGAGCATTTCTTGGACTTGGAATGAGAAGATGAGTTGTAGGAAATGTTATCCCCTTCAAAATGAGCATTGGATGGGATTTTTCTGATGAACCATGAAAAAGTTATGCCTTGGTCAATATACAGTTGACTTTTCTGCTGTCCAAAAATAGTAACTTTTGCATCTTTGATGATTTTTAAGCCATTCTTGAGGAATCATGATCAAGACTTGATCAAATGATGATTGTGTGCTCAAAATAAGATGTTGACCAAAATTTTTGACTTTTGACTGTAAAATGACCATTTTGCCCCTGTAGTTGATTGTAGAGTAAATGAAGCTTTTGACTGTGCAATTGGCATTGTGAGACTTGAGACTTGACATGTAGATGCTTGAAAATATATATATGCCTATGGGGCTTGTTTGAGCCATTGAAAATCTCAAATCCATTGAAGGAACCAAAACCCTAATTTTGGCTGGCTTAGGAGGTGGTTTGGACTGTGCAACCCTCTGAGAGATCTTGAACCATTTGAAGATTGATCTTGACAAATCTTGAAGAATATGGGAGGGCAAATTTTGGGGTACAACAGTTGCCCCTGTTCAATCTTCTTAAACCTGAGGATGTAGATGGGCTTGCGTGCCTTTCGTGATCCGAAGGTGGAAGATGATTGAACACTAGAGTGCCCAGAAATTTGCACTCACATAGTGGAGTATCAGCAATGTGATGTCGGGAATGGGCTTACAGATGCCATTTGGAGATAGGATGGATAGGAGGATGGGCTTATAGATGCCATCTGGAGATGTGACAGAGTCTTGTCGGGAATGGGCTTATAGATGCCATTTGGAAACGTAATGGATAATTATGGAGATGGGCTTAAAGATGCCATCTGGGAACGTTTATTGGACTGTAACTTGGTAGGTTGAAAGAAGGATCCTATGTAGGATTGACTGATGATGAGTCCGTGTGAAAATGCATCTTGGAAGGAAGGAAACCTATGTAGGGTTGACTATTGATGAGTCTGTGTGAAACTGCATCGGGAATTGAGAAGGAAACCTGTGTAGAGTTTCTTGATGACGAGTCTGTGTAAAACTGAATCTGAAATGGAGAAGGAACCTGTGTGGGGTTTCTTGATGACGAGTCCGTATAAAACTTCATCTTTGGAAAGAGAGAACCTGTGTAGGGCTTCTTGATGACGAGTCCGTGTAAAACTACATCTTTGGAAGAGAGAACCTGTGTAGGGTTTCTTGGTGACGAGTCCGTGTAAAACTACGTCTAGAAGAGAGAACCTGTGTAGGGTTTCTTGGTGACGAGTCCGTGTAAAACTAAGTCTGGAGTTGAGAAGGAAACCTGTGTAGGGTTTACTAATGACGAGTCCGTGTAAAACTACGTCTGGAGTTAAGAAGGAACCAGTGTAAGGTTACTTCGGGATAAGTTCGTATAAAACTTCTGGAGGAACCGGGGTAAGGTTACTTTGAGGTAAGTCCGTGTAAAACTTCTGGGTGAACCGGGGTAAGGTTACTGTGAGATAAGCCCGTGTAAGACTTCTGGATGAACCGGGGTAAGGTTACTGTGAGATAAACCCGTGTAAGACTTCTGGATGAACCGGGGTAAGGTTACTTTGAGATGAGCCCGTGTAAGACTTATGGATGAACCAGGGTAAGGTTACTTTGGAATAAGTCCGTGTAAGACTTCAGGATGAACCGGGGTGAGGTTATCTTGACGATGAGTTCGTGTAAAACTTCGTCTTGGAACTGAGGAGGAACCGGTGTAGGGTTACCTGAGGACGTGTTCGCGTAAAACTTCGTCTTGGAAGGAAGGAGAAATCGGTGTAGGGTTGCCTGAGGATGAGTCCGTGTAAAACTACATCTGAGATTGAGAAGGAACCAGTGTAGGGTTGCCTAAGGATGAGTCAGTGTAAAACCACATCTGAAAGAGAAGGAACCGGTGTAGGGTTTCCTGTTGATGAGCCCGTGTAAGACCACATCTGAAAGAGAAGGAACCGGTGTAGGGTTGCTCCATGATTGTCAAGTAGATAATTGTCCTGTCTGGTTTCAGGTATTAACCCACGATCAGTCGTCCATAGAATTTTCCTGGCTTGTTACAGGTGTTAATCTGGAAATGCAAAGGTAGATGGTAATCATCTTTGGATTGCCCTTTTCCTGAAAAGTCAAAACATTAGTTGTATGCGATGTCATGATGTATGAAACACATGATGTCATGATGTTCTCAAAAATAAATGAGATTGTGTCGTATGCACTTTATCATGTTTATGAAGACGAGGTATGAGATGTGATATGTTTATGAATGTATTTTCGTCTGGGAAAATAAATCCTTGATGAATGCTGGGAAGTTAAATCCAGGGCTGATGCTGAAGAGTAGAGTTCTTCATTTCTGCTGGGGATGATGGTTGCAAGAATAAATCGGTAGGAGAATATGACTCCATTGGGGAATAAACTTGTTGGAGAGATTACTCTACGGGGAATTACTCTGTGGGAAGAGATACTTCGCTGAGATTTTGATGAGAACTCCGCTGGGGATTTCATTGATAAGTTATGTTGGGGAATTCGATGAACTCCGCTGGGGGATAGGAAGAACTTCGCCGAGGACGATCTTTCCGTTGTAATTAGCTGAGGATAACCCAGTTATAGGCTCTGGTGGGGGATAACCATCTGAATAAAGTCGGGGAGAGGCTTTGGCACTCTGCGGGATAAGCTTCCAGAATCTACTTGGGATGATGATTCAACTCTCCTTGGAAACTTTTGGACTGTACTGGGAAGATTGATTCCACTGGGGTGTCTGTATTCCGCCGGGGAGAAATCTTATATTTCCGTCGAGGAATATTAAGACTGCCGGGGATGCTTGCTTAGGAACATCTACATACTTCGCTGGGGAATATTGAGATCTTCTGGGGATATCCAACTTCCTTAAGGCTGACTGTAGGCTAACTCTGCTCGGGGAGAGTGTTGCTTATTTGCTAGGGATACTGTGTCTTTTCAGGGCTGAGGAGAGACCAACTCTGCTAGGGGAGAGTACTACTGAATCTTGTCTTACTCCGCGGAGAGTGAAGATGTCTTGGTCAGATTCTTCAGCCAAGCCTACCTTGGTACCTTGGTGGACAGAGCAACTAAACCACTCAGACAATTATTATTGCCCCAGTTTCTGCGGGAGAAAGTACCTGTGGAGGCCTTGATAACTGCCGGTTGACAAATCTTCTTCTGGTAGGCAAGTGACGAGATGCCGGGACATAGTCGTACGCTTTGATCCCTAATTTTTGCCTGGACCGCCCTTTCGGGTTTTCAGTCCACCGGGATACCCATTTTTGCCCAAGCCGCCTTTTCAGGTTTTCGACTTGCCGGGTGTACAAATTTTCATTTTCATCCCTTATTTTTGCCCGAACCCTTTTGGTTCGCCGGGAAGCCCTTATTTTTGCCTAGGCCAGTCGACCTAGCGGGTCTTTGATTATGCGTAGTATTTTTCGACTATGTCCATGCTCTCGGAATGTAGGGAGTTGTCATTGTCAGTAGTGTTGTGTTGCCATACTACCAAAAGACCTTTGATTGTGCAAGATTCGTTGCTGGAATTCATGTTCGATGCCTCAAGTGACTCAGGCGGAGATTTGCCCCAGGCTATTTGGCATTTTGAGAGATTCCTTGAATCTTGACTTGACTGCCCCAGATGATGGGCAGTGATCATGTCGTGCCCCTTGATTGGAAGTGTTTTTCCACTTGAGGTGATCCTTGAGAAGATTTTTGTTCACAAGATATTCATCGTGCGAATTTCTCTGCTGTTCGAACAAATAATCATGTGCAAACAATGTTATTTAAAAATGCAAAGCTTATGTCTGTCTTAAATTTTTTTTATTTAAAAAATGCAGTTTTCAATAAAACAAGCGAATTTTGTAAAATGTGATGTCAACTCAAGATTTTACAGTGAGCCCTTACAGGAGTCAGGATACCTTTGGTAAACAGTATGCTTTCGAACTAACCCATGCTTCAGCTAGGACTTTTAAGGGTTATAACGTGGCCTGGTTCACGGTTTAAGAAACAAAGGATAAAGGCTCAAAATTTATTTGTACCCACCCGCTCTTCGTGATGTTCTTCAAACCTAAACTCAGCTGATCATGCGTTAGACCTTGTTTGAGTCTTTGTCCTGATATCCCAATGATGGTTCGGATGTTGACAGTTTATTTTGGATAGGCAGTCATTTCCCTTTTTTGGTTGAGGGTTTGTAGGACCTCTTTCTTTTTGATTTTATTATCCCTGTCTTTTGCCTGAACCGTTTCTTTTGCGATTACAGTCAGCGGGATGCCCCAGTTTTGTAAGTCTCCTTCATAGGTTTTGACTTAATGGGCTTTTATTTTGAGAAATGATGACTGCATGTCTTTATGATTATTCGGAACCATCACTTTCTTTTGTTTTATAAGGACTTCTTTGGTGCCACTCGTTGTGCACTTGGATTAACTGAGAGAACTACCCTGCCCCAGGTTATGATTAAGGGTTTTAATTTTCGAAAAGAAAAACTCCAACTTCTTTGGCTCAAAGGGGTTGACGAGGGATTATCATCCTTATAACTCCACTGTTTAGGATTTGAAACAATGCCTGTACCTCATCAGCGGGGTCTGTTCAAAAGCATATTGTAAGGATCGTGGTATCATTTTCGTCATCCTCCCTCAAAAGGCTTAGAATTTTTTTCAAGAGTTGAACATCACAAAAATGAAAGCAGTTTGAATATAGTGAATACGAATATATTGATTCAGAACAGACATATGCGATGCATTAATGAAATAAAAAGGTTTGCCATGAACATAACTGTTTGAATAAACAAAGAAAAATATAACTTAAACATTCGAATGAACAAAAGTTTCTTAGTTTGAACTAGTCATCTTAGATGGAAGATTTTCATTTTACCACCCGGCATGAACTCCAGCACCCTTCCGTCGATCAAGTCCTGGATCTTGTTCTTCAAGCTCCAACAGTCGTCAGTGTCATGTCCAGGACTGTCAGAATGGTAGGCACACCTTTCATTAGGATTGTACTTTAGGGAGGTTATGTTGAGATTCTTAGGAGGATCCTTTAAAGCAATCAGCTTGACCTCCAACAAGCGTTTCAGTATTAGTGATGATGGTATGCCAGTTTCCGAGAAATGTCTTCCAGACGTATTTCGCTTACGCCGATTACCCTGTTGACGCTGGGGAGGTTGATGCTGGGCTAGTGACCCTGAAGCAAACTGAGGAGCTTTTCCCTTGCCATCTTGCCCCAAAGGTGGTTGGGCGATGATTTGATCTTCAACTCTAGTTGTTAGCCCCACTTGGTTATTTTGAAGCAGCTTGTTAAAGAGGACTCTGAGCTCTTCTTGTCTTTGAGCTAAGTCTTGAATGAGAGTCATCTGCCCCAGCATCTGGGTTCTCGTTGCATCTACCTCAGCTTGCAGACGTTTCAGTCGTTCGTCCTTATCGTCCTCAGAACTGTTCCTGACCAAAGTCCCTATGAGGAGTGTTCTCAACTCTTCCTGCTCCTTGGATAGGTTTAGGAGGATTTCCCTGAACCGAGTCTTTTGAGCAAGAAGATCCTGGTTGTCTTGTTGGGAAGCCATTGCTGAAATAAACAGCGAAGAGGGTAAGTGACCTGTAACAAGGGTACCTGTTATGCAATGATGTGTATGTATGCATGCAATGTTTTTTCAAGGATCTCGCGGGGTAAACAAGAAAATTGTTAGCATTCAAATCTGGTAGCTTGATTGAAGGCACTCCATGTTGTTGAGAGTCCTTCTTCAAGAGTCAAAGCTCACCATATCGAGTGGGTCATAGCCCCGGACTCAAGTCATCATGTTTTGATCTTCAGACAACCTTGGCTAGAGGAAAATAAATCCCCTTTGCCCCTTGCTAGACATTTGGTTCATCATGACCTGCATCACAAACCCTTGAGATCCTTGAAATGGGTTAGTCCTTATGTAGGATGTATGCAATGGTATGATGGTATGATGTTATGCTATGCGTGGAGTGATGTAAGTAAACCCTGTTATAAGCCCAGATTAAGGACTGTGAACAAAACCTGCAAGGAACTCATGCGTCAGATAACAAGAATATGCAAGTAGTCAAGTTTGAAGGCACACAAGTCACACAAGACAGCCCTTAGAGTTTAGGCCAGCATGAAGTTTAGGTACTACCCTCTTGAAGTTGGTGGGCTCAAAACCTGTCCTATCAAAAGTAACTGGGTTCTAAGGAGCTCAATATCATTGGGTTGTTTTCTATGTTCATTGTTTTGATTTAGCCACTGAACTGGCGATCAAAATATTCCAAGAAAACAACCCTCAACGAGTGTAGTATCGAGTATCTACCAACTTCGGACTGCACCTAAGTCGGTCATCTCACTACCCCTAAAGAGGCCAGGATGGTCAAGTAAGGTTCCTAAGGTCAGTTGATGCTTCACGACACCACACGGCGGCCCCGTACTCTCCTTGACTTGACTCAAGGGTTATCGGTACTCACCAAAGTGCCACATCAACGTAGCAACTGCTTCAACCGTGTCGGTGTACTCCGCACAGTTCCCTCACAGTTTGTTGCTACTTCTAAAAGGTATCCCCCAGATCCGGGTTAAGATCTATGAAACTCCAAGACAAACCCACAATATTAAAGCAAACAAATCAAGCAATTTAAAACGAGAGTGGTCTAATCCTAAGGTACACCTCACTTATTAAAATCTCACCAGCAGAGTCGCCAGTTCTGTGATCGGTGGAAATAGAACTGACTGTCTTGGAATGCTGGTTCGCAAAATGTTGCGGTAAGCAAGAGTCGCCACCGTCTTTTATTTTCTCCAACAAGGAAAGGACAAAAGCACAACAAAATTCCTTTTCGAGATGTCTCTCGGTTCGGGAGGTAGATTATAGAAAGGGAATGTGTTAGCACCCTTTCTATCTGTGGTTATCCACGGGCTCTTAGGTACTTGCTCACTATGTTTTCAAAAAATGTTTTCTTTTCTTGTGTTTGTGGGTTTTGAAAAAGTTTAGTTTGAAAAACTTCTAGGTAACTCTTGTATCAGTCCTCAAGAGTGTATGAAGTGTTTGTTTGAAAACTTTTTGAAAGTGTAGGTGCGAAAAGATGTTTTTGTTTTTTTGAAAGAGCAAGTACCCAGGAGAAGTCTACCTACTCTAAGGAATTAAGCTGTGTAAGAGTCCTTTAGACAGTACTATCCCACTATTGAGAAGTAGGCAGCACCGTCGTTGGAGTTATTCGGGTCAATTTGATTATTAGGGACATGTGGTCACCAAAGCAATGGTAGGACGCCTTAGCGATAACCCTAATGTCCTAGATCCTTTTTATCCGAGGCAACCGTTTCGAGGCAACTGGATCTTTAGACAGGAGGGCGACCTCTAAAACACCATATACTTGACGACCACCTCGAGGCAACCAAGTGAGGCGTACCCTAGGAGTGGCATGTGCACGTGTGTCAAATTCAGTTTAAGATTATCTTTGAACATGCATCATTGTGAGCTACAGGTTGATTTTATTTTTCATACAAGTCTTATCATGCATAATTAACAGTTAATAGTTGTGCGGAAAATAAATTGCGGAAAATAAATCTACGCTATTACAAGGCGTCGGGTATTTACATCGCCAAAAACATAACCCTTTGAAAAATAAATTGCGAGAAATTAAAGAAAGCGATAAAGCCCTAATTAACTATTACATTCTCGGAACAGATACATAAATATAATCAAAATAAGAATTAAAAATAAATATGCGCACGAAAGAATTGAATCGGGACGTCCTTAGGGCTTTGACCCTTTTTTGAGAAAAGAATTGAATTTGGTCCTTTTTGCAATTAAATCAAATATTAAACCTAATTCTAATTAATTAATTAATTAAAAGAAAAAGTATTTTTTGTGTTTTTTAATGTTTTAATAAAAATAAAAAGAAATTAAAAATCAAAAGTTAGTAAAAACCTAAGTCTAATTTATTTTACTTATTATGAAAAATAGTCAAAATTAAACCTAATTATACTAAATCAATTTATTAGTATTTATTTACAAAAATAATAATTAATAGTAAAAACAATAAATAATAAAAATATTTACATCTTTTGATTATCTGAATTTATTATAAAAATAATTTGTTAGTTAATAATAATAATAATAATAATTAAAAGAATTAAAAGGAAAAAGAAAATAAAAAGAAATAGTAAAACCAGGGGGGTGATGGCCCATGTATGGAGGTGAATTTGGAAATTGCTGGCCCATTTGTTTCACAAGCCTACTTTGACTTTCTGGATCAGGTGCGTGTTCATTGACTAGGGAATACCATAGTCTTTCATCTTTGGCCACTGGATTTGAGTGGGAAGACACTTGGCGTCTGGATGAGTAAGGTGTATGATGAACAATGCTCAGTAGCCTGCATGCAAGTATGTGAAGAAAAATAATATAATTCATTTTGGGTGGACCTGGGGATCGAACCCAGGTCCCAATAGTAACCAGCCAGATCACTAACCACTGAGCCATTACGCTGCATTTGTTAGTATAATAATAAACAATGATAATATGTGAAAACCAACGCATATACTGTAAACAAAGCACGCGCGCCTTTTTATTTGAATGGACCAATCATGCGCTTACACCTATTGTCTTCTTCGCTGAATACCTGTAAGAACAAATCAAATAGCGGGGGTTTTTAACCCCCACAAATTGTATCGACCAAAAATAGCGAATAGGCGTAGGATGAATATAAATTGTTCGCGAGATGTCCAGTATGTTCGTCTTGTTCAGCCGGTTTCAATCATAGGTCTCTTGAGGCTTAATTTTTCCTAAATAATAAAGCCCCAATTTTAGAGCTTGGAAAACCTAGAAATCGTTCATGGTGGTTTATGATTCAGGACATTTCAAGGCAATTAACTCACACCATTAGCTTCCTGTGGACTCATACAATACAAAACAAACAACAAATCGTGTTAATGATGCATGAACAATGAATTTCGATTATGAGAAAATTATGCAAACCGTACGATTGTTCTTGGCGTTTCCTTGAGTTCTAGCACGTGATTTGGATCCCTACACGTTCCTGGGGATCTATGCAATGTGTTTGAATCCTCAAATTGCTTTGAAAGGGCCTGGAACTTGGAAAATAGTTTTGGCTTTTTTCTTGATTTTTCAATATTGGTTATGGCTCTGTATGCAGCAATCTCACGTCCCATGCATTAGGTTTAGCTTGTGCATATATAGTAGAATGGATTTAGGTTAAATCTTGCACAAGAAATCCCTTGCATTGATGTTTCAATATTTGATTGAAAATCAAATATTTTTCAATCTTTTTGATTGAGAAAACTTGCCAAACATGGAGATTTTGATGTCCTTGATTGATACACGAATTTTCCAGCTTGTCTTGAGCTTATTTGCTTCACAAAAGATTGAAAAAATCAAATCTTTGAATTTCCTGCATTTTAAATTAATTAAATGAATTAAAATCAATTAAAAATCCAATTAATTAATAAAAATAAGAAAATAATTCAATTTAATCTCAATGGGTCGTGCATAAGCTTTGGATAAAGATTCAAGAAGAAACTTGAGGCCCATTAGCAAAAACAAAGTGTTTTGAGCAAAGTTGACTTTTGCAAATTCACAAAAATTTCCCAACTTCTCCAATGCATATCTTGCTCAATTTTGATCATATGAACATGTTCTTGGACATTTTAGAAAGGTCTTGATGCCCTCTAACCAATGCATTTGGTCCCATGTCATTTGGATTTACCAATCTCAAGTTATGGGCTTTGACTTAAAGTGCATTTTTGTTGACTTTTGAAATTGACCTATAATGTAGAAATTGATAACTTTTTGTGAGAGCATTTCTTGGACTTGGAATGAGAAGATGAGTTGTAGGAAATTTTATCCCCTTCAAAATGAGCATTGGATGGGATTTTTCTGATGAACCATGAAAAAGTTATGCCTTGGTCAATATACAGTTGACTTTTCTGCTGTCCAAAAATAGTAACTTTTGCATCTTTGATGATTTTTGAGCCATTCTTGAGGAATCATGATCAAGACTTGATCAAATGATGATTGTGTGCTCAAAATAAGATGTTGACCAAATTTTTTGACTTTTGACTGTAAAATGACCATTTTGCCCCTGTAGTTGACTGTAGAGTAAATGAAGCTTTTGACTGTGCAATTGGCATTGTGAGACTTGAGACTTGACATGTAGATGCTTGACAATATATATGCCTATGGGGCTTGTTTGAGCCATTGAAAATCTCAAATCCATTGAAGGAACCAAAACCCTAATTTTGGCTGGCTTAGGAGGTGGTTTGGACTGTGCAACCCTCTGAGAGATCTTGAACCATTTGAAGATTGATCTTGACAAATCTTGAAGAATATGGGAGGGAAAATTTTGGGGTACAACAAGGTGGAAATGAAATTATTGCGATTTATGGAGAATTTCCCAATGTTCCTCTCATAGGGACAAAAGGCTTTATCAATTATAACCCTATCTTGATGCGGCGTCAGCTAGGATACGTTATGGCTGATAAACCCACAGATCTAGAGGTGAAAGAAACCATTTATTTCGGAAAAGGTGAAGATTCTGCCTTACTATAAAGATTAAGAATGACCTGGTTCCATATTCACAAGAAAGGAAGAGCTTTCTTCGGTCAGAGAGGATGTTTGACTCTCGATCTATATGTGCAGTGGGTCAAAAATCGAGCAAAAGTAATGTTGTTGCCATACAAAAAGGAAGAGCCTTTGTATCCACAACCTACATTTGATCCATCAGTCAACAATCAGTTACCAACAGATGCAACTATCAAATAATCACTTCCTCATGAATCATCTCTTCAACAGCTTATTCCTGATGTGTCAAAGTTTGTGCCTATGGAGTACTATAAGTAGGCTAAAGCTTAGAGTCTCAAGTTGCAGTCAGAGAAGCAGGAGAGAAGTATAGAGCTTTCCTTTGCTTTGCAAGAGAGGAAGAAAATTCTTCACGAAGCCAGGATGAAAGAAAAAAATGTTGGAAGAGCATGGTTTGCTTGAAAAACTAAAGAAGCCAAGAGTTGAAAGTTCCTGCACTACTTAAGTAGAAGTTGTAGGTAAAGCTCAGGAAGATCTTGTGAAAAGTCAACAGAAGATTGAAAGGCTCAGGTTGTCCAAGGATAAGCTGCAAGTGAGTAACATAGAAGAAATTAAGGATTTGAAAAATAACTCAGAGAGGAGGAAGCCAAGACTAAGGAGATCTGAAGAAAACGAGAGGATTTATAATTGCAAGTCCAAAGCCAATAGGTGTAGATTGACAGGTTGAATAATCAAGTTAACAAGCTCAAGATTCAACTCAAATAAAAGGATGATCAGAAGCTAGCAGCCAAAGCCCAGTTGAAGGGAAGAAGTGTCCAGTTGGCTCAAGCTGTAGAAGTATTGGTAAGGCTTAAAGTTCGAGTTGGAGTTTTATAAAAGTTCTCAGTTTGGTTGATCTCTTTTTGTATTTTGTTATGATCCCCGCCAAACTTTTTGGACATTATCCTTATGATTTTATCTGTACGAACTTGGTTTTGAGAAACTCTTTGTATGGATTATCTATTTCATGATATGAGCAGTCTCTTTCTTTAATGATGATTTGTTATATCTTTTTGCCTTTTGTTCTTGATGAAAACTCTAGGATTATCCTGGAAATGGTAAAACATTGCATGCATAATCATGCATTCATTCATATCATATCATAATAGGTGGTTCCCGCAAGTCTTCATACTTATGATATGGTTCTTTTTTGAGATTGCAACTTCAAACTCTCACCAATACAACACCAGGGGTAATTCGAAGAGACAAATGGAACAGATACAAGTTGACATAGATGCTATGGGTGTCAAGATGGACACTCATGTCGAATAATTGATGGAGATTATCCAGGCTATGGCTCTAAAATAGGAAGAGCTAAGGGCTTTAGCTGTGAAACCTGCTGCAACTACAAATGAAGGGAATGGAACTTTGAACTCTCCTCAAGGAGATGCTATAAATCTTGTGGGGGTTATTGCTAATCATCTAGCTGGTAATCCGGGTGGTCTGAATATGAATGGTAATGCTGGTGTTAATCTTGGGAATGATCTTGCTGTTAAACTTGGTAATCCCACTGGAAATAATCAAGGTATCCCTGTGATTCAAGTTTCGGGAAATATGCCTCCACCCGTCCTCCTTGTCAGAACAATGAGCAACCTTTTGTTCAGCCACAAATTAGAATAGTTGTTCTGATACTGATTCAGTAACTTGAAGATGATAATTATGATGACTGATTTTATAATCAAGAAGAACCCACTGAAATCGATAGGAAGCTACGTATGATTAAGGAGCGTATGCAGGATTTTGAGAATCTAAGAGTTATGGGTCTCAATATGTTTGATTTGGGATTAGTCCCCAAGTGAAGATTCCTCCAAAATTCAAAGTGTCGGAGTTCGTCAAGTACAAAGGTGTTTCATGTCCTAAGACGCATGTTAAGTCTCACTATTGGAGAATGTCGACGTACTCCAATGATGAGAAGTTGCTCATGCACTTCTTCCTAGACAGCTTGACGAATGGTCCCTTGGATTGGTATATGCAGCTAGAAAGCTCTCGCATTCACAGTTGGAGAGAGTTGGCTGAAGCTTTTGTTATGCATTATCAATATAACAGTGGCATGGCACCTACCCGAACTTAGTTGTTGAATCTGTCATAGGGGAAAAAAGAGTCGTTTAAAGAATATGCATAAAGGTGGTGTGAAATGGAGGCTAGAGTTCAACCTCCTATGATGGAAAGAGAAATGGTGGACATGTTTACCAGCATGCTGTAGGGGCATTTTTATACTGCCTGTAGCACTTCTGACTCTTTTACTGAGATAGTGACTTATGGTGAAAGTATTGAATTCGGAATCAAGATAGGGAAGATTCAGGATAATGTTACGACTAGTAACAATGCTGGCAATGCTAAGAAATATTTTGATGGCTATCAAAAGAAAAAGGAAGGTGAAGCCAGTGCAATGTATTCCCGAAAAGGAAAAGGCATGGCTTATTAGGAGCTAGATCATCAAATTGCTACTGTAACTATTTTTCAACTGCAGCAGCTCAACGACAATCCTATGTATTTCGTTAGGGTAATCAGCAACAGAAGCCGAGAGAACCTTTGAGAAAGTTTGATGCACTTCACATGTCTTATGCTGAATTGCTACCTTGTCTACTCCAACTGAAGTTGGTCAATTTGTGCACCTTGAATACTAATACTAAAATAAGATCGACAAATTTTAATGCTAATGCCCAATGCAAATTCCACTGTGGAGCACAAGGGAATAACTTTAAAAACTGCATTTCTTTTAAGCACAAAGTACATGACCTACTTGATTCCCAAGCTATCAACTTTGGGCCAGTGTCGGCACCAAATTTTCTCCAGCAACCTTTACCATCTCATGGGGGCTCCACTGTTAATGCCATTATTGAAGATGAAGGTCTAAATTGGTGATGAATGTGAACCTGTTAACAACACATTTATCTTTTGTGAAGGAGTAACTATTGAAGAAAGGTGTGTTTTCGGGCTGCGCTATCGATTGTGAAGATTGCTTGACCCATCCAAAGGGCTATGATTTCTTAAAAAGTTAAATACATAGGTTACTGAAGGGTCTGTACTGTTTGGCATATTGGTGGTTGAAACCTGAGCTGAAGAGGATGAAGTGGATGTGATCACCATTCCATTTACACCCAAGAGGATTACTGCTCCAGTAACAATACTGATTCCCGCTAAGCAATCTCCATTGACAATCACTCTACCTGGTCTAGTTTTGTATGCTAGTGATAGAGAGTTACCTTGGAGTTATGGTGGTGAGTTTTATTACAAAGGAAAGAAATATGTAATGGAGACATCTGAGTAAGATACATCTAAGGTTCATGAAATTGTGGGTGAAAGAAGAATCACCAGAGTTGGCTGAATCTTCTCTCATCCTAATCCACCAGAAAGCAACTCTGATGCCTCGACCAAGGTCAAAGTCAAGCATATTGTGGTGAATGGTGAAGAACCTGCACGGAATCCTCCTGTTCCGGCTTTGAGTGCTGATGTAGCCAAAGATGTGGCGAAATTGATACGATACATCAAGAAGGGTGATTATAAGATCATCGATCAATTGGGCCAAACACCAGCCAAGATTTCCATTCTAGATTTACTTCGGGACTCTGAGTCTTAGTGTAATGCATTGATGAAGTTGTTGGGTACCTCTTTTGTGCCGCAAGAAATTTTTGTTAATCAATTTGAAGGGGTTGTGGCTAGAATTTCTACAAGCAACAACCTTGGGTTTACTGATTTTAATTTGCCTTCCAAGGGGAGAAAGTGTAACAAGGCGCTGCATATATCTATGGAGATTACAGGTACTACTTTATCTCGTATGCTGGTTGACACGGGATCATCATTGAATGTTTTGCCAAGCCTGCTTTGCTGAAGTTGGACTATAAAGGGGTTGTGCTAAGGCCC